>JAJHZJ010000245.1:0-600000 GCA_023548195.1 Bettongia penicillata ogilbyi | reverse complement strand
TACTTGACACTGATGGTACTAGATTCTGGCAGTACCAACTTTTTCGGTGCTCAAGGATTACAGGACCTTTGTCTTCCTTTGTTTTTTTGCGAAGGTACAAGAAAATTATTATATTTTAAAATAAATTAAACCTAATTTTAATGGGAAAGAATTGCCTCATATTGGCACCTAGAGGGTCAATATAAATGAACAGTGACTGAAGCTACCAGCCATAGATTTAGGAGAATGGATCACACTGTACAACATTAATAATAATAGTCACTGACATTTTAAGGGGCTTTGAAGTTTATCAAGTGCTTCACATGTATTACTTTTGAGGAAGATAACATAGATATTATTACCCCATTTAATAAATGAAAAAAAAACCCTGAGGATGAGAGGTTAAGTGCCTTTACTCTGGTCATACAAATAGTAAGCATCAGAGGTTAGATTTGAATCTAAGATTTCCTGAAACCAAGTCATACACTCTTAGCTTCTTGGCCATATCATTGTCACCAGTAAGGAATTCCAACCTCTTAAAACCTATTTCTCCCTAATGAAGTCAAATTCTGCCTGTAGGATTCCCAGCCTCTATACTTTAACTGACATATTGCCAGAATCTTTGTATTCATAATATGCTTTTGTAATTATCATGTAGTGTTTCATAGGATGGCACTACTCTTGTCTTCATTTTCATTATGCATAGTGTTCTCTCTTATGTGTCACTTCACCGATACTCTGATAAAGACCTGGCAAATTGACAATGACCTCAACACCAAACCTCAGGCCAGAATCAGCAGTACTCTAACAAATCCCTATTTACTTGCAATAAGACTTGCTATGAAACATTGCATGATACCCTATCCCTGAAGTCAACATTTCATGGGCAATTTTCTTTTACTTCTTACATGCTCCCAGCACAACATGACTTATATAAAAACATGACCAAAAGGACACCAGTGTCTTTACCTAAAATTCCTGTGGTGCAGAAAGAGTTTTGCTACCTTGAAATTTATAAGGATAAAGTAGATTCACAAGAAATACATATTGATTAATTGATAAAAATATAGGCAAATAAATTAATCTCAAGGTGCAAAGATGGCCTGAGGCTGAACTTACAGTCCAGATAACCTCCACAAACACTGAAATAAAATTTGAAATATGTTAAAAAGAAGAGATAACAAAGGGATATGTTTTCAGTATTTGATGTCAATATTGTTTTTACTAGAAATTTCTAAACTCAAGTCTTAAGGTATCTATATGACTATAGCATGAGATTAAGCCAGTTCCAAAGTAACTGAAACAGATATGTCACACGTCAAATCCTACTGGTGTCATCTTCACAAGAATAAACTTGAACTTTCCATGTCTAGTGAACATTTGTCTCAGTACAAAAGGAAAAGTCAGAGGTAGCTGAAATAAGATTATTTATCATCAAGGAATGCAAGGAAAGAAAAATGTCAAGAAATAGGAGATGTTAACCTCACCAAAAGCTGTAGAGAGAAAGAAAAATAACTTAGACAATTTTAGGATTACCAATAATTTTAATAGGTGAAATTCCTTGCAGAGGGATCAACTAGATTTTTGAGTATTAAGGATTAAGCATGTAACTTGTAAAGGTCACAAAAGATCAGACTTAGATTTTTGATTTTTTCAGAAAAGTGTGAAATAGTTAACAGCTTGAGTCAGCAAAGCTAAAGGAAAGGTTTTTTGGGTTTTGTTTCTCATCTTATTTTTTTCTGTTCAGATAGAGGAGATTCATGAACATTTTGTAGGTACAGAGGAAACCCAAATAGGTGGGCGAGTTTCAAGAATTCCGGGTAGAGTGAGGAAAAAATAACCTTAAGAAAATCACTCAGAAACTTTTGTTTTGGACACAGAGGTGTTAATCTCAAAAAGACAACTTTGTGATAGGAGAGAGACGATTTATACAGAGATAGACTTTTAAGAAGGAAGAATAGAAGAAAAAATTTGAGACCACTCAAGATCTCTAACTTAACTGAAATTTGGACCTGAATCACATGCTATGAAGGACGGGGACTAGGTAGGCTTGGGGGCTTGAAAGTGAAGGTATTTTTTAATAGTTAGAAAGCAAATTATAGACGAAGAGTACATGAAAAGGCATTAAAACTATACATGGATAAGCAGCCAGGTGGATCTGTGGCTTGAGCAATGACCTTTTGTTCAGGAGGATCAACATTTATATCCTGCCTCAAATACTTAAGAGCTATGAGATCCTGAGAAAATCATTTAATTTTTCTCATCACTAGCTTCCATATTTGCAAAATGAGGATAATAATGACATCTAACTAATTGGTTTGTTGTGAAGAGCAAATGATTTTTTTGGAAATCTAAAACACTAAATAACAATAATAATAGCTTATACTCATACAGCTCTTTAAGATTTGTAAAGGACTATGTGTTACTTCATTTGCTCTTCGTGACAAACAAAATGTTTATTGGTGAGTGCTATCATTATCGTCATTTTACAGATTTCTCAAATGCCACTGAGAGTGGTTATATATTTTGTCAGTGTCATGTGGCTAGTAAGTGTCTAAAGTAGCATGCTCAGGGCAGCAACAAATTCAAGTGGAAGAAAGTGAATACCTTTCTGGTCCTTATGTAAATTTGCAGAAGTTCAATTGCCCAACTTGGGATCTGAGGATTGGAGAACAACATTGACTTTCTGCATTGGCAGAAAAGTAAAACATGAATATTTTAGAATATGATTCTAGAAAAGACCTTAGCAATCACTATGCCCAGCCCTCTCATTTACAATACACTTTCGATTAGTTTCTTCTGGGTGTGTTTTCTAACAGTAAACAGCAATCTAACACAGTCTCATTCCTTGCTTTGTCAAAAAACAACCACTAAATTGAAGTATCAATAAAAATTGTAACAAAATAATAGTGACAACAATTTTAAATGAATAGTTTCTCCCTGATTTGAATGGTTATTCTATTGAAATTTCAAATAATTGCTTTAAACATATTTTAACTATTTTATACTGCACACCTTTTTTAAACACCTTCTACTGAACACATTTTAACAATACATTTTCAAGTTTATTATTTTTAATAGTCACCCCCATTATTCACACACACACACACATGCACTATCTCTGTCAATTCAAGGCTCTCCTTTCCTTCATATCTCAACTCAGTCAAGTTCTCAAGTGAACAAGTATTTGTTAGTGTCTGTTATGTGCCAGGGTATTCAGTAAGTGCTGGGAATACAAAAAATGCAAAATCAGATCCTGCCCTTAAGTACAGTTTAATGGGAGAGACACATCCAAGCAGCCATGTGCAAACAAAATGTAGCTAGGATAAACTGGTAGTAATTTTAGAGATAGCACTCATAGTGCAGGGGACTGGCTAAACCTTCTTGCACAAGATAGTTTATTACCAATGACTTGAAGGAATCCTGACAGTGGAGCTTAGGAGGGAAATCCTTCTTCCTGAGGCTATCCCTTCTCGATCCAAGTCATTTACTTCTCTTAAGTATTCTACTATTTCACAAAAATTTTTATAGAACTGTGTCTACATTGACATCACTCTTCTATCCCCATGCAATTGCTATGTTTTGTTTTCTAATTAGATTATAAGTTTCTTCAGGATAAGTTTTATATTTCTGTATATAACCTGTAGCCTCTGTCACAATACCTTGGACACAACAGTACTTAACCAACTTTGAAAAATTTGAACAAATTGTTTGGTTAACCTATACTAAACTCTTAATTGATTGTGGTTCAGTTGTTTCACTCATGTACTAATCTGTGCCCCTATTTGGGTTTTTTTTTTGGCAAAGATAGGTTGAATACGGAGTGGGGTAAATATGGGTGGGTGTCCAATCTACATGAACAAGGATCTTTCCTTGCATTCCTTAATACAGCAAAGATTATTATTGCCCCATTTTTACAGATGAAGAAAATGAGACAATTCATAATGATAAGTAGCTGAGACCAGTTTTGAATTCAGGTTTTCCTGATCCCAGGTCCACTGCTCTATTTATTATAACACTTGACTGTCACAGTATGTACGTGGCATAGTAGTGGAAAGAGAGCCAGCAGGAGCACCTAGGATAAAAGTGCTAATTATTTTAGAAATTTTATCTCATTTGATCCACACAACAAGCCTGAGATACTTTTATTGCAGCTATTTTACAAAGGAAAAAAACTGAGTAAAAAAAAGAGGTTAAATGGTTTAATTTGGGTCATACACTAGTAAGTCTCTGAAAACAGATTTGAACTAAGGACTTCTGGTACAGTGCTTCATCCTCTGTGTCACCTAACTATCTGTCTCCTGGTTATTTTTCCCCTATAAGAACAAACCAACATGACTTTTCATATGTAAAAAAAAGACAAATGGCAACCCTTCAATGTGATGGAATTTTTTCTAGGTTATACTTTGCATGGTCTCTTTAATACCCAGACTATAATAAATTTCACTCTCAAATGTTATCTCAATTGTGAAGGTTTGCTGATCTCCTCTTCTTAATGTGGTGAATACAAATTGTCAAATAAAAGTTTTAGTCACTCTTTGGTGTTAACACTATGACCAAAGAAAATGAAAATTCACTTACTTTAACAACCTACAGTATGTCAAAATAGAACTATCAGTTTTTTTAATGGCATCACCATTTTTCAGTGACCAGCAGGTGTCTCTATTGCTCTTTTTTTTTTTTTTTGGATTAACTGGACAGGAAGAGGAGAAGGGTCATAATTATCAGTGGTGGAATCTGAAGTCATCTTTCAGAGTTTCTTTTCTTTAGTTTTTTTAGTGGAAGGAGAAGGTGGCTTTGCTCATTATCAATAGACATAAAGAAATCATAATTTATGTGTTCAATAGATCTACAGGTTACAAAAGCTCTATTTTTTAAACTTTATTTTTATTTCACTTTTACCTTTGTAACCACATCATCTCCATTAAAATTAATAGAGCTCCTTATGAGATTGTGGAAGCCTTGAAAATCATTAGGAAAGACTCATGATCCCAGTATAAACCTTGTAAAATACCTGTCACATTTAATCAGGGTCAGCATGCTTCATCATTTTCTGTCCTTGTTAAGTTTTTCCCTTCGTGCTTTTTTTAATTTCAAATGTTACATTTGAATAAATCATTTATGAACCTAAGTAGTGAGAGTGACCCCAGAATCTTGTTCCAATAATCATCATTATGTGAATGAAGGTCTGTTTAGGTCAGTTAATAAGCATTGGCCCTTTCTAAAAAAAGTCTTAGGAGATATATGTGTGTATATATGTATTTATACATATATATACATATGTATGTACATATGTATATATATATAAGTATACATACATATATATTTATGGGAATATGATGGAAATAAGATTTTTAGATGTATAATTGCATTTACTGTGAAAAATAAATACAGAAAATGTATTTAATATATTAAAACACTAAAGGATTAATGAAATAAATATGTGCCTCCTTCAAAGCAGAAAGACATGTACTGGTTATATAACTTGTCCAGATCACTTAATCTCTTTGGTGCTCTTGGTCAAGGGATGCCAAACATCACAAGCCACCAGATTAAAATAAAATTGGTAAATATTTAACAACATTAGTAAAATGTAATAGAACATATATAATATTAATATGTAGTTTTCCAAGTCAGAGGGCTACAGTGATACTTAAATATGATTTAGTGGCCCCATTTCTATTTGATTTTGACACCACTGGTTGCAACCATACATACAGCTGTATGTGGGCTATCTATTGACATAGAAAACCTCATATTGGCCTTGCATCTCTTCCCATGTATATGGATACTAAATTATTTGCCTTCTCAAGGAAGGGGGAGAAGTATGAGAAAGGAGGGATTCTGGATCTCAGCACTTAGATAATGATTGCTAATGTTTACTTGTAATTGAGAAATATTTAATGAATGAAATATATATATATATATTCTTTTGTTTTTATGCACTTATATGTATAAATATTCCCATCTTCCCATACAGTATAAACTTCCTGAGGCTAGGAAATGTAACATTTCTACTCTTCAGTCCCTAACACCTTCCATAGTTTCTAGTGAAAAGCAGTAGGTAACATAACTTTTGACTTATTAATATGTAATATATGACATATATTTTAAAAAGTGCTTCATATGGGGGTGGAGCCAAGATGGTGGACTAGAAAGACACACTCACACAGGGTCCTCCCCACAACGTGTAGAGAGGGACTCTCAACAAATTTTGGAGCAGCAGAAGTGGAGAACAACAGGGTGAAGGAGATTTCCAGCCCACAGTGACCTGAAAGGCTCACAGAAGCGTCACTTCCACAAGACACGGAGCCGAGTGTAGAGCCCAGCTCAGCCTTGACCAAGCAGCCTGGCGCAACAAGACTCTGGGATTTGAGACTGAATCTCCAGTTGCAGCAACGGGTCCTCAGATACCTCGGCCCACAAGTAACAAAGGTCAGTGACTGGGTTTTGTCAGCTGCCCAGGAAGCGATAAGGGCCTTCTCATAGCTCCAGCACCAGGCCGTGGCCAAAAAGGGTGCTCAGAAGCCCACACAGAAGCTCCGTTGTTGGAGCATAAAAATCCCTGGGGGCTTTGAAGAGCTGAGTCTTACCTCAGCCCTGGTTGGAGACCCTGGCCAACCTTGTCTTTGTCTCACACTGAATGGTGGCCCTGTTCATCCAGCTTATTAGAAAATCAGCCCCCAGTGCTGACTTTGGAACTGGAGGCCATTTGGCTTTGGAGAGGTATCTGCTAAGATTCTGGGCACAAAAATCCTTCTCTGCATCCAGACCAGTACACGCTTGATTGTGCCACCTTGGAGAAACTGATATCTCACAGATTCCCAGAGTATACCCTACTCTTGACAAAGGATCCAAAAGTCAAGTATCTGGATGGAAAAATGCCACAAAAAAAGAGGAAAAAAATAAAAATGTGGAAGGTTACTTTCTTGGTGAACAGATATTTCCTCCCATCCTTTCAGATGAGGAAGATCAATAGTTACCATAGGGGAAAGACATAGAAGTCAAGGCTTCTGTATCCCAAGCACCCAAAATAAATATTAAGTGGGCTCAGGCCATGGAAGAGCTCAAAAAGGATTTTGAAAATCAAGTTAGACAGGTGGAGGAAATACTGGGAAGAGAAATGAGAGAGATGCAAGAAAAGCATGAAAAGTAGGTCAACACCTTGCTAAAGGAGACACAAAAAAATGCTGAAGAAAATAACACCTTGAAAATTAGGCTAACTCAATTGGCAAAAAAGGTTCAAAAAGCCAATGCGGAGAAAAATGCTTTCAAAAGCAGAATTAGCCAAATGGAAAAAGAGGTCCAAAAGCTCACTGATGAAAATAGTTCTCTCAAAATTAGAATGGAACAGATGGAGGCTAATGACTTTATAAGAAACCAAGAAATCACCAAGCAAAACCAAAAGAATGAAAAAATGGAAGAAAATGTGAAATATCTCATTGGAAAAACAACTGACCTGGAAAATAGATCCAGGAAAGACAATTTAAAAATTATAGGACTACATGAAAATCATGATCAAAAAAGGAGCCTAGTCATCATCTTTCATGAAATTATCAAGGAAAACTGCCCTGATATTCCAGAACCAGAGGGCAAAATAAATATTGAAAGAATCCAGTGAAAGATCTTTCTGAAAGAAATCCAAAAAGAGAAACTCCTAGGAACATTGTGGCCAAATTTCAGAGCTCCCTGGTAAAGGAGAAAATATTGCATGTAAATAGAAAGAAACAATTCCAGTATTGTGGAAATACAATGAGGATAACCCAAGATCTAGCAGCTTCTACTTTAAGGGATAGAAAGATGTGGAATAGGATATTCCAGAAGTCAAAGGAACTAGGACTAAAACCAAGAATCACCTACCCAGCAAAACTGAGTATGATACTTCAAGGGAAAGTTAGTCATTCAGTGAAAAAGAGGACTTTCAAGCATTCTTGATGAAAAGACCAGAGCTGAAAAGAAAATTTGACTTTCAAACACAAGAATGAAGAGAAGTATGAAAAGGTGAACAGCAAAGAGAAGTCATAAGGGACATACTAAAGTTGAACTGTTTACATGTTTACATTCCTACATGGAAAGACAATATTTGTACTTCTTGAAACTTTTCAGTATCTGGGTAGTTGGTGGGATTACACACACACACACACACACACACACACACAAGCGTGCGCGCGCACACACACTCACCACAGAGTGAATTCAATAGGATGGGATCATGTCTTTAAAAAAATGAAATTAATGGATGAGAGAGAAATATATTGGGAGGAGAAAGGGAGAAATGGAATAGGGCAAATTATCTCCCACAAAAGAGGCAAGCAAAAGACTTTTAAGTGGAGGGAAAAAGAGAGGAGGTGAGAGAAAAACATGAAACTTACTCTCATCAATTCGACAAAAGGAAGAAATAAAATGCACACGAATATTGTTATGAAAACCTATCTTACAATCCAGGAAAGTGGGGAAGAATGGGAAAAGCAGGGTGGGGGAGATGATGGAAGGGAGGGCAGTGGGAGGAAGGAACAATTTGAACTCAACACTCTTGGGGAGGGACAGGATCAAGAGAGACAACAGAAGCAAAGGGGGGGGCAGGATAGGATGGAGGGAAATATAGTTAGTCTTACACAACTCGACTATTATGGAAGTCATTTGTAAAACTACGTAGATATGGCCTATATTGAATTGCTTGCCTTCCCAAAGGGAATGGATGGGGAGGGAAGGATGAAGAGAAATTGGAAGTCAAAGTTTTAGGAACAACTGTCGAGTATTGTTCTTACTACTAGTAAATAATAAATATAGGTAATGAGGTATAGAAAGTTATCTGGTCCTACAGGACAAAAGAGAAGATGGGGACAAGGGAAGGGATGGATGTTAGAAGAGAGGGCAGATTGGTGATAGGGGCAATTAGAATGCTTGGTGTTTTGGGGTAGGGGAGGGGAGAAATGGGGGAAAATTTGGAACCAAAAATTTTGTGAAAATGAATGTTAAAAGTTAAATAAATAATTTTTTTTTAAAAAATGCTTCATAATTTCCGAAATGTGCTTCTGTCCACTTTTTTTATAGTACTCAATTCTAGGATGCATATATACACAAAAATTACATGTTTTATATACTTTTAAAAGTATATACACCAGGAAAATCTCATTTTAAAAAAATTAATTTCCATTTTTTTGTATGGATGGTTAGATTGTAAACTTTCATAGTGTTGACATCAATTGGAAACCTTTTAACATTCCTGAGCTTGATGAAAGTATTCCAACATTAAAATAAGAACATTTGGGTAAACTTGTCATCACCAATAAGCAATTTATTTTTCTTTGAACCCCATGTAGGATATCTTCCACCATGCTAGTGAAAATCATCAGCAAACATTTTCTTCTCTGTCTTCTGTCTCACTTGCTATTGGTAGCTTGTTGAAAAAGTTTATCGTTATAGCATTATCTATCACAAAGCCATTTATAATTTTAATGTTAACATGGAAAACACTTTTTTCTGAATAAACAATAAAAACAAAAACCTTAGAGTGGGAATTAGTTTCTATCTAGAGAAATATTGTCTTCAACAAGATAATAAACTCATCTTACAATCTCTCTGCCTACTTCTTCATCAGTTATTTGACCATAGCTTTCTAATCTAATATAGAAAATTATCTGAAAAAGCTCAAGTTGCAGACCCATTGACAACTGCATAAAATGACAACTTATAGCCTGCAATTGAGAGGGGAACCAGGAATAAAAAGTAGTCCTAAGACACTGTTGAATGGGGCCCTTAAGTTATTTAAACTTTAGCATCTGGAGATAAAATAATATAGGGATTAGCAAATATGAGTTACACTTTGAGGAATTGAATAGTAGGGCCAAAGGTAGACACAAATATGGAGAAAGTAGGTGGTACAGTGTATAGAGTAGCAGGCATATCACCAGGAAGACTCATCTTCCTTCACTCAAATTTGGCCCCCAACACTTGCTAGTTATGTAACCCTGGGCAAGTCACTTGATCCTGTTTGCCTCAGTTTCCTCACCTGTAAAATAAGCTGAAAAAAGAAATGGAATACCACTTTCTTTGCCAAGAAAACCCCATATAGGATCACAGATTAGAACATGAATGTAACAACTGAACCACAATCAGTGAAGAGTTCAGTATAGGTTCACAAAGTTATTAGTTCAAAGTTGATTAACCACCTGTTGTGTCCAAGGCACTGTGTCAGAGGCTAGAGATTTTATATGTCTGTGTGTGTGTGTGTGTGTGTGTGTGTGTGTGTGTGTATTTGGAGAGAGAGGGAGAGAGAGAAAGAGAGAGAGAAACCTTATCCTGAATAAACTTATATTCTCACTAGAAAACAAAATAGAATTTGTATATAATAATTGTAGGGGGTAGAAGAGTGATGTCAGTGTAGACACAGTTTTAAAAAAAAATTGCAGAATGTTAGAATACTTAAGAGTGGTAAATGACTTGGAAAGAGAAGGGATAGCCTCAAGAAGAAAGATTTCCATCCTAATTTCCACTGCCAGGATCCTTTCAAATCATTAATAATAAACTATCTTGTACAAGAAGGTTTTGCTAGTCCCCTCCACTATGAGTGCTATCTCTAAAATTACTACCAGTTTATCTTATCTACATTTTGTTTGCCTAGGGCTGTTTGCATGTTGTCTACCCCACTAGACTGTAAGGTACTTGAGGGCAGATTCTGATTTTGCATTTCTTTGTATTCCCAGCACTTACCACAACATACCCTGGCACAACACTTAACAAATGCTTGTGCACTTGAGGACTTGACTGAGTTGAGATATGAAGGAATGGAGGGTCTTGAATTGACAGAGACTGTGTGTGTGTGTGTGTGTGTGTGTGTGTGTGTGTGTGTGTGAATAGGGGTGACTATTACAAATAATTAATCTGAAAATGTCTGGTTAAAATATGTTCAGTATAAGATGTTTTAAAAAGTATGCAGTGTAAAATAGTTGAAATATGTGTGAAGAGTGAATCTGTTATCTGTAAAATTCATTCATGTGGAACTCTTTTTCCCTGGCAAGGCTGCTGGATAATTCTGATGTTACTGTATTTTCCCTGAGAGAAGAAAACTGTCTAAATATGTGTCCAGGGGAATAACTAAAAAAAAATGAACAAAAAGCAACAGTAACTTCATTATAAATTGAAGTGAATGACAACAGGTTTTGTAATATAAATTTTTTTTCTATCCAAGATTAATACAAATATCAGCCCAACTGGGTTGCTTCTAGAAATATACTTTGAAATGAATGGTTTTCCTAGTGGATTGGAGAAAAAAGATTCAGTGGGTCCCTTTATGAGAATATCAATTGATTAATTTTCCCACTTAGAACATAATAGTAACACATTTAAATCTTTACACTTCAGGTCTACATTGAAGCTAGCATTATTCTATTATTTTCCGGTAACTGGTTGGTTTGTGATTGTTGTCCTTTCTTCTCGAAGAGGATCAAAATGACATAATTATGTTAGTCAACTTACAGTGCGTCAAACTGTGGTTGATCAGAGCAAAATGAGCTTAGAATGTCCTATCACAGGTTGGGCATAAATAGTCCATGTGAACACTGGGGTGGATTCTCTAAATTTGCACATCTCACGTTTCTTTTGAGCTTTTTCAATTCTTTGCTCTTAGAGCACTGCACCTTTTCTGATGAAGGCATGTCATGCTGGATGGTTCTGTGCCAGTGTCTCCCGTGTCACACAGTCATTTCCAAAGATCTTAACAGAGACTTTGAGAGTGCCCTTGTATTGCTTTTCCTGACCACTATGTAAGGGCTTGCCCTGTGTAAGTTATCCATAAAACAGAGTTTTTGAGGAGTAACACATCCAGGCATTTAAGCTGTACTGTCCGTTCTCAAGGTCAAATGCTTGACAGTTTATTTTGAAGAAGGATCTCATCGTCTGGTATCTCATCCTGTCAGGTGATCTTCATAATCTTCCTCAGACAATTGAAATGGAAATGATTGATTTTTCTGGTATGGTGCTCATGTACTGTCTACATTTCACAGGCAAACAACAATGAAGTCAGCACAATAACTCTGCAGGTCTTCAATTTGGTAGTCAAATATCTCTTCTCCCCAACAGTTTCCTTCAGAACCTCCCAAAGACTAAGCTAGCTCCAGCAATCCAAGTATCAACCTCATTATCAATATATTCATCCCGGTAAAGTATTGTCTCAAGGTAAATGAGGTTATCTACAGTAATAAAAATTATCTATATTATCCACAACATTCAAAAATTCTTCATTTGTTTTAACTAATGCCTCCATGTATGGCTGGTGTGATGTTGGCTAATAGAGCACCTGTGTTTTCTTTTCTTTTTTTTTCTTAAATATAAATGTATTTATTTAACTTTTTACATTCATTTTCATAAAATTTTGGGTTACAAATTTTTCTCCCCATTTATCCCCTCCCCCCACCCCAATACACCAAGTATTCTAATTTTCCCTATCACCACTCTGCTCTCTCTTCTATCATCCCTTCCTTCTCTTTTCCCCATCTTCTCTTTTCTCTTGTAGGGCCAGATGACTTCCTATTCCCCATTAACTGTATTTCATATTACCTAGTAGCAAGAACAACACTCAACAGATGTTCCTGAAACTTTGAGTTCCAAATTTTCCCTATCCCTCCCTCCCCACCCCTTCCTTTTGGGAAGGCAGGCAATTCAACATAGGCCCTATCTGTGTAGTTTTGCAAATGATTTCCATAATAGTCGTGTTGTGTAAGACTAACTGTATTTCCCTCCATCCTATCCTGCCCCCAATTGTTTCTGTTCTGTCTTTTGATCCTGTCCCTCCCCGAGTGTTAACTTCAAATTGCTTCCTCCTCCTGTTGCCCTCCCTTCCATCATCCCACCCCCCCTTGCTTATCTCCTTCTCCCCCACTTTCCTGTATTGTAAGATAGGTTTTCATACCAAAATGAGTGTGCATTTTACTCCTTCCTTTAGTCAAATATGATGAGGGTAAACTTCATGTTTTTTTCTCAGTTCTCCTCTTTTTCCCTCCACTAACAAGTCTCCTGCTTGCTTCTTGAATGAGAGATAATTTATCCCATTCCATTTCACCCTCTTTCCTCCCACTACATTTCTCTCTCACCATTTACCTTAATTTCTTTTAAGATATGGTCCCATCCTATTCAATTCACTCTGTGCTCTCTGTCTCTGTGGGTGCATGCATGCATGTATGTGTGTGTGTGTGTGTGTGTGTGTGTGTGTGTGTGTGTACATCTGTGTGTGGTCCCACCAACTACCCAGATACTGAAACATTTTAAGAGTTACAAATATTGTCTTTCCATGTAGAAATGTAAACAGTTCATCTTTGGTAAGTCCCTTATGACTTCTCTTTGCTGTCTACTTTTTCAAGCTTCTTCTCATTCTTGTGTTTGAAAGTCAAATTTTCTTTTCAGCTCTGGTCTTTTCATCAAGAATGCTTGAAAGTCCTCTGTTTCATTGAAAGACCATATTTTCCCCTGAAGTATTATACTCAGTTTTGCTGGGTAGGTGATTCTTGGTTTGAGTCCTAGTTCCTTTGACTTCTGGAATATCCTATTCCATGCCCTTCGATCCCTTAATGTAGAAGCTGCTAGATCTTGTGTTATCCTGATTGTATCTCCACAATACTGGAATTGTTTCTTTCTAGCTGCTTGCAATATTTTCTCCTTGACCTGGGAACTCTGGAATTTGGCCACAATTTTCCTAGGACTTTCTCTTTTTGGATCTCTTTCAGGCAGTGATCGATGGATTCCTTTAATACTTATTTTGCCCTCTGGTTCTAGAATCTCAGGGCAGTTTTCCTCGATAATTTCATGGAAGATGATATCTAGGCTCTTTTTTTGATCATGACTTTCAGGTAGTCCCATGATTTTTAATTGTCTCTCCTGGATCTATTTTCCAGGTCAGTTGTTTTTTCCCATGAGATATTTCACATTCTCTTCCATTTTTTCATTCTTTTGGTTTTGTTTTGTGATTTCTTGGTTTCTCAGAAAATCATTAGACTTTTGGCCACTTCTGCCTCTGCCACTGCCTCTTCTTCTGCCTCCCGAGGGGGCCCGAGCCACGGAGACAGCCTACTCCCCTGTCGGCCAACCCTGAAGTCTCTCTCACTGACCTCTAGCGCCTGTGGGTGGAGGGATCTTCGCTGCCGTCGGAAAATCCATCCCTGAAGTCTGCTCCAGTCTGCTCCTCTGGGGCCGCACATCCAGGGCAGCTCAGGGGTAGGCTCTGCTGTCCGGAGCATGATGGACCCCTGGGGACAGGGCTCTCTGGAACGGAAATGTCTTCCACTGCCTTGGTGCACGGCTTGCAGTGCTCCAGAATTTGTGGGGAGTTCTTTTTACAGGAAATTTATGGGCTGTGGATTCGGAGCTAGCATACATGAGTCTTTCTACTGTGTCATCTTGACTCCTCCTGTGTTTTCTTAGTGTTAATTGTTAGGCCAGAATCAGCACAAGCACCGAGAACTGATCCATACTTCATTGTGTCTCAGATTCAGAGATTGCATTGAGTGCACCATCACATTCAAACACAAAATCATGCACAAACACTCCCTCCACTTTAGTCTTGACTTGTATCATTTTCAAGTTGAAAAATTTACTATCAGTGCAGTAGCTGACTTTGATGCAGCCCAAAGACATAGGGTTTTAGCCCAAGTACTCACTATTTGAAAAAAAACTGTTGGGAAAACTGTAAAACAATATGACATAGACTAGGCATAGACCGACATCTTATATATACAAAACAATGTCAAAATAGGTGTATACTTTACACATAAATGGTAATACCACACATCAATTAGGAGACCAAGGAATAGTTGACCTGTCAGATCTACGATGCAGGGAAGAAGTTAAGACCAAACAAGTGATAGAGAGCATTACAAGATGCAAAATAGATAATTATGATTCTATCAAGTTAAAAAGTTTTTTTGTAAAAACGAAGTCAAAACTACCAAGATAAGAAACAAAGAAGAAAGTTGGGGGGAAATTTTATAGCAAATTTCTCTTATATAAGCCTTATTTCTAAAATACATTGAAATCTTAGTAAAATTCACAAGAATATGTCAGTAACCAATTGAGAAGTGGTCAAAGGTTATGAGCAGGCACTTTCCAGATGAAGAAATCTAAACTGTTAATAGTCATATGAAAATAAAAAGTGCTGTAAATTTCTATTGACTAGAGAAATGTATATTAGAACAACTCTTAGGTACCAACTTAATTTTTCAAGTTGGGTAATATGATAGAAAAAGCAAATGATAAATGTTAGAGGAGATGTGGAAAACCTGAAACACTAATGTACTTTTAGTGGAGTTGAGAACTGACTTACAATTCTGGGAAGAAATTTGGAACTATGCCTAAAAGACTATAAAACTGTGCATATCTTTTGATCTAGCAGTACTACTAGGTCTCTATCCAAAAGAGATTTGTAAAAAAAGGAGAAAATTTATTTATACAGAAATATTTTTAGCAGCCCTTTTTGCAGTGATAATGAATTGGGGATATATGTGATGCTTATCAATTGGAGAATGACTGAGTGAGTTGTAGTATATGTTTCTGAGAGAATAATATTAAAAATGGTGAACATAACGATTAAAAAAACTGGAAATACATGAACTGAAACAAAGTAAACAAAACATAACCTGGTGAATATTGTACACATTAATACAACATTGTACAATGATCAACTGTGGATGACTTAGCTATTTGCAGCAAAACAGTGATCCAGGAAAATTCCAAAGGATGTATGATGAAAAATGCAATCCAACTCCAAAGAAAGAAGTAATGGAATCTGAATGCAGAATAAAGCATACCATTTTCACTTCTGTGTGAGCACACACACAGGCACACATGTGTATGTGTGAGAGAGAAAGAGAGAGAGAGAGACAGACAGACAGACAGACAGAATATGTTAGGAGGGCCTGGATTTTCTTTAAAAATATGAATAATATGAAAATATGTTTTGCATGATTGCAAATGTATAATATATATCAATTTGTTCATTGCCTGAGTGACAAGTAAGAGAGGGTTAGTAGGACAGAGTGTAGAATTCAACATTTTAAAAGGATGAATGTTAAAAATAATTCACATGTTTTTGGAAAATGGTATATTATTCACAAAAAAATTGGTGAATCAAAGAACCAATTATAGAAAAAATGACTAATTTTCCTTAAGAATCTGAAAATAAGAAAATGTATAAATTTTGAGGTGAGATGAAACCAGAGCAGTCCCTGGGGGAAATGCTATATCTTTATCACTTTTTTCACCAAAAAAGAGAAGAACTAGATCAATTAACAGAAACCTCAAGAAGAACAAAACAAAAATTCTAACAATAAATGACAGGATTAGCAAAACTGAAAGCAAAAAGCCTCATTGAATTAATAAATAAGAATAGCAATTGACTTTGTGACAAAATATAAACAAACCTTTATGTAACTTGATTAAAATAGAAATCAGGGAATCAAATTACAATTGTCAGCAATTAAATAGTGTATTTCAAAATGGATGAATGGAATATTAGAAAATATTTTGCTCAAGTAGTTGTCAATAAAGATGACATCACAAATAAACTGGATGGTCATCCTATGAATATAAAATGCCCATAAAAACATGGTAAGTTATTGAGAGCTTAATCCAATTTCAGAAAAAAAAAAAGAAAAATCTATAAACCAAGTGCCAGTAATGGAGAGGAATGAGAACCAAATGTATTTATAAGAAAATTCTATTAAACATCCAAATAAAAATTCATACCACTATTTCATAAACTGCAATATTTATTTTAAGAAGATATCCTCCCAAATTCCTTCCAGGATGAAAACATAGTCTTAATGACTAAACCATGGAAAGATAAATGTTAGAACTAAAATATAATTGCTTCCTATATCTCTCATGAAAACTAATTTTATAAAAATATCAAAGTGTTTCTATCAATATGTCAAGAATTTTACAATATGGTGAAATCAGCTTAATAATAGAAATGGAGGGCTGATTGAATGTAAAGAAAAGTACAACAAATAGCAACCTTAAGAATAACATGTAATAAAATGCCATGCTGTTGTTTGGTGCTTTTACCCATGTCTAACTCTTTTGGAACCCATTTTAGGATTGTTTTGTTTGTTTGCTATTTTTTTTTAAATTCTAATTGTTTTCAGTGTTCTACAATTACTTCCATATAACTTAGAATTTCTTCCCCTTCCTTCTCTTCCATCTCCCCTTCTTCCCCCATCACTCCCTGAGACAATTTTATATAGGTTCTATACATAGATTTCCCATTAAATACATTTTAACCTTAGTCATGTTGCATAGAAAAATTAAAATAAATGGGAGAAATCATAAAACAAACCAAAACATAGTACAAAATAAAATGATCTGCTACATTCTGCAATTGAAATCCATAGTTCTTTCTCCGGAAGTGAAAGGCAATTTTCCTTAAGAGACCACCGAAAATTTTTTAAGTCCTTGCATGGAATCGAAGTTCTCAGTCTACCAGAAAATATCCTCACACACTGTGGTTGTTACTGTGTACAAAGTTCTCTTGGTTCTGCTCCTTTGGCTCAGCATCAGTTCATTTACGTCTTTCCAGGTCTCTCTGAAGTCTTCCTGCTCATCATTTCTTATAGCAAAATAGTATTGTTACATTCATATACCATAATCAATTCAGCCATACCCCAATAGATGGGCATCCCCTTGATTTCCAGTTTTTAGCCACCACAAAGAATGCTGCTATAAATCTTTTTGTACATGTGGGACTCTTTCCCATTTTTATGATCTCTTATGGATACAGTCCTAGATGAAGTATTGCTGGGTCAAAGGGTATGCACATTTTTGTACGCCTTTTGGCATAGTTCTAAACTGCTTCCCAGAATGGGTGGATCAGCGCACAGCACACAGCTCCACAAACAATGAATTCGTGTTCCACCTTTCCCCCATCTTCTCCAACATTTATCATCATCCTGTTTTGTCATGTTAGCCAATCTGATAGGTGTGATGTGGTATCTTAGAGTTGTTTTCATTTGCATCTCTCTAATCAATAGTGATTTAGAACATTTTTTCATATGACTAGAGACAGTTTTAATTTCTTCCTCTTAAAACTGCCTGTTCATATCCTTCGACCATTTGTCAATTGGAGAATGATTTACATTCTTGCACATTTGACTCAGTTCTCTATAGATTTTAGATATGAGGCCTTTATCACAGATGCTAGCTTCAAAAATTCTTTCCCAGTTTTCTGCTTCCCTCCTAATCTTGGTTTCATTATGTTTCTTTGTGCAAAAGTTTTCAATTAAATGCAATCAAAATTATTTATTTTGCATTTCATGTTTTCTATCCCTCATTTAGTAAAAAATTCTTCCCTTCTCAGTAAATCTGATTTATACTTTGTACCTTGCTCCACTAATTTGTTTATAGTCTCAATCTTTATATCTAGATCTTGTACCCATTTTGACTTCATTCTTGTGTATGGTGTCAGGCATTGGTCTATGCCTACTTTCTGTCAAACTGTTATCCAGTTTTTCCAGCAATTTTTGTCAAATAGTGAGTTCTTATCCCAGAAGCTTGTGTTTATCAAACAGTAGATTTCTATATTCATTGACTACTGTGTTTTGGGTACCTAACTTATTCTGCTGGTCTGCCCTTTTGTTTCTTAATCAGTACCAACTGGTTTTGATAATTGCTGCTTTATAATGCAATTTGAGATCTGGTAGAGATAGGTCACCTTCCCTAGCATTTCTTTTCATTAGTTCCATTGATATTCTGGACCTTTTATACTTTCAGATGAATTTTGGTGTTATTTTTTCTACTGTACAAAATAATTATCTGATAGTTTGATTGGTACGGCATGGAATAAGTAAATTAATTTAGATAGAATTGTCATTTTGATATATTGACAGCCCACCCATGAGCAGCTAATGCTTTTCCACTCACCTAAATCTGACTTTATTTGTGTGAAAAGTGTTTTGTATTTGTGTTCACATGGTCTCTAGATTTGTTTTGGGAGGTAGACTCCCAGATATTTTATAGTGTCTACTGCAACTTTGAATGGGATTTCTCTTTCTGTCCCTTGCTGTTGGGCTTTTTTACTAATATATGGAAATGCAGAAGATTTGTTTGGGTTTACTTTGTAATCTGCAACTTTGCCAAAGTTGTTTATTATTTCAAGTAGTTTTTTACTTGATTCTCTGGAATTCTCTGAGCATATCATCATATCATCTGCAAAGAGTGATAACTTAGTTTCTTCTTTGCCTATTCCAATTCCTTCAATTTATTTTTCTTCTCTTATTGCTACAGCTAACATTTCTAGCACCATATTGAATAACAGTGATGATATTGGACATCTTTGTTTCACCCCTGATCTTTCTGAAAATCCATCTACCTTATCCCCATTGCATATAATGCTTGTTGAAGGTTTTAGGTAGATACTGCTTATTATTTTATGGAAAGTTCTATTTATCCCTCTGTTCTCCCATGTTTTCTATAGGAATGGGTGCTGTATTTTGTCAAAAGATTTTTCTGCATCTTTTGAGATAATCATTTGGTTTCTGTTAGTTCTGTTGTTGATATGAACAATAATGTTAATAGTTTTCCTAATATTGAACCATCAGTTTTTTGGGTCTCCTTTAGCAACCTGTTGACTTACTTTTCATGATTTTCTTGCATTGCTCCCATTTCTCTTCCCCATTTTTCTTCCACCTCTCTTACTTGATTCTCAAAATCATTTTTGAACTCTTCCTTAGCGTGAGACAATTGGATATTTATTTTGGGGGTTTGGGATACGTATGACTTCTATGTCTTCCTCTGATGGTATGCTTTGTTCTTCCTCATTTGAAAGGATGGAAGGAAATACCTGTTCACCAAAAATAGCCTTCTATAGTCATATTTTTCCTTTTGGGGGGCATTTTTTCAGCCAATTACTTGACTTGGTGTCTCTTATCAAGAGGAACATATACGCTAGGGACCTTTAAGTTCCCTGTCATTTTACTTTTGAGTCATTTGCGAAGTAGACAGTATACTCTAGCGACCCATAAGTTCCCACTTCCGCCAAGAGGGCACAGTCAAGGAGAGGAATTTACTCCTTTTCAGGCCTGCACTCTAGCTTGGGAGCCACCACAAACTTTTCTGCTCAGGGTCTGCATGTAAGATTCCCTCTGCAGAGCCTCCACCAGCTCCACCAGCCAGCGCTCCTCCTAACCTTAGAGTGGCCACTTAGGCCTGAGACCTAGATCAGCTTCTTGATTCCCCAAGGGTCTTTAGGCTGAGGGCTTCAAAAACAGATACTGCAGATGTCTGGAGCTCCCTGGGACCGGAGCTATGATCAGACTAATGATCTGCTGCTCCAGTATTCCAAGGCTGTGTGGCCAAGGCTGGGTTGTACTCTGCTCTGAGCCTTGTGTGATAGAGCTTTCCTATCTGTCTTCCAGGCTGTCTTAGGTTGGAAAACTCTTTCACTCTGTCTTGGTGTGGCTTCTGTTGCTCTAGAATTTGTTTAGAGTCATTTTTACAGGTGTTTTATGGGCTGTGGGGAAAGAACTTCTACAGGTCCATACTTCTACTATTCCAGTTTGGCTCTGTCCTTGTGCTTTTACTCTTAAAGAAAAAAAAAATGAAAGGAAAGAACAGAAACAATACCAGTAACAACAACAAATAAATGAAATGTTCCCTAGATGTTCATATGTCCATCAACTTTTGTCTTATAACTCTGAGTCTCTTCTCAGTTAAACTCTTTTCAAATAACCACACAGAACAGGTAGTACCACTTCTTGTCTTTCAGTTCTAAGCCCTCTGTAATCTGATATAACCTCATTCTTTAACAGAAACTATTCCCTACAAAGTTACTAATGATCTTGTAGTTGACCCATCTAATGTCTTCTCTAGTTCCTAATCCTACTAGAAGTCTCTTCCCGAATTTTATACTGTTTATCCCCAAAGTATCATCTTGTGTCCTCTCCATGGTGTCTTGGCTCTTGCCTTACCTGTGTGACTCCTATTTAGCAGTCTCCTTTCATAATCTTGCCCTTTCCTACCTTCGACTCCTTGCTATATACCTTATGATCCATCTGTATAGACCTATATTACTGTTCCTCATGCAAGTCATCTTTGAGTTCCGTGTCTTTACATTGATTTTTATTTGTGTTCTCTTTCCCAACTTCCAGCTCAAATTTTACCTTATCCAGAAGATTTGGTATGGTTCCATCCCTTTCTAGCGCTATCCATTTTAAAGATACCTTCCATCCCCTCTATACTTATATTATTTTCTCTTACTTATATATGATGGATACTTCATTAGTATTTAAGTTTTTTAAGGGCAGGGACAATTATTTTTTGCTTTCTTTTTTGTATTGGTTTTACTTAATATCCCTGGTATTTAAAAAAATTGTAATGCACCTAGTACAAAGTAAATACTAAATTCACATTAGTTGATTGATTTAAAATATAAAGGATAAAGTTTCCTATCCAAAGGGTATTTTAGCAAAGATAAATGAAAGAAAAGCATTAGTTGAAATATGATTAAAATAATTATTTTAAGCAGAAATTTTGAAAACCATATTTATGAAATTGATGAAATTTCATTTAAAGATGTTAAATTAAAAGTAATCCAGCATAATGATAAATCTAAAAATAACATAAATATTGATATTATATTTTTCAATTTGACTTTGTTTTCATCATCAAAATACCTATTGAAGTCAGTAGACATTTTTTTGCTAAAATATCATTTAAAATTTTGCATCTATATTCATTAGAAAAATTCGTCTATAATTTTCTTTCTCTGTTTTGTCTCTTCCTGGTTTAGGTATCAAAACCATATTTGTATCATACAAAGAATTTGGGAGGACTCCTTCTTCCTCGGTTTTCAAAAATAGTCTATATAGTATTGGAATTAACTGTCCTTAAAATGTTTCATAGAACTCATTGTAAATTCATCGGGCCCTGGAGGTTTTTCCTAGGGAGTTCATTGATGGCTTGTTCAATTTCTTTTTCTGAGATGAGGTTGTTTAGGTATTCCACTTCTTCTTTTGTTAATGTGGGCAATTTGTATTTTTTAAAGTACTCACCCATCACACTTAGATTATCGAATTTGTGGGCATAAAGTTGGGCAAAGCAATTTCTAATTATTGTTTTAATTCTCTCCTAACTGGAGATGAGTTCACCCCTTCCACTTTTGATATTAGTAATTTCATTTTCTTCTTTTGTTTAAGTCAAATTGACCAAAGGTTTATCAATTTTTTAATTTTTTTTCATAAAAACAACTATTGGTTTTATTTATTAATTCAATAGCTTTCTTAATTTCAATTTTATTCATCTCTCCTTTGGCTTTCAGTATTTCTAATTTGGTATTTGCTAGGGGGTTTTCAATTGTTCTTCTAGCTTTTTCAGCTGCATGCCCAAGTCACTGATCTCCTCTTTCTCTATTTTATTTATGTAGTCTCAGTAGGCATTTAAACAAAAATAAAACTAGACTGTATGTTCCTGAATTCTATTAAGTTGCATAAATACAATGTGATTGACAATTTAACCAAAAACCTTAAAAACTGAGGCATCACAAGATTGTATTTTAAAAATAGATGCCTGAAATAAGTACCATGAGGTTCTGAACATATTTATCCAAAATCAAGCTAACAAAACGATTATATTGATAGTGATATTGATATGATAGTTCTCATAATAAGGAGAGCCAGATAGTGCAGTTACATATGCCTTAATTAAAAAAAAAAAAAAAAAAAAACTTTCATAAGTGGAGTTAGGATGATATAGGAGGTAGACAAAACAGCCAAAGGGGATTGTACTGTGCTGCATAATTCAATATTAAGCATTAAATGGGGCCAAAATATTGAATATGTATCTGAGAGTTGTCAAAGTATGGAAATGGGGGGCTAAGTTGACTTTCGTGGGATGGGAAAAGGGACCTTCTGTTTACAAAATAAAAAAAAAAAACATGTGGTTGGGGAAGGAAAGAAAGAAATTATTATTTTTTTTTAATGAAAATTTATTTATTTAACTTTTTGCATTCATTTTCACTAAATTTTGGGTTACAGATTTTCTCCATTTTTATCCCCTCCCCCTACCCTAGTACACCGAGCAATCTAATTTTCCCTATCACCAATCTGTCCTCTCTTCTATCATCCCTCCCTTCTCTTGTACACATTGTCTCCTTTGTCCTACAGGGCCAGATGACTTTCTATTCCCCATTGACTGTATTTCTTATTTCCCAGTAGCAAGAACAATACTAAACAGTTGTTCCTAAAATTTTGAGTTCCAAATTCTCCCCATCCCTCCCTCCCCACCCATTCCCTTTGAGAAGGCAGGCAATTCAACATAGGCCCTATCTGTGTAGTTTTGCAAATGACTTTCATAATAGTCATGTTGTGTAAGACTAACTATTTCCCTCCATCCTATCCTGCCCCGCACTGTTTCTATTCTATCTTTTGATCCTGTCCCTCCCTGAGTGTTGACTTCAAATTGCTCCCTCCTCCCATTGCCCTCCCTTCCATCATCCCCCCAACCCTGATTATCTCCTTCTCCCCCAATTTCATGTGCTGTAAGATAGGTTTTCATGCCAAAATGAGTATGCATTTTATTCCTTCCTTTAGTTGAATGTGATGAGGGTAAACTTCTTGCTTTTTTTTCTCAGCTCTCCTCTTTTTCCCTCCACTAAAAAGTCTCCTGCTTGCCTCTTAAATGACATATAATTTACCCCATTCCATTTCACCCTCTTTCCTCCCCCTACCTTTCTCTCTCACCATTTACCTTAATTTCTTTTAAGATATGGTCCCATCCTATTCAATTCACTCTGTGCTCTCTGTCTCTGTATGTGCCTGCATGTGTGTATGTGTGTGTGCATGCACGCATGTAAATGTGTGTGTGTATGTGTGTTTGTGATCCCACCAACTACCCAGATACTGAAAAGTTTTAAGAGTTACAAATATTGTCTTTCCATGTTGGAATGTAAACAGTTGACTTTTCGTAAGTCCCCTATGACTTCTCTTTGCTGTTTACTTTTTCATGCTTCTTCTCATTCTTGTGTTTGAAAGTCAAATTTTCTTTTCAGCTCTGGTCTTTTCATCAAGAATGCTTGAAAGTCCTCTGTTTCATTGAAAGACCATATTTTCCCCTGATGTACTATACACAGTTTTCTGGGTAGGTGATTCTTGGTTTGAGTCCTAGTTCCTTTGACTTCTGAAGTATCCTATTCCATGGCCTTTGATCCCTTAATGTAGAAGCTGCTAGATCTTGAGTTATCCTGATTTGATTTCCACAATACTGGAATTGTTTCTTTCTAGCTGCTTCTAGGATTTTCTCCTTGACCTGGGAGTTCTGGAATTTGACCACAATGTTCCTAGGAGTTTCTCTTTTTGGATGTCTTTCAGGCGGTGATCTATGGATTCCTTCAATACTTATTTTGCCCTCTGGTTCTAGAATCTCAGGGCAGTTTTCCTTGATAATTTCATGAAAGATGATGCCTAGGCTCTTTTTTTTTTTTGATCATGGCTTTCAGGTAGTCCCATAATTTTTAAATTGTCTCTCCTGGATCTATTTTCCATGTCAGTTGTTTTTCCAATGAGATATTTCACATTCTCTTCCATTTTTTCATTCTTTTCATTTTGTTTGGTGATTTCTTGGTTTCTCAGAAAGTCATTAGACTACATCTGTTCCATTCCAATCTTGAGAGAACTATTTTCTTCAGTGAGCCTTTGAACCTCTTTTTCCATTTGGCTAATCCTACTTTTGAAAGCATTCTTCTCCTCCTTGGCTTTTTGAACCTCTTTTGTCAATTGAGTTAGCCTATTTTTCCAGGTGTTATTTTCTTCAGCAATTTTTTGGGTCTCCTTTAGCAAGGTATTGACCTGTTTTTCATGCTTTTCTTGCATCTCTCTCATTTCTCTTCCCAGTTTTTCCTGGACCTGTCTAACTTGATTTTCAAAATCCTTTTTGAGCTCTTCCATGGCCTGAGCCCACCATATATCCACCTCGCATGTCTGGGATTCAGAGGCCCCAATCTCCACATCTTTCCCTGATGGTAAGAATAGTTCCTCGTCATCAGAATTGAAAGGTGAGAACATCTTTACCCCATCAAAGTAGCTTTCTATAGTCTTATTTTTCTTCCCTTTTCTGGACATTTTACCAGCCAGTTACTTAATTTCTGAGATTTCTCTGCACCTCTGCCTAGATCTGCCCAGCTAGTGCTTGGGGTCTGAGATTCAAATGGGCTTTCCTATGCAGGCACAGCTGCTATTCAGTGTGACCTTAAATTCTGGTGCTGGGGTGGGAGCAGGGCCTCCTCCCAGGCTCAGTTCCCTTAGGGGCTTTATTCAGAGACCTTCAGTAATGGGGTGGGTGGGGGCAGGTCCATCTCCCAGGCTCAGTTCCCTCAGGAGGTTTATGCAGAGACCTTTGGTAATGGAGCTCCTTTCTGCTCGGGGAGTCTCAGCCCTCCACTGCCTCTGCTGCTCCCTCTGCCGCTGCCTCCCTAGGGGACCCGAGTCACGGAGACATCCCACTCCCCGCTTGGCCATCCCAGAAGTCTCTCTCAGTGACCTGTATCATCTGTGGGCAGAGGGACCTTCCCAGCCACAGAGGTTCTGTCCCTGAAGCCTGCTCAGATCTGCTCCTCTGGAGCCGCACGGCCAGGGCAGTGCAGGGGTAGTCTCCACTTTCCGGGGCATGATGGACCCCTGTGGATGGCTTTCTGGGCTCTTGGGAACAGAAATCTTTTCCACTGTGTTTCTGTGTGCCTTGCAATGGTCCAGAATTTTTGGGGAGTCCTTCTTGCAGGAAATATATGGGCTGTGGGTTCAGAGCTAGCATACGTGAGTCTTCCTACTCCACCATCTTGGCTCCACCCTCCCTAGAAAGAACTTAAGAAAGAAATTATAAAAAGGGATAAAAAGTTCCAAAAATGTCCTGTCAGGCATAATGTAAGAAAGTGGGGAAAATTTCAGGTTCCACATTATATCTGCTATAATGCAGAAGATACACTCACTGCATCCTTGAGGATTATTTGCATCGTGGAATACGGTCTCTAGTAGCCTCTGTCCCCAGTGCCACTGGATAGGGAGTTTCTAGTGAGGGAGTTAAGGGAGCAGTCATGTTCTGGTGCTCTTGCCCTGTCATTCCCATCCCCATATATAATCATTCTGAGTTAAGGTGTGACTCCTTTAATGTATATAAATCAAATGGGAAGGGGAAGAACCTCAGGGCTGCCGGACAAAAGAGAAACAATTACTATTTGCATTCACTCTGAACCATGAGGACCCAAAAAAATAACCATTAAGTAGTGCCTTGGCAGAAGCTTATTGTTGTCCAGTCAATAAGAGATCCAATGAATTTGGTTTAATGCATCATCTTTAAGAAAGTAATCTAGCCCAGTACACCCCAAGAAAACGAGATAGGTTTCAGCCATCAAATTTACCTTTCTTTGGAAAAAATCCCCTCAGTTAAGGCATGATGCCTCATTTGGTGAGAGGGGATGAGAGGATGAAGAGAAGAAAAGAGTAAGAAGGAGAAAAGAAGGAAGGCAGGGGAGAAGGGTTGATCAACTGAAATTGGTTGGCTGGGCCCCCAGTGAGGCAGCTTGGACTACTTATAGGCTGTAGTTTGTTGGAAAGACCTTAGCTTAAAAAATCCTGTCTCTCATTGCATCTTGGGTCATCTCCAATCATCCTAATCTATATCTGGCCACTGAAACCAGTGGCTGTGGAGGAGAAAGTGACACTGCTGACTTAGCACAGCAATATCTCACTCAAATTCAACTCATTTGTAAGTCATGTCTTCATCTTTCTGATGTCATGGTCCTCTTTCAGAGTGAAGGACAAACTACAACCGCACAGTAATCATTTCAAATAGATTATGGCAAATTGAATTTCAAGATCAGTTCAATAAGATGAATATGGTTTTAAGGATCCTCTGTTCTGCAAAATATCTTTCAATTTTTGAATATATGGAATTTCCTTTTTTTCCAATTCTTAGAAAGATTTACGAATTCATTGTTATATGTTGTTTCCTTTATTAAACTATTAATATGATTTTATTCCTTCCATTACCTTTTCATGTGTACACATAGCATCAATAAAAAGCTAAGCTCAATATTCTAGAAGCTTCCATGTTCTTTTTTTTCTTCCTACCTTCCTTCCTTCCTTCCTTCCTTCCTTCCTTCCTTCCTTCCTTCCTTCCTTCCTCCCTTCCTTCCTTCCTTCCTTTTGCTCTCTCTCCCTCTCGCTCTCCCTCTCTCTGGGTCTCTGTTAATCATAGTAGCATCATCTCTTTTTTTTGATAAAAATTTATTTATTTAACTTTTACATTCATTTTCACCAAATTTTGGGTTCCAAATTTTCTCCCCTTTGATCCCCTCCCCTCACCCCAATACACCGAGCAATCTAACTTTCTCTATCTCCAATCTTCCCTCTCTTCTATCATTCCTCCCTTCTCTTGTCCCCATCTTCTCTTTTGTCCTGTAGGGCCAGAAGACTTTTTATTCCTCATTAACTGTATGTCTTATTTCCTAGTAGCAACAACAATACTAAACAGTTGTTCCTAAAACGTGGAGTTCCAAATTCGCCCCATCCCTCCATCCTCACCCATTCCCTTTGGGAAGGCAGGCAATTCAATATAGGCCCTATCTTTGTAGTTTTGCAAATGACTTCCATGATAATCATGCTGTGTAAGACGAACTGAATTACTCTCCATTCTATCCTGCCCCTCATTTTTTCTATTCTGTCTTTTGATCCTGTCCCTCCCTGAGTGTTGACTTCAAATTGCTCCCTCCTCCCATTGCCTTCCCTTCCATCATCCCCCCCCTTGCTTATCTCCTTCTCCCCCAATTTCATGTGCTGTAAGATAGGTTTTCATGCCAAAATGTGTATGCATTTTATTCCTTCCTTTAGTTGAATGTGATGAGGGTAAACTTCTTGCTTTTTTTTTCTCAGCTCTCCTCTTTTTCCCTCCACTAAAAAGTCTCCTGCTTGCCTCTTAAATGACATATAATTTACCCCATTCCATTTCACCCTCTTTCCTCCCCCTACCTTTCTCTCTCACCATTTACCTTAATTTCTTTTAAGATATGGTCCCATCCTATTCAATTCACTCTGTGCTCTCTGTCTCTGTATGTGCCTGCATGTGTGTATGTGTGTGTGCATGCACGCATGTAAATGTGTGTGTGTGTATGTGTGTGTGTGTGATCCCACCAACTACCCAGGTACTGAAAAGTTTTAAGAGTTACAAATATTGTCTTTCCATGTTGGAATGTAAACAGTTGACTTTTCGTAAGTCCCCTATGACTTCTCTTTTCTGTTTACTTTTTCATGCTTCTTCTCATTCTTGTGTTTGAAAGTCAAATTTTCTTTTCAGCTCTGGTCTTTTCGTCAAGAATGCTTGAAAGTCCTCTGTTTCATTGAAAGACCATATTTTCCCCTGAAGTACTATACACAGTTTTCTGGGTAGGTGATTCTTGGTTTGAGTCCTAGTTCCTTAGACTTCTGAAGTATCCTATTCCATGGCCTTCGATCCCTTAATGTAGAAGCTGCTAGATCTTGAGTTATCCTGATTTGATTTCCACAATACTGGAATTGTTTCTTTCTAGCTGCTTCTAGGATTTTCTCCTTGACCTGGGAGTTCTGGAATTTGACCACAATGTTCCTAGGAGTTTCTCTTTTTGGATGTCTTTCAGGCAGTGATCTATGGATTCCTTCAATACTTATTTTGCCCTCTGGTTCTAGAATCTCAGTGTAGTTTTCCTTGATAATTTCATGAAAGATGATGCCTAGGCTCTTTTTTTTTGATCATGGCTTTCAGGTAGTCCCATAATTTTTAAATTGTCTCTCCTGGATCTATTTTCCATGTCAGTTGTTTCTCCAATGAGATATTTCACATTCTCTTCCATTTTTTCATTCTTTTCATTTTGTTTCGTAATTTCTTGGATTCTCATAAAGTCATTAGCCTCCATCTGTTCCATTCTAATTTTGAGAGAACTATTTTCTTCAGTGAGCTTTTGAAATTTCTTTTCCATTTGGCTAATTCTGCTTTTGAAAGCATTCTTCTCCTCCTTGGCTTTTTGAACCTCTTTTGTCAATTGAGTTAGCCTATTTTTCCAGGTGTTATTTTCTTCAGCAATTTTTTGGATCTCCTTTAGCAAGGTATTGACCCATTTTTCATGCTTTTCTTGCATCTCTCTCACTTCTCTTCTCAGTTTTTCCTCCACCTGTCTAACTTGCTTTTCAAAATCCTTTTTAAGCTCTTCCATGTCCTGAGCCCACATGACATCCTCTTGGGATGTCTGGGATACAGAGGCCCCGCCCTCCATTTCTTTCCCTGATGGTAAGAATAGTTCCCTGTCATCAGAATTGTAAGGTGGTATCATTTGCACCTGCTCAAAGAAGCTATCTATAGTTTCATTTTTCTTCCCTTTTCTGGGCATTTTCCCAGCAGTTACTTGACTTCTGAGATTCCTGTCCACCCCTGCCTAGATCTGCCCAGCTAGTGCTTCGGGTCTGAGATTCAAATGGGCTTTCCATGGCAGGTGCACCTGCTATTCAATGTGAGCTTAAGTTCTGGTGCTGTGGTGGGGGCAGGACCACCTTCCAGGCTCAGTTCCCTCAGGGGCTTTATGCAGAGACCTTCATGAATGGGGTGGGTGGGGGCAGGACCATCTCCCAGTCTCAGCTCCTTCAGGTGTTTTATGCAGAGACCTTCAGTAATGAAGATCCTGCCTGCTCGGGGAGTCCCGTTGGGCCGCCGCTGCTGTCACTGCCCCTGCCTCTGCCTCCACCTCTTCCTCCCGAGGGGACCCGAGTCATGGAGACACCCCACTCCCCTCTCGGCCAGCCTAGACGTCTCTCTCATTGACCTGTAGCGTCTGTGGGCAGAGGAACTTTCCTGGCTGCCCTGAAGCCTGCTCGGATCTGCTCCTCTGGGGCTGCAGACAGGGCAGTGCAGGGGTGGACTCCACTTTCTGGGGTGCGACGGACCCTGGGGATGGCTCTCCAAGGCTCTCTGGAATGGAAATCTCTTCCACTGTGTTTCTGCACACCCTGCAGTGATCCAGAACCTGTGGGGAGCTCTTCTTACATTAAATCCATGGGCTGTGGGTTCGGAGCTAGCATACATGAGTCTTTCTACTCTGCCATCTTGACTCCACCCCTCATAGTAGCATCTTTATAAATATTTTTGACTGTTCACTCTAAAATTTTTACATACCAGTACATTATTTGTACATGACCTTAATATGTGTACATATGTAATGTGTGTCTAACACAGCCATAGTTGTTGTTCAATTGTTTCAGTAGTTTACAGCTCTTTCAGATTACTTCTGGGCTTTTCTGGCAAAGATCTTGGAGTGGTTTGTCCTTTCCTTCACCAGCTCAATATAAAGATGAAGACACTAAGACAAACAGGGATAAGTGACTTAACTAGGGGAACATATGTAGTGTCTGAGGAGGATTTGAACTAATGAAGATGAATCTTCTTGATTCCTGATTCCCAACGTAGGGCTCTATCCATGAGTGCACACACATACACACACACACACACGTATACACACATATATAGATATGTGTATATGTATATGCATGTGCATATATATGTATATGTGTATATATACACATACATACATGAAAACACACACATTGATAGATAGATAGATAGATAGATAGATAGATAGATAGATAGATAGATAGATAGATAGATATGGAAATTGTAAAAGTAAATGCATTTTTTGGCATGATGGTTGTTCAGCACATATTCATGGAATGGGAGTTAATGGGTTGGATTAATGCACGAGGTGAGTTAAAAAAAACAGTGAAGTAAGATTGGAGAGGGTTGTCAAACCCACTTTGAGCATGACTTAATTGCTGGGCTAAGTAGCTTGCATGATATACATGTATATGTGTATCTAGGGTATATATGTACATACACACATATATGTATGTATGTGTGTTTGTATAAATATATACAGAATTTAGAGCTGTGTAGAACCATTGTCATTTAGGCAAATGAATGAAAGCAAAAGTGTTTTTTATCTACTATATCGCAAGCTATGTGGAAGAAATCAGAATGAGAAAAGAAAAAAGCAAAATAGTCTTTGTTCTCAAGGATCTACATTGTATTTAATGGAGATAATATATAGGAAAAAGTTCAGGTTCAGGACAAATAGAAAGACCAAGAACAGCCAATAATGTATTGAATAAGAAATGCAATTAGTTTAAGGTTTTACAGAATTTTTACAGTGCCATATAGCTCCATCTTTCTATCACAACAATTTTTTATTTAATTCTACGGCCAGCTTAATGAAGGATAATTTGCTTATTTATGTGCTGTCAGCTTAGCAACATTCTCCCTTCCTCCAATTCCCCCCTCCCATTTACTCTGTTTTTCCTATTTGGTACCTGGAATTATAACATCAGAAATGTAAAGCTGGAAATTACCTCAGAGGAAAGAAAGATGACTCAGGGGATAAAGAATAGCATATGACTTCTGAAGACTGACCTCTACTACTTTTGAGCTAGGTAATATGCGGCAAGTTAGTTAACTTCTGTCTGCCTTAGGTTTTTTCATCTTTAAATGAGAATAATAAATGAACATACCTCTCCCATGGTTACTTTGAGGATAAAATGAGATAATACTTGCAAAGGGCTTTGCAAACCTTAAGATGCTAAGGAAATTATAGCTTTCATTATGCTACTCTATCCCTTTCATTGTACAGGAGAACAAGCTAAATCTCAGGGAGATTGAGTCATGTGTCCAAGATCACGTGATTTAAAAATGTCAGAAGCAGGAATTAAACTCACATCTTGTGATGAGTGTTCTTTCATCTAAACCCCTTAACAACTTGGTTAGAATAGTCTCTGTTGCATTATAACAATTTCACTAAGCACACTATTTAGGACATTTAGTCATGAATGATCATGTTGTTAATGATATGTTACTGAATTAGATTTATATTATCTGGATCTTATCCAAGTTCCTTAAGATTACTTTGTTCTTCAACTAATCTTTTTTTTTGTTTTCTAATGCTTTCTGCACCCTCAATCATTATCCTATTCTATTTATTGGCAGCTAGGTGGTACAGTGGATAGAACACGGCTTCTAGAGTCAGGAAAATCTGAGTTCAAATCTAACCTCATGTACTTACTAGCTGTGTGATGGTAGGTAAGTCACTTAACCCTGTTTCCCATTGTTCACTCATCTGTAAAATGAGTTGGAGAAGGAAATAAAAACCACCCTCTTATATTTACCAAGGAAGCCCCAAATGGGATCATGAAGAGTCAGAGGGGACTCAATTGCAACAAAAACACAATCCTTCAGTTTACAAAGCTAGAGGATTGTCTCAGACACTGAGAGGTTAATTCAGCTGCTCCATCACACTTCCAGTATATTTTGGATACAACAATTGAATTCAGGTCTTACTGACTCTAAGGCCAACTGTAGCCACTCTATCATGTTTCTTTATCTGTGTTTCTTTACAGATCCAATTAATTACATTCAACAGGTTATTGCTGCCCCACTATGTGCAAAGCATTGTGCTAGATCTACACTAGAACTTATAATATGGAATTAAATTATGAAAATGAACCTGGGATGGTGCCATAAGAAATGTGAGCTGGAAAAGTCTGGAAAATGCATCCTTATGGAGATGGCATCTTAGCTTGGTTTTCATAAAAAAATGAAAACTTTTAATAGATTGAGATGAGGGAATGGGTAGGTAAATGCATTCTTGGCATGGTAGCCAACCAGTACATATTCATGAAATGAGAAAGAAAAAGAGTGAGATACATTAATGTATGATTTTGAATCCAAAAACAAAGCTGGAGAGAGATCCCGCTTTGTGAAATGACTTAAATTCTGAGCCAAACAGATATCATTTTATTCCCTAGAAAATGGCAGAAGGACGGGAGAGGCATTGGCAATAAAGATTTTGTTCAGAGGAGTGACCTTTGAAAGATCATTTTGGCAGTTTTATGAGGGAATATTAGAAAATGGGAAGTCTGGAATGAGATAAACCCTGTAAGATATTATTACAAAAGTACAAGAAAGAGGTGGGAGTTGGGTATGGACGTGTGAATAATATTTAGTGATTGAATATGAGAAATATCTCAGATTTTTAATTAGCAAGATTTGATGATGACTGAGATGTAGGGGATTTGGGAAAAGAAAAATCAAATAATATTTTGAGCATGTATTTACAGGAAGATGATAGTGACAAAAGAAGGTAATGTGTCAGAAGGTAGTGTGGAAGATAGATAGATTGAAGGGGAAAATGTTGACTTCAGGCTGGCGATTCTTGAGTTTCAGGTTCAGGAAAGCGAGCCAGATGAAGATTCAGCAGCAGTTAGCTAATTGTGACTGGAGGTCAACTTGAGCATAGATGTGTCAAAATCAGATGTATAGAAATTCAAATGAAAGCAGAGAAAGATAGTGTAAACAGAGGATATTTCTGAGGACCTGACCTTGGATATCACTTCCACTTTTGAAGATGGACATATAATTTGTGAACCAGTCAACAAACGCTAACAAACTTGGGCACTAATTTCAATAGAACATGAGGGGAGTCATACCGCATGAATTTGCAGAGTTCCTCATGGTGAAATGATGGCAACCCTTAAAGACAGCTCTTTCTAGTAATTTAGTAACCATAAAAGGAAATAAGATGATAGTTTGAGTGGATAGCAAGGTCACAAGCATGTTTTTGCTTGATTTTTTATTTTGTTTTTCCTCCTTATCATAAGAAAATGAATGATAAAGATTCCTAGAAAGAAGTAGTGAAAAATGACAATTTTAGGAGAGAGAAATACTACTGAGGAAAGGTATTAAAGGAGATAGAATAGAGGGAAACAGGGGAATAAGCAGAGAACTTTGCCTTGGAAAAGATGTGCACCATTTTTTTTTTCCCTCTGAAATTGAAAGGATGAGAGTTTACATTAAGATCTATAGAAATTCTAAGATCTGGAGGTAGAAAGAATTCTTGAAGGATAGACTCAATCTTTCTGGCAAAGTAGGAGGTTATTTTACCCTGACAGAGTAGTTGATAAGAAATTGAGTTTGAATTACAGGAAAGTACTTATATGAGAAAAATAATTAAAAAATGAAGTGAGGGCGGAGCCAAGATGGCGGAGTAGAAGGACGCACATTTACGAGCTCCGAGCCCACAACCCATGGAATTGAGGTAAAAGGAGATCCCCATAAATTCTGAATCTCTGCAGGGGGTGCATAAACATAGGGGAAGAGATTTCCGTTCCACTGAACCCTGGAGAGCCGTCCCCGGGGTCCATCGCACCCCGAAAAGCGGACCCCACCCCCACCCCTGGCCGCGGCCCCAGAGAAGCTGACCCGAGCAGACTTCAGAGAGGAAAGCTCCGGGGGAAGCTCCGTCAGCCGGGAAAGTCCCTCCGCCCACAGAAGCTACAGGTCAGTAAGAAAGAACGCTGAGATAGGGGAGGGGAGCGGAGCGTCTCCGTGACTCGGGCCCCCTCGGGAGGAAGCGGCGGAGGCAGAGGCGTGGGCGGCGGCTGAGGCGGCAGCGGCCTGGGACTCAGGAATCCCCCAGCAGCAGGCAGGATCTTCAATACTGAAGGTCTTTCCAACCTGAGGGAGCCGAGCAGACGGCCCTGCCCCCACCCTGCTCTACTGCTGAACGCCTCTGAATAAAACCCCTAAGGGAGCTGAGCACAGCAGGCGGGGCCCCACACCCCACCCCCACCCGCTCCGCTCCTGAAAGTCTCTGCAGAACGCCCCTGAGGGCCCAAGCTTAGGAGGCGGCCTTGCCCCCACCCCTGCGCCAGAACTAAAGCTTGCCGCGGGAAAGCGCATTTGAATCTCAGAGGCCAAGCACTAGCTGGGCGGATCCAGGCGGGGGTGGAAAGGAATCTCAGAAGTCAAGTAACTGGCTGGGAAAATGCCTAGAAAGGGGAAGAAAAATAAGACTTTAGAGAGTTTTTTCCAACAAATGCAAATGATCCCGACCTTCGGATCTGATGGGGAGGACGAGAACGTATTTTTCCCATCAGGGAAAGATGTGGAGGGCGGGGCCTCAGTACCCCAGACACCCCAAGGGGGTGGTGGGTGGGCTCAGGCCTTGGAAGAGCTTAAAAAGGATTTTGAAAAGCAAGTTAGACAGGTGGAGGAAAGACTGGGAAGAGAAATGACAAAGATGCAAGAAGAGTATGAAAAAAAGGTCAATATCTTGGTAAAGGAGACCCAAAAAAATGCTGAGGAAATTAACACCTTGAAAAATAGGCTCACTCAATTGGCAAAAGAGGTTCAAAAAGCCAATGAGAAGAAGAATGCATTCAAAAGCAGAATGAGCCAAATGGAAAAAGAGGCTCAAAAGCTCACTGAATTTAATAGTTCTCTCAAAATTAGAATGGAACAGATGGAGTCTAATGACTTTATGAGAAACCAAGAAATCACCAAACAAAACCAAAAGAATGATAAAATGGAAGAGAATGTGAAATATCTCATGGGAAAAACAACTGACCTGGAAAATAGATCAAGGAGAGACAAATTAAAAATTATGGGACTACCTGAAAGCCATGATCAAAAAAAGAGCCTAGACATCATCTTGCATGAAATTATCAAGGAAAACTGCCCTGACATTCTAGGACCAGAGGGCAAAATAAGTATTGAAAGAATCCATCGATCACCACCTGAAAGAGATCCAAAAAGAGAAACTCCTAGGAACATTGTGGCCAAATTCCAGAACTCCCAGCTCAAGGAAAAAATCTTGCAAGCAGCTAGAAAGAAACAATTCCAGTACTGTGGAAATACAATCAGGATAACCCAAGATCTAGCAGCTTCTACATTAAGGGATCGAAGGGCATGGAATAGGATATTCCAGAAGGCAAAGGAACTAGGACTGAAACCAAGAATCACCTACCCAGCTAAACTGAGTATAATACTTCAAGGGAAAATATGGTCTTTCAATGAAACAGAGGACTTTCAATCATTCTTAATGAAAAGACCAGAGCTGAAAAGAAAATTTGACTTTCAAACACAAGAATGAGAGGAAGCATGCAAAAGTAAACAGCAAGGAGAAGTATTAAGGGACTTACCAGAAATGAACTGTTTGCATTCATACAGGGAAGGACAATATTTCTAACTCTTAAAACTTTTCAGTATCTGGGTGGTTGGTGGGACCACACATACACATGTACACGCATGCACACACATACACACATGCATTCACATGCAGAGACAGAGAGCACAGATTGAACTGAATAGGATGGGACCATACGTTAAAAGAAATTAAGGTAAATGGTGAGAGAGAAACGTAGTGAGAGGAAAGAGGGGGAAATGGAAGGGGGTAACTATATGTCATTTAAGAGGCAAGTAGGAGATGTTTTTAGGGGAGGGAAAAAGAGGAGAGCTGAAGAAAAAAAAACAAACAAACAAACAAAAGTTTACCCTCATCACATTTGACTAAACGAAGGAGTGAAATGCACACTCATTTTGGTATGAAAACCTATCTTACAGTATAAGAAAGTGGGGGAGAAGGAGATATTGGGGGGGGATGATGGAAGGGAGGGCAAAGGGAGGAGGGAGTAATTGAGAGTCAACACTTGGGGAGGGACAGGATCAAAGGACAGAAGAGAAACAATGAGGGGCAGGTTAGGAGGGATGGCAATTCAGTTAGTCTTACACAACACGACTATCAGGAAGGTCATTTGCAAAGCTACACAGATATGGCCTATAATGAATTGCCTGCCGTCCCAAAGGGAATGGGTGGGGAGGGAGGGATGGGGAGAATTTGGAACTCAAAGTTTTAGGAACAATTGTTTAGTATTGTTGTTGCAACTAGGAAAGAAGACATACAGTTAATGAGGAATAGAAAGTCATCTGGCCCTACAGGAGAAAAGAGAAGATAGAGACAAGGGAAGGGAGGGATGACAGAAGAGAGGACAGATTGGAGATAGGGAAAATTAGATTGCTTGGGGTATTGGGGTGGGGGGAGGGGAGAAAAGGGGAGAAAATTTGGAACCCAAAAATTTGTGAAAATGAATGTAAAAAGCTAAATAAATAAATAAATAAATAAATAAATAAAACCATGAAATACGGAAAAAAAAAATGAAGTGAGAGTTCAGGCAAGAATATATAGAAATAGGTGTAAATCAGCAGTCACTTAGTACTACTGGATGCAGCCAATTCAGCAACTCAAACAACTGTGAATCTTGCCAGATTCCACATTCTTGATCAACAGGAACACAGTGTACTTTAGTCAATGGAAGGCATACCAAAAATTGAGACCAATACCCCAGCTGCTATATTGTTTAACACCCATCTCACCCACCATCCAAATGAGAAGAGATTTCATTACCTCCAAGGAAGAATATATGGGAAAAAATATTTCAAGTGTTCTCACAGCGTCTCATGGCAATCTTGTGCAAGTCACTTCAAGAAGAAAAAGGGAATGAAGAGAAATATGTGTTATTATAAATGTGAAGTCTCTTACAGTAAGCTGCCGACCCCAAGAGAAAATAATACCTACTAAATAGATACTTGAGAAGGAAAACAAAACTCAAAGTGGGACTATATGCCTGTTATACAAGTAGTTAATGGAGTTAGCCCAATATATATACTGTATTCCACAGAAATAATTTCCCAAGTGATATTTCTTGAAATCATTTCCTGAAGGAAAGAGTGATTGGAGGAGGGCTAGAAATTTTTAGGACATGTAGGTGATGAAAAAATATATCAATAAAATTTCATTTTAAAGAAATCCGTGATTCTATTCTTTGTTAGATTTGTTAAGATCCTACTTCTGTAAGGGGATCATGGAAGTTGTACCCCATTCCCTTCCTTCCAAGTCAATAACTGCACAAATTTAAACAGTACTTGAAGGATGGTTGACTACGTAAATCTCTATGGTTTAGCAGACTACTTTAATCATGGACAAGAGAGAGTTAATGAGAACTAGCAAACACATGAGATTTCAGGGAAGTTTATAGCTTAAAAGAAACATACATATTTATTTAAAAGTTTTATAAATTAAGATTATAATACCTACCATTAACCCAAATTCTAAAAAACCAAGATATGCAAATATTTCTTATAGAGAGTATGGAATTAAATTACTTTAAATTACCATTTCTTGGACCAGGTGAAACTGCCTTGTTGATGCAAGGCTTCTAGTCTTTGTGGTCTGAATCATACAACAGTGGGGAGGCAGAAGGAGAGAAAAAGACAGAGAGCAGAAATACAGATACAGATATAGAGAGACATAAAGACTGTAAAAAAAAATCAAAAGGAGAGCACGATTATTCTTCTCTATTCAGTACAAAAACTTTGGAATGAAACGGATTCCTAAAGCTCTGTCTCCAATAAATGCATAACGAGAACAAGAGAGCTCATGTCATGTCACAGCAGAAAATTGAATGTGTGTATATATACACACAATACATGCATATGCACTTTTGTATGTGTATGTATTTATGTGTGGATATGTATATATTCACATGAATATATTAATATGTACAATATGCATGTATGTATTATAACCAAACATATACATATGCATTCATATATACAGTCAACATATTAATATGCAAAATTATATTTTTCTTTTTAATTTTTATTACATCATGGTGATGAATATAAATTGCTTTGATTATTAGGAAAAACAGTCTATTCTCTATTTGCTACATATTCTTATTATGTACTATCACATCAGAAAAAAAATAGTCAGTGTTTCTAGAAAACTTATTTATCATTTAGCAAACGTTCACAACTACTGTGATAATATACTTTTATGCAATAATGATTTGGGATGTGTATTACTATCTTCTATCATCTGTCATCTATCTATCTGTCTGTCTGTCTGTCTGTTTATTGTCTGTCTTTCCCTCTACCCAAGGGAAAGACCCTCCATACACAGATTGCTCTCACTTTGGATTTTATCAGTGTATAAAGATCCCTAAATATAAACTTCTCCCACCAATTGAGATCATCAACGCCTTTGGAACCTATAGTGTTGAAGAAATACCTAGGAATGCAGTAGATAGAATACCAGTCCTAAAGTCAAGATGATCTGAGTTCAAATACAGATTCAGACACTTCCCAGCTGTGTGATCCTGGGCAGTAACTTAGGCTTCCCTCCCAAAAATACCTGGAGTATTGATAGATCAAGTAATTTGCTCAGGTCACATTGTCAGTGTATACCAGTGGTAGAGCCTGAAGCTAGGTCTTTCTGCCTCCAAAACTGTTACTGTGATTATTATACATATTGCAAGTCAGGTCCACAGAGTTGTGAGTGAATTTGTGTTCATTCATTTGTAGTTTTATTGGTGTCCTAAAGTTTGCTTTCATAAAAGTGTATTCCCTGTTCCTCAGCTAAAATATGAACTCTAAGGTGGCAAAAGAATTTTTAAAATTTTCGTTTCATTTTTCCAGATGATCTTACATGCTACACTGTATGTATCAGATATTTGATACCTGTTGACTGGCTTATTGTTTTCTCCAAATTCCCTTTCCTGGAAGTAAAATATGACTCTAGTTTTGGATATAATCTATATCTGGATTCATTTTTTATATTGCTTCCCTCTCAAATAGTACAGAGACCAATGTGCAGATAATAAAGTATAGGAAGATGTGGTTAAAGATGATATTATTCAATATACAGAGAATATTATTTAGTGAATTAAGCACTGAGTTTAGACTCAAGAATTTGTGGGTTCAAATCTTGCCTTTAATACGTACTAGATGTATGACTGTAGACAATAGTCTTAACTTCTCTATACCTAAATCAACTTATCATAAATCGGTTTGTTTCCATATGTGTGTGTATGCACGCGCACGTGTGGTGTGTGTGTGTGTGTGTGTGTGTGTGTGTGTGTGTGTGTGTATTCAGGTTTTATCTGTTATGGTAGAAGGAATTCAAATAAAAGTTTTCTATGTTGAAAAAACCACTGATAGTTAACTGTTTGGCCACATTTTTAATTAGCTGGTGACCATTATCTCTCTCAGGAGAGAGAGGAAACACATAAGTACAGTAGTGAGGGAATTTTACTTGCAAATCCTGGGTAGAAGAGTGCTTGTGGTTGCTCCCGAACCAGAATGCAGGCCAGGAGAGGAGTAAACTTCTCTCCACTGATTGTGCCACCTTGGAGGAGCTGAGAACTTAAAGGTACTTAGAGTATACCGTCCTCTTGACAAAGGACTCAAAAGTACCAAAAAATTGGCGAGAAAATGATCAAAATGGTGGAAAGACAGGCATATAGAAGAGTTCAAAAGGGATTTTGAAAATCAAGTAAGAGAGGTGGAGGAAAAATTGGGAAGAGAAATGAGAGCAATGCAAGAAAATCATGAAAAGTAAGTTAACAGCTTGCTAAAGGAGATTGAAAAAAAATACTGAAGAAAATAACACCTTTAAAAATAGACTCATTTGAATGGCAAAAGAGGCACAAAAAAGAAAATGCAGAGAAGAATGCTTTCAAAAGCAGAATTAGCCAAATGGCAAAGGAGGTTCAAAAGCTCACTGAAGAAAATAGTTCTTTACAAATTAGAATGGAACAGGTGGAATCCAATGACTTTGTGAGAAACCAAGAAATCCAAACAAATACAAAAGAATGAAAAAATAGAAAACAGTGTGAAATATATCATTGGAAAAACAACTGACCTGGAAAATAGGTCCAGGAGAGATAATTTAAAAATTATGACTCCTTTCCTGAGAGGCAGAGACTTAAAAGACACCTACCTGGTCTAAGGAAGAAGGCAGTGAGGTAAATTTCAGCTTTGAAAAGTCTTCCAATAGTTATTCCATTTCCTCGTCTCAGAAAAATCATGATTTTTACTCCTCGAGGGAATTGAATTTGGAAATAGGAATTGTTCTTCTGACATCACTGAGAAGAGGAACTTTTATAAGATCACTCTTTTTGAGTAGTTAAAGGGTCTCATAGTTCAAAGAGGTTATCTAAGCCAGCTCATTTCTGGACAAGGATTCCTTCTCCAACATTTCCAACAAGTTAGTATCTAGAGTCAGCTGTCTGGATTTTGATACCCATTGCAGATCACCTATCTTCTGCATATCTACTCCAGCAATCCATGAAGTCTTCTGTGAGCTGAGAAACATAAAGTCAGTGATTTCTTCCACCTGTGAACTTCAAGAAAAAAAGAAAAAAAAATGAAAATAAAGAAAGAAAGAAAAAGAAATAAAATAGATACATTAGAAAACAAAGGCCTGGGAACAAAAAAAAATAAGCTCTACATCTTCCCATCTACCCAATGGGTTCATGTAGACTATGCCCTTGGCAAAATCCCTGGAGTGGAGAGTCTGAAAGTGCTAGAGTGCTGAGGTTTCAGCTCTAAACCTCAAAAATTCAACAAAGCCTAATCCCAGTATGTGGAAGTCAGTGAAAGAACCCAGGGAATTGAGGGTGTTAAGATCTGGACTGGTTGGTAAAGTCACTCCAAAAGTTAGCATGGGTAGTTTGTCAAGCATGGCCCTACCACAAAACCTCAGTTCAGAAAGTATACATGGAGAAATAAACACATTAAAGATGAAAACATTAACCAGTATCAAGCCTAGAGATCCTTCAAAAGAAGAAAATAATTCCATAACAACTGTAAACATAGATTCAAAGGAGAAAATGGATTTTCCAGAAGGACTATGTGAGTTCTTAGAAGAAATGAAGAGATAAAAAATGAAATTAAAGACCGGGAGGGAAAAATTGGAAGTAGAATAGATAACTTAGAAGAGAAAATGGTAGATATTATACAAGAAATCGAGTCCTCAAAAACAAAAACAGATCAAACAGAAATCAATGACTCCATAGGACAGCAAGAAATATTACAACAAAATGAAAAGATTGAAAAACCTGAAGAAGAAAATGTAAGATATCTGGTACCAAAAACAACTGACTTGGAAAACTGGTCAAGGAGAGATAATATAAGAATTATTGGGCTCCCTGAAAACACTGATATAATGAAAAGTTTGGATAGTATATTTCAAGAAATCACAAAATAAAATTGACCAGACTTATTAGAACCAGTAGGAAGAATAAATATAGAAGGAATCCATAGGTTGATTTCTCTAATAAATCTATAAATCTCTAAATAAAAACTCCCAGGAATGTCATTGTCAAAATTCAGAACTCTCATGTGAAAGAGAAAATACTACAAGAATCCAGAATAATTCAAATTCAAATACCAAGGAATTACAGTGAAGTTCACAAAAGACCTGGCAGCTTCAACTATACATGGGGGAAATCTTGAAATTCAATATTTAGAAAGGCAAAAGAGATAGGCCTACAACCAAGAATAAGCTACCCTGAAAAACTTGGCATAATCCTATATGGGAAAAAATGACTTTTAACACAACAGAAGATTTTCAAGAATTTTTGATGGAAAGACCTTACCTGAGTAGAAAGTGTGGAATACAAACACACGAGTTCAGAGAAATCTGGAAAGGAAAAGAGAGCTGATTTCAAGGAATGTTGGGTGGTATGACCTGATGCAAAGAGAAATAAGGTAGAACCAGAAGAATTTAAAACAGTACAACAACAATGCAAAGATAAACAGCTTTTGAAACTCTGAACAATCAAGTCTCCAGAAAGACCTCCGTATACTCCAGAGATGTTACACTCCTTCAGACAAGAGATGGACATGAGATGAACACAAGATGGAAAAAGAAGCATATATTTTTAGATATGAACACTTTATAGACTTAATTGTTTCAACTCTCCACCCTATTTCACCCCTCTTTTTGTGTTCTTAATCAGGAGAAAGAAATAAAGGTTAATGAAAGGTGGTGGGAGTTACAATAATGTGATAATAGAAAAATTTAGTCTTAAAGATCTATTATAATAGTTTATGTATTTTTTAATTTCATTTTTCATTTTGAACACAGTTCATATCACATAAAATAATTCCAACTTTTGGTCAGGTGACACTTCTTTTTAAAGCATTTATAATATAGAATACAAAAGAATTTTTTTAAACATTAACCAATTGAGACACAAATAATATTTATGTATGCTAATTTCACAAGCCCTTGACCTAATTGTCTCTACAGTATTACTAAGAATTAAAGGACTCTAACTTATGTTGTTCGTCTAAAGTCCTATGCTTAATAGCTTAATTTTAGACAACCTCGGATGTTCCGCTATCCATAATCTATAATTGTATATATCTGGTATTAAGCTTACAAACCTTTTCACTATAGGAAATTGCCACCAATAGTAAGGACATTGCAGGGATACATTATCTTCCCAACTTCACATCAATTTCAGGCAGGATTAGATTATCCACTTGCATTCAGTCAGGCTTAAAGTCTACCAGGTGTCAGTGGGGAAATTGAGTCAGGAGAATCCCACCTCAGCCCATGCTGAACAGCCCTTCTCTCACTCTTCCCTTGAGATCACCTATATAGTTCATACCAGTATCTCTTCAGCTTACTGGCATCATGTACTGCAGGCTCAGATCGCCTTTCTTGCTACCCATACCTAGAGTTAGACTCAGAAGAACATTCACTTAATAGTCCCTTAGCATCTAAAAATGGCAAGTTCCCATAACCAAGTTTCAAATATGGTTATAGTTTCACTTCGGCTAAGGAACATCTTTTGAGGCAAGTCTTAAGTGGCTTACATGTTTTTCTATACATGTTCTAGTTCCTGGTTAAATGGCAATCATAAATTCAAATTTACCGTTAAAATCTTAACTTTTCCCTGTCACTCCCCTCCCCCTGCTTCTTAATACCTTGCATTCTGATTCCTCTTTCCCTCAGTGTATCCTCCCTTCCATCACAACCCACCCTTTTCTTATCCCCATCTTTTCTCTTTTCTTTTAGGGCAAGATAAATTTCTATACCCTATTCCCTGTATTTCTTATTTCCTGTTTATATGCAAAAAAATTCTCAACATTCATTACTAATACTTTGAATTCCAACTTCTCTCCCTCCCTCCCTCCTTACCCATCCCCACTGAGAAGGGAAGCAATTCAATACAGACTAAATATGTGTTGTTTTTCAAAAGACTTCCATAATAATCATGTTGTGTAATACTAACTATATTTCCTTCTATCCTCCTCTATGCCCCCTTATTTTATTTATTTATTTTTTATTCCCTCATCTGACCTTGTCCCTTCTCAGAAGTGTTTATTTCTGTTTACTCCCTTCTCCTATTTGCCCTCCCTTCTATTATTCCCCTCATTCTACTTGTCGCCTCCTCCCCTACTTTCCTGTAGTGTAAGATAGATTTTCATATCAAATTTAGGGAGCATGTTATTCCCTCCTCCAGGCATATGTGGAGAGAGTAGCTTCATTTTTCCCCTCTCTCCTTATCATTTTCTTCTCCATTGAACAAGATTTTTCTTATCTCTTTTATGAGTTATAGCCTGTCCCATTCCATTTCTCCCTTCCTCTTCCCAGTATTTTCCTCCCTCACCCTTTAATTTTTATTTTATTATTTTTGGTGTGAATATCATCTCTTTTGATTCAACATAACCTCTAATCTCTGTCTATATATGTGTATGTGTGTGTATGTATGTATGTATGTATGTATGTATAATCCCTCCACCTACCCAAATATTAAGAAAAGAGTTATAAATATTTTCTTTCCAAGTAGGAATGTAAATAGTTCAGCTTTAGAAAATCTTTTATGATAATTGTTTCCTGTTTACCTTTTCATGCTTCTCTTGATTTCTTTGTGGGAAAGCCAAATTGGCTATGGAGTTCCGGTCTTTTCATCAATATGAATGCTTCAAAGTCCTCTATATCATTGAATGACCATTTATTGCCTTGAAGCATTATACTCTGTTTTGCTGGGTAGGTTATTCTTGGTTTTAATACCATTTCCTTTGACTTCTGGCCCTTCAAGCCTTTAATGTTGAAGCTGCCAGTCCTGTGTTATCCTGATTGTATTTCCACAACACTCGAATTGTTTCTTTCTAACTGCTTTTCTCCTTGATCTGGAAACTCTGAAATTTGGCCACAATATTCCTAGGAGTTTCTCTTTTTGGATCTCTTTCAGGTGGTGATCGATGGATTCTTTCAATACTTATTTTGCCCTCTGGTTCTAGAATATCAGGTCAGTTTTCCTTGAGAATTTCATAGAAAATAATGTCTAAGCTCTTTTTTTGATCATGGCTTTCATGTAGTCCAATAATTTTAAAACTGTTTCTCCTGAAGTTATTTTCCAGGCCAGTTGTTTTTTCAATGAGATGTTTCACATTATCTTCTATTTTTTCAAACTTTTGATTTTGTTTCCTAACTTCTTGGTTTATCTCATAGTCATTAATTTCCCTGAAACCAATTCTCTCTTTCAATGAACTATTTTGAACTTTCTTCTTCATTTGGCTAATTATGCTTTTTAAAGCCCGCTTCTCCTCATTGACTTTTTGGACCTCTTTTTCCAGTTGAGTTACCCTCTTTTTAAAAACTTCTATTTTCCTCAGCATTTTTTGCTTCTCCTTTAGTAAGCTGCTACCTAGGTTTTCAAGCTCTTCTTTTGCTTGAGCTCAATTTAAGTTCCCTTTGGAGGCCCCAGAGACCCCAGGAACCTTGACTTCCTCTGACAGTATGCCTTTTTATTCCTCACCTGAAATGATGGAGACACCTGTTCACCAAGAAAGTAACCTTCTGTGGTCTTATGTTTTTTCCCTTTTTTTGTTAATTTTCCCCACAAATTGCTGGACTTCTTAGTTTCCTCTCCATAGCCATCTGGCTTCCAGTTCCACCAAGCCAGCACTTGAGGTTGAGATTCAGATGAACTACTCCAATCCCCCAGGGACTTTAAGTTGGGGTAGGGCAGCTATTCAGTGTAAGATTAAGATCAGCTGCTCAGGTGGGGGCAGGGATGCCACCAGGGCTCAGTTTCCTCAGGGACTTTAAGAGGAGGCCTTTAACAATAGATGCAGGCTGCTGCCTGCCTTGGGAAAACAAAAAGGATACACAAATGGTAAAGTTTAGATAGAGAATCTGGAGTAATGACATTTCATTTAAATAAGTGGCTTTCTGCAGAATTAGAATCATCATATTAAATCAGTGTGAAATATAATTCCTTGGTATTATAGTCATAACTGACAGGAGTGACTCTGATGAAGAAATATTCCATGTGACTTTAATCTATAAGCTCAAATATTTAAGAATCTTCTTCTTTGACAATTGATGGAGAGGAGCCAAGATGGCAGAGTAGAAAGATACACAGATGATTAGTTCTTACCCCACAGCCCAAAAAATACCTGTAAAGAAGAATTCTCAACAAATTCTAGAGCAGCAGAATCCACAGAACAACAGAGCAAAGGAGATTTCTGTTCCAGAGAGAACTGAAAAACTGACAGGAAAAGTCTGTCTCACACCAGATCTGGAGCAGAGACCAGCCCTGTCTTGACCACATGGCACTGAAAGGAGCAGTCCAAGCAGGGTTCAGGCACAGAATTTCCACCAGCAGCACAGGTCCCTCAAACCACAGGGGCCAAAGGTCAGTGAAAGGGTCTTTTGGGCTGGCCAAAAGGGGAGCAGGGTGTCCCCATAACTCAGGCCCCCTCAGGAGACAGCAGCAGAAGCAGCAGAGGACAGAGGCTCCCAAAGCAGTCAGTGACCCGTGCCCATTATTGAAGGACTCCACTAGTAAACCCTCTGTGGGAACTAAGCCCCGTGTGGAGGCCCTGCCCCCACCTGAACAGCTGAACTTTGAATCTTAGCCCCCAAGCACTGGCTGGTGGGAACTGGAGGCAAGGTGGGTGTGGAGAGGAATCTCAGAAGTCAAGTACCTGGCAGGGAAAAAGCCCAGAAATGGGGGAAAAAATAAGAACATAGAAGTTTACTTTCTTGGGGAACAGGTGTCTACCCCCATCCTTTTGGATTAGGAATAATGAGGCATACTGTCAGAGGAAGTCAAGGGCCTTGCCTCCAAAGGGAACTTAAACTTGACTCGGGCAATAGAAGACCTTAAAAAACAAGTTAGCAACTTAATAAAGGAGAAACCAAAAATGCTGAGGAAAATAGCAGTTTTAAAAAAAGGCTTACTCAACTGGAAAAAGAGGTCCAAAAAGCCAATGAGGAGAAGGAGGTTTTAAAAAGCAGAATTGCAGAATTAGCCAAATGGAGGAGAAATTTCAAAAGCTCACTGAACAAAATAATTCATTGAAAGAGAGAATTGAGTCCAGGAAAATGAATGACTATGAGTTAAACCAAGAAGTTAGTAAGCAAAACCAAAAATTTGAAAAAATCAGAAGATAAGGTGAAACAACACATTGGAAAAAACAACTGACCTGGAAAATGGATCCAGGAAAAATAATTTAAAAATTATTGGACTACCTGAAAGCCATGATCAAAAAAAGAGCCTAGACGTTATCTGCCATGAAATTATCAAGGATATCTGCCCTGATGTTATAGAATCAGAGGGCAAAATGGATATTGAAAGAATTCATTGTTCACTTCCTGAAAGAAACCCAAGAAGAGAAACTCCTAGGAATATTCTGGCCAAATTTTAGAGTTCCCAGATCAAAGAGAAAATACTGCAGGCAGCTAGAAAGAAACAATTTGAGTACTATGAAAATACAATCAGGATAACATGACATCTGGCAGCTTCAACATTATGCGATCGAAGGGCTTGTAGTGGGATATTTCAGAAGTCAAAGGAACTGAGATTGAAGCCAAGAATCACCTGCCCAACAAATCTGAATATGATACTTTAAGGGAAAAAATGGTTATTCAGCAATATAGACAAATTTCAAGATTTCATGTTGAGGAAAATACCAGATCTGTATTTAAAAATTTGACTTCCTAAGACAAGAATCAAGAGAAGCATGAAAAGGAAAACACAAAAGAGAAATCATAAAAGATTCTGAAGCTGAACTGTTTACATTACTACATGGAAAGACAAAAATTTTAACTCTTGAATCTTTTCTCAGTATTCAGGTAGTTGGAAAGATTGTACATACACACACATACACATAGATAGATAGAGAGTATAGAGTGTGTTATATCAGAAGAGATGATATCCACACACACACACACACACACACACACACACACAGAATAAAATAAATTAAAAAGTAAAGGGTGGAGGAATATTCCAAGAAGAGAAAGGGAGTAATGGACTGGGGTAAGCTATAACCCATAAGAGAGATAAGAAAAATCTTATTTAATGGAGGAGATAAGGGAGAAAGGGAAGGGGAGGAAAAATAAAGCTACTCTCCCCACGTGTGGCTGAAGGAGGGAATAACATGCTCACTAAATTTGATATGAAAATTTATTTACACCACAGGAAAGTAGGAGAGGATGCGACAAGTAGAGTGAGGGGAATGTTAGAAGGGAGAGCATATGGGAGAAGGGAGTCACTAGAAATAATCACTTTCTAGGAGGGACAAGGTTAATTGTAGGGGGGGAAATAAGGGGTGATAAGGTTCATCAGAGGGCAATATAATTAGTATTAGACAACATGATTACTATGGAAGTCTTTTGCAAAACAACACATATTTAGTCTGCATTGAATTGCTTCCCTTCTCAGCGGGGCTGGGGAGGGAGGGGGGAAGGAGAGAAGTTGGAATTCAAAGTATTACAAATGTTGAGAATTTTTATTGCATATAATCAGGAAGTAAGAAATACAGGGATAGGGGTATGGAAATTCATCTTGCCCTGCAAGAAAAGAGAGAAGATGGGGATAGGAGAGGGATGGGGTGTGTTGGAGGGGAGGGTACATTGAGGGAAGGAGTAATCAGAATGCAAGATATTAGGAAACGGGGGAGGGGAGTGATGGGGAGAACAACTGGACATGTTACATAGTGAGGTAAAAGCAATTAGTATTAAAACAATAGACTGAATTAATTACTGAGAATAAATCAATGACATCTTTAGTTTGGAGAAAAGATTTTCAGTCTAGCTTTCCTAGAGGAAGGTAACCTCAGGGAATATTTGACATTGATGGAAAAGTCAAGGTTTTAATGGTAAATTTGAGTTTATGATTGCCATTTAACCAGGAACTAGAACATGTATAGAAAGACATGTAAGCCACTTAAGACTTGCCTCAAAAGATGTTCCTTAGCCAAAGTGAAACTATAACCATATTTGAAACTTGGTTATGGGAACTTGCCATTTTTAGATGCTAAGGGACCATTAAGTGAATGTTCTTCTGAGTCTAACTCTAGGTATGGGTAGCAAGAAAGGCGATCTGAGCCTCCAATACATGATGCCAGTAAGCTGAAGAGATGCTGGTATGAACTGTATAGGTGATCTCAAGGGAAGAGTGAGAGAGAGGCTGTTCAGCATGGGCTGAGGTGGGATTCTCCTGACTCAATTTCCCCACTGACACCTGGTAGACTTTAAGCCTGACTGAATGCAAGTGGATAATCTAATCCTGCCTGAAATTGATGTGAAGTTGGGGAGATAATGTATCCCTGCAATGTCCTTACTATTGGTGGCAATTTCCTATAGTGAAAAGGTTTGTAAGCTTAATACCAGATCTATGAACATCCGAGGTTGTCTAAAATTAAACTATTAGGCATAGGACTTTAGACAAACAGCATCAAGTTAGGGTCCTTTAATTTTTAGTAATACTGTGGAGACAATTAGGTCAAGAGCTTGTGAAGTTAGCAACATAAATTGTTGCTGTGTCTCAGTTGGTTAATGTCTTAAAAAAAATTCTTTTGTGATCCATATTGTAAATGCTTTAAAAATATATATCACCTGACCAAAAGTCTGAATTGCTTTATCTGTTATAAACTGTGTTAAAAATAAAAAAAATAAAAATCTTCCTCTCCTTCCTCCTTCTCCTCCTTTTCCTTCTCCTCCTCCTCGAAAGAATTATTTGAAGAGATGCTCAGTAAAGTGAGTAGAACCAGCAGAACATTGTAAACAGCAATAGCAATGATTCGCTATGATTAACTTAGCTCTTCTCAGTAATACAGTGATCCAGGAAAATTCCAAAAGACTCATGATGGAAAATGCTTTCCACATCGAGATAAAAATCTGTTACTATGAATAGAGATGAAAGCATACTATTTTCACTTTTTCCACTTTTTATGACTTTTCCTTTTTTGTTCTACTTCTTCTTTCACAATGTAACTGATGTCAAAATGTGTTTAACATGGTTGCCCATGCCTAACCTCTTGCAATTTCATAATGTTTTGTTGTAGGAGCATCTCAAAGAGTTCAGAGTCAGATCACCTCTAATTCAAGTACAGGCATTTATTGAGATTGATGCCTCTCATGAATCATGGTTCAGTTCTAAGAGCGACCAGCAACTTTAGACAAAGCAAGAAAGATTTTATAGGGTAAAGATGCAATTATATAACCGAAATTATAAATATTTTAAAAAGTAGGAAGGTATTGTAAAGGTGTTATGTAATAGGGGAGGAGTCCCAGTCACAGTGAAACTGCATATGTGATTACATATGATACCCAGAATACATATAGAAAAACCTATTTGGAGGGGGTATGAATGTATGATAATGATATTATAATAAACCTATGTCACAAGTTCACCTAAAGGACAGCTTTTGCTATTACTGCACAGGTATCTACTTAGAGTAAGTCCCTTCTATTGTTTTGGTGTCCACAAACTGCTTGGGTATCCTGGTGGCTCTGCTTTTCTATTGGCTGAGCATTGTGGTCCTTGTTGAGACCAGATGAATGTGGAAGGAAGGAAGGAAGGAAGAAAAAAAATAGTCTCCCTCCTGATGGTACAGCCTCCCAGGGCATCTTTCACAATACTAGTTGCACTTTCATTCATAACCCAGACTCACCAGTTGTTTGAAGGGGAGTTCAATTACTCCTTGTACCTCATTGCCATTTCTATCAGTACCCTCTAGTACTGTCACTCAATAGTGTCTCCTTCTCTAAGGTTCATTGTACATGCAAGTATCACTTAATAAAGATTCTGATAGCAAATGTCTAGAGATTTCCAGGGAAATCTCTTTCCTTCCTCAATGAGTATAGTGTCTAATTCATAGACTTTTTCTTCTCCCCAAATGTGGTCCTCAGAATATAGAATTTTGACATATATGTTGAGTTTCCCTCAAATATTCTGACCTCTCAATTCCTCAAATTACTAATTTCATATGGCCTGATTTTCTACCCACCACAGCTACACAAAGAGGTGATCTCATCACCCCAAAGTATTCCACATCAGTGTTCATATACTCTGAATTTACTTTATCTTATCATAAGGTGTTGCTATTCCACTTATCCCTCTTCCTTGAAAGTCCAAGTAACGTTCTTTATCCTCACTGTGCTCTCCAATCCCTCTACTTCTCAGTTTTTAACCAATCACCCCTACATTGCTTTTATGATTATCATCATTATTGTTGCCATCACTGTCATCAAACTTTGGGTTAGTAGTTCTGACAACTTTAAAATGAGGCTTGGAGACTGCATGTTTGGTATAGATTTTAGGCCCTAGACATTATATAGTGGCTATTGGGCTGTCTGTCTCTTAGTAACATTGTGGCCTATGGCTTTAATGATCTTCTAAGTGGCATGCTCGGACTTGGGGACCTTGGAACTAAAAACGTTTAGGTGCTCTACTAAAGAGCTGCTAGATTTGTCATTGTTGACCTGTATCTTCTTTAGCTCTGTTATTTATTATGCTTCTTACCAAAATACATGTCTCTAAGAAACGTGAGTCAACCACTTTGAGTGACATAGCTCTCTGGCCTAGAAATGATGCTATTTCTGATCCATTTATGCTGCAAATTGTAGGTAATATGATTCTTTGATTTGACCATCTTTACACTGCCAGGTATTACAGACTAGAAAAGACACAAATAATTCATATGAACATTTGAAGTGGAGATTTCTCCAAATCTGTACATCTTATGTTTCTTCAGTGAGCTTTTGTATGTCATTTTCATTTTGGTCAACCATGCTTTTTAAGTAGTTATCTTTTCTTCAGGGAATTTTTGTAATTTTTTATAATGAGGTCAATTCTGTTTTTTAATATGTTAGGTTCTTCAGTAATTTTGTGGCTCTTTTAACAGGTTAATTTTCTTTTTCCTAATTTCTTGTATCATTCATTTCTTTTTCCAATTATTTCTCTACCATTCATATTTTTATTTGACTCTTCCTGGAATTATTTCAGGTCTTGAATCATATCAGTGTTTTTCTTTAATACTTTGCTTATGTCTATTTCACAATGGGATCTTCTTCTAAGTTAATGTAATCAAATCAAATGTGATGTAACTAAAGCAATCAAAGTACCTTTTGATGGTCAAGTTCTTTTTTTTATTCTTTGCTCATCAACAAAGCCTATTTCTTCACATTGAACTTTATGCTGAAGTTGTGCTCAGCCCACTGGGGTTTACTGAGGCACTGTGTTAAGCCTTAGGCTTTTTTTTTGTTGTTGTTGTTGCTATTTTCAGAACTACTTCTGGGGTTCTGCAAAATTTTTGGTGCTTCCAAGGTGGTATTCTCCTGGGACAGGTGTGATCACTGCTTTCTTCTTCTGTGCTTTATACTCAGCAAAGCCTTAGTAAATACAATTACGTGAAAATCAGACATATTCCTAGATAAATAATTTTAATTTAATTACCCATTTGGATAAATCTGTTGCAAACAGAGAATAAGATAGTGAAAGTAATTTATTTTTGAAACTGTTTGCTACTCAGGTTCATCTAAAATGTAATGCCAGGATTAAACTGCCTAATATCTCAATGTTTGAACACCCTCAAATATATAGTTACACCACCTTGTTTTCATGCTGATAAATCAACATTTCAGGTTTATAGCTTAATATTTCTGTCAGTAACCTGATTTTCCTATTTCTCTAGCTTTATAGCTTTTACTTTTCAAACACAACAAGCATAGTGTTTTTTGTTTGTTTTTTTAATTTTATTTTAGGTATACCTTATCCATTGTGGAAATCAATACCATGATTATGATCTACCTTGTGTTGAGGAACTGGAGATGTTTCTGACTAGGACTATCTGAGATTCCTTTGATATTTCTCAGCCAAGCGCTTCACAAATTTGACTAAATTGTTCAATATACACTTTCATAAACTTTAGGGAATGAAAAAGATTCTTCATGAGGAAAAGAAATACGTGTGTGTATGTGTGTGTGTATAAATACATGCACACACATATGTCAATATATGATATTTGGACACAGGAGTGTTAGACTAGAATAAAAAAAATACTACACTTTTAAGAATTTTTTTTTCCAAGTTGTTGTGTTGTTTCCAGTGTATATAGGAAAATAATTATTTTTATGGTCTGCCTCCATCTCAATCCCATTCTTTTGTTTAAAGACAAGATGACCATTTTCCTATCTCCATGATAATTAATCAATTTTAGCCCAAAGGTATAAATATATTATTTTTAACCTGAATCTTATGACTATTGAAAAAAAATCTCTGAAAGAGACAAAAATTCTGGCTTTCTTATCTTTAAAGTAAATATGTGATTTTACTCATTAAGAAATAATATAATTCAGTAGATAGCTGAGCTCAGAGTCAAGAAGTTATGTGTTTGATATACACCTATTCTATGAACCTGTGAATGTCACTTAGCTTTCTAATTGGAAGGCACTAGATCTGAGAAGATGATAGTCTTATGAAATGTAAGATCATTTGTTCTCTGACCTTTAATTTCTTCATGGATCTCAAGAAGCAGTCAATACAAAATAGGAAAAGAAATGCCCTTTCCCCTAAAACTTTCCTTTCTAATCTCTACTTGAAACCCAGAATTCTGGTCAGCACATACATTAAAATACATGATAATCATAATCTCTCTATGTCCCCAAAGCCCACTTCAGCCAAATAACCATGTGTATACTTCCTTGCTTCTGTTGCTATGGACTTGTTCTCATTATATGTTGGCAATATATTTATATCTTACTATTTATATCTAACAAAATTTGTACATTGTAGAGAGTTTATGTCAATGAAGATTCAAATGAGTCCACAGAAATATATCAATTACATTTTTGTTGTTTTTCCTCTTTGTTTGATTCCATGTTGGGAAACACTAGTACAGATAATCTGTATGTCTGGCTGCCCATACTTATTTGCAAGCACCCCAGAAAATAACATTGTTATATGTTCTAATAAATCAGTCAGAGGTACAAACAACTATCACTATCTATTGGACTGCAACTGCTGACAACTTTACTTCCTGGTTTCCCAATTCCCATATGTCTGTAAGGAAAGATAAATCCTTACTGCAATAAGCTCAAAATACATACAGAACTTTATTATCCTGTTATCTTCACGGTATCTACAGGTTATCCATAAGCATTGGAAGATACACTTGTATTGTTGGTATCTTCTCTGAAATTTTGCTATAAAGCATTACATCACTTAAAAAAAATATGGAGATAAACTGAAGCTTGTACTTTTTGCCATTATATCTAGGGATAGAATTCTGAACCAAAGACTAGAGTGAATCACAAAACCAAAAATAAAATAAAATTTTAATTTCAAGAAAAATTTGAGACCTTTCAAGTGAGCAAAATATTGAATCAGATTTCACTTTTTAAGTGTCTGATATTCAAGATAAGTAGGGAATTGATAAAGATTCATAATCTTTAGAGATATTCTGCAATAAGTGGTTGATTAAAGCAAGTAGGTAAGTAAGTAAACAAATAATTATTTGACTAATGTACATAAAAATTCCTTTAATAATCACTGGCTGAACTGGCTCATGGATAAATCTGGAGTTAATAAATTCTATATACTGCCTCTGATTTTCATTTAGAGATCCAGCAACAACAATAATTCTAATAACAGCTAACACATAAAGTATTTTACACATATGATACCATTGCTGTTAGTCATTTTAGTTGCATCTCACTCTTTGTGACAGCATTTGGAATTTTCTTGGCAAAGATAATGGGGTGGTTTGTCATTTCCTTCTCCAACTCATTTTACAGATGAGAAACAAGTGGCATTATTTGACTAGATCAGGGTTACACAACTAGTAAGTGTCTGAGGCCATATTTGAACTCAGGAACACAAGTCTTACTGAATCCAAGCCCAATGTTCCATCTAACTGCATGGAATGATATATCTAATGACATCATGAGATCCTCATAAAAACCCTGAATGGTAAGTGCTGTAGTTTTTGTTACATCCATTTTACAAATGAGAAAATTGCTGCTCAACAGGGCTATATGACTTGCTCATATAAATTCATTATTTCTGCTCTACCATATTGTGCTACAGGTAGAATGGCCTACTTTTGTTTTGTTGTTGTATTATTTGAATTATCCCCAAATTCTTTAGCTGGCTTTAAAAAAAATTCCAAGTATTGAACACGCAGAAACATACTGGAGCCATTTCAAAACAGCTCTGATTGTTAAATATTTAGTGCAAACATTTACAATAAAGAAATCTGAAAGCAAGTAATCAGGACACGACTTACTGTTTTACTGATTATCTGGAGTCTAGACTTAAGAAACTAACAGAGAAAATGTTAATTTAGATTAAATTTAAAATTGCATTGTGGATTTTTAAACATTTACTAGCACAACCCTAGATAGATTCTAAACTTTAGTTTTTGATTGATTAACTTTTACAGATATTGACATTTAAATCATTAAGTTCCTTTTCATAAGGACAACAGACTTGTTTGTAAAGTAACTCAATTCCTGGTGGAGCCATTCAATGGCAATGAAATTAATGTATTGGGTGCATTTCTCTCAATGAGTATCAGAATTAGTCAATGTTAAGATTCTGCTCTTGGGACAGAGGCTATCTTCTTTAATGATGTCATACTTTAGTGAGTACACTGTCAGCAACTGAATTAAATAATCAGAACAATGTATTATTATGAACAAAATCTGTTGGAGTGTGATGGCTTCACAGAACATGACCTACTGCCTTGTTTCAAACATTAGCAGAAGATAAAAAGAAATGTACTCCCCTTAACAGAACATTGGGTTATTAGGGGCAATATTCAGGGTGTCATTTTTTTTCAAAATAGAAATGATATTAAACTGTTAAGAGAACAAAAATATATCCTGCATTTCTCAACTATGCAAATACATTGTGGGGATAATAAAGAGATTTAAGTATTAAAAAAAATCAATTTAATTGACTGTAAATTTGTGTGTGTGTGTGTATATATATATATATATTTCCCCCTTCTGGTGCAACAGAATATAATAAGATTGGTATACTTTTACGACAGTGCAAACCAATGTATCCTAACCCTTGGAGAGTCTTATGAACTGAGAGATTCTTTATCAATGTCTTCCCCACTTCCATCCCCCACACACACTAGATTTTTTTTCCTACTCACAAAACAAAGCTGAATGCTGCATAATTATAGGAAACAAGTTCAGTCCCAAGGAAAATATGAGAAAATACATCTTCCTCCCTTCTTTGAAAAGGTGAGGGACAATGGGTGTTCACATTATATATGCTGTCATACCTATAGTTCTACTGAACAAATTTTTACCCCTGTTAAAAAATTCTTTATTATGAAAGATTTCTCACCTGTTAGGGAAGGATGAAGGGATACATGCAAAGTAAATCTAAAGTTAAGAATACTGGTGAAAATAAAAGGAAACATAACTTGGAGAATTAAAATTTCCCATTCAACCATTTCTATAATTTTTCCCTTAAAGACTGAAACATTTTTTCATCATTCTTTCCATTTATGTTACTGAAGTAATTTTTGTTTACTTTTTATTCCTCTCATCATTCAAATAAATATTCTTATTTACCTGCATTTTTCAAGTTGAATACTTCCTTCAATACAGTAATATTACATTCATGATCTTAAGAGATGTATATCTCATTGAGAATGGTATCACAGCAGGTAATAGAGAGTTGGATCTGGAATTAAGAAGACAGGTTCAAATCTCTCCTTGACACTTATTAGTTGTATGATTCTAGGTAAGTCACTTAACCCCTCTGATTCTTAATTTTATCATCTGTAAAATGGAAATATTAGGACTAATTTCAAAGTACTATCATGAGACAAATAAAATAATATATGTAAATGGATTTGCAACCTTTGAAGGACAATGTAAGTATGAGTTTCATAAAATTTTATTGTGAGGATATCTTTTGATGCTAATGATTGAATAATTCCATAATTATTAAGTATTGGAAAATAAATTCTGATTCTTTTCTAAAATGTTAAAGTCTTAAGAAACTTCAGAGGTCATGATATTCATGGGAATACTGTGATGACAAACAGTGCATTACATATTATCTGTACAATCACCTAAACATTGTAAGATTGTAATCAGAAAGTGCCTAGAATATGAATGAAAATAACACCAATGTATATCAGTGCAAAAAATAATTAAAAAGATTGAATTTCAAATAGTGTACATTATTCACAACAGGCTTTCTTGAGTGGTGAATAAATTAGATTCAGTTATTTATTTTACTTTCCATTATACACAAACACACACACAGACATTCGCACACACATATATGTATATGTTTGTATATATGTATGTTTATTTCTATGTCTGTCTGTATGTATGTATTTAAACCTTTGAGAAGTTTGGAGCAAAAGTAAAATGTAGCAGTGCCAGAAAGATCAATATAGAGGTCTGTAACTTAACAGTAAGGGGATTCTAAAATTAGAGCCTTTGTTATATACAAAAAATTGGTGCATTTTCAAAAGACTTTACAGTAACTTGCTTTTGGCAGTAAGTATGCATAATTTCCATGTACTCTTGAATAAAATTACAAATTCTGGGCATCAAATCAAATTCTTGGAAACAATTTATTTTCTATTGAAACCAACACCTTAGCAATAATGAAGGATATAGTAATAGTATTTGAGTAACTTTAAATTGTAAGAAATTTACATTATTAAAAAAAATATCTTGGATGTAAAAGTTAAATATATATACTCTAAAAGATTGAAAGAAGTTGAGTGAATGTTAAAAGTACTGGTGATTAGTCTCTAAATTCAATCTAATAGAACAAAAATGCTCAGTAAGGAGAAATGTTTCATAAAGACACCAGTAGATATTTACAACCTCAATGAGGTGATGAGAGTATATGCATAAAAGTTTGTCAGAGGAAATTTTGTCATAGCTAATCAAATTATAAAATGGTCATGTTCCTGCAGTGACTATACACTTGTTAAATGCACTGTAGATAAGAATAAACTCTGTTATCCTCATCTATAAAAAGGCTAGAGCTAAATCGATGTTTCCATTTCTGAAGAAACTTTCTCTCCCAATTGCAGCTTACAGTACCAAAAAATTGTTGGAGCTCTAAATTTTTTTTCCTTTTTTTTGGTTTTTATAAATTTATTTATTTAACTTTTTACATTCATCTTCACAAAATTTTGGGTTCCAAGTTTTCCCCCCATTTATCACCTCCCCCCACCTGAATACACCGAGCATTCTAACTTCCCCTATCACCAATCTGCCATCTCTTCTATCATCCCTCCCTTCCCTTGTCCCCATCTTCTCCTATGCCCTGTAGGGTCAGATAACTTTTTATTCCTCATTATCTGGATTTCTTATTTCCTAGTAGCAAGAACAATACTCAGCAGTTGTTCCTAAAACTTTGAGTTCCAAATTCTCTCCATCCCTCCCTCCCCAGCCATTCCCTTTGGGAAGGCAGGCAATTCAATATAGGCCATATCTGTGTACTTTTGCAAATGACTTCGAAAATAGTCGTGTTGTGTAAGACTAACTATATTTCCCTCCATTCTATCCTGCCCCCCATTGCTTCTATTCTCTCTTTTGATCCTATCCCTCCCCAAGAATGTTGATTTCAAATTGCTCCCTCCTCCCATTGCCCTCCCTTCCATCATTCCCCTGACCTTGCTTATCCCCTTCTCCCCCACTTTCCTGTATTGTAAGATAGGTTTTCATACCAAAATGAGTGTGCATTTTATTCCTTCCTTTAGCCGAATGTGATGAGAGTAAACTTTTTTGCCCTCTGGTTCTAGAATAACAGGGCAATATTCCTTGATAATTTCATGAAAGATGATGTCTAGATTCTTTTTTTGAACATGGCTTTCAGGTAGTCCCATAATTTTTAAATTGTCTCTCCTGAATCTATTTTCCAGGTCAGTTGTTTTTCCAATGAGATATTTCACATTATCTTTCATTTTTTCAATCTTTTGGTTTTGTTTGGTGATTTCTTGGTTTCTCGTAAAGTCATTAGACTCCATCTGTTCCATTCTAATTTTTAAAAATCTATTTTCTTCAGTGAGCTTTTCAACCTTCTTTTCCATTTGGCTAATTTTGCTTTTGAAAGCATTCTTCTCCTCATTGGCTTTTTGAACCTCTTTTTGCCAATTGAGTTAGCCTATATTTCAAGGTGTTATTTTCTTCAGCATTTTTTGGGTCTCCTTTAGCATGGTGTTAACCTGTTTTCGTGCTTTTCTTGCATCTCTCTCATTTGTCTTCCCAGTTTTTCCTCCACCTGTCTAACTTGATTTTCAAAATCCTTTTTGAGATCTTCCATGTCCTGAACCCACTTAATATTTATTTTGGATGTTTGGGATGCAGAAGCCTTGAATTCTATGTCTTTCCCTGAGGGTAAACATTCTTCTTCAACAGAAAGAAAGGGAGGAGATATCTGTTCACCAAGAAAGTAACCTTCTACTGTCTTATTTTTTTCCCTTCTCTGGGCATTTTCCCAGCCAGTTACTTGACTTCTGAGATTCCTTTCTACACCCACCTTGCCTCCAGATCCACCCAGCTAGTGCTTGGTGTCTGAGATTCAAATGCTGCTTACCATCCTCAGGGCTTTCAGAGGAGGCAGGGTTGCTATTCAGTGTAAGATTAAATTCCGGTGCTCGAGTGTGGACAGGGTGGACATACAGGACTCAGTTTCCTCAGGGAGTTTATGTGGAGACCTTGAACAATGTATCAGAGCTCCTATCTGCTTTGGGAGCCCCTATCTGCTGCTGCCTCTGCTGCTGCCTCCCAAGGGGCCTGAGTTATGGAGGCAACCTGCTCCCCTCTTGGCCAGCCATTCTATCACTAACCTTTGTGCCTGTGGGTGGAGGGACCTGTGTGGCCACTGGAGATAATGTCCCTGAAGCCTGCTCGAATCTGCTCTTCTCAGTGCCATGCAGCCAAAGCAGAGCTGGGCTCTGCTCCGGGTCTGGTGCACGACAGGTCTTTGGTGTTGGTTTTTCAGGTCTCTCTGGAACAGAAATCTCCTCCACTCCATTGCTGTGTGGCTTCTGCTGCTCCAGAATTTATTGGGAGTTCTTCTTTGCAGGTATTTTATGCACTGTGGGTTCGGAGCTAGCATATGTGAATCTTTCTACTCTGCCGTCTTGGGTCCTCCCCCAAGCTCTAAAATTTTAAATGACTTTTCCATGACACATGGTCAATATATGTTAGAAGTTTACCTTGAACCCAGGTGTTCCTGTCTTTGAGGGCAATTTCTTATCTATTATGTCACACTGCCTCTTTTCAGCTAAACAATGGATATTTTAATTTCTGTAGTTGGGCTGGGTGTACCTATAACATCCTTTTTTCAAAGAAATGAGTCTGTGTTTGTGTGCTTATGTTCTATTTTATCCAGTAAAATAGGATTCTACAAGACTTAAAAATCCCACAACAGTTAATATCCTTTCCTTGATTCCAACTTTGATCTTTCATATTTCTTTTATTTTTCAGTATCATTTGAGTTTTTTTGTGATGGGAATCTCAATTTGTATAAACAATTGGCTTTCCATGCCTTTCCATTAGTGTTGTGTGGTGCCCTAAGAAATGCATTGCTTCCCTTATAAGATGTGTATATTTAGATTGGTTATCACAATATGGCTTGTAGGGAAGTATAGACATGTAGCTCTGAAACCTTACTCACCTTTCCCCCAGAGAGTTGCCATTACCTACTTGGATGGAAGGAGAAGGTGCCACAAGACTGAATAGTATGGTCACCTCTGAGAGGGATTGCTGAACTAAAAACATATCTATCTGACCATCTAAATATTTCTGATCAAAAAAACTATTTTTTAGATTCAAAAGCAAAAAAAGACTGTATTATCTGGTCACTATCCCTTGGAGAAAAAAGTACCATGTGTATACTCACAAACTTGAATTCATGGTAGCATATGTTAGGTTAAATAAAAGCTCATCACAGACTAGTAAGTAAACCTATTTATTTAAGAAAATAGTAAAAGCAAAATCCTATTTATCCAAAAAGTAAAATTCTGTAGATCAGAATATTCAAGAGAATATGCTAGAGTTAATTGACTCTTTAAATTAGAACAAATTGATATTTTGCACAGCCAAAAAATGGAGTCTCAAATCCCATCCACCAGGATTTCCCTTAAAGTCTCTGACACAGGCATGATGAACTGAAGGGGCTTGTTGAGAAACCAGCTTTCTGATTCTTACCCCTAAAATAGATTTCTTGTTCCCTCTCTGAAGGGTCTACCTGAAGAAATTCTGGAACTATATATTTTTCTCTTTCAAAACAGAATTGAAGAATATCTTTTCTTTCAAAGGTCTTATGGCAACTTAGCCCCTCACACAGTCATAGAGTAATAATTTTTTCTCAACCATTTAATAAAATCCTATGCAAGATGCTCCAGCTTTGAAACCCATATTGGTAGAATACATACTAAGAGTTCTGAGAATGCCTATTTGATATGCAAGTTAAATATATGTAAAATATATCCTTTTGTGCTAGCTTTCTGTAAAGTGTTAGTTTTCTATATATAGCTTTCTAGACATCCCAATAAAATCAGAAAAAGTAACTAAACGTATGGATAACTTTTAAAAATCTGATTGCTTGTCTCTCTTTTTTCCTTATTATATATTTTATTTCTCCTTAACTTCTTTCTTCTCAGCCCTCATGTCTCCTTTCTATCTCCTTCCTTTCCACCTTCTTTCTTTTCATCTTTATATCTTTCCTTCTTCCTTTTCTTCCTTCCCCCTTTCCTTCCCTCTTTCTTTCCCTCCTTCCTTCATTCCTTCCATCCTTCCCTCTTTTCTTCCTTCCTTTATTTCTTCTCTTATCTTTTTTTTTTATTATACGGTAATTCATGAAGGGAAGACAAAGCTAAACTTAATATCAAAATACACTTTGTAGCTGTAAAGATCAGATTATAAATAATAATATTTTATTTAGAAAAAGATCTTAAAGATCATCTAGTGCAAACCAGAGTTCAACTGTTTATCTATGAATTAGAACTAATTTTGACTCCTGTTTTTGATGACATGCAACTTCCACCCATTGCTTCTAGTTTTCTCTTCTGGAATCAGATGAAAGAAGTCATATCAATTATGCATGAGAATCAGTCACTAAAATTTTGTTGTTGTTCAGTCATTCAAGTCCTACCCAACGTTTCATGACCTTACTTGGGGTTTTCTCTCAAAAATAGTGTAATATTTTGCCATTTTATTCTCCAGATCATTTTATAAATGAGGGAATTGAGACAAACAGGATTGTGATTTGTCCAGAGTCACTGGGCTAGTAAATGTCTGAGGTGAGATTTAACCTTGTTTTCTTAACTCTAAGCTAGTTACTCAAGCTACTGTGCCACCTAAATGCCTCATTTTAAAGGCTATTACATTTGTATAAGTAGGAAAAGTTAAGTATATGTGCATTGATCTTAGGAATAATTGCTTCCTTATACTTTATCATTCTTATACAAAAATATGATAGTTCATATTATTCACACAGAAGTTTGTAACATTAATTTTCTTTCCATAAAGCCAAGTCACTCAAGTCTTCAGCAAAAGATGAGGGGCCTAAGGTTACCATCTTTCTAAGCAACATCCAATTAATATTCAAAATGATGATATTAGGTGAAAGAAAGAAGGAGGAATATGTTACCTTTAAAGAGATGAGGGAATATAATAACAAAAAATTGCATACTATCCTTAGTTAGCAAGAAAATTTAGTTAATCTAAACCTATGGTAATGCAGGATGATGAAACAGAAATTAAAATTCCAGTTGCTGAGTTTACAATTTTCTTTATTTTCTTTTATATTCTTTAATATATTTCCTTTTACCCTACCTACATTTCCAAATATATCATTCTTCCCCCCCTTTCCAGAATCTTCCCTGAAAAATGAGGTAAAAAAAAGTGAGTTGCACACAAATTAAATATTACGCTATATGCAATGTCTCACACCCATACCTACAAAGAAGGGAGGAAGGTACATTATCACACCTCTTCTTTGGTTCTGTTTTGGGTCATTAAAATTTAATAGCAATAAGCATTTATTGTTTTTGTTGTTATGGACTCCATTTCCATTGTTGTAGCAGTTTTGTTCAGTGTCGACCTGGGTTTACTTATTTTAGTTTGCTTCTGTTCCTACTTTCCTTCATATGATTCTCTATAGCCACCATACCAACCACTCCTAAAAGTCTAGTGTTATTAATTATGGTACATTCCTATACTACTGCTTAAGGAGCCTGATCATCTATTGTTTGTAGTTCTTGAATATTACAACAACAGTGTTGGCACAAATATTGTGGTGTATATTGACTTTCTTTTTTTATCATACACCAACTGTGATCATGGGGACAGCTATTCATTACACTGAACAGAGTGCTGGGCCAAGAGTCAAGAAGAAACTCTTCCTGAGTTGAAATTCAACCTAAGACACTTACTGGATTATGAATATAGACAAGTTGCAAAACCCTGCTTGCCTCATCTGTAAAATGAGATAGACAAAGAAACTGGCAAACAACTTCAATATCTTTGCCAAGAAGATCTTAAATGTGGTTACAAAGAGTCAAATGCAACTGAAAAATAACAACGATTTAGAAACATATGGTTAGTGCTGGAATGTCTGGATCACAAGTAATTTATATTTTAGTCACTTTCTTTGGACACTCTCAAATTGCTTTCTGTAATAATTGTACCAATTCAATGTCATAACTAAAGTGCAATATTGTGCTTTCCACTACCCCACACACAATCATATCAAAATTGATTCATCCCATATTTTGTTATTTTGCTAATTTGGAAAGCAGTATTTTGAAAACAAATAAACATTAAGAAAAGTATTGTACATTGTTCACAAACATAGCACTCAAAAAATAACACACCATTCTGGGACTTTAATTTGTTTTACTATCAATTAGTATTTTCTATAAGTAAAAATAATTGCAAAGAAAAAAGGTAGATGCTTGGTATGCTAATATTTCTGAAAATATACAAAAAGAATGATGCTCAGGTAGATTTATTTCGTGAGGCAAAAATTAATATAATAAAATCATAGAAAAAATTTCCTTTTATTTTCTGATTTGCATTCATCATGAATGTCCTCTTTTCTCATACTCTAAATTAAAAAAAAAACAAAACTTTGATGTAATTCCTCATTCTGTCCACCTTTACTAGTCTCTGATAAAGTGGTCATTCTCTTCCCAAAATCCAGCATTATGATCTTGACCTCATTCTTTAATTTCCCAAATGTTCATAATCATCTTTTCTCTAATTCAAATCTTTAATTTCTGTCTACTGGTTTTTACTTATGACATACAAGCATGATCAAATCTCCCCTGTCCTTTAAAGAAAAAAATAATACCACCAGCAATTCTTCACTTGACACTACAGTTCCCACAAGATATTGCTCTAAAATTCTCACAATAAGTAAGTGCTTAATATATGAATGTTAATTGATTACTTTTTAATGATAAAGTTTGGATACAGGAAAGTATGCTGTACCTTTGCATGCATATAAGAAACTACAAAAATGATAGTGATGTTTAATTTCTTCTTTATGTATCTAGGAAGCATGCTGAAATATCATTTGAATAATTAGTAACATAAAGATGTGGCATGGAAGGATCAAGTTAATACCTTGCTGTAATTAGTCATTCGTTGCGTGATGTTTAATTTTTAATCCTAGAAAAGCAAACTCATCTTTTTCATTGTGCACAAGAATACGCCTGAAATGAAGTTCTTGGATATAACACTTTCATTTGGCCCTGCAAACACAGGGATGATGATTAATGCCTTGAAATACATATTTGTTGAAGTATGACACAAGTCTTTCTTGAGAGTTATTCCTTATTTGATTTCACTTTTTAGAGTATGTCTTAGTAAAGTTGCCACAAACAAGTATTAAAATGAAAATACATAATGATGAATGTCTTTACATTTAATATATCATATAAAAATTATTTTAAGGGAAAAATTAGTCCACATGTGTGCTATGTTTTTTTATTTAAAATTTTTAGAATATATAAAGATTAAACATTTTAAATATAAAAAGGAGACTTTTAAGATGATCTCTGTTATTCAGTGATCATTTTGCGATAAATTGTGTCTAGAAGGGTGGAGCCAAGATGGCAGAGTAGAAAGACTCACGTATGCTAGCTCGAAAACCACAGCCCATAAATTTCCTGCAAGAAGAACTCCCCACAAATTCTGGATGACTGCAAGGTGCGCAGAGACACAGTGGAAAAGATCTCCATTCCAGAGAGCCTTGGAGAGCCGTCCCCAGGGGTCCGTCACGCCCCGGACAGCAGAGTCCACCCCTGTGCTGCCCTTGGGGCACAGCCCCAGAGGAGCACATTTGAGCACGCTTCAGGGACAGAACCTCCGGCGGACTCAAAGGTCCCTCTGCCCACAGGTGCTACAGGTCAGTGAGAGAGACGTCTGAGCAGGCCGAGAGGGAAGCAGGGTGTCTCCGTGTCCTGGGCACCCGCAGGAGGGAGGGGCAGCGGCAGAGGCCGCAGCGGTGCCCAGGACAGCAGGCAGCAGCAGGGAGACGTTCAGGGCCACTATCAAAGGTCTCTGCATAACCCCCCTGAGGGAACTGAGCCTGGGAAACGGCCCTGCCCCCAACCGCCCCATTACTGAATGTCTCTGCATAAAGCCCCTGAAAAAATTGAGCCTGGGAGGCGACCCTACCCCCACCCAAGCACCAGAACTTAAGCTCACATTAAATAGCAGCCGTGCCTGCCGCAGAAAGCCCATTTCAATTTCAGACCCCAAGCACTAGCTGGGCAGATCTAGGCAGGGGTGGACAGTAATCTCAGAAGTTATGTAACTGGCTGGGAAAATGCCCAGAAAAGGGAAGAAAAATAAGACTATGGAAAGCTACTTTGATGGGGTACAGATGTTCCTGCCTTTCAATTCTGATGACGAGGAAGGATTCTTACCATCAGGGAGAGATGTGGAAGTCAGGGCCTCTGTATCCCAGGATCCCAGGGGGATGTCTGGTGGGCTCAGGCCATGGAAGAGCTCAAAAAAGGATTTTGAAAATCAAGTTAGACAGGTGGAGGAAAAACTGGGAAAAGAAATGAGAGAGACGCAAGAGAAGCATGAAAAATGGGTCAATACCTTGGTAAAGGAGACCCAAAAAAATGCTGAAGAAAATAACACCTTGAAAAATAGGCTCACTCAATTGGCAAAAGAGTTTCAAAAAGCCAATGAGGAGAAGAATGCTTTCAAAAGCAGAATGAGCCAAATGGAAAAAGAGGTTCAAAAGCTCACTGAAGAGAATAGTTCTCTCAAAATTAGAATGGAACAGATGGAGTCGAATTACTTTATGAGAAACCAGGAAATCACCAAACAAAAGGAAAAGAAGGAAAAAATGGAAGAGAATGTGAAATATCTCATTGGAAAAACAACTGACCTGGAAAATAGATCCAGGAGAAAAAATTTAAAAATTATGGGACTACCTGAAAGTCATGATCAAAAAAAGAGCCTAGACATTATCTTCCATGAAATTATCGAAGAAAACTGCCCTGATATTCTACAGCCAGAGGGCAAAAGAAGTATTGAAAGAATCCATTGATCACCACCTGAAAGATATCCAAAAAGAGAAACTCCTAGAAACATTGTGGCCAAATTCCAGAATTTCCAGGTAGAGGAGAAAATATTGCAAGCAGCTAGAAAGAAACAATTCCAGTATTGTGGAAATACAATCAGGATAAGACAAGATATAGCAGCTTCTACATTAAGGGATTGAAGGGCATGGAATAGGATATTCCAGAAGGCAAAGGAACTGGGACTAAAACCAAGGATCACCTACCCAGCAAAACTGAGTATAATACTTCAGGGGAAAATATGGTCTTTCAATGAAACAGAGAACTTTCAAGCATTCTTGATGAAAAGACCAGAGCTGAAAAGAAAATCTGACTTTCAAACACAAGAATGCGAAGAAGCATGAAAAAATAAATAGCAAAGGGAAGTCATAAGTGAACTGTTTACCTTCCTACATGGAAAGACAATATTTGTAACTCTTAAAATTTTTCAGTATCTGGGTAGTTGGTAGGACCACATACCCACATACACACACACATGTACATGCGTGCAGGCACACAAACACATACACACATGCATGCACATACAGAGACAGAGAGCACAGAGTGAATTGAATAGGATACGAACATACCTTAAAAGAAATTAAGGTAAATGGTGAGAGAAAAATGTAGTGGGAGGAAAGAGGGTGAAATGGAATGGGGTAACATATCGCATTCAAGAGGCAAGCAGGAGACTTTTTAGTGGAGGGAAAAAGAGGAGAGCTGAGAAAAACCAAGAAGTTTACCCTCATCACATTTGACTAAAGGGAGGAATAAAACACACACTTATTTTGGTATGAAAACCTATCTTACAATACAGGAAAGTGGGGGAGAAGGAGATAAGCAAGGGGGGGGGAGATGATGGAAGGGAGGGCAATGGGAGGAGGGAGCAATTTGAAGTCAACACTCGGGGGGAGACAGGATCAAAAGAGAGAATAGAAACAATGGGGGGCAGGATGAGATGGAGGGAAATACAGTTAGTCTTACACAACACGTCTATTTTCGAAGTCATTTGCAAAACTACACAGATAGGGCCTATATTGAATTGCCTGCCTTCCCAAAGGGAATGGGTGGGGAGGGAGGGATGGGCAGAATTTGGAACTCAAAGCTTTAGGAACAACTGTTTAGTATTACTAGTTGTTGCTACTAGGAAATAAGAAATACAGTTAATGTGGAATAGAAAGTCATCTGGCCCTACAGGACAAAAGAGAAGATGGGGACAAGAGAAGGGAGGGATGATAGAAGAGAGGGCAGATTGGTGATAGGGAAAATTAGATTGCTCGATGTATTGGGGTGGGGGGAGGAAAGAAATGGGGAGAAAATTTGGAACCCAAAATTTTGTGAAAATGAATGTAAAAAGTTAAATAAATAAATTTTTATTAAAAAAAAAATAAATTGTGTCTAAATAGGAGGTATCTTGAATAGTAACACTTTGATTAGCTCTGAATACTTAAGAAGACAATCTATTTGATGGTAATCAATGCACCATGGCAACGATTGTTATAGTTTACCATTTATGTAGAAGTGTCATTGCGAAAACACTTAACAATTTTTTTTTGTTTATAACTCTGATGCTGGTTACACATGTCTTTTACTTAAGATTAAACATGACTTCTTCATAGAATAAGTTTTACTATTAATGATCTCTCTTGTTTAAACAGAAAAGATTAGTGCACATGCAAGCAAAGGATTGATGTGTGTTTGCTAACTGTCAATGTAACCTCTGCTGCATTGTAAATTAAATCGATGAATCTAAAAATGAAATAAAATATGCAGAAATATGTTTTATAGAAAATTGTCATGCATTCTCCTTTCCTTGAACTCATTACAAAATATCTGATACAATCCCATCACCCCACTGAATTCTTTAATACCCACAGCTTCTGACCCAAGCACATGCATTGTAGATTGGGGACACAAATTGACAATTATTTGGAACTCAGTATTCTGATATGATATAATATTATGCTTTCTACATGCGAAGTTTAGTTTGAATTTGTAGCTTAAAAATATTTTACTATCAATAATTATGAGATATAAAATAACATCTTTTTTCCCCCTTACCATCATCCTCTGCTCACAGGGTAACTCAATGTAAATTATTTTCAGTTTCCTCCCCCAACTCTATTTTTCAATATTTTTTCTAGATTATCAAATTCATTTGAGTGAAAAACTTCAGTAAGTAGCCTTTTCTCTTTTTAATTTTAATCGTTTTATTGACATGTCTTGCTTTATATCATGTTAGTTCAGTAATATAAACTTGTCCCATTTTTAGTACTAACTTTTATAATTAAAATTTTTTAAATAATAATTTATTTTTATTTATTTTACTTTTAATTAATATTATTTATTTTCAGTGTTCTATAATCACTACCATATAAGTTAGATTTTTTTCCCCTTCCCTCCTCCTTATCTTCCCCCTGCCTCCTAGAGATGGCGTACAATTTTATATAGGTTCTACACATACATTCCCATTAAATACATTTTCACTATAGTCATGTTGTGTTGAAGAATTAAATGAATGAGACAAATTAATTATATAACAAACCAAACCATAATACAAAAAAAAAAATGATCTGCTACATTCTGAGACTGAATTCCATAGTTTTTTTTTTTTCTCTGGATGTGGAAGATATTTTGCCTTAAAAGACCAGTGGGAAATTTTCTAAGTCCTTACATTATAATGAAGTTACAAGTCTACCAGAAAAAAACACACACTGTGGTCTTTGCTGAGCACAAAGTACTGTTTCTGCTCCTTTTGCTTAGTATCAGATCACAAAAGTCTTTTCAGGCCTCTCTGAAGTATTCCTGTTCATCATTTCTTATATCACAATGACATACCAATACATTGATATACCATAATTTATTCAGCCATTCCCCAATTGATGGGTATCCCCTTGATTTCCAGTTTTTGGTCATCACAAAGAGTGCTACTATACATATTTTTGTACATATGGGACCCTTTCCTATTTTTATGATCTCTTAGGCATACAGTCCTAGAAACAATATTGTTGGGTCAAAAGTCATGCATATTTTTGTAACCCTTTGGGCATAGTTCCAAATTGCTCTCCAGAATGGTTGGATCAGCTCAGATGAATTAGTGTTCCAACTCTCCCATATCCTCTCCAACATTCATCATCTTCCTGTTCTGTCATCTTTGCCAATCTGATGGGTGTTATGTGGTACCTCAGAGTTGTTTTGATTTGCATCTCTCTAATCAATAGTGATTTAGAACATTTTTCATCTGACTATAGATATCTTTAATTTCTTCCACTAAAAACTGCCTGTTCATATCCTTTGACAATTGATAAATGACTTGTATTTTTGTACATTTGACTCAGTTCTCCATATATTCTAGAAATGAAGCCTTTATCACAGATACTAGTTGCAAAAATTCTTCCCCAGTTTTCTGCATCCCTACGAATCTTGGTTGCACTGGGTTTGGTTGTGCAAAATATTGACAGTTTAATGTAATCAAAATTATCCATCTTGTACTTCATAGTGCTCTATCTCTTCTTTAGTCAAAAATATTTTCTTTCTCCATAAATCTGATAAATACACTTTTCTTCCATCAATTTGTCCATATTATCAGTCTTTATACCTAGATCATGTACCCATTTGGTCTTTATTCTTATGTACAGTGTCAGGCATTGGCCTATGCCTGGTTTCTGCCACATTGTTTTCCAGTTTTCCCAGCAAATTTTGTCATACAGTGAGTTCTCATACCAGAAATTGGGGTAAAAAATAATTATTGAGGGAAAAAAAAAGTTCAATAGAACTTACAGATACCCTAGTAAATCTGGCAGTGTAAGTAATGTTACACACCTCTTTGCGACACAAGATATTCTGAGATTGTCTTTGGAAAAGACAGTTTCTCTAGTTCATGGATAGCCCCCTTGTCCCTTCCATTGTGTAGATCCTGATTTATTGAATTATCACTCATTTGAAGGAGGTGTTTGACAACAAACGTCAGAATTGGAGTAGAAAAAAGTGATTTTTTTCATATTTTCTCAAGGGTTATGCTTAGTCATTAAGCACCTACAATGTACCAAGCACTATGATAAGGTCTTTAAAAATATTATATGAGTTGATACTCACAATTTTATAAAATATGTCTTTTCTTACCACCCATTTTATAACTGAGAAAACTGAGATAGGCAAGGATTAAGTGATTTTCTCAGGGTTATGTAGTTAGCAAATGACTGAATTTGAGTTTGAACTCCTCTTTCTGACTCCAGGCCCAGAGCTCTATCCTCTGTACCATCTAGCTACAATATAAGTCCCTTACAATATAAGTCAAACTTCCTCATTTTATAGATGAAAAAATGAGATTAAGAACTCAGAGGATTCTGAGAAGATGGTAGAGTAGGTCAGAAAACTGCAGGCTCTCAAGATTTTCCTCCACAAAACAAGGAAAACAGTACCTTAGAATTAACAAAGTGTGGGCAAAAATAAATAAGAACAGGGGCATAATTGGAAACTTCCTGGGACAATTTGAGATCAGAAGAAAAATCACAGGATTGTGTTTGGTCCTGTGAAGAGTGAACAGCTACAGGCAAGGGTCCTCCTTAAACCACCACCAGCAAGCCCTGGGGTTAGTTGGTTTGAGAGCCTGACTGGTCCTCTGCCACATGAACATTTACCCCTGGGATAGTGAGGGAAGTTGGACATCTGAGCCCAGGAATATGGAGGGAACATCTGCTATCAAGGAATTTGCACAACCCAACTGTGTTGCAAAAAAGTGATAGAGGTGAGAAGGAACCAATACAGGCAGAAGCAATGGGTCAAAATGCCCAGGCTGTGGTCACTTAAAGGAAGTTGGAGGTTTGACTTTGGTTCCAGGTTAGAGGTGAAACCTAAAGTTCTGAGGCAAGTGGCATTATTCCTTAGATCCCAGGGATAGAGGTGATTACCAAAAAAAAAAAAAAAAAAAAAAAAAAAAAAAAAAAAAAAAAAAAAAAAAAGAACTATTTCTGCAAAAATATGCACAGGCAAAGGAGAAGGAATCCAACCACAGAAAGCTATTATGAGAATAGAGAAGACCAAGGTTCATCTTCAGAGGAAGTTATTAAAGCAAAGATACCTCCGAAGACTAACATCAAATGGTCACCTGCCTAAAAGGAATTCATAGAAAAATTTTTAAAAATACTTTAAAAATCAAAGGACAGAGATGGAGGAAGAACTTAAAAAATAATAATAATGCAAGAAAAACAAGATTATGAAAGGAAAGTTAACCAATTAGGAAAGATGTAAAATCTGAAGAAAGAAAATGGAACCTCGAAAATTATAATTGTGCAAGGTGAAGCCAGCAAAATTATAAGAGATCAAGAAATCATTAAACAAAGTATGAATAATGAAAAAATGGAAATTACAGTAAAACATTTTATAAGAAAAATAACAGATTTTGAGAACAGATCAAGGAGAGAAAAAAATAATCAGAGTAACTAAAAGTTATGATAAAAAAAGAATCTTGTTACAATAATACAAGAAATAATTAAAGAAAATTCTCATGAAATATTAGAACAGGGATGGGGAAAAGTAGAAAAAGAAAAAAATCAATCAATCAACACTTAAAAGAAATCCTATGAGGAAAATTAATGGGGATATCACAGTCAAATTTCAAAAATCCCCAACTCAAGGATAAAATATTAAAAGCAACAAGAACAAAACAAAATAAATATAATCACATCACAATTAGACTTCCATAAGACCAAGCAGCAGAAACATTAAAGAACTGAGGTTTTGGAACACTGTATTTCAAAGAGCAAATTAACTGGGGCTCCAGCCAAAAATATGATACCTAGCAATTAAGCATAATCCTGAATAAAAAAGAAAAGGACACAAGATTTTGTTTAAAAAACAACAACCTTAACAATAGATTTGACAAGAGAAATATAAAGTACATACCAAAGATTGATTATAAGGGATTCGATAATGATAGTGTTTACCTTTTATATATGTAAAATGTGAAACATATATGTAAGATTCTTGGTAACAATTGGGTAACTCATAAGAAAAATTGGGGTAAATCTGAATATCATATGAATTTAAAAAGTAAAACCATTTAAGAACAGCTAAAAACAGTAATTATTTTATACAAATGAGGTACAAAAGGAAAAATAAATAAAGAGAAATTAGTGGAGGAGTAGGGCTTGTAGTTCTGGTAGCCTACTTTCATTGGGAATGGGTTTAAGAGGAAACAATACATAAATATTTAGAAGAATATAAAGGTTTTCTAAATTCAGAAGAAATACAATGGCAAGGGGATAGGGAGGGAGAGAGGGGACATGGGAGAGATCTTTAGACGGGAGGGTGTGGGAATAGGTAAAAGGGGATATAGCAAAGTGCTTAGATTTGTGGTAGTGGGACAATAGGGGAAGGATCCCTGAAAGGTGGTAGGCAAATAACAAGAGGGCAAGATAGTGCATAGAAAAAAGTAGAGGAGGCAGTAGGAATAGGAAACAAGAGGCATGCACAAACATAAAAACAACGATCATGAGTAGAATTGGTTTTGGAAAGTATACCAGAGATTTAGTCTTTGCTTTGTGTAGTTCAGCAGCATTATAAATGACTTAGATGAAACTGTAGAAGATAAAAAGCCAACTTGCCATTTCTAGATGAAAGGCATTTAAGTATTGCCAAAGCAATATTCACAGCACCAATGATGACTATGAATATGCTGGTATAGTTCTGAATGTCAAAGTACAATAGGCTCTCCATATAGAAGGCAGAAGAAAAACATTTATTCAGACATCAAAAATTCAAATCCCAACCTAAGAAAGTCAAATTCATCATAGTAAACAAGAATTCAATACACATTAGTACTAGAGGGGACATTCCCAAGCCTCTCCTCCACCTCATATTGTGGCCTTCCCACAAATAAACACTACAAGACTAGCTATGCTATCTGTGTCCTCTCTCCTCCACTGTAACTGCTCTCACCAGTTTCCTCACAGTTCTTCTCCAACCTTCCTGCTCCACCAGTCCATCAAGCTCATTCCAACACCTGTGACTTAAGCTTCCATGTAATTTAAGCACATCACATAGGACTAATAACAAACGGGAAAGATCTTCCCATTTAAATTACCATTACAGGTAGGAAAGGAAAGAAAATGGATGAGAGTCAGGAGGAAAATTACTGTGAACTTGAAAGGTTAGAACAATGACTAGAATCAAATAAAGTAAAAATGCAAAATTATATACTTAGGTTCATAAGTCTGTGGATGTAAAAGAAAAGGAAGAAGTAGCCAAACTATTCCTGTGGAAGAAAAACTCTTGATATTGTTACTGAATTTTCAGTTCAATAAGAGTCAACAGTATAGCCTAAAAATCCTCATGTACCCTCATATCCATTCCTTCCACAACACATACCCACACAAAGAAAATCATAATGATATCATCGTATGATTTAAGAAAGTCATAGTATCTGGAAGGAGGGAGATGGTATTTGACAGGGTAATCTTTATCTTGGTATCATCTAGAGAATTGAGCTGAGTCCAAATCACCAATTTTTTTTCACAAAAGTCATAAGCAAGTTGTATTGTAAGTAGTAGAGTACTGCCAGAATCATTAGGGAAAAGGAGGATAAGCTATAAAAGAATGAGTTAAAAAGATGGAAGATATTTAGCCCTGAAAAGAAATGACTTGTTTGGGGGTAGGAGGGAATGGATTAGAGACATGGCGATGAAAGAAATTTTTGAATAAATGAGATCTTGGTAGTATAAACAAGTAAAAGTCTAATTCTGCTTGACCTCACGGAGAACAGGTAGAAGTTAAAGAGATAAATAAGTGGTTGTAAGCAGAACAAAACAAAAAACAAAAACCTCTCTCCAAGTCACTGATATTCAAGAGGCATTGGATGGTTTTGGGTAGCAATGGCTTCCATTTCACTTCCTTGTCCTCAAGGATATGTTTCATGAACCTTATAAATGGTGCTTTAGAAGACGTATTTCAACAGGGACAGAGTTGAATCTATGGAATCTGAGGTTTCCCTTTAATGTTGAGATTCTTTTTTTCTCTGCCTCAAGTTAAATTTATCTTTTTGTCATTCCTAGTCATTGTTCCTTTTATTTCCTCTGGGATCTAAGAGACCATGTCATCCACATGAAAGCCCATCAAATACATAAACCATTGTAATTCTGTGTTGATTATCTCAATTTGAGTAATATTAGGTTTGAAGTGAAGCTAGGATATCCAGGTGTATTTGATCAGCAGGACGCTTCAAATGGGGAACTGGAGCTCATGGCTTCATATACAAATTTTATAGTAAATGCATAAAGGTGTTAATTGAAACTATGGTCGTTGATACTATTGCCAGGAGTGAGAGCATAGATTGAATAGGACTGAAAAGTATACGGGTTCCCAGAAATTATGTATACTACGCTTTCTAGCAGTTTGGAATCCACAAAAAAGAGAAATTTTTAAAAGAATCATAGCTGGGAAGGGTTAGGGGAAAGAGAGCAAGATAAAGAAATAATTTTTGTATAGTTCTTTTTTTTTGTTTTTAGAATTGGTGTGACCTGGGCATACATAGACCGAGAGCAAGAAGCTGAAAGAAATGGAAAGAAATACAACAGAGAATAAATTGTTGATGGAGAAAGTGGATATGATCAAGAGTTCAAATGGAGTAGTCAGCTTCATTAAGGAGTGCCATGACTTCATTGTTCATTTGGATGGAAAGAGAAAACAGATAACAATAAAGACAGCTTATGAGATGGGAAAGTGGAACATGAGTGTGCATAAGACAAATGGTCAGAATGGCATGATGGAAAGAGAACAGGCCTTGGAGTCAAGAGACGTCTATATTCAATGTCTCCCTCTTATTCATTCTTGAAGGGTGACCCCAGACACTCAATTCATTCAATTTATATGTAACATGGGAATGATAACAATAAAGGTGTTATTTGTTTTACAGAGTTTTTTTATGGAATGACACCTTCTATAATCTAGTTTAAGTGCCACTTCCAATAGGTGTCTCCTTCAGTGACAAGTCTCTCTCTTATGATTGTGACATTTATATTTATATTCTATGTATATATTTATGTGTACATATTTTCTTTTGCAATACAATTAAACTCTCTGAGGGCACCAAATATTTTGTTTCTTTGCTCCATTATTTAATATACAGTGTCTAGCAGACAGTTGGCTTGCTAACCAATTAATCTGGAAGGTAAATATCATGGTAATGAGATATTAAATTTATGAACATAAATTGATGGAAAATTTTGTGATATATAAATTAGTGTAAGGAGAAGGGATGGGGTGTGTCTTAACTCACTTCTCTCTGGAGTTCTTGTAGATGGTCTAAAAATCGAATAGAACAAAGTTTCAAAGTATATCAAGTTAATTGTTCAGCATATCCTCTGTCAGAGTGCTGTGTTTCAAGCAGTAATTCTAGTAGTTTTACTAGCTCAGGGAAATGCATGTCTTGTTTCTTCAATCTCTCTCTCTCCCTCCCTCCCTCCCTCCCTCCCTCCCTCTCTCTCTCTCTCTCTCTCTCTCTCTCTCTCTCTCTCTCTCTCTCTCTCTCTCCTCTCTCTCTCTCTCTCTCTCTCTCCCCCTCTCTCTTGCTCTCACTCTCTCCTGCACGTGCTGATGACTTTTTGCTGTTTTCTGTTTGCTTTATGACCTGTGGCTAAGGTGTGTTTTCTTACTTCTCAGCTGATATAGCCTCTGGCAGATGTTGACCCTTTGTATTTACTCATTTTAGTACAAATATGTTTATTGGTTTCTGTGTTACATCCAGAGTAACATTCTCTCCGCTAGAAAAAAAAAAGGAACAAATAAAGGCAGGAAAAATGTTTGTCCTCAATGTACACATGCATGTGCGCATGCACACACACACACAGGGTCTTTCACCAATTCTTCCTCTGAATTGACATACCCAATTGAAAATTCTTGAAAAAGTATTACATATGATTAAGCAAAAAGTATCTAAACACCTACTACATATGCAGTAGGATGTTTCTTAGGATTGCTTCTTGAAACATTATTAATTGAAATTTAGGATGCTTTACAGATTACAAAGATTACATTTTACATTTACATACAGATTACAAAGATGGCATTTTACATTTACATTTACATACAGATTACAAATATTATAGATTACATTTCCTCGTAATAACCCTATGAGGTCAGTCAGGACAAATGGTATCACTCCACTTTAGAAATCAAGAAATTGAGGTACAAAATATTGATATTACTGTGGTTCTAAAGTCAATAACTCATAAAATCAAGATTTGAGCCCAGATTATAGGATTAAACATTTAATGCTATAATAGACTTTGAAGATTATCTGCTCCAACTTTCTCACTTCCAAGTTAAGCAATCAGACCTAGGGAGGAATGTGTGAAAGAATGTGTCAGAATGCCCAAAAACACATGGTGAAACTACAGTTTGGATCCAGACTCTCTGATTCTTGCTTCAGCATTCTCACTGTATCACTAACTCATTGATGCCAAAGTCCAGTGCTTTCATCATGGTACCATACTACTCTGCTAGATAACTGGGCTAAGGATCCAGTCCTGTGGTTTGACTGGAGCAGAGAACATGTAATGAGGAAATAACACAAAATTCTTGATAAGTACTTAGTGAAGGTCTTATAGTTTCCTAGTACACTGAGAAGTTAAGTGACTTGTCCAAAAACACACAACTTGCATTTATTTATTTATTTAAATCCATATGGTTCTGACACTGAGGTCAACTCTGTATCTACTTTGCCAAACATGCCTATTTGTTATCTAAAATGGAAAGGAAAAGAAATAAAAATTAAATAGAGTATTTCCCACATGGATCTTACAAATATATGTAAAAATACAGATGTATTTTATATACATTTTATGTGTGTATACTTACATATACACATATATTCATTTACACATATTTTTTCCACTCAGTTGTATGGGCTATATGTGAGTTATTATGTCTATTTTTTATTTCTTTGGCCCTCCATTTTAGATAAAATACATAGCAAAGCTTGGCAAAATAGGCAGAGCTTTCCTTAGTGTCAAAAATATCTGGATTTAAGAGGAGAGAGAGAGAGAGAGAGAAGAAAAGGATTTTATAAATATTGAAGTTCTTTATAAGCATCAAATATTTTTAGCTATTAAAGCACCCATAAATAAGAATAGTAAGTAGGTGGCACAGTGAACAGAGCCCCACAGTGCATGTGTGCACATGCACATAAGCATGAAAGTATTAGTTGATTTAATTTGTGAGGCAATAATTGTATGAAATTATTTTGATATATATTAATAAACATAACAAAATATTTATATAGAAACTTAGAGACAAGAGGAAACAGAAAAATATTAGTACAACTCATACTGAAAGCAAATACATCCTTGATTTGCCTGTCTAGTAATATTGCTTAAAACAAAGACAATTAGGTTAACCTGCCAAACTCTTAATGAATTCACTTTTTTATTGTGATCAGTGTTTCCCTCTCTAATCTCACAAATAGTCCTTTTGATACTGTCTGAGAATATTGCCTAGCATCTACATCTAATTTACTTAGAAATTTATCTGTTGATTCCCTCATCTTCTCCCTTCCCCCCACTCCCTCCCCCATCCTCTTTCTCCCTGTCTCTGTCTTCTCCCTTCCCCCATCTTTGTTTCACTCTCATTCTCACTCTTTCTCTTTCATCTTTATCTGTTTACCTGTCATTCTCTTGGATTCCTCAAAGCTTACCAAGAACAGTTCAACTCTATTTTATTTTTTTTTAATTCTGTACATATGAGAGTAATAGAATCAGGCTATATGTCTTGAGCTTCTTTAGGTATATATACATATAGATAGATAGATAGATAGAGAGATAGAGAGAGAGAGAGAGAGAGAGAGAGAGAGAGAGAGAGAGAGAGAGAGATTTATATACATATCAAATATATACATACACACATGTATATACACACACACACACACACACATATATATATATATATATATATATATATATATATATATATATATATATATATATATATATATATACCACTATTTTTTTTTTGTTACTGTGTGTTTTACTTCTTTTACTTCCTTGCAACTTGATGATCATTCTTCATCATTTGAGATTCAAAATAGGGTCTAAGTATATTACCAAAATTATTTTATAGAGCTATAAAAATTAGAACAAAATTCATCTGCAGGGACAAAAGGTCAGTAATATCAAGGGAATCCTTAAGGAAGGAAGCTCAGTAGTTCCAAATTTCAAGCTATATTACAGAGTAGCAATCATCATAAAAAATCTAATACTGACTAAGAAATAGAGTGGTGAGTCAATGGAATACATTAGGTGCATAATAAATACTAGTAAATAATGCTAGTAGTAATCTAGTATTTGAAAATGTTAATTCATTTTTGATGAAATTATGAACTAGTCCAAGCATTCTAGAGAGCAGTTTCAAACCATACTCAAAGTGTTATAAACTGTACATACCCATGGACAGTAGTATCACTACTAGGTCTCTATCCCAAAGAGAGCAAAGAGAAGGAACAAAAGACATATTTGTACAAAAAAAAGTTATAGGAGCTCTTTATGTGGTGGTTAATAATTGAAAATTGAGGGTCTCCCCATCAATTGGGGAATGCACCAAATAACTTGTGGTATATTATTATGATGGAATATTATTTTGGTATAAGAAATTATTTGGGACATGGCTTCAGAAATACAATATTGTTATAGTTACTCAGGAAAGACTTATCTAGAATCATGCAAAATGAAGTGAGTAGAAACAGGAAAACAATTAGTAACAGCGTCATTGTAAGGATATTCAACTATGAAAGACAAAAGTACTCTTACTAAGACAAAGATCCAAGATGATTCCAAAGAACCTAGGATAAAAAATGCTGTCCACCTCCAGAGAGAAATATTGTTGAACTCTGATTGCAAATTGAAGCATACTCTTCTGACTTTATTGTTCATGTTTTCTTTTTGAAATATTATTGATATGGAAATACATTTTGCATGATTAGATTATATATGTTTGTAATTAAATTGCTGGCCTTCTTGAGGAGTAGTCAGGGGAAGGGGGAAATTTGAAACACAAAATGTAAGAAAAATGTCAAATTTTTATGGTAATTGGGAAATATTTAACAAAAAAATGAAAATTGTTTAAAAAAAATAAATAAACAGGGTCTAAGGACTTTGGGATCCTTTCTGTGATATTCATTATTTGATTTATTAAGGATCACTGAATTATAGAGTTAGATATGGAGGTGATGTGAGAGGCCATTTAATTCAACTTCCTCATTTTACAAACTATTTGAGGTCCCAAAGAGCTGAGCAACATGTCTAAGAACACACAGGTAGTAAATTGGCAGAGCTAGGAATTCAGGACCTTTCTCATTGTTTTGTGCCTTATATTAAACCTATAGAAATACATAAAACCATAATAGTCTAGTGTTTTTTAAATCCAAAGATCTAAACTTTTTGGGCAAGAATTCACCACACAACAAAAATTGCTTGGAAAACTGGAAAGCAGTTTGGCAGAAACTAGGAATAAAACAGCTGTAATAGCCAGATAAGGTCAAAATCGATAAAGAATTTAAGCATGGAAGGTGATATCATAAAAACTTAGGAGAGCCTGTAAAAAAAAAATGTACCTGTCAGACCTATGCACAAGGGAAGAGCTTACAACCAAAAAAGGAACAGAAAAGATCAGAGAAAGTAATATAAGTAATTTTGATTGCTATTTTTGAGTTGTTTGAGTCATATCCAACTCTTTGTGATCCCATTCAGGTGGGGTTTTTTTTGGGGGGGTATAGATAGTAGAGTGCTTTGTCATTTACAGATGAGGAACTGAAACAAAAATGGTTAAGTGATTTACCCAAGGTTACAGAGCTAGTAAGTGTCTGAGGCCAGATTTAGATTCAGAAAGATGTTTTGTTTTTTGTTTTTTGCTTTTTGTCTTTTCTGACTCCAGTTTCATCACTTTATTCACTGTGCCACCTAGCCAGTCAGGTAACTGTGATTACATTAAATTAAAAAAAAAAAAAGTTTTTACAACCAATAAAGCAATCCAGCTAAAATTAGCAGAAAAGCAGGAAACTGGGGAAAATATTACAGCGAGTTTCTCTGACAATGATTTTTCTCAGGTATATTACATAATCAGTCACATTATGGAAACACATCATTCCTCAACTGATAAATTTTCAAAGGCTACAAACAGTCAGTTTTCAGGGAAATAAACCAAAGCTATCTATACTTATGTGAACAAATACTGTAAATCACTATTGACTAGAGAAATGGAAATTGAAACAACTCTGAGTTACTGCCTCATACCGTTCATATTGGTTAACATAACAGAAACGGGGGGGGGGGGGCAGAACCAAGATGGTGGAGTAGAAGGACGCACGTTTACAAGCACCAACCCACAGCCCATAGAATTAATGTAAAAAGAGACCCCCATAACTTCTGGACCACTGAAAGGGGTACAGAAACGGAGTGGAAGAGATTTCCGTGCCAGAGAGCCCTGGAGACCTGTCCCCAGGGTCCATCACACCCTGGAAAGCGGACCCCACCCCAGCGCTGCCCTGGCCGCGGCCCCAGAGAAGCTGACCCGAGCAGGCTTCAGGAACAGAAGCTCCGGCAGCCGGGAAAGTCCCTCCGCCCATAGAAGCTACAGGTCAGTGATTGAGATGGCTGGCTGGAGGAGGGGAGTGGGGTGTCTCCGTGACTCGGGCCCCCTCAGGAGGAAGCAGTGACGGCAGAGATGGGGGCAGGAAGCGACTGAGGCAGAGGTGTGGGCGGCAGAGGAGGCAGCTCCCCCAGCAGCAGGCAGGATCTTCATTACTAAAAGTCTCTGCATAAACAACCTGAGGGAGCTGAGCCTGGGAGATGGCCCTGTCCCACCCTGCTCCACTACTGAAGGCCTCTGCAGAAAGGCCCTGAGGGAACTGGGAGGGATCATCCCCACCCACTCCGTTCCTGAAAGTCTCTGCATAAAGCCCCTGAGGAGGCCGAGCGTGGGAGGCGGCCCTGCCCCACTGCAGCACCAGAACTGAAACTCACATTGATTAGCAGCTGGGCAGAGCATTTGAATCTCAGAGCCCAAGCACTAGCTGGGCAGATCTAGGCGGGGTTGGACAGGAATCTCAGAAGTCAAGTAACTGGCTGGGAAAATGCCTAGAAAAGGGAAGAAAAATAAGACTATAGAGAGTTTTTTCCAACAAATTCAAATGATCCCGACATTCAGATCTGATGACGAGGACATATTCTTGCCATCAGGGAAAGACGTGCAGGGCGGCGCCTCTGTTTCCCAGACATCCCAGGGAGATGTCAGGTGGGCTCAGGCCTTGGAAGAGCTCAAAAAGGATTTTGAAAAGCAAATTAAACAGGTGGAGGAAAAACTGGGAAGACAAATGAGAGAGACGCAAGAAAAGTATGAAAAATGGGTCAATACCTTGGTTAAGGAGACCCAAAAAAATGCTGAAGAAAACAGCACCTTGAAGAATAGGCTCACTCAATTGGCAAAAGAGGTTCAAAAAGCCAATGTGGAGAAGAATGCTTTCAAAAGCAGAATTAGCCAAATGGAAAAAGAGGTTCAAAAGCTCACTGAAGAAAAGAGTTCTCTCAAAATTAGAATGGAACAGATGGAGTCTAATGACTTTACGAGAAACCAAAAAATCACCAAACAAAACCAAAAGGATGAAAAAATGGAAGAGAATGTGAAATATCTCATGGGAAAAACAACTGACCTGGAAAATAGATCCAGGAGAGACAATTTAAAAATTATGGGACTACCTGAAAGTCATGATCAAAAAAAGAGCCTAGACATCATCTTCCATGAAATTATCAAGGAAAACTGCCCTGACATTCTAGAACCAGAGGGCAAAATAAGTATTGAAGGAATCCATGGATCATCGCCTGAAAGAGATCCAAAAAGAGAAACTCCTAGGAACATTGTGGCCAAATTCCAGAACTCCCAGCTCAAGGAGAAAATCTTGGAAGCAGCTAGAAAGAAACAATTCCAGTATGGTGGAAATACAATCAGGATAACTCAAGATCTAGCAGCTTCTACATTAAGGGATCGAAGGGCGTGGAATAGGATATTCCAGAAGTCAAAGGAACTAGGACTCAAACCAAGAATCACCTACCCAGCTAAACTGAGTATAATACTTCAGGGGAAAATATGGTCTTTTAATGAAACAGAGGACTTTCAATCATTCTCGATGAAAAGACCAGAGCTGAAAAGAAAATTTGACTTTCAAACACAAGAATGAGAAGAAGCATGAAAAAGTAAACAGCAAAGAGAAGTCTTAAGGGACTTACCGGAAGTGAACTGTTTACATTCCTACATGGAAAGACAATATTTGTAACTCTTAAAACTTTTCAGTATCTGGGTACTTGGTGGGACCACACACACACGTACACACATGCACGAACACACACATACATACATGCACACACATACAGAGACAGAGAGCACAGAGTGAATTGAATAGGATGGGACCATAGCTGAAAAGAAATTAAGGTAAATGGTGAGAGAGAAATGTAGTGGGAGGAACGAGGGTGAAATGGAATGGGGCAATTATATGTCATTTAAGAGGCAAGTAGGAGACTTTTTAGTGGAGGGAAAAAGAGGAGAACTGAGAAAAAAAAAACCAATTAGTTTACCCTCATCACATTTGACTAAAGGAAGGAATAAAATGCACACACATTTTGGTATGAAAACCTATCTTACAGTATAGGAAAGTGGGGGAGAAGGAGATAAGCAAGGGGGGGGGGGGGATGATGGAAGCAAGGGCAAAGGGAGGAGGCAGCAATTTGAAGTTAACACTTGGGGAGGGACAGGATCAAAAGACAGAAGAGAAACAATGAGGGGCAGGGTAGGATGGAGGGTAATTTAGTTAGTCTTACACAACACGACTATCAGGGAAGTCATTTGCAAAATTACACAGATATGGCCTATATTGAACTGCCTGCCTTCCCAAAGGGAATGGGTGGGGAGGGAGGGATGGGGAGAATTTGGAACTCAAAGCTTCAGGAACAACCATTTAGTATTGCTGTTGCTACTAGGAAAGAAGACATACAGTTAATGAGGAATAGAAAGTCATCTGGCCCTACAGGAGAAAAGAGAAGATGGAGACAAGAGAAGGGAGGGATGACAGAAGAGAGGGCAGATTGGAGATAGGGAAAATTAGATGCTTGGGGTATTGGGGTGGGGGGAGGGGATAAAAGGGGAGAAAATTTGGAACCCAAAATTTTGTGAAAATGAATGTAAAAAGTCAAATAAATAAATAAAAATCAAAAAAAAAAGTCTAAAAAAATCATAACAGAAAAGGAAAATAGGAAATGCTGGAGGGGATGTGGAAAAAGAGACACTAATGCACTGTTAGTGGAGTTGTGAACTAATCCTGGATAAAGATTTAGAACTATCCCAAAAAACCTAAACCGATGGAAATAGGTACTACAGATATTATTAGCTCCATTTTGAAGATGAACAAACTGAGACTGAGAGGTCACTTGTTTGATGTCATATACCTATGTAATTGTCTGAGATGCTATTACAACTTAGGTCTTAGAATGAGTATCACAGGTTCACAGAATTTTAGAGTGTAATACCCAACCAACTATTTAATTTGAAAAATAATATTTTGTGTGTCATAACCAATAAGAGCTCCATTATTAAGAGCCAAATTCCATTTATTACAAATTCTGTTTTAATGTGCCTAGCTACTTCCATAATAGTTATAATAGCTGATACTTTCAAACCACATATCACACCATACATTATTCATATATATATTTATTTATATATATTTATAAATATATTTATTTATATTTATTATATTTATAAATTATATTATATATTATATTATATATATTATATATAATATATATTATATATAATATATAATATATAATTATATATAATAATATATATTACATTATATTTATAAATATAATCATAATCACTCATTCATATGTATATATATTTATGAATATATATTAATGCTTCTTTGTATCTTTTTTATATATTATTTTAAAATTGGAACTCCTTAAAGAGCTCCAGTATAATTCAGTATATCACATTAACCTTTATAGATAACTCCCATTTCTCTCCCCCCATTGAGGTCATATATAAATCTCTTCCTGAAATCCTTATATCCTTCTTCAGTCAAATTCATCTTTTTGGGGTCTAGCACCCTATGATAATATATTCAAGTTACAACCACCTCTTGAAAGTATAAGATTCTAATATTTAGAGCTGAAAGGGATATGAAAGTCATCTATACATGTTCACCCCCAGATTATTTTAGCAATAAGGAAACTAAGGCCAAGAGAATTGGAGGGAGATTTCCAGGGTCACCCAGGTAGTAAGCAGCACAGTCAAGATTCTAATTCTGAAATCAAATGCAGCAACGTTTTTCTCCATCATATCACATTGACTTCCATCAGTTAACTTGGGAAGACATGTATTTTTTCAAATACTCTGTCATTATTCTAATCAGTTTCAGAAGTGGCCTACTTTATTATAACACACTCAACAAGATTACTTTAAAATCTGTGTATTCAGGTACTAAGAATGTCTCATTAATCAGCATATTACTGAAAAAGTTGTCATAGAGATATTATAAAATGCAAAGGCAGACCTAGGAATGTGCTCTTCCAGGTAGTTGCCATCTTCTGACTCTGGGTTTCATACCTCTCTCAGATTAGTTCTACCTTGGACGGTGATGGTGACTACTGAGGTGTTCTAGTTAATTACAATAAGTCCTTAAATAAATCAATGTCATGAATTGAGGAATAAAGCATCTTTAACTGAGATAACTGCCCTCCTGGGGGACACTGGGTTGATTTTCTAAACTGGATACCCATGAAAAAGTCTTTTATATTCTTTTAAGGTAAGGGAAGGAGGCAGTGTGAGGTAGCAAGGCCTGCTCATGAGATTCCAGAAACCCTTGGAAATCTGAGCAAAGAGAACCATTTATTCTAACTTTTTTGCCTTTTATGTCATGAATTCCAGTTGCAGAGTGACAAGGAAATCAAGGCCTAGATCCAACTTAAACCCACAAAGCAACATCTCAGGATAGGACATAAGGTCTGACTCAACTTAACCTAATTGGCACTTTCTGGGAATCCTACTGATCCTCTGACATTGGTAGGATAATTTAGGGAGAGGCAGGCAATATCACCTTTGTAGTAACAGTTTCTGTCCTAATATGGACAATTTTCTGTCAACAGTTACTAAGGTGAAATTTTATGTATGTAAAACAGGGATGAATAATTTGTTAAATGATTAAAGTTCAACAAGTGGTTTTGATGGAAGAGAAAATCTAGAATTTTGAAAGAAATAAAAGAAAAGAAAATAAGAGAAATTTGATAAGAATAGGTATATTCAAACAAAATCTGAGTGTGGAAACTTCAGCCTAAAATCATGTGCTAATATTCGTGCAGACTGAAATATTACTGAAATGTATATGGGCTCATCTAATAGTCCTCTGACTAAAAGGCCTGTTGCCTTCCATAGTTATAATTATACAATGTTGATATTTTGTGTATTAAGTGGGGACTTTCATTTCATACATCATTCACAGAGTGCAGCAAAGATTCCACAAAATCAGCAGTTCACATTTTAATTATAGAGAAGCACTAGGAATTGTTTGGAAGAGAAAAGGAATCAAAGAAAAATTAGGAGATTATGTGACCTATGCCCATTAAATTCTTTCATGACAATCTGCCACTCGGGAACACAATATAACATATTCTAAGTTCCTCAAAACAGACAGACTGTGACATGGGCTACTGTCTTAAGAACCCATTTTGTTCTGAGAGAAGACAATTCTTTTAAGTGATGTCCAGAGAGCATTAAATGCCTCTTTTTGTATAGACAAAATGGTACTATGAAGATTCTTCCAAAAATATCTCCTATCAACTGTGGAATATACAATGAAATGTAAAGCCCTGGAATGTGTACATTTCTCATTCAAATGTCATTAACTGTTTATGGTAAATTCAGAAGCTGACTCATGAAGAGAAAAATATCTTATCTACTTTAAGAAACAATGGTGTTTTCTCTCCCCTCTTTGAAAAAAAAAGTAGGAGATAATACTTTTGGATGGAAGACTGCATATATTTTCTGACTTGGTTGATGCATTGACTGGTTTTATTGATTTTTTTCATTAAAATTGTTTTTTATAAAGGAGGGTTTTCTTGGATATAAATATATTGAGAAACAATAATAATACAAAATGAAAAGTCATATTTTTAGAAGAAAAAAACACAACAGTTATGCTTCATTTATTGGCTGAGGAGAGGTGCTTTCTTTAAAAATTAATTTGGGCAGTGTCCAAAAACAAAATTTGTCTTTCTCTCCCTCTCCACTTCCTCTCTCTCTCATACTTCTTGCTGGCTAGTACAGGTATCCTGCCCTTTGGTTGTTCAGAGTAAATTTCTTTGGTAACTTTCCATGTTATCAAATGATCACTCTAAAATCCTTTCTATCAAAACTTGTCTTGGATTTCTACCTAAAACACTAAAAATCCAATGAACTAATTGACATTACAATATTGATGCCCATTAAGATCAAATATTTTACACCTCCATGGCATAACACTATTTAGCTGGAGAACAAAACCTCAAATCAAATAAAGAAATATGATGTTAGATTTTTGGACATCAGTGCTGGAAGAGTGAGAATGATACTGAGTTGGTAAGGGGTGGCATTTCAGAGAGTCTCTCAAATTAGTCAACAAGCATTTATCTGATAGTTACTCTATACTGGGCCCTATGCTAAGTACTGAAAAGTCAGTGAAAGAAGTCACCATCCTGTTCACCCAAAATGAATGGTTTTCCTTTTTGATCATCTGAATAAATTCTTACCCATTAAATTTCCCTTCAGCAAAAGATAGGATGATCATATATGGCTAACATAGCAAAATAAATTAATAAAATACGTTTTTACACCACAACCTGACAGAAGTATTTTTCCTTACTCTTTTAAGAGATACAATAGGTCCCAGCAAGTGCCACCTCAGTGAACCAACAGGAGATCCTGAGCAGCAAGGGGGTGGAGCCAGTAAGCATCAAATATCAGGACCCCAGACATGCTTTATCACAGCCAGGGCAATTGGGAAGACATGAGTGAAGACAGGGTTCAGCAGCTGTGGAGCCCGCCTACCTATGTTCTAGTGCAGCCCTAAGTGAGGAGGAGACTTCAAACTTCCCGATTACTCCTCCCCACACTTCACACCACAAGCTTCAGTGTAATCCCTGGGAAACTCAGATTGGCCCACACCAGCCAGCTCAATACCAGGCAAGCTGCAGCATTATATACCTTCTAGTTTAAAGGACCAGAGGGAAGTTCAGACAAAGTCATTAACCAAGCCACTTGCTTCTTGCTTAAGAAATGTGGGACAGAGTCATTTGTGCCCTAGAAGCAGAAATCCACTTTAAAAGCCAGGATAAAGGCAATCACTGTGAGCAAGAAGAAATTTAGGAAAGCAAAGACCATAGAATCTTATTATGGGCACAAGGAAGATCAAAATATGAATGCAGAAGTGGAAAGCATTAACACTCTGTCCATATCTAAAACCTCAAAAGGGAATATGAACTGGTCTCAAGCCCAAACAGCAATCTTGAAAAAAGTCAAGAAGGATTTATTTTTTAATTTGTTTAATAATTTTATTTATTTTCAGTGTTCTATAATCACTGCTATATAACTTAGATTTTTTTCCCCCTTCCTTTGCCTATGGTTTCATCCCTCCTGCCTGAGATGGCATACAATTTTATACAGGTCCTACATATACATACCTACTAAATGCATTTTCACTACAGTCAAACTGTATAGAAGGAGTAAAATGAATGGGTGAAATCATATAACAAACCAAAGCATGATATAAAAGAAAATGATCTGCTTACATTCCAAGATTGAATTCCATAGTTCTTTCTCTGAATGTGGAAGGCATTTTGCCTTAAAAGACCATTGGGAATTTTTTTTTTAAGTGCTTGCATTGCAATAAAGTTCGAAGTCTAACAGAAAAAGCTCTCACACACTGTGGTCGATGCTGTGCACAAAGTTCTCCTGGTTCCACTACTTTCACTTAGTATCAGATCACAAAAGTCTTTCCAGGTCTCTCTGAAGTAATCCTGTTCATCATTTCTTATAGCACAATGACATACCAATATATTCATATACCATAATTCATTCAGCCATTCCCCAATTGATGGGTATCCCTTTGATTTCCAGTTTATGGCCACCACAAAGATAGCTGCTATAAATATTTTTATACATGTGGGACCCTTTCCCATTTTTAGGAACTTTTGGGGATACATTCCTAGAAGCAAAATTGCTGGGTCAAAGTGTGTGTATATTTTTTTGTAGACTATTGAGCATAGTTCCAAATACTATCCAGAATGGTTGCATCAGCTCACAGCTCCACCATCAAGTTGGTATTCCAACTCTCCCAAATCTTCTCCAATATGTATCATCTTCCTCTTCTGTCATGTTTGCCAATCTGATAGATGTGATATGGTACCTCAGAGTTGTTTTGATTCGCATCTCTCTAACCAATAGTTATTTAGAGTATTTTTCATATGACTATAGATATCTTTAATTTCTTCCTCTAAAAATTGCCTGTTCATATGATTTTACCATATATCAATTGGGTAATGACTTTCATTTTTGTACCTTTGGCTCAGTTCTCTATATATCTTAGAAACGAGGCACAGATACTAGCTGTAAAAATTGTTTCCCAATTTTCTGCATCCCTATAGATATTGGTTGCATTGGGTTTGGTTGTGCAAAAACTTTTCAGTTTAATGTAATCCAAATTATCCATCCTGCACATCATAATGCTTTCTGTCTCTTCTTCAGTCAAGAATTCTTCACTTCTCCATAAATATGATAAATAAAATATTCCTTGCTCTACCAATTTCTCCATATTATTAACCTTTACACCTAAATTGCGTACACATTTGGACTTTATTCTTGTTTATGGCGTCAAGCATTGGTCTATGCCTAGTTTTGCCATACTGTTATCCAGTTTTCCCAGCAATTTTTGTCGAACAGAAGCTGGGGTCCTTGGGTTAATCAAGCAGTAGATTTCTATATTCATTGCCTACTGTGTCTTAAGCACTTAGCTAATCTTCTTGTATACCCTTCTGTTTCTTAGTCAGTACCAAATATTTTTGATAATTTTTGCTTTATGACACAATTTGAGATTTGGTAGCGCTAGGCCACCTTCCCTAGCATTTCATTTCATTATTCCCCTTGATATTCTGGAACTTTTGTTCTTCCAGATGAATTTTGATAATATTTTTTCCAGCTCTAGAAAATAATTGTCTGACAGTTTGGTATGGCACTAAATAAGTAAATTAATTTAGGTAGAATTGCCATTTTTACTATATTGGCGCAGTGTACCCATGAGCTAGTGATTTTTTTTCCACTTACTTATATCTGACTTTATTTCTCCAAAAAATGTCTTGTAATTGTGTTCATACAGTCCCTGGTTTGTTGTGGCAGGTAAGTGACCAAATATTTTATAGTGTCTACCCTACCTTTAAATGGGATATCTCTTTCTATCTCTTCCCGTTGAACTTTGCTACTATCTCTGGGATTCTCTAATGTTATCATCATATCATCTGCAAAGAGTGATAACTTAGTTTCTTCTTTGCCTATTCTTATTTCTTTGATTTCTTTACCTTCTCTAGTTGCTACAGCTAATATTTCTAGTACCATATTGTATACCAGTGGTGATAATAGACATCCTTGTTTCACCATGATCTTATTGAAAATGCATCTAGCTTATCTCCATTGCATATAATGATTGCTGAAGGTTTTAGGTAGATACCGCTTATTATGTTATGGAAAGTTCCCTTTATTCCTATGCTCTGCAGTGTTTTTAATAGGAATGAATTTTGTATTTTGTCAAAACCTTTTTGTGCATCTAATGAGCTAATCATGTGATTTCTGTTAGCTTTGCTGTTGATATGGTCGATAACGCTAATAGTTTTTCTAATATTGATCCAGCCCTGCATTCCTGGTATGAATCATACCCAATCACAAAGTATTATTGCCATGAAAAGTTGCTTTATGCTTTTTGCTTAAATATCATTTAAATTTTTTGCATCTGTATTATTTAGATAAACCGGCCTATAACTTTATTTCTCTGTTTTGTCTCTTCCTAGCTTAGGTATCAGAACCGTATTTGTATCATAAAAAGAATTTGGGGGAGGAGCCAAGATGGCAGAGTAGAAAGACTCACGTATGCTAGCTCTGAAACCACAGCCCATAAATTTCCTATAAGAAGAACTTCCCACAAATTCTGGATCACTGCAAGGCGCACAGAAATACAGTGGAAGAGATTTCCGTTCCAGAGAACCCTGGAGAGTGTTCCCCAGGGGTCCGTCGCTTCCCGGAAAGTGGAGCCCACCCCAGCGCTGCCCTGGCCACGGCCCCAGAGGAGTAGATCCGAGCAGGCTTCAGGGATGGAATCTCCAGCGGCCGGGAAGGTCCCTCCCCCCACAGATGCTACACGTCAGTGACAGAGACTTCTGGGCTGGCCAAGAGGCAAGTGGGGGGTCTCCGTGACTCAGACACCCTCATGAGGAGGTGGCAGAGGCAGTGGCAGAGGGAGCGGCAGAGGCAGCAGCGGTGGCTCAAGACTCCCTGAGCAGCAGGCAGAATTTCAGATCTCTGCATAAACCTCCTGAGGGAGCTGAGCCTGGGAGACAGCCCTGCCCCCACCCACTCCATCACTCAAAGTCTCTGCATAAAGCCCCTGAGGGAACTGAGCCTGGGAGGTGGCCCTGCCCCAACCCCAGCACCAGAACTTAAGCTCACATTGAATAGCAGCTGCTCCTGCCCCAGAAAGCCCTGGGACCAGGAAGCAGCATTTGAATCTCAGACCCCAAGCACTAGCTAGGCAGGGGTGGAGAGGAATCTCAGAAGTCAGGTAATTGGCTGGGAAAATGCCCACAAAAAGGAAGCAGAATAAGACCATAGAGAGCTACTTTATTGGGGAAGAGATGTTCCTTCCTCCCTTCATTTCTGATGATGAAGTACAATGCCCACCACAGGAGAAAGACGTGGAGGTCGGGGTCTCTCTATCCCAGACAACCGAGGTGGATGTCCGGTGGGCTCAGGTCATGGAATAGCTCAAAAAGAATTTTGAAAATCAAGTTAGACAGGTGGAGGAAAAACTGGGAAGAGAAATGAGAGAGATGTAAGAAAAGCATGAAAAATGGGTCAATACCTTGCTAAAGGAGACCCAAAAAAATTCTGAAGAAAATAGCACCTTGAAGAATAGGCTAACTCAATTGGCAAAAGAGGTTCAAAAAGCCAATGAGGAGAAGAATGCTTTCAAAAGCAAAATTAGTCAAATGGAAAAAACAGGTTCAAAAGCTCAATGAAGAAAATGGTTCTCTCAACATAACAATGGAACAGATGGAGTCTAATGATTTTCTGAGAAACCAAGAAATCATAAAACAAAACCAAAGGAATGAAAAAATGGAAGAGAATGTGAAATATCTCATTGGAAAGACAACTGACCTGGCAAATAGATCCAGGAGAGACAAATTAAAAATTATGGGACTACCTGAAAGCCATGATCAAAAAAAAGAGCCTGGACATCATCTTTGATGAAATTATCAAGTAAAACTGCCCTGAGATTCTAGAACCAGAGGGCAAAATAAGTATTGAAGGACTCCATCGATCACCACCTGAAAGAGATCCAAAAAGAGAAACTCCTAGGAACATTGTGGCCAAATTCCAGAGTTCCCAGGTCAAGGAGAAAATATTGCAAGGAGCTAGAAAGAAACAATTCCAGTATAATATGGAAATACAATCAGGATAACACAAGCTCTAGCAGCTTCTACATTAAGGGATCGAAGGGTGTGGAATAGGATATTCCAGAAGTCAAAGGAACTAGGACTCAAACCAAGAATCATCTACCCAGCAAAACTGACTATAATACTTCAGGGGAAAATATGGTCTTTCAATGAAATAGAGGACTTTCAAGCATTCTTGATGAAAAGACCAGAGCTGAAAAGAAAATTTGACTTTCAAACACAAGAATGAGAAGAAGCATGAAAAAGTAAACAGCAAAGAGAAGTCATAAGGGACTTACCGAAAGTGAACTCTTTACATTCCTACATGGAAAGACAATATTTGTAACTCTTAAAATGTTTCAGTATCTGGGTAGTTGGTGGGACCACACACAGATGACCACACACACACATGCACACACACACACATGTACATGTGTGCATGCACGCACACATACACACAAACATGCACACACAGAGACAGAGAGCACAGAGTGAATTGAATAGGATGGGACCATATCTTAAAAGAAATTAAGGTAAATGGTGAGAGAGAAATGTAGTGGGAGGAGAGAGGGTGAAATGGAATGGGGTTAATTATATCTCATTCAAGAGGCAAGCAGGAAACTTTTGAGTGGAGGGAAAAAGAGGAAAGCTGAGAAAAAAAAATGAAGTTTACCTTCATCACTTTCGACTAAAGGAAGGAGTAAAATGCACGCTCATTTTGGTATGAAAACCTATCTTACAGTACAGAAAAATGGGGAAGAAGGAGATAAGCAGGGAGGGAGGGATGATAGAAGGGAGGGTAATGGAGGAAGGGAGCAATTTGAGGTCAACACTCTTGCGGAGGGACAGGGTCAAAAGACAGAATAGAAACAATGGGGGGCAGAATAGGATGGAGGGAAGTACAGTTAGTCTTATACAACACGACTGTTATCAGAGTCATTTGCAAAACTACACAGATACGGTCTATATTAAATTGCCTGCCTTCCCAAAGGGAATGGGTGGGGAGGGAGGGATGGGGAGAATTTGGAACTCAAAGTTTTAGGAAAAACTGTGTAGTATTGTTATTGCTACTAGGGAATCAGAAATACAGTTAATGGGGAATAGAAAGTCATCTGGCCCTACAGGACAAAAGAGAAGATGGGGACCAGAGAAGGGAGGGATGATAGAAGAGGGCAGATTGGTGATAGGGAAAATTAGAATGCTTGGTGTATTGGGGTGGGGGGGAGAGGGTAAATGGGGAGAAAATTTGGAACCCAAAATTTTGTGAAAATGAATGTAAAAAGTTAAATAAATAAATAATTAAAAAAAAAAGAACAATTTGGAATGACTCCTTCTTCCCAAATTTCCCCAAATAGTCTATAAGTATTGGAATTAACTGTCCTTTAAATGTTTCATAGAGTTCACTTGCAAATCTATCTGGTCCTTGAGATTTTTTCCTAGAGAGTTCCTTGAAGGTTTGTTCAATTTCTTTTTCTGAGATGGGGTTAAGTATTCAACTTCCTCTTCAATTAACCTGGGAATTTTAGATTTTTTAAAAATTCTCAACCATGTCATTTATTTATGGGCTTACAGGCGGGCAAAGTAATATCTAATGGTTGTTTTAATGTCCTCTTTATTGGAGGTGAGTTCACCCCTTTCATTTGTGATATTGGCAGTTTGGTTTTCTTTCTTTTTTAAAATCAAATTGACCAAAGTTTTATACACTTTATTATTTTTTTCATAAAACCAACCATTAGTTTTATTTATTAGTTCAATAGTTTTCTTAATTTCAATCGTATTAATCCCCCCTTTGGTTTTCAGTATTTCGAATTTGATATTTACTTGGCGATTTTCAATTTGTTCCTTTTCTGTGTTTTTCAGTTTTATACTCACATCATTGATCTCCTCTTTCTCTATTTTATTCATGTAGTCATTCAAAGATATAAGGCTTCCCCTAAGAACTGATTTGGCAGTATCACATAAAATTTGGTTGATTATCTAATTATTGTCATTGTCTTGAATGAATTTGTTGATTGTTTCTATGATTTGTTGTTTAACCCACTCCTTCTTTAGGATTAGATTATTTAGTTTCCAATTAATTTTTGGTCTATCTTTCCATGGTCTTCTATTACATATAATTTTTATTGTGTTATGATCTGGGGAAGATGCCTTGACTATCTCTCCCTTTCTGCACTAGGTTGTGGGGTTTTTATGCCCTAGAACATGATCAATTTTTGTATATATACCATGTACTACTGAGAAAAAGGTATATTCCTTTTTATTACCATTTAGTTTTCTTCAGAGATTTACCACATGTAAATTATCCAGAGATTAATTCACCTCATTCACTTCTTCCTTGTTTATTCTGACGTCATAATTATCAAGTTCAGAGAGGGGGAGGCTGAAGTCCCATACTCATACAGTTCCTGCAACCTTTCCTCGAAGAATTTGGATGCTATATGACTTGTAGCATACATGTTCAAAAATGATATTGCTTCATTTTGTATGGTGCCTTTTAGCAAGTTAGTTTCCTTCCTTATCTCTTTTGAGTAGATGTATTTCTGCTTTAGCTTTGTCTGAGATTAGAATTGCTATCCTTGCTTTTCTTACATCAATTGAAGCACAATATATTCTGTTCCAACCTTTTACCTTTACCTTGTGTGTATCCCCCCATTTCAAATGTGCTGCTTGTAAACAACATATTGTTAGATTATATCTTTTAATCCATTCTCCTATCTGTCCCTGTTCTATGGGAGAGTACATTCCATTCACTGGAATGATTACAATCTGTGTCTTTCCCACCATCCTTTTTCCCATGGTTTTTGCTTTCAATTCTCCTGTGTCCCTTCCCCTCCTCAATAATGTTTTCACTTTTGACCACCATCACCTGCAGTCTTACCTTCCTTCTTTCAACATCCCTCACTTTTACTCCCCTTTACCCTTACTACTTCTTCCCTCCCTTTCAGTTTTCCCTGCCCTTTCTTCCCCCTTCCCCTCCTACTGCCTATGGAGCTGGTTAGATTTATATACACAGTTAAGGTTATTTTTCCTTCCTTGAAACAATTCAGATGAGAGTCCCTCTCTAACGATGCTCATCTCCCTCCCCTCTTTTCCTCTACTATAATATAATTTTGTACTCCTTCCTGTGATGTAATTTAGCATTTTCTGCTTCCTTCTTTTCATAACTCCTGTTATGATCCCTTCACATGGTTGAATCACATTTTTATACTCCCATCATTTACTTTATATCCATCCCCTCTATCTAGTGAGAGGTTCCACCACCCTGGAGCTCAGGCTGTCCGGGACAGCTCTGTTCCTCCACAATAGTAAGAGGAATATTCTTTAGTAATTTTCCTATCCTCAGGTGCCACGGGACTGTTTGCCCCTTCTGTTCATCCCACTGATACAGGATTTTTCTGGGGAAATATTTGAGGGTTATTTTGAGGTCAACAAGGGGAGGGGGGAGAACACTTACCAAATGCTCTGCCATTTTGGGTCCTGGATGTTCAAGTAGGTGAATTACAGATGTTTAATCTGAGGGCTGATAGTCTCAGGAATGACTGTGGCTGATACTTTGAGATCAATGACTGTCACTCACTCCATAGTTCTGCTCTTCTACTGCTGCCTCTGGTTGACCTTTCCCGAGGCTTTCCTGTTTGGCCTTGCCATGGCAGGATGTGCTGTATGTATGCTGTATTCTCCTTCACCCTTATGGAACAGATTTTTCCAGCTGACCTTCCAGTATGGCCAGGTCTGTGAATCTGCCAGTCTGTCTCCTATGGGATCCTGTACTTCCAAAATTTGATCAGATTCTCTTTTTAGAGGTATCACAAGGAGTTTGTATAAGAGTTTAGGTGAGTAGTTGCTCTCCCTCTGTCGTCTTGGCTCTGCTCCCCCACCCCCAGAAGTATTTTAAAAACCTAATTAGAGAGGTAGAAGACAAATTGACCAATGATTCTAAAAATAGAATCTTCTTCTTAAAAAGTAAAATTGGCATAATGGATAAGGAGATACAAAACCTAACTGGAGAAAATAACTCCTTAAAAGGATAAATTGGACAAATAGAAAAGGAGGTATGAAAACTAAACAAGGAAAACAATTTGTTAAAAATTAGACTTGGGCAAGTAAAAGATAATGACTCTAAGGCATCAAGAATCTGTCAAACAAAATCTAAAGAATAAAAAATATCTCATTGGATGAATAATTGGGGGAGTGGAGCAAAGATGGTGGAATAGAAGCAAGGACTTCCCTGAAATCTCCCTTAAAGACCTCCAAATACTTGTAAAAATTAATCTTAAAGGTTTCTGAGAGTTACAGAATACACAAAATGGCAGAATGAAACAAATCCCCAGTCACAGACAATCTGGAAAGTTGAAAAAAAGGGTCTTTCACACAGGGCAGGGAGCAATGTGCAGTTCTGGCATGGGCTGCAACTGGCACAGATGAGCCAGAGTAGGCTGAAGAGATTGAATCATTGGCAGCTGTGCTGGTTTCCAGACTTCTTAACTAAGAAACACCAAGAAAATCAATTGGGAAACTGTGGGACCTGGGTAAAATTACAGCATGCCATCTGGCCAGGTCCAGCTTCAGCTGTGGTGTTAGCTACTGGGGGGGGGTGTAGCAGCATCATCAGAGGCTGTTTCCAGAGTTCTGGGACCACAAATGATGAGGAATCAGGCAGAGGACACAAAATCCCTGAAGCCTGATATAATACATCCACCTCAGCTCCCAGCCCCATTGTAAGCAGAGTCCTAACTTGACAAAGAATTAGAAAGTCAAGTGTTTGGCTGGGAAGATGAGTAAACATTGTTTAAGAACTCAAATTATAGATGTTTACCCTGGAAAGAAGGAAGATCAGAAAATACAACTACAGCAGACAAAAAAGTCAAAACCCCTATATCAGAAAACTTCAAGAGGAATATGAATAGGTTGCAGATCATGAAGCTGCTCAAAAAATGATTTTGAAATTCAGGTAAGAGATATAGAGGAAAAATTGGGAGGAGAAATGAGAATGATGAATGAAAATCATCAAAATCAAGTCAAGAGCTTGCTAAAGGAGACCCCCCAAAGACTGAAGAAAATAACACCTTAAAAATAGACTAACCCAAATGGCAAAAGAAGTCCCAAAAGCAAATGAGGAGAAGAATGCCTTGAAAAGCAGAATTGATCAAATGGAAAAGGAGGTCCAAAGCTTACTGGAAAAGATAACTACTTCAAAACTAGAACGGAGGAAATGAACGTTAATGACATAATGAGAAACCAAGAAATTATAAAGCAGAACCAAAAGAATGAAAAAATATATTAAGGGCAATGGGAAATACCTGATTGAAAAATCACATACCTGGAAAATGGATCCAGGAGTGATGGTTTAAAAATTATTGGACTAACCAAAAGCCATAATCAAAAAAGAGCCTACATATTATATTTTGAGAAATTATCAAGAAAATCTGCCCTGATATTCTAGAAACAGAGAATAAAATAAAAATCCAAAGAACCCACAAATCCCCTCCTGAAAGAGATCCTAAAAGGAAAAATCCTAGGAATATTGTAGTCAAATTCCAGAGTTCCCAGGTCAAAGAGAAAATATTGCTAGCAGCCAGAAAGAAACAATTTGAGTATTGTGGAAATACAATGAGACTAACACAAGATCTAGCAGTTACTACATGAAGGGATCAAAGGGCTTGGAATATGATATTCTGGAGTTCAGAGGGGCTTCGAAGTAAAACCCAAAATCACATACCCAGCAAAACTGAATATAATCCTTCAGGGGAAAAAACAGAACTTCAATGACATAGAGGACTTTCAAGCATTCTTTCTGAGAAGACCAGAGCCGAATGTCAAATTTGACTTTCAAATACAGGAACAAAGAGAAACATGAAAACATAAAGAAGAAAGAGAAATCATAAGAGACTTACTGAAGCTGAACTGTTTATGTTCCTAAATGTAAAGACAATATTTGTAGCTCATGAGACCTCTATAAGTATTAGGATATTTGGAGAAAAGAGATAGACAGAGAGACAGACAGAGAGATAGACAGATAGATAGATAGATAGATAGATAGATAGATAGATAGATAGATAGATAGACAGACAGACAGACAGATATAGATAGATAGATAGATAGATAGATAGATAGATAGATAGATAGACAGATAGATAGATAGATAAACAAATAGATAACACAATCTTAGCTGAATATGAATGGAAGATAACTAATAAATTACATTAAGGAGTAAGGGAGGATTATATTGGGTGAAGAAAGGGAGAGATAGAAAGTGAGCAATTATCTCACATGAAAGAGGCAAGAAAAAGGTATCATAATGGAGGGGAAAAGGGAAGAGATAAGAAGGAATGAGTGAACGTTATTGTTATTAGATTTGGCTCAAGGAGGAAATAACAATAACACTCAATTGGGTATCTTACTCTACGGAATGTAGGGGGAAAGGGAATAAAAGGGGGATGAGAGAATGGAGGACAGATCGGGGAGGATGAGTCAGAAGCAAACACTTTAAAAAGAGACAGGGTCAAAGGAGAACATAGAATATTCCAACAATCCACCAATCTCTGCCTAAAAGAAATACCAATATAAAAAGTCCCAGACACATTATGGCCAATCTCCAGAGCTCACAGATCAAAGAGAAAATGCTTTCAAGCAGCTAGAAAGCAATAATTCAAGTAATGTGGAGCCACAGTCTGTATTACACAAGTCTAGCAGTTATCACATTAAAGGAGTAGAGGGCTTTGAATATCATAATCTTAAAGGCACAAGCTGAGATTACAATAAAAAATAACCTACCCAGGAAAATTGAACGTAATCCTTCAGGGGTGGAATGGGCAATTAATGAAATAGAATACTTTCAGGCATTCCTTACTAAAGATCAGAGTTGAATAGAACATTTGATTTTCAAATACAAGACTCATGAGAAATATTAAAATGTTAAATATGAAAGAGAAATCATTAGGTATTCAACAAGGTTACCTTTCTATATATGAAAGGAAGGAGAAAGGTGATACATATCTTCTAAGAACTTCATCAGTATTAAGGAATTTAGAAGGATCTAACATAGAAAGAGTGTGGGAGTGAGTCAATTATGTTTATTTTTCACCAACTCAACATGATATCTTTTAGACAGAGATTGGTGGAGGGTGGGAGAGGATGGAGGGAAATAGTCTTTCACAACATGATTCTTTTGGAAGTATTTTCCATAACTACACTTGTATAACCTATATTGAATCACTTGCCTTCTCAATTAGAGTGGGTGGGGTGGGAATAAGGGAGAGAATGTGGAAATCAAGGTTTTAAAAATAAATGTTAAAAATTATTTTTACAAGCATCTGGGAAATAAAATACAAAAGTGATGAGGTATAGAAATCTACCTTGTTGTTCAAGAAAGTAAATGGCAAGGTGATGAGGAGGGGTGACGATAAAAGGGAGAACAGAATGGGGGAGAAGGTGAATCAGAATTAATGCTATCTAAGTGTGGGGGAGGGGAGGGATGGGGAGAAAATTTGGAACTCAAAATCTTGTGGAAATGAATGTTGAAAACTGGATCCAGGAGAGAAAAAAAATCTAATAATCCTTGATCAACTAGAAAAGCATGATGAAAAAAGAGCCTGGACACTATCTTCCAAGAAATCATCAAGGAAAAGTGTCCTGAGGTTCTAATGCAGGGGGCAAAATAGTAATTGAAAGAATCTACAGAACAATCACTTCCTGAAAGAGATCCCAAATGGAAAACTCCAAACAATATTGTTGCCAAATGTCAGAATTATCAGATTAAGGCGAAAACACTGCAATTAGACGTAAACAAACAATTCAAAGTTTGAGGAACTACAGACAGGATCACACATGCCCTTGCAACTTCTACAGTAAAAGATCCAATGAATTGGAAAACGATATTCTGTTAGGCAAAGGAGCTTAAACTACGATCAAGGATAAACTACCCAGCAAAACTGAGCATGAAACCAGAAGATGATAGCAAAGTAAAGGCTCCTACATCCAAAACCTCTAAAAATATGCAATGGTCTCAGGACATGGAAGAGTTCAAAAGGGATTTTGAAAGTCAAGTAACAGGAGGGAGGAGCCAAGATGGTGGAGTAGAAAGACTCATGTATGCTAGCTCCGAACCCACATCTCATAAATTTTCTGTACAAAGAACTCCCCAATATTCTGGAGCAGTTCAAGCCACACAGAAACGCAGTGGAAGGGATTTATATTCCAGAGAGCCCTGGAAAGCTGTCCCTAGGGGTCCATCGCGCACCAGACAGCGGAGCCCACCCCTGTGCTGCCTGGGCTGCGTGGCCCCAGAGGAGCAGATCTGAGCAGGCTTCAGGGAAGGAAACTCTGTGCTCTCTGTTTCTGTGTGTGCACGCATGTGTGTGTGTGTGTGTGTGTGTGTGTGTGTATGTGTGTGCTCCCACCAACTACCCAGATACTGAAAAGTTTTAAGAGTTACAAATATTGTCTTTCCATGTAGAAATGTAAACAGTTCACCTTTGGTAAGTCCCTTATGACTTCTCTTTGCTGTTTACTTTTTCATGCTTCTTCTCATTCTTGTTTTTGAAAGTCATATTTTCTTTTCAGCTCTGGTCTTTTCAAAGTCATATTTTCTTTTCAGCTCTGGTCTTTTCATCAAGAATGCTTGAAAGTCCTCTGTTTCATTGAAAGACCATATTTTCCCCTGAAGTATTATAGTCAGTTTTGCTGGGTAGGTGATTCTTGGTTTGAATCCTAGTTCCTTTGACTTCTGGAATATCCTATTCCACACCCTTTGATCTGGAAAATAGGTCCAGGAGACACAATTTAAAAATTATTGTAATATCTGAAAGCCGCAATCAAAACAGAGCATAGATATCCTCGTGCAAGAAATTATCAAAGAAAACTACCCTGATATTCTAGAATCAGACAGTAAAATAGAAATGGAAAGAATTCACCAAGAACTTCCTGAAGGAGACCCCAACAGAAAACTCCTAAGAATATTGTAGTCACAGTTCAGATTTCCCAGGCCAAAGAGAACATACTTCAAGCCATGAGAAAAAAAAAAATCAAGTATTGTGGAAATACAATCAGAATAACACAGGATTTAACAGCTTCCAAACTAAGTGATTGAATGGCTTGGAATGTGATATTCCAGGTGCTAAAGGAGATAGAATTAAAATCAAAAATCACGTAGCTAACCAAACTGAGTATAATAATTCAGGGGGGAAGTGGAATTTCAATGAAACAGAGGACTTCTTAGCATTCTTTCTGAAAAGACCAGGACTGCATGTAAAATTTGACTTTCAAATACAACAATCAAGAGAAACATGAAAAGGTAAACAGGAAATAATAGCCATAAGGGACTTATTAAGTTGAATTGTTTATATTGCTAGGTAGAAAGATGTTATTTGTATCTTTTGAGACCTTTTTTCAATATTAAGGTAGTCAGAGGGAATGTGTATATACACGCATATATGTGTATATTCACACATATACATATATACATACATATGTGTGCATGTATATATGTATACCTATCTGTGTACACATACACACATGCATATATATATATATATATATATATATATATACATTTGTATGTAGGCATACATGGGCATGTGTGTACATGTAAATTATATGTGTGTGTGTTTAAGTATGTGGGTATATGTGTGTATGTATATATGTGTGCATACACACAGACAGAGACCTCAGGCTGAGCTGAATATGAACGGACAATACCAAAAAAATAAAATTTATTTTGAGTGGAATGTACTAGAAGTAAGAGAAAGAGGGAGGTAGAATGCAGCAAATCATCTTACATAAAACTGGTAAGAAAAAACTTACAATGGATGGGAATAGGAGGGGGTGAAAGGGAATAAGTGAGCTTTATTTTCTTGAGATTTGGCTTAAGGAGGGAATAACACACACTCAATTGGATATGGAAATATATTTTACCCTGCAGGAAGTCAGAGCAGAAGGGGACAGGAGGGGGAAGATAGTAGAAGGGACAGCAAACTGAGGAAAAAGAAAATCAGTAGCAAACACTATTGTGGGAGGACAGGTCAAGAGAGAGAATGGAATAAATGGAGGGCAGGATAGGACAGAGGGAAATATGTTTAGTCTTTCGGAATGTAACTATTATGGTAGTTTTGCATGGCTACACATGTATGACCTGTATTGAATTGCTTGTTCTCTCAGTGAGAGTGGTTGGGGAGGGGGGAAGAGAGAGAATATGGAACTAAAATCTTTAATAATGAATGTTAAAAATTGTATTTGCATGTAACTGGGAAAAAAGATGTTCAGGCAATGGGGTATAGAAATCTATGTTGACCTCCAGGAAAATAGAGGGGAGGAGGATGGAAGAAGGAGAGAGTAATAGATAAGAGGACAGAATGGAAGAAGGGGTGGGATGGGGTGCCTGCTGTCCTGGGACTGAGGATTGGGAGAGATGGGAATTTAACTTCTTGTGGAAGTGAATTTTCAAAACTGAATAATAAGTTATATATGAAAAAAGAAATTCAAATAAGAAAAAAAGCATTATATTAGAGGGAAAGGAGGAAGAGAGATAAGCATTGTTTGATCTTTACTTTCATTGGATTTGGTTCAAGGAGGGAATATCATACTCAGTTGAGTATAGAAATATAACTTACCCTACAGGCAATAAGAGGAGAATGGGGAAAGAAAATGTTTAGAAGAGAGGGAAGAAGTAGTGAGGGAAAGGGAAAGAAAAGGGAGGGGGACTGATAGTATGGAGAGAATTCTGAGGGAGGCAGGGGTCAAAAGTAAAACTCTTTTGAGGAGCGGAAGGAAGTGGGCAAAATAAAGCATAAACCAGGGATAGGAGGAGGGGATAGGATGTAAAGAAAGACACATATAGTAATCATAATGGTGAATGTGAATGGGACGAGCTCTTTCATAGAATGGGAGGCAGATAGAAGAATGGATTCAAAACTATAATCCTACAGTGTATTATTTATAAGACACACATTTGAAACAGGCATGAATATACAGGTAAAAGACTGGCATAAAATATATTATTCTTCAGCAGAAGTATAAAAAGCAGGGCTAGCAATCCTAATGTGAGAAAAAAGTGAAAGTAGATCTAATGAAAAGAGATAAGGGAAGAAACTATATCATGCTTAAAGGCACCATAGAAAATGAAGTAGTGTTATTACTAAACATATATACAAGAAGTGATATAGCATCCAAATTTTTAGAGAAGAATTTAAGGGGTTGACTGGAAGAAGTAGAAAGTAAAAGTATGCTAATCAGGGACCTCAATGTCACCCTCTCTAGATTTGATAAATCTAACCTCAGAATGAACAGGGAAGAAGTTAAGGAGGTGAATAGCATTCTAGAAAAGTTTAATGCGATAGATCTATGGAGAAAACTGAAAGGGGATAGAAAGGAATACCTTTTTTTTCTCAGTGGTACATGGCACATGCACAAAAATTGACTACGTACTCAGGCATAAAGCCTCAGAATCCAGTGCAGAAAGGCAGAAATAGTCAATGCACCCTTTTCAGACCAATAAAATTATAGATGCAATAAAAATTATATGTAAAAAAGGACCATGGAAGATAGACCAAAAATTATTTGTAAATTAAATAATCTAATCCTAAAGAATGACTGGATAAAACAACAAATCATAGAAATAATCAATAACTTCATTCAAGAGAAAGACAATAGTGAGGGAACAAACCAAAATTTAGTGGATGAAGTGAGAGCAGTTCTTAAGGGAAGTTTTGTATCTCTGAAATGTTACATGAATAAAATAGAGAAAGAGGAAATCAATAAATTGGCCATGGCACTGAAAAAGCTAGAAAAAGAACAGACTCAAAATCCCCAATTAAACACCAAATTTGAAATATTGAAAACCAAAGAAGAGATTAATAAAATTCAAATTAAGAAAACTATTGAACTAATAACAAAACTAACACCAGTTTAACAAAAAATAAAACTGATAAACCATTGGTTAATTTAATTTTAAAAAAGAAAGAGTAAAATTAAATTACCCATGCTAAAAATGAAAAGGGTGAATTCTCCAACAATGAAGTGCAAATTACAACAAAAATTAAAAATTGTTTTGCCCATCAATTTGACAATCTTGGTGAAATGGATGAATATTTACAAAAATATAAGTTGCCCAGATTAACAGAAGAGGAAGTAAAATACTTATATAACCCCATCTCAGAAAATGAAATTGAATAAGCCATCAATGAACTGCCCAGGAAAAGTCTCATGGGGCCGATAGGTTTATAAGCCAATTCTATCAAACATTTAAAGAGCAGTTAATTCTGATAGTGTATAAAGTATTTGGGAAAATTGGCAAAGGAGTCCTACCAAGTTCTTTGTAAAGATTCAAATATGGCACAAATACCTAAACTGGGAAGAGTCAAAACAGAGAAAGAAATTTATAGACCAATTTCCCTAATGAATACAGACACAGAAATTCTAAAGTATATATTAACCAAAAGATTACAGGATCTTATCACTAGAATTATACAGTTTGATCAGGTCTGATTTATACCAGGAAAGCATTGCTGGTTCACTATTCGGAAAACTATGAGCATAATTGATCATATCAACAGCAAAATTAGCAAAATCCTCAGGATTATCTCAATAGATGCAGAAAAAGCTGTTGACAAAATGCAACACCCCTTCCTATTCAATACAGTGAAGAGAATAGGAGTAAATAGAGCTTTTCTTTAAAAATTAAATAGCATTTACCTAAAAGTATCAGTAAGCATTATATGTAATGGGGATAAGCTAGATGCATTTCCAATAAGATTGGGGGATGAAACGAGGATGTCCATTATTCACAGTTATTCAATATGGTAGTAGAAATCTTAGCTTTAGCAATAAAAGGAAAAGAAATAGAAAGAATTAGAATACACAAATAAGAAACTAAGTTACCACTCTTTGTAGACAATATGATATATAATTAGACAGCCCTACTGAATCACGTAAAAAGTACTTGAAATAATAAACAGCTTTAGTAAAATTTCAGGATACAAATAAACCCACGTAAATCTTCTGCATTTCTGTATATTACTTTAACAAAGTCCAGTAGCAAGAGATCCAAAGAGACATCCAATTTAAAGTTATTGTAGACACTATAAAATATTTAGGAGTCTTGCTGAAAAAACAAACCCTGGGGCTATATGAACACAGTTATAAAACACTTTTCACACAAATTAAATCAGATATAAATAATTGGAAAAACCTCAGTTGCTCATGAGTAAACTGAGCCAATACAGTGAAAATGAGAATTCACCTAAATCAATACACTTATTCAGTGTCATACCAATCAAACTACAAAAATTATTATATAGATCTAGAAAAAAATAATATAATATATAAAAATATAAATAAACATATGTAATATATATAAAAATTAAATAAAAATATAATATATAAAATAATATAAAAATTCATGTGGAATTTATATTCTGGGAATTAATAAAAAGAAATGCTAGGGAAGGTGGTCTAACTATACCAGATGTTAAATTGTATTATAAAGCAGTCATCATCAAAACAACTTGGTACTAAGAAATAGATGGATTGATCAGTGGAACAGGTTAGGTCCACATGACACAGTAGTCAATGACTATGGCTGTCTACCATTTGATAAACCCAAAGACCCCAGCTTCTGGGATAAGAACTCATTGTTTGACAACATCTACTGGGAAAGCTGGAAAATATTGTGACAGAAACTCTGCATAGAATAATGCCTGGCACTGTATACCAGAATAAAACCCAAATGAGTACATGATCTAGGTATAAAAAGTTTTGGGGATCAAGATATATTTTATTTGTCAAATTTATGGTTAATGGAGGAATTTATGACCAAAGTAGAGATATAGAACATGATGGAGTGCAAAATGGATAATTTTGATTACATTATATTGAAGTTTTTTGGGTTATTTGTTGGGTTTTTTTGTGGGTTTTTTTCTGTTTTTGTTTTTTTTTTGTTATTGGTTTTTTTTGTGTGTGTTTTTTTTCTTTTTTTGAAGACAGAAAGTCAGTGCAACCAAGATTAAGAGGGAAGCAGAAAACTGAGAAGGAATTTTTGTAACTAGTGTCTGTGATAGAGGCTTCACTTCTAAAATATATAGATAACTGAGTCAAATTTATAAGAGTACATCTTATTCCCTAAATGATGAAAGGATATAAACATCCAGTTTATAGAGGAAGAAATTAAAGCTAAATATAGTCATATAAAAAAATCACTACTGATTAGGGAGATTCAAATCAAAGTAACTCTCATTTACCACATCATGCCTAACAGTTTGGCTAACATGACAAAACCGGAAGATCATAAGTGTTGGAGAATATATGGGAGAGTTGGAACACTAATTCATTGTTGGTGGAGTTGTGAGCTGATCCAACCATTCTGGAGAACAATTGGAAACTATGCCCAAAGGGCTCAAAAAATGTGCATAACTTTTGATCCAGCAATATCACTTCTGGAACTATATTCCAAAGAAATAAAGATAAAAATGGGAAAAGGTCCCACATACACAAAAATATTTACAGCAGCTTTTTTTTGTTTTGTTTTGACCAAGGACTAGAAATTGAGGATATGCTCATCAATTGGGGAAAGGCTGAACATGTTGTGATATATGAATGTATTAGGTTACTCTTGTGCTGTAAGAAATGTTGCACAGGTTGACTTCAGAAAAACCTGGAAAAACTTCTATGAACTGATGCTGAATGATACTGAACATAACCAGGAGAACATTATACACAGTAAAAGCCACAGAGTGAGAGGAATATTTTGGATAGACTTACCCCTTCACAGCAGTGCAAGGATCCCCCAAATTTCCAAAGGATTCATGATGCAAAATGTGGTCCATGCCCAGAGAAGGAAATATAAAGTTGAAACACAGAATAAAACAGACTATTTTCTCTTTTGCTAAGTTTTGTTTTCCCTATGGTTTCAACCATTCATTTAAATTCTTCTACTCAACATGACTAATGTGTTTAATAAGAATGTATGTGAATAGCCCATGTAAGATTGCATGCTGTCTTGGGGAGGGAAGGAGGAGGAAGGGGAAGAAAACTTGGATCTTACAGAAGTGATTGTTGAAAATTGAAAGCAAATAAATTTAAAAATTCAGAGAAAAAGAGATACCAATAAAAATCGCTATATAAAAATTAATTGTAAGCAAATAATTTCCAAAATAGATCATGATTCTAAGTAAAAGTTTTTTCATAGTGACATGGAATAGGGTGCCTAGATCATAGATTCCATCCAATATAAGTAGAACAGAAATATATCTTCCCTGCAAATTTCCTACATATTAAAACACATAAAGACTTCCCTAGGCCCCTATATGCTGAATCTCATGCAAAAAAAAAGGGGGGGAGCAAAAGATACAATTAATAATATTTATCATATCTCGCTCAATTTATTGTGTAATATGCAGAATTCTAGTTAGATAGGTCATTGTGAATCATACTCATCTTTTCCATTCTATCTCTCTCTCTGTCTCTCTGTTTCTCTCTGTCTCTGTGTCTGTCTCTCTGTCTCTGTCTGCCTCTGTCTCTCTGTCTCTCTATCTCTGTCTCTGTCTTTCTCTCTCTCTCTCTCTCTCTCTTTCTTCCTCTGCCCCTCCCCCTCTCTCTATCTGTCTCCGTGTATGTGTGTATGTGTGGGAACAATCCAATGCTAAAAAAAAACTGATTTCTGCTTCTTTTTAACTTTTCAATTTCTTTAACAAATCAACTTCGATATACTGGTGGATCAATGGAGAATTCATATCAAGAAGGTAACCATTTTTCATATCTGTGAGTTTCTCTAAAGTATATTTAATCTTCAACTGAAATAATTTGATTCAGAACTAAGTGCCCCTCACCTACATATTTTCTATATTCCCATTTAAGTACCTTAATGAATCTATGACATAAATTTGAAATGATCACAGTAATTATGTTGAGTACATCTTTTCAAATATAGAAAACATACTTGAATTCAAGAGTCCATTACATAATGAACATAAACACTTAAAAAGTCAGTGGACTATACTGGCAGGGGACCTCAACCTCTCCCCCACCCCGAAATTGATAAGTCTAACCTCAAAATAAAAGGAAGAAGTTAAGGAGGTTAAAAAAAAAAGCTAGGTAGATACAATAGCTCTCTGGAGAAAACTGAATAGGGATAGAAAGAAATATACGTTTCCCTCAGTGGCACATGACATACAAACACAAATTGACCATGCTGTAAGACATAAAAACCTCACATTCCAGGGCAGAAAGGCAGAGATAGTCAAAGCATCGTTCTCAGATTATACTGCAATAAAAACTAAATGTACTAAATGGTCATGGAAAGATAGCAAGAAAAATACTAAAGAGTTGTTCCTAAAACCTTGAGTTCCAAATTCTCCCCATCCCTCCCTCCACACCCATTCCCTTTGGGAAGGCAGGCAATTCAATATAGGCCCTATCTGTGTAGTTTTCCAAATGACTTCGATAACAGTCGTGTTGTGTAAGACTAACTGTATTTCCTTCCATTCTATTCTTCCCCCCAATATTTCTATTCTGTCTTTTGATCCTGTCCCTTGCGAGTGTTGACTTCAAATTGCTCCCTTCTCCCATTGCCCTCACTTCCATCATCCCTCCCTCCTGCTTATCTCCTTCTCCCCCACTTTCCTGTATTGTAAGATAGGTTTTCATTCGAAAATGTGTGTGCATTTTACTCCTTCTTTTAGTCGAATGTGATGAGGGTGAACTTCATGTTTTTTTCTCAGCTGTCCTCTTTTTCCCTCCACTCAAAAGTCTCCTGCTTGCCTCTTGAATGAGAGATAATTTATCCCATTCCATTTCACCCTCTCTCCTCCCACTACCTTTTTCTCTCACCATTTACCTTAATTTCTTTTAAGATATGATCCCATCCTATTCAATTCACTCTGTGCTCTCTGTCTCTTTGTATATGTGCATGTGTATATGTGTGTGCATGCACACATGTACGTATGTGTGTGCATGTGTATGCATGTGTGTGTGGTCCCACCAACTACCCAGACACTGAAAAATTTTAAGAGTTACAAATATTGTCTTTCCATGTAGAAATGTAAAGAGTTGGTAAGTCCCTTATGACTTCTCTTTGCTATTTACTTTTCCATGCCTCTTCTCATTCTTATGTTTGAAAGACAAATTTTCTTTTCAGCTCTGGTCTTTTCATCAAGAATGCTTGAAAGTCCTCTGTTTCATTGAAAGACCATATTTTCCCCTGAAGTGTTATACTCAGTTTTGCTGGGTAGGTGATTCTTGGTTTTAGTCCTAGTTCCTTTGACTTCTGGAATATCATATTTCACACCCTTCTATCCCTTAATGAAGAAACTGCTAGATCTTGTGTTATCCTGATTGTATTTCCAAAATGCTGGAATTGTTTCTTTCTCGCTGCTTGCAATATTTTCTCCTTGACCTAGGAACTCTGAAATTTGGCCACAATGTTCCTAGAAGTTTCTCTTTTTGGATCTCTTTCAGGTGGTGGTCAACGGATTCATTGAATACTTATTTTGCCCTCTGGTTGTAGAATATCAGGGCAGTTTTCCTCGATAATTTCATGGAAGATGTTGTCTAAGCTCTTTTTCTGATCATGGCTTTCAAGTAGTCCCATGATTTTTAAATTGTATCTCCTGGATCTATTTTCCAGGTCTGTTGTTTTTCCAATGAGATATTTCACATTATCTTCCATTTTTTCCTTCTTTTGGTTTTGTTTTGTGATTTCTTGGTGTCTCAGAAAGTCATTGGCCTCCATCTGTTCCATTCTATTTTTGAGAGAACTCTTTTCTTCAGTGAGCTTTTGAACCTCTTTTTACATTTGGCTAATTCTGCTTTTGAAAGCATTCTTCTCCTCATTGCCTTTTTGAACCACTTTTGCCAATTAAGTTAGCCTATTTTTCAAGGTGTTATTTTCTTAGGCATTTTTTGGGCCTCCTTTACCAATGTATTGACCCATTTTTCATGCTTTTCTTTCATCTCTCTCATTTCTCTTCCCAGTTTTTCCTCCACCTGTCTAACTTGATTTTCAAATCATGTTTGAGCTCTTCCATGGCCTGAGCCCACCGTATGTGCACCTTAGATGTCTGGGATAGAGAGGCCCTGATCTCCACATCTTTCCCTGATGCCAGGCATTGTACTTCCTTATCAGAAATGAAAGGAGGAAGGAACATCTCTTCCCCAAGAAAGTAGCTCTCTATGGTCTTATTTTGCTTCCTTTTTCTGGGCATTTTCCCAGCCAGTTATTTGATATCTGAGATTCCTCTCCACCCCCACCTAAATCCGCCCAGCTAGTGCTTTGCATCTGAGATTCAAATCCTGCTTCCCAGCCTCAGGGCTAACCGCAGTGGGAACGGCTGCTATTCAATGTGAGCTTAAGTTCTGGTGCTCAGGTGGGGGCAGGGCTGCCTCCCAGGCTCAGTTCCCTCAGGAGGTTTATGCGGAGACCTTCGGTAATGGCCCTGAGCTCCTGCCTGCTGCACTGGAAGCCCTGGCCACCACTGCCTCCTGAGGGGGCCGGAGCCATGGAGACACCCTGCCCCCGTCTTGGCCAGTCCAGAAGTCTCTCTCACTGACCTGTATTGCCTGTGGGTGGAGGGACTTTCCGGGCCGCCAGAGATTCCTCCCTGAAGCCTGCTTGGATCTACTCCTCTGGGACCAAGTGGACAGGCAGCTCAGGGGCGGCCTCTGCTGTCTGGAACACGACGGACCCCTGTGGACGGCTTTCCAGGGCTCTCTGGAATGGAAATCTCTTCCACTGTGTTGGTGCATGCCTTGCAGTACTCCAGAATTTGTGGGGAGTTCTTTTTACAGGAAATTTATGGGCTGTAGATTCGGAGCTAGCATACATGAGTCTTTCTACTCCGCCATCTTGGCTCCTTCCCCCTGGAATAATTTTTTGAATCATCAAATAGAGAGTTAGTGTACCATGCCTATGGTTTTGATTCATTTTTATTTTAAATCAAATTTCTGTGGCTTGAAGCCTTAGAAAGGTTAAGGTAGCCATCATCCCTAATTAATTTCATTTATGTTTGATTTTGCATTTACAATATTTTCCAAAGGGCTGTGCTTATTCTTTTCAGACAATAAACCTGAAGAGCAAAGGTGAATCTTCTCTTATGATCCAGCGTATAACTTTTGTCCCTTGCTCCTGATCACAATTTTCTTTCTCTATCATTCCCTTTGTGTCACTCTGGTTGCTGTGTGTGTTCTTTTTTTTTTTCTTTCAAAGAAGTTTATCAACCTCTGCTTTACTGCTTTCAAACTGATTTGTGGTGCATTTTAATAACCATTGTGGCTCAGCTCTTTCTTATAAGTGGTCATCAGGAAAGTGACACAAATGCTTTGAGATAAGAACCATTATAAAATTTTAAAATTTTACTCTAATGAAATAAGCTCCAGGGAAAGAATATTTTCCTTCCTTCAATTTGAATGGCATAGGTGGTATCATTAACAGCATGTTTTCTTTTCAATATTTTTGAGCACTGAAATTTAAACAAAGAATATCACACAGGTGAATATTTCTCATCCAAAATGTTACAATAACATTTAGCGATAAATTGCACTTAAATGCGTGTCTATAACTACTGTCTAAAGAGATTATTGATGATTCCAAATCTTCTTTTGTTTGTTTCATATTTAGTCTTATGAGATCATTCTGGGGAAGCATGGTGGTTTCAGCATCATTAGTTTCATAAGTAATTCTTAAGAGTAGAGAAATCTAGGAATTATAAAATTATTCGTGAATATATCACCAGAACCTTCAGTATTTTAATATAGATAGACTCATTGATAACAAATGATAGTGAAATCACATATAGGATCACAAAACTCTTACCATACATTATCCTATTTGATATTCAACAAATTCTGTTTAAGGTAAATTAAATTTGCTTCTCTGTTTTTCTAATAAAAATCAAAATGAGAGGGGTTAAACAACTTTTTGATGGCCATATAGTCAGTAAAGATAAGAGACAGGATTTAAAACTACATATCTTCTGACGTTAAGGCCACAGGTTGAATTATCTTATGCCATCCCTCTACTATATCACATCAATACAGAAAATCATGGCATTCTGGTTAGGACAATTTAGTTTTACTGATTGGAACAATGAATCTAAGAAATAGTTGATGGGAAAATTTGAACATGAAAACATGAAATCTTGATCATCAAAATGCCTCCTCTTTCCTCCCACATTTAATATAGTCCACATTGATTCATTCAGCTAGCTATGACCTTAGGCAAATCACAACCTGTTTCCTCAATTTTAAAATGAATGAGTTTTTGTAGATGATCTTTAAACGTTTTAACTCAAAATGCTATGTTTCCCAAAGGCCTAAGTTCCTAAACATTCCTTAAATTTCAAAATAATTTATAAAATTTATAGAATTCAATTCTAAGCAGATTTTTAAAATTTATTAATCCATCATTATCAATTTTTAAGTGTCATGCTTTGTACTAAGTGGTGGTGATTAAAAAGACAAAAATCAAATGGCCCTAACCTCAGAGAGTTATATTCTAATAGGGAAAATAACGTTTTCCTACACAACTATATATGAAATATGCACAACATAAACACAAGATAGTTTTATGACCAGCAAAGGCTTCAAGAATAAGATAGCCCGAATCCAGGGAAGGGATATGCCTCTACCAACCGCCATTCCTGGCGGCATCATGACAGGTCGGATTTATTTTTAAGGGAAAGTGCAAAGGATAATATTACATTCCTTAGTGGGGAGGAGACAAGACGGTGGAATAGAAAGACTCACGTATGCTAGCTCCGAATCCACAGCCTATAAATTTCCTGTAAAAAGAACTCCCCACAAATTCTGGAGCAGTGGAAGCCACGCAGCAACACAGTGGAGGAGATTTCCATTCCAGAGAGCCCTGAAAAACTGGCTCAAAAGGTCTATCACACACCCTAGAGTGGAGCCCAGCCCTGCCAGTGTGGCCCCATGAGGAGCAGATCTGAGCAGGCTTCAGGGACGGAACCTCAAGGTCCCTTCACCCACAGGCTCTACAGGTCAGTGAGAGAGACTTCTGGACTGGCTGAGAGGGGAGCAGGGTGTCTCCATAACTCAGGCCCCCTCGGGAGGCAGCAGCAGAGGCAGCAGCAGAGGCAGCGGTGGCCTGGGTCTTACACAGCATGACTATTATCGAAGTCATTAGCAAAACTACACAGATAGGACCTATATTGAATTGCCTGCCTTCCCAAAGGGAATGGGTGGGGAGGGAGGGATGGGGAGAATGTGAAACTCAAAGTTTTAGGAACAACTGTTTAGTATTGTTCTTTCTACTGGGAAATAAGAAATGCAGTTAATGGGGAATAGAAAGTCATCTGGCCCTACAGGACAAAAGAGAAGATGGGGGCAAGAGAAGGGAGGGATGATAGAAGAGAGGGCATGCTTGGTGTATTGGGGTGGGGGGAGGGGATAAATGGGGAGAAAAATTTGGAACCCAAAATTTTGTGAAAATGAATGTAAAAAGTTAAATAGATAAATTAAAAAAAAGAAATTATTGTAGAAGTTTCTGCTAAAACATTATGCAGTGAAGGCTAATGAAGAAATCCAAAGCTTCTAAAAAAAATTATATTCCTTATATCACATGAAATGACATATGTGAAAGTATTCTACAGCTATAACTTTAAACCATTATATAAACTCAAGTTATTTTTATTTTATTAATTAAGTCAATATTTGTGAGTATCAGTTAAGTGCCAGCCCTGACCCTGCTATTGGGGGATGTGAGCCAATGAAAGTCTAACAAAATCTCATCTCTAGAAAACTTGAAGGAATTAATCATTCTGGATAGGTGTATTCTTCTAATTAAAAAAAAAAAACTTTTATGTTTTGTTATTCTAAATGAAAAAAATAATAAGCATGAACATTTCCACATCCCAGGAAGAATAGAAAAAGAGGATTGTTTATTTTATAAAGGTATAATAAAAGCAACATGTTAGTTTCACAACTAAAAAGAAAGAATAATATAGCCCTCAAGCTGAATCTTAAGAAACCAGTAATTCCAAGAGACAGAGATGAGAAAGGAGTTCATTCCAGACATGTGATGTTAATAGTCCGGAGTCATGGAATTGGGAAATGGGATTACATTCAACAAGTAGGCTAGTGTCAGCGAATTAGAGGTTTTGAAGAAAAGAATAAAGTATAAGATGGTTTTAAAAGATCATATATTTAGAGCTTGAAGAGAACATAGAAGCCATCAAGTCAAACTCCTTAATATTATAGTCCATGAAACTAAGTCTGAGAGGGTTTAAATAACTTTTAGCATTACAGGCAGAGGCAAGAGTCAGAGCTGGACTGACTGACTCTCTTCCCAAAGTCACATACCCAGTAAGTTTCTAAGCCAAGATTTGGCCTCAGACCTTCCCAATTCCAAGGATAAGTCCCTTTCAAGTGTGCCATCTAGTTACGAAGGGATGAGCTTAAGTTTTTAATATCAAACAGATAAATTTATATTGAATACTCAAAGAAATAAAAAGCCCCTGGAATTTTTCTGTTTTAATAAGGGGTTGATATTAAAAATAATAGTTAGATAGTACAGTGGATTAGAGTACTGACTCTAGAGTCAGAGAGATTACTCTTCTTGTATTCAGATGTGTATCTCTGACATTTACTAGCTATGTAACCACAGAAAAGTCACTCATGCCTGTTTGCTTCAGTTTTCTCATATGTAAACTGAACTGGGGAAGGAATTGACAAATCATTTCAGTATAACTGTCAAGAAAACCTCAGATGGGATTGTTAAGAGTTAGACTTGACTAAAAAAAACTGAAGAGAATAGCAATGTTAAGAATAAAAGATACATAATCATAGCAGCCTGACAAAATGCCAAGGACTGAAGAGAATATTTGATGTCAAAGCATGGTGATTCCGTTACCACTGATCAGGTACTTCTGATAACCTTGTTTTCTTGGATTTAATTTCACAACCTCACTTTGATCTGTGTTTCTTAGTTTGGGTTGTCAATCTTATTTAGAAAGGCTCTTAACTTCATATTCTATCATACACAGACTCTGATCTCAATAATTAACTAAGGCTGTCTTTCTTTTCCATTTCAGAGGCCAAATTAGCTTTCGTACTGTTTAATATCTGAGAGCTACTCCTAGCTCTCAAGGCATTGATAGAGATGAATGAGATTCAGTCTGTCTTCAAAGTTTCAAAAAACAAATCTCATGTGAGATCTGCCATTAAAGACCTGTTCACTGTCAGAAAAACATGCCTGGCAACTGCTCTTGGCATTTATATAGATGATGGATACAGTGTCTAAGAAATAAAAAGCCACTGGAATTTTTCTGTTTTAATAAGGGGTTGATATTAAAAATAATAGTTAGATAGTACAGTGGATTAGAGTACTGACTCTAGAGTCAGAGAAATTACTCTTCTTGTATTCAGATCTGAATTATTGTATTAAGTATTGTATTAAGAGTCAGTACCTCCTCTCTTTCCAAATGAATTGGCCAGATTTTCTCTTTTAGGGAGGACACACCACCATACCTTGCCCATTCAAATCAAATGTACACATTGAATTAGTAGTACCAAAGATTTGGACATGCTTACATGTTTTTATTTCAATATTGCTTCCACAAAAAAAAAAACATTTTCCATGATAACAATGTAGACAAATTAATCTTTTTGTCTTTCCTTTGCTTGGTTTTGGTTTATTGCAAGCCTGTATTTCATTAAAAGGACTTCATGGAAGATTTATAAAGAGTTGCTAGGTAAAATAATTACCCACAAACCTGATCCTATTTACCAAAAAAGATTTGGCCTTACGAAGTTTCATGCTCAGTCTCATGGATAGAAAGCCCACCCTATTGAGGACGAATGTTGAGATTGTAACAAGCTTTTTATGGTTCTAAGAGAACAAATGATCTTTGGCCAATTCTGCTTCTTTCTAGATATTTGTGCTGTCATGATATATAACTTTGTGCTTATTGCAAATTTGCCTGAGGAAAATAGCTCTGAGTCCCCACTTATCAGAAACCCTCTCTCCTTTCTGCATCTTGTATATTTGTCCTTGCCTTATTCAAGTGACAGTATAATATTTTTGGTCCTCAGCAGGAACACACAGTAATGTTAAGATTGATATGCATTTCAAGCTGGTCCAATCTGAGTAGCATGGCCTACTTTGCCTTGTTTGGGTAACATGGAGGCCTGTGTAACATATCATGTGGGTTGGAGGAACTTCCTTTGCTTGATCGCATGTGTCTTTAAAGCTGATTAATCTTTGGGGATGCTCTTTTTCTCTTGCGTTATTTTCAGCAGTTCTTATCTGTTGCATCCATAGGGTGAAGATCACAGTTCACCTACAGCATGAACATCATGAACAACTAATCTGCTAAAATGGGAAAGACTTAAATTTCTTTGGTCCTTCTATTTTACCTTGGTTCTGAGAAACTAGAATATCAGCATTTGTTTCTGCTCTATGTTGTCTTCTTCTGTTTCACATGACAGAGGTGATCTGCATGGAGCCAGGAGTTTGAGTCTTGATTGTTTTGGTTTTATAATACAATTTAAGATCTGGTATGGTGAAGTCACATTCTGGAGCATTTCTTTTCTTTAATTCCCTTGATATTCTGGATCTTTGGTTCTTCCAGATGAATCTTGTTGTTTTTCCAGCTGTATAAACTACTTTTTGGTAGTTTGATTGTTATATCACTAAAAAAGTAAACTAATTTAGGTAGAATTGTCATTTTCATTGTATTAGCTCACCCTATATATGAGCAACTGATGTTTTTCAATTATTTAGATCTGACTTTATTTGTGTAAAAAGTGGTTTGTAATTGTGTTCACATAGTTCCTCAGTTGAACCATGGTCTCTTTGGATCTAAGGTTACTAATCAGCTTAGCATGGTTGCCTGGAGAATCCAGGTGCCTAGTATTCAAGCACCAAGGGAGTTTTAGACTTGGAACTGGGACTGAGCACTATGGGAACTGAACTAAAATATGAACTTTATCTTATTACCTTCTCAGTCACTGGTATAAGGTAGGGGGAATAGCGATTATGCCTTCCATATGTGAAGGGAGAAAGTTTATAAAATTGTGTTCATAACTTTTAAATATTCTTTCAAAAAAGCACCTATGTGAAATGTGGGGATTTGTCCAGTATCTGAAATAGAGAAGTGAAAATAACACAGCAAAGAAACAAATACCCCTTGTTCCAATTCTCAGAACCAAAGCAAAAGAGGAGTAGAGAAAGGTAAGTTTTCCCCCTTGCACCAGTTCAGCTCATAGTACCATTCTGAGGGTATACTGTGATCTTTAGCCTCTGGACTCAGCAAGTAAGAGTGGTCAAAAAGAGCCACAAAAACAAAAAGCAGCCAAAAAGATGGAACAGCACAGTCTTGCCAGTTTTATAGATGCATGCAGCTAATCAAAGAGGTTTCCCCACCCATGTGGTACTGGAAACAGGCCTCCATGTTATCTAAACTGAGCGTTCTCAGACCAACCTGGGTTAAAATATTTTTTAAGAAAATCAATAAAGGGAATAAATATTCCGTAATGAATCATCAATCATATTTCCTCATGTCTATACTTTCTTTTATGCCCAGACTATTACTGTATACTCTGTAAACAGACACAGAAACTATAATGTACAGGGAAGAGATAGTTCAATTGTTGAACTTCTCCACAGTCGCCATTATCCTCATAGTAGCAGACAGTCATTATCTTAGAAATAAATTCTGGTACTAAACATGTTTCATTTTTTGGAATATTTTTACCCAAACTCAAAGGCATACTATTTTTTTTTCATTGAGACAGTCATGTCTGTGATTCAACTGATTTCAAACCAATTCTGTGAAATGCATATCTGAAGTTTCATCATATGACAAAAACTGATTTAGCTGTGGCATGTATATATATTTACACACACACTATCTATCTATCTATCTATCTATGTATATATATATATATATATATATATATATATATATTAAGGAACTTGTGCTCTTTTCAATACTTTGAGGTGATGAGGATAACAATCATTTTTGTAATTATACATTTTGCTTTTCATAAAATTATCAAAGTATGTGGAAATAATCAAATGATATGCTTGAAGTATTAGACATTTCTAGAGTAGGTTTACAAATTACATTCATGAAGATTTCTGTCACATGATTGGAAATTTCATAGAAAATATAAAAGGAATTTTTATCCATTAAAGGAACTACCAAGACAGTTTGCAATGACCTTTCTGAAATAATACATGGTGAAAAGTGTCATACAAAACAATCAATCAATAATCATGAATAAGCCAATGTCTTAGTAACATTGAGCAATGAAGAAAGGTGGACAAAAATAAATTGATAAATAAACTTAACAGGGAATTCGAGGAGAAAACTAACAAAGGGCTATTATATTTTTGTAGTTTGAAATTTTATAACTTAAAAATCTTAGTAAATTTAGTTGTTTTGATGACTAAATGTTATCTAGGTATCATTCATCTTTGTGTCTGTTAATAGCTGAACAGTTCTATTTTCATTCAGCAACAGCTGAATAGTTTCAAGGTTCTTTGCCTATCTAAACCTTTGCAGTTCTTATTTTGTACCAGAATATTTAGATTTTATTCAGTCCTTGAGTTGTGAATAATAACTATTTCTAGCAATTATTCTTTTGAATAAGTTATTCCTTCAATGCAAGTTAATTAGTCCACTTCATTTCAAATTTCTGAGGCAGTATGCAGCTGATTAAGTTGCTAGATATGTTGTGTCTTAAATATCAGGTGTAACTTTCTTACTAATAATTCATTTTCTGTCAATTTCAATGTTTTAAAGGGGGAGTGGGTGATGCCCTTCAATTTAATTACTAAAGAGAATTTCTAGGACAGAAACAACCTTTAATAATCAAGTGAATACTTCATGATGATAATAATGGTGATGATGATGAATTATTTTTGTCATATTAAATTTCAGCTTTGTGATAGTTTCTTATAAAACTGAATTAGTAACAACTTGTGTATTGGCTAAGAAGTGGTGTCTAAATAATGCACATGATAGTAAAAAGAAAGAGTACATTTTCTCCAAGAATCTGAGAGTCTCTTTTAAAGCCCTCTCACCATTGCAAAGCCAGGGTAAAAATACCTTACCTATTGTCCAGTTCCTCGACTAATGAAGGAGATGGCTTTACAACCCAGCTGGCTACTCCAATGGTCCAGAAAATAGAGATGACCTGAAGGCAACAGTTCAAGGAATCATATTTGAACATTATTTTCAGAACTGAATAACTGGCATGCACTTTTTAAAATGAGAGCTCCATCCAATTATGTCCATTACATATAGGCTACTTCAGATCGGTTTACTTTCTTTGTGCCCTGTTCCTCTTAGAACACAGTTATATAATCTTTTATTTTGCCCACCTATGATTTTCCTAGTAAAGATATACATAAGTACACATTTATATATGCACATATACATGTTTTGCTTTCATCACAAAATTTATTTTCAAAGTATGAAAAGGAAATTATCAGTTATATTAAAAAAATAACTTGTACCTTATCGGGAAAATAAGTAAGAAATACCATCTTATTCATAGACTTTAGTAGCACAATTGAGTTAATCTCTCTTTTTTTCTGCCTACCAGAATTGTGTAACAGTAACAAGTGAGGTAATCCCGCTTAATCTTATTCAGATACTTCCTATATACTTAACCCTGTGTGAAGATAATGGCAAGACTTTCCCACTCCCAAGAGCTTTATTTTATATATTCAGGAAACTGTATTCCTTGATATTATCAATGCTAAATAGTATTCATTCTATTTGTATGTTAAAGTGAGTGCTGAATTGAAAACTACTAACCCTAAATTAAAAAAATAAATAAATAACTGAATTTAGGTGTTCTATTTGGTAAAGCACCGAAGAAAATGTAATAGATATGAAGACTTTTAAATATTTAAGTAAAGATGGAAAAATTACTTAGACTCATACAGGGTACACATAAGACATGTATGGTAAAGCTGACATTTATAGAAAACTTATTATACTTTATGTAATTATACTTTTTATACTTTATCTTTTACAGTATTTACATTCACATCCTTGACCACCCATCTTTTCTCATGTATTCGTCCAATAATATTTCTCTTCCATTCAAAAAAAATTTTTTCTTTATTTACCATATGAGGAATAAGCAACTCATGCTGGAAGACAAATTCCCAATGATCTGGATCTTGCATTTTTTCCAGTTTTCTAAGCTCCATAAGATTCCCCTTAAAATTCTCCACATCAAATTGGACTATTTTTAATAGTCTCTCTTCTTTCTGCTCTCTTCTTTCTCTGTATTTAGATGTAGCAATAATGTGATACCCAAAGTAACCGCTATGGATATACATGTGTATTTCCAGGGTAAATTCACAAAATATCGACTATCTTCCTCAAGGACAAAACCACGATACTTATTCATACACCAGAAAGTCAAATTCATCATAGTAACAAGGAAATATATACACATTTTCAATTCAGGGAGCATGGCTATCCCCAATCCTTCCCTCTGTCAGGCCTCCCCACACACAAGCTTCTTTTAAGCAAAATCATTCCCTCTCCCAAGCTAGCTGCTCTACACTGCTATGAATGGTCTCTCTTTCTTTCTCTGTCTCTCTCTCTCTGTCTCTCTTTGTCTGTCTCTGTCTCTGTCTCTCTCTGTCTCTCTCTCTCTCTCAACTCCACTCTCTTCTCTCTTCCTGCTGTACTCTTCCTGCTCCATTCATTCAGCAAGTTTCTCCCATTTGGGGTTTCATGTGCCTCAAACTGTGGGCTGGGTCAAAGTTGAAAGCAGGTGACATGGGCCTATTAAGGGGTGGGGAAGATCTTCAAATTTCCTTACCATTACATTAGACTCATATGATTTCCCCTTTCTTTCATGGAAACTTCCATGCTAACAACTCTCCTCCAGTGAAATCCACTGAAATATTGTTGTTGTTTTTTTTATTTTTCTTTAAGGCGCCACACTTTTGAATGTCAGTTAGGTTTGCCTTTCCTCAAAGTACTTCGTATTGTAAAATAATTATATTCTAGTGTAGGAGTTCTTAAACTGGAGCTTATAAACCCCAAGGGGTTATGAATAGATAAATTTCAGAGGTCGAGGAAATTTGGATGGTGTATATTATTGTGTGCATTCACATACATACATATATGCACATATCTATATATTTATATAGATATGCAGTAACTTATTTATAGATGGACTGCATGTATCTATTTCTATATATTTATCGTACCTCCTCCTATCACTGAGAATCACTGTGGAAACAATTTGGAGGTTTTTTGAGAATTTGTAAAAATTTATCTGAACAACTTTGAAAGTCAGGAATAAGTAAGTAAATTTGAACTCTTGGCAAGGAAAAAATATATAGTATATATTAAATGACACAAAAAACAAAATCTCTCACTGTACGTGAAATTTATAGCATGCAAATAGAGAGATAACAGGAATTCTTAACCTTTTTATTTAATGGTATTCTTTGATAATCTGGTGAACAAATTGATTCTCTCTCTCTCTCTCTCTCTCTCTCTCTCTCTATCTATCTATCTATCTCTATCTCTCTCTCTCTCCTCTCCTCTCCCCTCTCTCCTCACATACACATACACATACATTTACATATATGTGTATAAAATGTGTGATATTAAATATATAGGTATATTTCAATTTCATTCATTGCCTTTTTTAGTCTATGTATATTGTTTTATGCATATAAAAACATTTCTCTAAGTTCATATATTGCAGATTGTCAAAGTGTTTCATTACATAATGTAGTTAAGAATTCCTTCTCTATCCCCCTTTATTACCCCATAAAACTCTAAGTACCTCACTATAACTGAATTCATCTATGTATGAAGATGTATATGGAATTCATTTTGTTGTTTTTCAGTCATTTTTCTTTTCCCAACTCTTCTTGAACCGATTTGGAGTTTTCTTGGAAAATATACTAGAATGCCTCTTATTTCCTTCTCCTGCTTATTTTACAGAAGAGGAAACTGAAGCAAAGAGAAAGTTAAGTGATTAAGTCATACATCTAGTGTCTGAAGTTGGATTTGAACTCACATCTTCCTGACTCCATTTCCCAGAGTTATATTCACTGTGTCTCTTAGCTGCCCCAAATACTGAAGGCCCATTAGCCCTGCAAGACAGAGCTGCATTTTTTTTCAGGGGGGTATGGGATGACTGCTTAATGTGTGGAATTATATTCACAAAGACATTTCATGCACTCTGAGGATTTTATTTTATTTTATTTTATTTTACTTTTGTGGAGAGAGATTAACGGGGTAAAGAGGCTTTCTTATTATCTAGCTCATTATCTTGCTTATTTAAATGTCTTTTAAATAGAGCCCTCTGTTTGATCTGCTATAACTAACATTAATGAAGTATAGATTGATCACCATTATTCTGCATAGGTTTTTAGAACTAGAATAGACCTTGCTTTTCATCTGATAATAGAAACAAAGAGGACAATACATGTAAAGCCATTTGTAAACCTATTTGTTCAGTTTTTTTTTCAATTGTGTCTGATTCTTCAGGACATCATTTGGAATTTTCCTGACAAAGATATTGGATTGGTTTATTTCCCTCTCCAGTTAATGTCACAAATGAGGAAACTGAGGCAAACAAGGTAAGTTAATTTGCTCAGGGTCACGTAACTAGTAAGTACCTGACGCCAGATTTGAACTCAAGTATGGTATTACTAAGACACAACTGTCTGCTCCTGTTACCTTCTTACTCAATCATATCTATTATAAAGCTCAAAAAAACAAAAGAAGAAACTTGATATTTAAGACCTTTCACAGTTTAAATCTAGTTTATATTAACTTTCAGGGATAACATAGTGCTCCCAAGCACTTTTTAACACTCCAATATGTAGTCCATTTTTGCTATTTATACACAACATTCAAGCACTCATCTCTGTGCTTTTGCATGGGTTGTCCTCATGCTTAGGATCCCATCTTCCCTCCTCCTCTTGCATACTTTAATTCATTCCAAAGCTCAGGTAAAAGTATTACCTTTTCCATAAGACTGTTTTTGATTTCCCCAGCTATGAAAGCTTCTACAAATAACTTTAGATTTAGGGTTCTAAGATTTACTTACTTTTGAACATATCAAATATTTGTTATAGAACACTAATTCCATGACAGCAAAGACTGTCTCAATTTTTATGTACATTCCCAGGGCCTAGCAGACTAAGGTGGAGATTTATTTGTTAATTGACATTAACATGCTGAATTTGGTTTCCATTCTGCTCAGGTGTCCCTCTAGAACTAGAAAAGAATAACTTAAAAAAAATTTAAAGATAATTCACTGAATACTCTGTGGAGATGCAAAGGTTCTTGGGCTCTATAGTTAGTATGAATTCAGAGGCAGTTAAAATGATATGGCAAAGAGCATAAGAGCACTTATGCTGAAGTCAGGCAGATCTGAATTCAAATCCAGCCTTAGGTACTTCCTCATTTCATCATTCTGGGCAAGTCATTTAACTTGTCTTCATCAGTTTCTTCAAATGTAATATAGGGATCATAATAACTGTGGTTGTTGTAAGAATCAAATGAATTACTGTTGTAAAGTGTAAATACAGTGTCTGGCATATAGTAGGTTCTTAATTAATGCATGTTCTCTCCCCTTCATTTCACACTACCATAGTGCGTTGGCTCTAGTTACCACAATGATATCAAATTATTCTGTTTTTAATCCTTCTTTCCAATCCAGGCTTCTTTCTTTTATAACAAATATTTTCAAATACAAAAATTTGAAAGTCCCACCACATATTATTATATTATGATTCTGAATTTTCTCCACAATTGCTTTCATGTCTTTGAGAAAAAGTATATTTTAATAATAATACCTCACATTTTATAACACTGTGTAAACTACTTTCCTCATTACTCTCAGAAATAAGAATTTCAAATAATTTATTACTAGTTAACAAATGAAGAAACTATGAAGTCTCTTGTTAAAAGCAAATTTCCCATGGTTAATAGTACACAACTCCCAGAGTGGGGACTCATCTCCACATTTTCTGATTTCCTGTTTAATGCTGCTTTCACTATATTATGCTCTAGTTTAGATAATTGAAAATCCAGTGTTATCTTTACTTGCATGCATCTATAAACACAGAATCAGTCTGGAAGAAAATGGATAAACGAATCCTTGAAACCACAAGCTGTTATTTTGATTCAACATTTTGTCCTTTCTACAGATGAGGCTGTGTGTTTAAACAGAATCTATGTCCAACACAGGAAACTAAAGCATTCAAGCATGATATTTCCTTTGAAAAGTACTTATGGCCACTTCAATGAATAATAATGTTCACTGCCATTCTGTTTTCTCCAAAACTAAAAAAAAAAGAGAGAGAGAGAGAGAGATATAAAAAGTACCATTTTTGGACACAGAATAATATTGTAACTAGAAACTTGTATGTCAGGCTTCATTCTTAGTTGTAAAGGGATTAAGACATAATTCAGAAGAAAATATGCAATTAAGATGACCATTGCAAAACTGAGATCTGACCTTGTTAAATGAAAACGTATGAATTTACTTTTTTTCTCTTTTACTTTACAGTTGTCTTTCCAATAGCTATCCAACGAGTCAAGTTAAAAATGTAACCTCTTTCTTTAGCCATAGAATATTTTACTGAATAAAAGAATTCTATTAGCATGTATATTAGACGTTTTCCACATGGGTGCATTTGAAGAATTGTATCCAATGAGTTTCAGTCTTTTGGTCTCCTCTCCAAATAAACTAGTTGGAAATTAATGACTTTCCCTTCTTTTTGCATTAATCCACCTAGTGCACTTGAGAAATATCATGTAAAGATTACTTCCAAATTCTTATTTATTTTGGAAATTTCACCTAAAATATTTATTTTTGTTTACTGATTATTGAGAATTCTTAATCAGAAAATTGAGGGCATTAAAGTATAGTATTAAACAAGTAAAACTGACTTCTTTAATAACTTGTATGTAGTTTTTCACTATGAAAATATTTGAGCATGATGATATCAGAAATAGTAACTTGGAAGATGTAAATATAATTGAAAGGAATTTTGCCAATAAATTTTTTAAATGTGTGTAGAAATTCTCAGTTTGAAAATTAAATATTACTTGGTTTTTACTAATGAACATTTAGTAAATGATTTAGCAGATAACATAATATCAAGAAACATTAAATAGATCCCCAAAGCATACAATTTTAAAATGTTTTATGTTCTTTTAAGACATATTTAAGAAATAATTTCCATGTAGCTCTATGCTCTGATTTGAAAACAGCGAAATATACAAGGGGATAGGTAATTCTACTTCACATCATTTCATACAAAATCTTCAAAGTTAATAAAAATAAAATTTATTCACAAAACACCTGGAACAATTATTAATTACTATAACTAAAGAATCAAATGTAAATCATAACATTTAAGATATTCCACCAGGGGTGGAGCCAAGATGGCAGAGTGAGAGCAACTACTGACCTAAGCTCTGAAACACACTCCTTCAGAGACCTCTAAAAAGAGAATTTGACCAAATTTTGTAGGTGGAGAATCTAATAGGGGACAGACTGTGGCAGATTCACAGATCAGGACAGACTAGAAGATGGACAGGAAGAATCTGTTCCACAGGAGTGAAGGAGCACACAACACGCAGTGCAGCGTGGCAGGGACAAGCAGGAAAGCCCCAGGGAGGGCTATCTGAGGGAGTAACAGCACAGCAGGTGAAGTGGCAGTGCAAGGTGGAAGTCCAGCAGAGCAGAGCAAGTGAGACCTGGAAAAGATCCCCATGTATCTGCAGCAGCTGTTCATGAGACTTTCAGCCTGCAGATTAAATATCTGTAAGTCACTTACTTGAACTTCTGGGAGCCAAACTGGTGGAATGATTGGTAAATACTCTTTCCCCCTCTTCTTCTTGACCTTGAAAGAACCATAAAATATTTCCCCAGAAAAATCTTGGATCTGTGGGATCAGCCGAAGGGGCAGTTTCATAGAACATGAGGCTAGGAAAGTGACTAAAAAGGATTCCTATTACTGTGGCTGAGGACTTGGGCTATCCCAGACAGTCCCACCTCAGTCAAAGGGAGGATATCAGGAGCCTTAGCAGAGTGGGACAGTCGACCACCAGCACCAGGAGCCCAAGCTTGCCTAAGTGCTCCAGGGAAAAGAGGAAGACAATAGGGAAGCCAGGATCACTAATCCCTGAGGTTGTCTTTGCTCTAGTTCAGCTGAGGATATATCCCAGGACCAGAGCATCCCTCTCCCAAACTTAACAAGCTAGTCCCAGGGTTAATCTGGGGAAACACAAACAGAATTCACCCAGATCTTTGCTTTCTCACAAGAGCCAACTCGGCACCAGGTTTTAGCTTCTAGCTGATAGAACCAGAGACCACAACACAGTCTCACCATCATGAGTAAGAAGCAAAGGAGGAAGGAAAAGATCATAGAATCTTTCTTTGGGGACAACGACCAAAACGCAAATACCAAAGAAGTGAGTACAGAGAATGTACTCCCATCTGAAATTTCAGAAGGGACTATGAACTACTTGGATGGACAAAGAGCACTCTTGGAAGAGCTGAAGAAGGATATAGAAGAAAAAATTGCCAATGATTTTAAAAGTACGAGAAAAGAACTTTAAAGAGAATAGCATTTTGAAAAGGAAAATTGAGTAAATGGAAAAGGAAGCACAAAACCTAACTGGGAAAATTGTACAAATGGAAAAGGAAGCACAAAACCTATCTGGGAAAATTGTACAAATGGAAAAGGAAGTACAAAAAATAACTGGAGAAAATAATTCCTTAGAAGGAATAATTGGACAGATGGAAAAGGAGATGCAAAAGTTAACTGAAGAAAACTATTTGATGAAAATTAGAATTAGGCAAGTACATGCTAATAACTCTGTGAGACATGAAAAATCAATCAAACAAAATCTAAAGAATGAAAAGATAGAAGAAAATGGAAAATATCTAATTGGACAAAAACTGACCTGAAAAATAGATTCAGGAGAGAAAATTTAAGAAGTATTGGCCTACCAGAAAGACATGATGAAAAAATGAGCCTGGACAATATCTTCCAAGAAGTCATCAAGGAAAACTGCCCAGACATGTTAGATCCAGAAGGCAAAACTGTCATTGAAAGAATCCACCTTCACCTCCCAAAAGGGATCCCAAACTAAAAACACGGAGAAAGATTGATTCCAAATTCCAGAACTATCAAGTGAAGGACCAAATACTACAGACAGCCAGAAAGAAACCATTCAAATATCAAGGAGTTACAGTCAGGATCACAGAGGACCTTGCAGCTTCTACATTAAAAGATCTAAGGAATTGCAATATGTTATTTCGTAAGGCAAAGGAGCTGGGACTACAACCAAGGATCAATTACCCAGCAAAGTTTAGTATAACATTCCAGGCAAGGAGAAGGACATTGAATGAAATAAGGGATTTCCAGACATTCCTGATAAAAAAGGTCAGAACTCAATAGAAAATTCTAATTTCAAACATAGGGCTCAAGAGAGGCACAAAAATTAGACAGGGGAAAAGAAAAACTTGTTACTCAATTTGGGTAAATGGTTTACCTCCCTATAAGGGAAGACGATAGTTGTTAATCTTGAGTAATGTATATCTATAATGAATATAAAAGGGATATATATAGATAGATATAGATAGATAGATAGATAGATCTATATCTATAGATATCCATATCTATATCGATATAGATATATACATATATATATATATATATAACGTGTATGAAGTATATGTGATGAAAAAAATGTGATTTAAGCATGTGAAGGGATTGTAACAGGAGATGTGAAAAGGAAGAAGCAGAAAAAAGGTAAATTTCACCACAGGAAGAAATAAAAATTACATTACAGTAGAGGGAAATAGGGGAGGGAGATGAGCACTGTTTGGTACGCTCATCTGATTTGGTTCAAGGAGGGAATAACAAGCTTAATTAAGTATATAAATCAAACTAAGTCTATAACAGTAGGAGGGGAAGGGGGAAAGAAAAGGCAGGGGTAAAGGGGAGTAAAAGGGAGTGAGGCTGAAAGAAGGAAGGGAAGAATGAAGGAAGTGGTGGTCAAAAATTAAAACTCTTGTGGAAGGAAAGGGAGAAGGGAGAACTAAAAACAAAAAAAAAGGTGAAAAAGACACAGATTATAATCATAGCTCTGAATGTGAATGGAATACATTCTTCCACAAAATGGAAACAGATAGCAGAATGGATTAGAAGCCATAATCCAACAATATGTTGTTTACAAGAAACATATTTGAAATAGGGGATACACAGAGGGTAAAGGTAAAAGCAGAATATATTGTGCTTCAGCTGATGTAAGCAAAACAAGGATTGCAATACTAATCTCAGACAACAAAACAAAACAAAAGCAGAAATAGATCTAATCAAAACAGATAAGGAAGGAAACTATGTCCTGCTAAAATATACCATAGAAAATGAAGCAATATAATTATTAAACATATATGCTCCAATTGATATAGCTTCCAAACTCTTAGGGCAGAAGTTAAGGGAGTTACAGGAAGAAATAGACAGCAAAACTATAACAGTGGGAGAACACAACACCCAACTCAACACCCAAAATTGGGGTTAGAATGAAGTTAAGGAGGTGAATAGTAATCTGGATAAGGTAGATATCATATATATCTAGAGAAAATTGGATGGGGATAGAAAGCAATACACTTTTCTCAGGGGTATATGACAAATACACAAAAATTGACCATGTACTAAGCCATAAATACCTCACCAATCCAGTGCAGAAAGGCAGAGATAGTCAATGCATTCTTCTCAGATCATAATGCCATAAAAGTTATATATAATGAAAGGCCATGTAAAAATAAACCAAAAACTAATGGGAAACTAAAAAAAATGTAATATTGAAAAAAAGAATCCAACCAAAAACAAATAATACAAAAAATCAACAATTTCATTCAAAGAGAATGAAAATGATGAGACAATCTAGCAAATTTTATGGCATACTGCAAAAGTAGTTCTTAGGGGAAGTTTTATATGTTTGAGTGCCTACAAGAATAAAATATAAAAATAGGAGATCAAAAAATTGGCCATGCAGTTGAAAAAGCTGGAAAAAGAACAAATTGAAAACCCTCAAGTAAATATCAAATTACAAATACTGAAAACCAGAAGAGAGATTAAGAAAACTGAAATTAAGAAAATTCTTGAACTAATAAATATAACTAGGATTTGATTTTATGAAAAAAACAATAAAATTGATAAAGCTTTGGTCAATTTGATATAAAAAAAAGAAAGAAGTAAACCAAATTACCAATATCAAAAATGAGAGGGTGAACTCACCCACAATGAGGAGGAAATTAAAAAAATAATAAGAAATTACTTTGCCCAAGTGTATGACAATAAATTCAACAATCTAAATGAGATGAATGATTATTTTAAAAGATACAAATTGCCCAGACTAACAGAAGAGAAAGTAGAATATTTAAATAACCCCATCTCAGAAAAAAAAATTGAACAAACCGTCAATGAACTCCCTAGGAAAACATCTTCAGGCCCAGATGGATTCACAAGTGAATTCTATCAAACATGTAGAGAACAGTTAATTCCAGCACGAAATAGACCATTTGGGGAAATTTGGGAAGAAGGAGTACTCCCAGATTCTTTTTATGATACAAATATGACTTTGATACCAAAACTAGGAAGAGACAAAACAGAGAAAGAAAATTATAGAAAATTTCTCTACTGCATATAGATGCAAAAATTTTAAGTAAGATTTTAGCAAAAAATATAACATAGTAACTTATCACGAGAATAATACATTTTGATCAGGTGGGATTCATACCAGGAACGCAGGGGTTGGTTCAATATTAGGATAACTATTAGCATTATTGACCGTATGAACAACAAATCTAACAGAAGCCACATCATTATCTCAATAGATGCAGAAAACGCTTTTGACACAATACAACATGCATTCCTTTTAAAAAACACTGGAAAGCCTAGGAATAAATGAAACTTTTCATAAATTAATAAGCACTATCTACCTAAAACCTTCAGAAAACTTTATATGCAATGGAAATAATGTAGATGCATTTCCAATAAGATCAGGGTAAAACAAGGTCATCCACTATCACCAGTATAATTCAATTTGGTGCTAGCAACGTTAGCTGTAGCAATAAGGGAAGAAAAAGAAATTGAAAGAAGTAGAATAGGCAAAGAAAAAGCTAAGATATTGCTCTTTGCAGATGACAAGATTATATACTTAGAGAATCCCACATACTCAAGAAAAAAACTACTTGAAATAATAACCAACTTCAGCAAATTTGTAGGTTACCAAATAAACTCAAACAAATCTTCTGCATTTGTATATGTTAGGAACAAAGCCTAACAGCAAGAATTAGAAAAAGAAATTCATTGTAAAGCTTGTAATGTCTTGTAAAATACTTGGAAGTCTACTTGCAAAAACAATTCCAGAGAATATACAAACAAGCTATAAGATCCTTTTCACACAAATAAAATCAGATCTAAGTAAGGGGAAAAACATCAGTTGCTCATGGGGAGGCTGAGCCAATATAATAAAAATGACAATTCCACCTAAATGACTTTACTTGTATACTACCATATCAATCAAACTATCAGATAATTATTTTCTAGTGCTGGAAAATATAATATCAAAATTCACCTGGAAGAACAAAAGGTCGAGAATACCAAGGGAACTAATGAAAAGAAATGCTCGGAAAGGTAGCCTGGCTCTACCAGATCTCAAATACTATTATAAAGGAACAATTATCAAAACCACTTAGTACTGGCTAAGAAACAACAGGGTAGAGCAGTGGAATATTCTAGGTACTCAAGACACAGTAGGTAATGAAAATAGCAATCTACTTTTTGATAAACCTAAGAACTCAAGCTTCTGAGATAAGAACTCATTATCTGAAAAAAAAATTGCAGGGAATCTGGATAACAGTGTGGAGGAAACGAGGCATAGACCAATGCTTGACACCATATGCAAGAATAAAGTCCAAATGGGTACATGATCTAGGTCTAAAGTTTGATACTATAAATAAATTAGTGGAGCAAGGAATAGTGTATTTATCACATTTGTGAAGAAGGGAAGAATTTTTGATTAAAAAAGAGGTAGAAAGCATTATGAACTGCAAAATGAATAATTTCTATTACATTAAATTGAAAAGTCTTTGCACAAACAAATCCAATGCAACCATGATTAGGAAGGAAGCAGAAAACTGGCAAAGAATTTTTGCAACTAGTGCCTGTGATAACGGCCTCATTTCTAAAATATATAGGGAACTGAGGCAAATGTACAAGAATACGAGTCATTCCCCAAATGATAAATGGTCAAAGGATATGAACAGGCAGTTTTCAGAGGAAGAAATTAAACATATGTATAGTCATATTGAGAAATGCTCTAAATTAGTATTTTTACGGAGATGCAAATCTAAACGTCTCTGAGGAACCACATCACACCTATCAGACTGGCAAACATGAAAGAAGAGGAAGATCATAAATGATGGAGAGGATGTGGGAGAGTTGGAACACTAATTCATTGTTGGTGGAGCTGAGATCTAATCCAACCGCTCTGGAGAGCAATTTGGAACTAGCCGAAAGGGCTACAAAAATATGCATACCCTTTGACCCAGCAATACCCTTCTAGTGCTGTATCTCTAAGAGATCATAGAAATGGGAAAGGGTCTTATATGTAGAAAAATTTATAGCAGCACTCTTTGTGGGGTTCAAAAACTGCAAATCAAGGAAATGCCCATTAATTGGAGAATGGCTGAAGAAATTATGGTATATGAATGTACTGGAATATCGTTGTGCTATAATAAATTATGAACAGAAAGACTTCAGAGAGGCCTGTAAAAATTTATATGATCTGATGCTGAGCTAAAGGAGCAGAATCAGGAGAACTTTGTACACAGCAACGGCCACAGTGTGCAAAGATTTTTACTGTTTGACTCAGAAAGTCATTTCAATGCAAGGACCTAAAATATTCTCAGTGGTTTTTAAGGCAAATTGCCTTTGACATCGAGAAAAAGAAATATGAAATTCAATCCCAGAATGCAGCAGATCCTCATCTTTTCTATTATGCTTTGATTTTTATATGATTTCTTTCATTCATTTTAATTCTTCTATACATCGTGACTATGGTGAAAATGCATTTAATAGGAATGTATGGGTAGAACCTATATAACATTGTATGCCGTCTCAGAGAGGGAGGGGGGAGGGAGGGAAAAAAATCAAAGTTATATGGTACTGCTTGTAGAATACTGAAAATAAAAAATAAAAGATATTCCACTGGATGTTCTTTTACTACCTTGTGTATTTCTTTTACTCTTTTGCTGATCCACTGTAAAACATGAACCCATTTTCAGAACAATGCTTTTAATTATGTAAAATTGTACACATGGTATTGTAAAGCAAGCCAAGTATAAGAAATTATAGTAATAATTTAAAAAAAATATATTTATTTTTAATTTTCAACATTTATTTCCACAAAATTTTGAATTTCATATTTTCTCCTCATCTCTGCCTTTCCCCACACCAGGACAGTGTGTATTCTGATTAGTCTTTCTTCCAATCCACTCTCCCTTCTTTCACCTCCTCCATCTCCTTCCCTTCTCTTTTCTTATAGGGTAAGATAGACTTCTATACACCACTGCCTATACATGTTCTTTCTTAGTAACATATAAAAACAATTTTGACTTTCATGTTTAAAGCTTTGAGTTCCACATCCTCTCCCTTTGCCCCTCCTTATTCACCCTCATTGAGAAGGCAAGCAGTTTAATATAGATTATACTATGTAGTGATGTAAAACACTTCCGTAACAGTTATGTTGTGAAATACTAAACAGATTTCCTTCTATCCTCTCCCACTCTCTATTCTGTTTTCTCCTGTAACTGGTCCCTCTATCAAAGTGTTTGCTTCTGATTCCCCCTTCCCCCAATCTGCCATTCCTTCTATTATCCTGCCTGTCTTCAGGAGTGGAAAAAATTTCCATATGCAATTAAGTGTGTATGTTATTCCCTCCTGAAGCCAAAAATAATGAAAGTAAGACTCACTTATTCCCTTTCATCATCCAGTTCTTCCCCTCCATTGTAAAAGCTCTTTATTGCCTTATTATGTGAGATGATTTACTACTTACTACCTTCCCTTTCTCTTAATACATTCCTCTCAAAATTAATTTTATTTTTTCGATATCACATCATATTCATTTTGCCCTCTGCCTTCTTGCTCCCCATGTATTTATAGGTGTGTATATAGATGTTTACATATATGTATAAGTATATATGTGTATATATACATATGCATATATACACATATACATCTACTACGCATGTATACACACATTTGACATACTCATTTATATGTTCATACACATATGTGTATATATACACATATGTAGATACACACAGATATATGTATATATATGTGTATGTGTGTGTGTATATATATATATATACATATTCGTCCAACTATCCTAATGCTGAAAATGTATCATGAGTGACAAATATCAAACTTCCATTCGAATGTAAACAGTTTAAGTTTAATCAGTCTCTTATGATAGAAAGATAGATAGATATAGATATATACATATATAAATGTACATATATGCATACACACATGCACACAAATATATATATATCATATATATGAGTCTATATATACACATGTGTATACATGTAAATGTATTCACATACACAGATACCTAAATACACATACATATATGCATATACACACACACACATATATATATATGTATTCCCTCCAAGTATGCTAATACTGAAAAAACTGTCATGGGTTACAAATATTATCTTTCCATGTAAGAATGTAAACAGTTCAAGTCTAATAAGCCCCTTACAGTTTCTCTTTCCTGTTTAGCTTTTCATGCTTCTTTGGATTCTTATATGTGAAAGTCAAACTTTCAATTGAGCTCTCTTTTTTCAACAAGCATGTTTGGAAGTGCTCTATTTCACTGAAGTTCCATTTGTTTCCATTTCTATTATGCCAGGTAGATGATTCTTGTTTTAATTGTAGCTGCTTTGTCCTATGGAATAGCATATTTTATGTTGCCCTGGTTGTGTTTCAACAAGACACAAATTATTTATTTTTGGTGCTTGCAATATTTTCTACTTAACCCGGGAACTCTGAAATTTTTTTTTGCAATATTCCTAGGAGTTTGATCAGTGGATTCCTTCCATTTCTATTTTATCCTCTGTTTCTAGAAGATCAGGGAAGTTTTCCTTGATAATTTATTTCTTTTTGAAAATGTTTATTAATTTATTTTTAGTGTTCAACATTCATTTGCAAAAAATTTCGAGTCCCCAATTTTGTCCCTTTCTCTCTTTTCCCCCCACCCCATACAACGTTGCCTTCTGACTAACCCTTTTTTCAATATCCCCTCCCTTCTATCATACCCCTCCCTTCACTTATCCCCTTATTTGCTCTTTTCTTCTAAGGTAAGATAGATTCCTATGCCCCATTACCGGTATTTCTTATTTCCCAGGTGTATGCAAAAACAATTCTCAACATTCATTTCAAATACTTTGAATTCCACCTTCTCTCCTTTCTTCATTCCCCACCCACCCCCACTGAGAAGGCAAGCAATATAATATAGGCTATATATGTGTAGTTTTGCAAAAGACTTCCCTAATATTCATGTTGTGTAAGACTAACTATATTTCCCTCCATACTATCCTGCCCCCAATTTATTCTATTCTCTCTTTTGACCTTGTCCCTCCCCAAAAGTGTTAACTTCTAATTACTTGTTTCTACCATTTGCCCTCCTTTTTATCATCTCCTCAACCCTCTTGTCCCCTTCTGCTCTACTTTCCTGTAATATAAGGTAGATTTTCATACCAAATTGTGTTAGAATGTGATTCCTTCGTTAAGCCAAACGTGAAGTGAGTGAGCATCACTTTTTCCCTCTCAACTCTTTCCTTTTCTCCTCCATTAAGAAAGCTTTTTCTTTCCTCTTTAATGAGTGAAAATTTGCCCCATTACATTTCTACTTTTCTGCTCCCAATATACTCCTCTCCCTTAATTATATTTTTTATGTATCATCCCTTCCTATTACCTAACCCTGTGTTTTGTGTGTGTATACATACATACATATATGTTTTATGTATGTATGCACACATATATACAGACACATGCATATATACTCACACATATGCATATATGTACATATAGGTATACACACATATTTACACGTGTGTGTGTGTGTGTGTAATCCTTTCACCTATCCAAATACTGATAAAAGTCTCAAGTGTTACAAATATTAACTTTCCATTTAGGAATGTAAAAAGTTCAACTTCAGTAAGTGCCTTATGATTTTTCTTTCCTGTTTACCTCATCATGTAATTCTTGACTCTTGTGTTTGAAAGTCAAATTTTCTATTCAGCTCTGCTATTTTCGTCAAGAATGCTTGAAAGGCCTCTATTTCATTGAATGACGATTTGTCCCATTAAGTGTTATACTCAGTTTTGCTGGATATGTGATTCTTTGTATTGATCCTAGTTCCTTTGACTTCTGGAATATCATATTCCAAGCTCTTTGACCCCTTAGTGGTGCAGCTGCTAGTTCCTGTGTAATCTTAATTCTATTTCCACAATACTCTAATTATTTCTTTCCAGCTGCTTGCAATATTTTCTCCTTGACTGGGGAACTCTGGAACTTGGCTACCGTATTCCTAAGGGTTTCTGTTTTGGAATCTCTTTCAGGAGGTGATCAGTGAATTCTTTCAATATGTATTTTGAACCATTTTGAACCATTCAATATTGTTCTAGAATATCAGGACAATTTTCCTTGATAATTTCATGAGAGGTGATATCATTTTCACGATGACTTTCAGGTAGTCACACATTTTTTAAATTGTCTCTCCTGGATCTATTTTCCAGGTTAGTTGTCTTTCAATGAGAAATTTCAAGTTATATTCTATTATTTTATTCTTTTGGTTTTGTTTGATAATTTCTTGCTTTCCCATAAAGTCGTTAACTTCCATCTTCTCCATTCTAATTTTTACAGAACTGTTTTCTTCAGTGAACTAGTGAAACTTTCTTTCCTTTTGGCTAATTCTGCTTTTTAAATCATATTTCTTTTCATTGGCTTATTGGATCTCTTTTGCCAATTGAGTTAGCCTACTTATAAAAGTATTCTTTACTTCAGCATTTTTTGATGTCTCCTTTACAAGGTGTTGACTAGCTTTTCATGATTTTCTTGCATTCTTCTCATTTCTCTTCCCAATTTTTCCTTCATTTCTCTTACGTGATTTTCAAAATTCTTTTTTATATTTATTTATTTAAGTTTTCAACGTTCATTTACACAACATTTTGAGTTCCAAATTGTCCCCCTATTTCTCCCCTCCTCCACCCCAAAACACCTAGAATTCTAATTGCCCCTATCACCATTCTGCCCTCCCTTCTAATATTCCTCCCTTCCTTTATGCCTATCTTCTCTTTTTGTCTTGTAGGGCAATATAAATTTCTAGACCCCATTAACCTCTATTTCTTATTTCCTAGTTGTATGCAAGAACAGTACTGTTCCCAAAACTGTGAGTTCCAACTTTTCTTCCTCCCTCCCTCCTCACCCATCGCCATTGGGAAATCAAGCTATTCAATATAGACGATATCTGTGTAGTTTTGCAAATGACTTCCATAACAGTCGTGTTGTGTAATACCAACTATATTTCCCTCCATGCTATCCTGCCCCCCATTTCTTCTATTCTCTCTTTTACCCCTGTCCTTACCCAAGAGATTTGATTTCTAATTGCTCCCTTCTCCCATTGCCCTCCCTTCCATAATCCCCCCCACCTGGCTTATCCCCTTCTCCCCCACTTTCCTGTGTTGTAAGATAGACTTTCATACCAATATGAGTGTGCATTTTATTCTTTCCTTTAGTTGAATGTGATGAGAGTAAGCTTCATATTTTGTTTTCTCACCTCCCCCATTTTTACCTCCACTGAAAAGTCTTTTACTTGACTCTTTTATAAGATAATTTGCCCCATTCCATTTCCCTCTTTCTCCTGCCAATACATTTCTCTCTCACACCTTAATTAAACTTTTTAAAGATATGATTCCATTCTATTCAACTCACCCTGTGCTCTCTATCTTTTTATCTCTCTGTATCTGTCTGTCTATCTGTCTGTCTGTCTGTCTCTCTCTCTCTTCCTCTCTCTCTCTCTCTCTCTCTCTCTCTCTCTCTCTCTCTCTCTCTCTCTGTGTGTGTGTGTGTGTGTGTGTGTGTGTGTGTGTGTGTGTGTGTATGGCGGTCTGTAATCCCACCAACTACTCAGATACTGAAAAACAGTTTCAAGAGTTACAAATGTTGTCCTTCCATGCAGGAATGTAAACAGTTCAACTTTAGTAAGTCCTTTATAATTTCTCTTTGCTGTTTACCTTTTCATGATTCTCTTGATTCTTCTGTTTGAAAGTCAATTTGTTTTGTTTTTTTTTTTTTTTTTTTTTTTTTTTTTTATCAGCTCTGGTCTTTCCATCAAGAATTCTTGAAAGTCCCTTGTTTCATTGAAAGACCATTTTTTCCCTTGAAGAATTATGCCCAGTTTTACTGAGAAGATGATTCTTGGTTTGAGTCCTAGTTCCATTGAATTCTGGAATATCCTATCCCATGCCCTTTGATCCCTTAATGTAGAAGCTGCTAGATCTTGTGTTATCCTGATTGTATTTCAATAATACTTGAATTGTTTCTTTCTAGCTGCTTGCAATATTTTCTCCTTGACCTGGGAACTCTGGAATTTGGCCACAATGTTCCTAGGAGTTTCTCTTTTTAGGTCTCTTTCCGGAGGTGATCAGTGGATTCTTTCAATATTTATTTTGCCCCTTGGTTCTAGATTTTCAGGGCAGTTTTTCTTGATAATTTCATGAAAGATGATGTCTAGGCTCTTTTTTTGATGATGGCTTTCAGGTAGTCCCATAATTTTTAAATTGTCTCCCCTGGATTTTTTTTCCAGGTCAGTTGGTTTTCCAATGAGGTATTTCACACTCTCTCCCATTTTTTTTTCATTCTTTTTGTCTTGTTTTGTGATTTCTTGGCTTCTTATGAAGTCATTAGCCTCAATGTCTTCCATTCTAATTTTGAGAGAACTCTTTTCTTCAGTGAGCTTTTGAGCCTCCTTTTCCATTTGGCTAATTCTTCTTTTTAAAACAGTTTTCTCCTCATTGGCTTTTTGAACCTCTTTTGCCAATTGAGTTAGCCTATTTTTCAAGGTATTATTTTCTTCAGCATTTTTTTGTGTATCTTTTAGCAAGGTGTTGACCCATTTTTTATGCTTTTCTTGCATCTCTCTCATTGTTCTTCCCAATTTTTCCTCCACCTGTCTAACTGGACTTTCAAAATCCTTTTTGAGCTCTTCATGGCCTGAGATCATTGAATATTTATTTTGTATGTTTGTGATACAGAAGCCCTGACTTTTATGTCTTTCCCTGATGATGAGCATTGTTCTTCCTCATCCCAAAGGATGGGACAAGATACCTGTCCACCAAGAAAGTAACTTTCTATAGCCTTATTTTTCCCCCTTTTTTTGGGTATTTTTTCTAACCATTTACTTAACTTTTGGATCCTTTGACAAGAGTAGGGTATACTCTGGGAATCTGTAAGATCCTAGTTCCTCCAAGTGGCACAATCAAGCATGTACACTGGTCTGGGAGCAGCAAGATATTTTTGTGCCCAGATTCTTAGCAGTTTCCTCTCCACAGCCATCTGGCCTCTAGTTCCACCCAGCAGTGGGTGCTGAGATTCAGAGAAGCTACATGGACAGGGCCGCCATTCAGTGTGAGATAAAAAAAATCCCTCAGGGCCTCTACACAGGACTGAGGTAAGTAACAGCTCCTCAGAGCCCCCAGTGGTTTTTCGATCCAAAAATGGATGCAGGCTCCTGTAGGGGCTGCTGTGGGAACTGCTGGTGCCTGGCAGATGTGGTCTCTGTGGCCACTGCCTGAGGCTGGAGCTATGGGAATGCACTTTTCCTTCCTGGCCAGCTGAAAAAAACCGTGTCACTGACCTTTTGCACCTGTGGGTTGAGGGATCTGCAAATCTACTACTGCTGTGACTGGAGATTCTGCAACTGGAGATTCTGTCCCTGAGGTGTCCTCCTCCCAGAGATGCAGTTCCTCCAAGGACTTTAGGCCAAGGGCTCCAAAAATGGATGCTGCTGCTGCTGCTACTGCTGCTGCTGCTGCGTCCTGGGTCTGGCACTAGGGGAGGCCCCTCCTCCCTTGTCACTTAGGTGAAAAAGCTTTCTCACTGACCTTTGAAGTTGTCTTTGGCATTTGTGGGTTGAGGGATCTGAGACCTGCAGCTGCTTCAGGGAATTCCAACCCTGAGCCCTGATCAGATCCTGTTCCTGCCACTGCTACACAGCCAAGGCTGAGCTGGGATCCATGTGCTCTGCTCCATTCTGCACCATGTGTAATAAACCTTTCCTGTCAGTCTTCTAGGCTTCTTTGGGCTGGAAATTCCTCTCACACTGTCTTTTTATGGCTTCTGCTACTCTAGAATATATTTAGAGTCATTTGTGCAAGTATGTTATGGGATGTGGGAGAAGAACTAGAATAGATGCATCCTTCTACTTCTCCATCATGGCTCTGCCTTTCTATCTGTCTTGATTTTTAATTTCCTATTATCAAAAATCTATTGAATATTTGTAAGAGAACCAAATCTATTGGATGTTTTATAAGTATATTCTAAAAGAGAACTCATTAGCCTTTTACCCCCCAAAAAAACCTTCTTTTTGCTAACTTTCCTTTTTCTATGGTTAGTAAAATATTCTTTCCAGTATCCCAGGTTCACAAAGACAGTGTCATCCGGAGAACTTCTCTTCTCAGGGCCAACCAGATGATTCTGAATTTTTCTGTTATTAGTGGCTTCAAAATGCTGTCAATGTATCCAACTCTTCTGTTTCCAAATTATCCTCCACATTACTTCAATTTCTATATTACTAAAGTCTGCTTATGATACCCTGTAATGGTAATTTATTTTGTTAATAAATTAATTAATTTATTTAACTTTTCACATTAATTTTCAGCAAATTTTGCCTTCCAAATTTTCTCTCCATTTGTCCCCTCCCCCATCCCAATACACCAAGCATTCTAATTACCCCTATCACCAATCTGTCCTCTCTTCTATCATCCTCCCCTTCCCTTGTCCCCATCTTCTCTTTTTTCCTGTAGGGTCAGATAACTTTCCATTCCCCATTACCTGTATTTCTTATTTCCTAGTAGTAAGAACAATACTCAACAGTTGTTCCTAAAGCTTTGAGTTCTAACTTCTCCCCATCCCTTCTTCACCACCCATTCCCTTTGGGAAGGCAGGCAATTCAACATAGGCAATATCTGTGTAGTTTTGCAAATTAATTCGATAATAGTCGTGTTGTGTAAGACTAACTATATTTCCCTCTATCCTATCCTGCCCCCCACTGCTTCTATTCCCTCTTTTGATCCTGTCCTTCCCCAAGAGTGTTGATTTGAAATTGCTCCCTCCTCCCATTGCCCTCCTTTCCATCATCCCCCCTACCCTGCTTATCCCTTTCTCCACCACTTTCCTATATTGTAAGAGAGGTTTTGATACCAAAATGAGTGTGCGTTTTATTCCTTCCTTTCGTTGAATGTGATAATACTAAACTTCATGTTTTTCTCTCAGATCCCTTCCTTTTTCCTCCACTAAAAAGTCGCCTGCTTGCCTCTTCTATGAGAGATAATTTGCCCCACTACATTTCTCCCTCTCTCCTCCCAATATATTTCTCACTCTCCATGTAACTTCAATTTTTTGAGATACGATACCATCCTATTCAATTCACTCTGTGCTCTCTGTCTCTGTGTGTGCGTGCATGTGTGTATGTGTGTGCATGTAATCCCACCAACTACCCAGATATTGAAAACTTTCAATACTTACAAATATTGTCTTTCCATGTAGGAATGTAAACAGTTCAACTTTAGTATTTCCCTTATGACTTCTCTTTGCTGTTTCCCTTTTCATGCTTCTTTTCATTCTTGTGTTGGAAAGTCAAATTTTCTTTTCATCTCTGGTCTTTTCATCTGGAATGCTTGAAAGTTCTCTATTTCACTGAAAGACCATATTTCCCCTGAAGTATTATACTCAGTATTTCTGGGTAGGTGATTCTTGGTTTTAGTCCCAGTTCCTTTGACTTCTGGAATATCTTATTCCATGCTCTTCGGTCCCTTAAGGTAGAAGCTGCTAGACCTCTTGTTATCCTGATTGTATTTCCACAGCACTTGAATTGTTTCTTTCTAGCTGCTTACTATATATATATATATATATATATATATATATATATATATATATATATATATATATATATATATATATATATATATATATTGGCCTGAGAGCTCTGGAATTTGGCCACAATGTTCTTAGGAGTTTCGCTTTTTGGAACTCTCTCAGGCAGTGATCAGTGCATTCCTTGAATTGTTATTGTGCCCTCTGGTTCTAGAATCTCAGGGCAGTTTTCCTTAATAATTTCATGGAAGATGATATCTAGGTTCTTTTTCTGATAATGGCTTTCAGGTAGTCCCATGATTTATAAATTGTCTCTCCTGGATCTATTTTCCAGGTCAATTGTTTTTCCAATGAGATATTTCACATTCTCTTCCATTTTTTCATTCTTTTGGTTTTGTTTGGTGAATTCTTGGTTTCTCACAAAGTCATTAGCCTCCGTCTGTTCCATTCTGATTTTGAGAGAACTATTTTCTTCAGTGAGCTTTTAAACCTCTTTTTCCATTTGGCTAATTCTGCTTTTGAATGCATTCTTCTCCTCATTGGCTTTTTGAACCTCTTTTGCCAACTGAGTGAGCCTATTTTTCAAGGTGTTATTTTCTTGAGCATTTTCGTTGGGTCTCCTTTACCAAGGTATTGACCCATTTTTCATGCTTTTCTTGCATCTCTCTCATTTGTCTTCCCAGTTTTTCCTCCACCTGTCTAACTTGATTTTCAAAATCCTTTTTGAACTCTTCCATGGCCTGAGCCCATTGGATATCTATTTTGGATGTTTGGGATACAGAGGCCTTGACTTCTATGTCTTTACCTGATGGTAAGCATTGATCTTCTCATCAGAAAGGAAAGGAGGATATATCTGTTCACCAAGAAAGTAACCTCCTATGGTCTTATTTTTTTTCCCTTTTCTGGGCATTTTCCTAGCCATTTACTTGACTTCTGAGATTCCTCTCCACCCCCACCTCACTAGTGCTTGAGGTCTGAGATTCAAGTGCTGCTCCCCAGCCTCAGGTCTTTCAGCAGGGCATGGGGCTGCTATTCAGTGGGGTTAAGTTCAGATTGTCAGGTGGGGGCAGGGCTGCCTCACAGGGCCCAGTTCCCCCAGGGGTTTATGCGGAAACCTTCAACAATGGATCTTAGCTCCTGTCTGCTTTGGAAGCCCCAGTGTGCTCCTGCATCTGCTGCTGCCTCCCGAGGGGTCTAAGTTGTGGAGACACCCCACTCCCCTCTTGTTCGGCCAGATAGGGTCTCTCACTGACTTGCAGTGCCTGTGGGTTGAGGGACCTTCATGACCGCTGGAGGTTCTGTCCCTGAAGCCCTCTTGGATCTGGTCCTCTCAGTGTCGTGCAGCCAAGACAGGGCTGAGATCCGCTCTGGTCCGGTGCGTGATGGACCTCTGGTGTCTGTCTTTCAGGGCTCTCTGGAAGAGAAATCTCCTCCACTCCGTTGCTTCGTGGCCTCCACTGCCTCAGAATTTGTTGGGACTTCTTTTTACAGTTAATTTATTGTCTGTGGGTTTGGAGCTAGCATATTGGAATCGTTCTACTCCACCATCTTGGCTCCTCCCCAATTTCAATTTTTTTAGATATGATCCCTTCTGATTCAATTCACCCTGTACTCTCTGTCTGTATCTATGTGTGTCAGTGTGTGTATTTCCTCCAAAAACTGAGAAAATTCCCTAGGGTTACAAATGTTTTCTTTCCATGTAGGAATGTGAACAGTTCAGCTTTGGAAAGTCCTTTATAATTTCTCTTTTCTGTTTACCTTTTTCACACTTCGCTTTCTTCTTGTGTTTGAAAGTCAAATTTTCTATTCAGTTCGGGTGTTTTCGTCAAGAATGTTTGAAAGTCCTCTATATCATTGAATGACCATTTTTTTCCCCTGAAATATTATACTCAGTTTTGCTGGGTAGGTGATTCTTGATTTCAATCGCAGTTTCTTTGACTTCTGGAATATCATATTCTAAGCTCTTCAGTCCGTTAATGTAGAAGCTGCTAGATCTTGTGTTATCCTGATTTTATTTCCACAATCTTTGAATTGTTTCTTTCAAGCTGCTTACAATATTTTCTCCTTGACCTGGGAACTCTGAAATTTGGTTACACTATTCCTAGGAATTTCTGTTTTTGGATCTCTTTCAGGAGATCATCGGTGGATTCTTTCAGTATTTATTTTGCCTTCTGGTTCTAGCATATCAGGGCAATTTTCCTTGATAATTTCATGAAAGATAACATCTAGGGTCTTTTTTTTGACCGTGACTTTCAGGTAGTCCCTTAACTTTTAAATTGTCTCTCCTGGATCTATTTTCTGAGTCAGTTCTTTTTCCAATGAGATATTTCACACTATCTTCCATTTTTTCCACTCTTTTTGTTTTGTTTTTAATTTCTTGGTTTCTCATAAAACCATTAGCTTCTATCTGCTCTGTTTTAATTCTTAAAGAACTATTTACTTCAGTGAGCTTTTGAACATCCTTTGACTAATTCTGCTTTTTAAAGCAGTCTTCTCCTCATTAGCTTTTTGAACTGCTTTTGACAATTGAATTAGCCTATTTTTAAAGGTATTATTTTCTTCAGTATTTTGGGGGGTATCTTTTAGCAAGCTGTTGATTCACTTTTCATGATTTTTCTGCTCCATTCTCATTTCTTTTCCCAATTTTTCATCCATCTATCTTATTTGAATTTTCAAATTCTCTTTTGAGTTCTTCCATGACCTGAGATCATTGTACCTTTATTATGGAGGCCTCTGGTGATAACCATTGTTCTTCTTCATCTGAATTGATGGAAGGAAATACCTGTTCACCAAGAAAGTAACCTTCCATAGTCCTAAATATTTTTTTTCCATTTTTGGGGGTATTTCTCAATCAGTTATTTTTCTTTTGAGTCCTTTGTGAAGAAGAAGGTGTACTCTGAGGACCTGTAATTTCTCATTTCCTTCAAGGTGGAGTTTCCTTCATTTCCTTCAAGGGAGGGAGTTTATTCTTTTCCTTGCCTGTGCATTGGTGTGGCAGCAACTAAAATCTTTTCTGCCCAGAATATGAGTGTAGTAGAACTCCTACTCCACAACTTTCTCAGCTCAGCCACACACCAGGACCCTGTTGAAAGCTGAGATTCAGATCAGCTGCTAAATTCCCCCAGGGGCTTTAGTCTGAATGCTCCACAAATGTATGTTGCTGCTGCCATACCCACCACGGGGGACCAGGGCCAAGGGAGGAATCTGTTCCCTTCTCTCCCTTTGAAAAAGCCCTCTCACTGACCTCTGAAGTTGCCCCCTAGGTTGTATGAATAGAGATGAGTTTTGTCTTGCTCTTCATAGATTCTTTAAAATATTAATCATTTGAAAATCTGTTGACAATCATAGTAAAACAACACATTGCATATTATATAATGGGCTAGAGTTTTTCATTTTTTTTCAGTAGTGCTTGTCAGTATTGCAAATCTCAGATGAATTGCTGAAAAAAAACATTTGGCTATAGGACTGGAGTGAAAATGTGTGGGAGATATTTAACCAGCTCAATTAACCAAGGAGTCAGTCAGTTTTATTAATTCCTCAACACATTAGGCTTGAACCATTTTAAAAAAAACTAGAGGATATAGTCTCCAAGTGTGATCTGGGTTGGAATTTTTAGAACACAATGATAAAATTATTCCTGCTACTTTTTGACCTCCTAAGGTTTCCAGAGAGCAAATTTGTCTTAATAATTATAATAGAGATTTGAATAAGGATGTCATTTTTTCTTTGGATATAAATGGATCAGTATGTGTATACATGTTACATACATGTACATGTGTATATATAACCATTATGTAGTGTAGTGGAAATAATGCCATACTCTAAAGTAGGGAAGATCTGATATTATTGGATTTACATCCTACTGGACAATGATTTCTGCTAACATATCTCCACATACTGTTGGCTGTGGACAACAAAGTGCCTCCTGTACCTCCTTTACCGTACCTCGAGGTCATGAAAGACCTTGCTTCCTCGGATATTCTCAGTGATCCCAACACTTACATTTTCAACTGCCTTTTGGCCCTCATTACCAACTGAAGAAGTGCCCAAAGCCATACATCTTCATTTGAGCCATTCTCCTTTGCCCAAGAATCCTTTAGAAAAAAAAATGAAGTAGAACTAATAGTCAATAAAGGGGTTAGAAAATCAATATTGGAGTGTAATTTCAGAAATTATGGAATGATATCTGTTTGAATCCCAAGACAAACCATTCAACATCACAGAAATACAAACATGAAAAGTGGTCACCACCCTCTTTAAAGTGTCTGAGCAGACAGGCTAACTGAACTTGAGGGTAACCAACGGACTTCAAACCCATTGGGGAATTAGGGATATATCAGCTCTCATCATGAAGATGTGGGCAGAAGGGGCAATTAAGAACAAATAGTTCCAATGTCCATGAAGGCTGCTGAAGCAGGTGCTATGGAGTGATTAGAGTTTGGTCAGACAGTCAAAGACAGCCGAATTATTCACTGCGTCTTAGGCCATCATATGTTATCTTCACTTTTTTCCTGGCTGTAGATTTTGATGACTCTAGGAAGAGAGTGAGACTGATGACTTTGTATAATATTAACTCATGTGTATCTAGTTCATTTCTATGATCAATTCTATGAAGATTTATCTTCTAGAAATAAGAGAGAGAGAGAGAGAGAGAGAGAGAGAGAGAGAGAGAGAGAGAGAGAGAGAGAGAGAGAGAGAGAGAGGCAGATACAGAGACAGAGAGGGAGAGGTCATATTTACCCTAGGGGATTAGAATGCTAATGTGGGAAATTAAAAGATAACTGGGGCAACAAACGTATTTCCACTTAAAGTGCAAAATGAGGCAGAGTAGAGAGTAATAGAATTTAGTCAAGATAACTTGCTGGTCATGGCAAACACTCTTTTTCAACAACTGAAAACACGACTCAACACATGGACATTACAGATATGATTAATATAGAAAACCATTTGATTGTAAATGTTGCAGCCAAAAGTGGAGAAGCTCTGTAGCATCAGTTAGAACAAGATCTGGAGTTAAATGTGGCTCAGATTATGAACTTCCTATTGAAAATTCAGACTGAAATTGTAAAAAGTATTGAAGGCATCATAGTAAACAGGTTTGATGTAAATAACATCCTTTATGAATATGAAAAGGAGGTGATGAATAGATTTACGGGATTATATCTGGTAGATAGAATACTGTAAGAAGAGATTTACAACACTGTACAGAAGACAGCTACAAAAAAAGCATGCCAAAGAAAAATAAGAGCGAGAAAGCCAAATGGGTATCTGATGAAGTTTTACAAATGGCTTAGTAAAGAAAGAAAACTAAAGGAGAAAAGGAAATATATACCCAACTGAATGCAGAATTGCAGGTGATAGCAAGGAGAGATAAGATTTTCTTAAATGAACAATACAAAAACAAAAAGAAGAAAAAAAATAGATGGGAAAGACAAGAGAGTTCTTAAATTGGATATCGAGGGAATGGTTCATGCAAAAATAGGCAAAGTAAAAAAAAAGTGGCAAGGACTTAACGGGAGTACAAGTGATTAACAAGAAGTGGAAAGGATATCCACAAGAACTCTACAAGAAAGTAACATCACATAACCATGATGGTGTAGTTACTGATCTAGAGCCATAGATCCTGTAGCATGAAGTAAATGAGGTTTTAGGAAGCAATGCTAACAATAAACCCAGTGGAGGTGATGGGATTCCAGCTCAGATGTTTAAAATCCTAAAAGCTGATGCTTTTAAAATGCTTCACTCAATATGCCAGCAATTTGAAAAGCTCAATAATGGCCACTGGATTGTAAAATATCTGTTTATGTCCCAGTCCTAAACAGGGACAACGGCCAAGAACGTTCAAATTACCACATAATTGTACTCTTTTTACACAGAGCAAAGTTATGCTTAAAATTCTGCAAGATAGGCTTCAGTAATTTGTGAGCAGAGAATGAATAGAAAAACAGGCTCCTTTGCAAAGGGGCAGAGGAGCTAGAGACTGAATTGCCAACATTCCCTGGATTATGGAGAAAATAACGGACTTCCAGAAAGATATTTACTTTTCCTTCATTGTCTACACTAAAGCTTTTTTCTGTGTTGACCACAATAAAATATAAAAAGTCCTCAAAGAGGTGGGAGTACCCAGTAGTCTTACTTATCTTCTGAAGGACATGTATGCAGGTAGAAAAGCAACAGTTAGAATTTAACATGAAGCAAACGGTTAGTTTGAGATTGAGAAAGGAGTATGACAAGGCTGTGTATTGTCACCTTTTAAAAATTTAATTTATATGAAGAGTACATCATGCAAAATATTAGGCTGGATAAATCAAAAACTGAAATTAAAGTTGCCAGACAAAATATCAATAATCTCAGATATGTAGATGATACCACTCTGAGGGCATAAAGTGAAGAAGAATGAAGAAACCTTTTGATAAATGTGAAAGAGGAGAGTATAAATGCTGACTTGGAGTTTAACATAAAAAAATAACTTTTGGCAACTAGTTCCATCAATTCCTGGCTTCCTAGTTTCACCCCGATCTTATTGGAAATGCATCCAGCTTATGTCCCTTACATATAATGCTTGCTGAAGGTTTTAGGAAGATACTGCTTATCAATGTATGGAAAGTTCCATTTTTTCCTAGGCTCTCTGGTGTCTTCAATAGGAATTGGTGTTGTATTGCATCAAAAGCTTTTTCTGCATCTATTGAGATAATCATGTGGTTTTTGTTAGTTTTCTTGTTGATATGGTCAGAAATGCGAATGGCTTTCCTAATATTGAACCAACCCTGCATTACTGGTATAAATATTACTTGATCATAATGCATTATTCTCCTGATTAGTTGCTTTATTCTTTTTGCTAAAATCTTAGTTAAAATTTTTGCATCTCTATTTATTAGTGAAATTGGTCTATAATTTTCTTTCTCTGTTTCGAGTTTTACTAGTTTAGTTATCAAAGCCATATTTGTAGCATAAAAAGAATTTGAGAGGACCCCTTTTCCCCAAATAGTCTATAATATACTGGAATCAACTGTTCTTTAAATGTTTGGTAGAATTGACTTGTAAATCCATTTGACCCTGGAGATTTTTTCCTAGGGAGTTCATTGATGGCTTATTCAATTTCTTTTTCTGAGATGTGGTTATTTAAGTATTCATCTTCCTCTTCTGTTAGTCTGAGCAATTTGTATCTTTCAAAATAATCATTTATGTCATTTGGATTGTCGAATTTATGGGCCTACAATTGGGCAAAGTAATTTCTTATTGATTTAATTTGCTCCTCATTGGAGTTGAGTTTACCTTTTTTCATTTTTGATGTTGGTGATTTGGTTTTCTTCTTCTTTTGTATTCAAATTGATCAAAACTTTATCAATTTTATTGGTTTTTCTTAAAGCAAACTCCAAGTTTTATTTATTAGTTCTATAGTTTTCTTAATTTCAGGTTTATTAGTCACTCCTTCTGTTTTCAGTATTTCTAATTTTGTATTTACTTTAGGATTTTAAATTTGTTCTTTTTCGAATTTTTTTAAGGTGCATGCCCAATTTATTGATCTCCTCTTTCTCTATTTTTTTCATGTAGGCACTCACTAATATAAAATTTCATCTCATTATTGCTTTTGCATTATTCCATAAAATTTGGTTGATAGCCTGATTAATGTCATTGTCTTAAATGAAGCTATTGGTTATTTATATAATTTATTGTTTAACCCATTCATTCTTTAGGATTAGATTCTTTAGTTTCCACTATCTCTACCTTTATGCACTGGATTGTGAGATTTTTATGCCCTAGAACATAATCAATTTTTGTATATGTGCCATACATTGCTGAGAAAAAGGTGTTTTCCTTTCTATCCCCATTTAATTTTCTCCAGAGATCTATCATGTCTACCTTATCTAAAGTTCTATTCATCTCATTAACTTCTTTTTTTCTTTATTTTGAAGTTAATGTTATCAAGTTGAGAGACTGGCAGTTTAAGGTCCCCTACTAGTATAGCATTCCTGTCTATTTCTTTCTGGAACTCCCTTAACTTCTCCTCTAAGAATCTGGATGCTATACCACTTGGAGTATAGATGTTTTCTAATGACATCGATTCCTTGTCTATGGTGCATTTTAGCACGATATAGTTTCTTTCGTTATCTCTTTTGATTAGATCTACTACTGCTTTTGCTTTGTCTGAGATTAGGATTGCTACCAATGCATTTTTTTTACATCAGCTGAAGCACAATAAATTCTGTTCCAACCTTTTTCCCTTACTCTATGTGTATCTCCCCTTTTCAAATGTGTTTTTTGTAAAGAACATATTGTTGGATTATGATTTTTAATCCATTCTTCTATCCTTCACTGTTTTAGGAGATATTTCATCCCATTCACATTCACAGTTATGATTGCTATCTCTTTCTTTCTCTCTATCCTCTTTCCCCTATTTGTGCTTTTGATTCTCCCTTCTCCATTCCCCTCCATAGAGTTTCAATTTTTGACCACCACCTCCCGTAGTCTTCCCTTCCTTCTTTGAGCCCTTCTCGCTTTAACTTCCCTTTACCCTTATTTCTTCTTCCTTCCCTTTTGGCCTTCTCTATCTTTTCTTTCCTCCTTTCCCCTTATATTGCTTATATAACTAGTTAGAGTTATGTACTTAATTAAGTTTGTTGCTCCCTCCTTGAACCAAATCAGATGAGAGTAAATATCACACAATGTCCATCTCCCTCCCCTCTTTCATTCTACTGTAATATATTTTTTGCTTCTTACTGCTATGTACTTTATCATTTTCTGCCTCCTTCTTTTCACTACTCCTGTTCCAATCTCTTCACAACTTTAAATTACATTTTTATCCTCACATCATTTCCTTTATACCTGCTTCCTCTATCTTTGCATATCCTTTTTATATTTCAAAATAAATATACAATTCTTAAGGTTAACAAATATCATCTTCTCTTGTAGATATAAAAAGTATGTCCATATTCAGTAATGTTTGTTTTGTTTTTTTTGTTTTGTTTTGTTTTCTGCCGTTTACCTTTGTATGCCTCTTCTGAGACCGGTACATCGAATTTTCTATTGTGTTCTGGCCTTTTCATCTGTAAGGTCTTTAATTCCCTTACTTTACTGAATGTCCCTCTCCTTGCCTGAAATGTTATGTTCAGTTTTGCTGGGTAATTGATCCTTGGTTTAGTCCCAGCTTCTTTGACTTATGGAATATTATATTCCCATTTCTTCAATCTTTTAATGCAAAATCTGCAAGGTCCTGTGTGATCCTGACTATAATTCCTCGATATTTGAATGGTTTCTTTCTGGCTGCCTGTAGTATTTTCTTGTTGATTTGATAGTTTTGGAATTTTATCACTATATTCCTTGGTGTTTTTAATTTGGGAACCCTTTCAGGAGGTGAGAGGTGCATTCTTCTGATGACTATTTTTTCCCTCTGGATCTAGGAATTCTGGACAGTTTTTTTTAATGTTTTACAATCATTTCCTTGAAGTTAAGATTTTATCCCTCCTCACCCTTCCCCCACTACCCCCCTCCCTCCCCATGACAGCATACAATTCTGTATAGGTTCTACATATACTTTCCTATTGAGCGCATTTTCACTATAGTCATGCTATGTAGTTGAACTAAAATAAATGAAAGAAATCATATAACAAATCAAAACATAATACACTGAAACCCACACACACACTGGGTAGTTTTTTGTTTTTTTTTTTGATGATTTCTTGGAAGATATTTTCCAGAACTTTTTTTTTCATGACTTTCTGTTTGTCCAATAATCCTTGGATTTCCTCTCCTGGATCTATTTTCCAGGTCAGTTGTTTTTTCAGATAGATATTTTACATTTTGTTCTAACTTTTCATTCTTTAGATGTTGTTTGTCTGATTCTTGATGTCTCATGGAATCATTAGCTTTTACTTGTCAAATTCTAATTTTTATCAAATTTCTTTCTTCAGTTACCTTTTTGAATCTCCTTTTCCTTTGGCCCAATTATTCTTTTTAAAGTTATTTTTTCCAGTTAGATTTTGTACTTCCTTTTCCATTTCTCCAATTTTCCCAGTTATGCATTGTGCTTCATTTTCCATCTGTCCAGTTTACCTTTACAAGGACCTGTTCTCTTCAGGGAATTCTTTTGTCATACTTTTAAAATCATCGGCTAGTCTTTCCTCTATTTTTGCAATTTGACTTTTAAAATCCTTCTTCAGTTCTTTCATGAGTGCACTTTTTGCTTGCAAACAGTTCATAGTTCCTTCTGAAGTTTCAGATGGGAGTGCAGTCTCAATGCTGACCTATTTGGTGTGCCTGTTTTGCTTCTTGTTCCCATAGAAAAATTTTATGGTCTTTTCTTTCCTCCTCTCCTTCTTAGTCATGATGATGATAATCACCCTTATCTTGGCTTTTAAAGTAGATCTCTCCTTTTAGGGCACAAGAGGCTGTGTTCCCAGCCCTTGTACGTTAAACTTGAGGCTTCATGTGTTGTGGCTTCTGGTTCTTTCAGCTAGCAGCTAAAGTGATGCAGTTTACCTAGTGCTGAGCTGACTGGTGTGAGAAAGCACAGGTGAAGTGAAGTCTTTTTGTTTTTCCCCAAATTTGTCCTGAAGCTAACTTGTTTAGTGTGGGAGAGAGTTGGTCTGGCCACAGGAGACATCCTCTGCTGACCTAGAGCACAGGCAAGCTCTGCAGTTGTTGATCATGGCTGCCCTAGTGTCTTCCTGATTTCCCTGGGGTGCTGAGGCACCCCTGGGCTTCTGATATTGGTGATTGTGGAATTTCACGTGCCTTGGGCTCCAGATCTCCTCCAGGGTTGCTGAGGTGGGCCTGTATGGGCCAGCTCTGATCCTGAACTGTTCCTAGTCAGCCACAGAAAGAGGAATACTCCTAAGCAGTTTTCCTAGTCTCACATTGTAAGAGACTATTTGCCCCTCCTGCTTTTTCCACTGTTTCAGAATTTTTCTGAGGAAATATTTTATCATTCTTTCAAGGTCAAGAAGGTGAGTGATAAAGCATTTACCAACCACTCTACCATTTTGGCTCCCAGAAGTTCAAGTAGGTGACTTAGAGACATTTGTTCTGTAGGCTGTGAATCTCAGAAGCAGCCTCTGAAGATACCTGGGACTCCTCAGCTCATGGACTCCCATCCTGGGCTGAAATTCCAGAGATTCTGCAGCACAGTTGCTACCTCAGACCACCCAGGGCTTCCAGCTTCTTATGAAAGTTCAGTCTCACTAGGGTAGAGAGAAGAGAGTTCAAAGAGAAGGGACAGCAGCCAGCCTCAATACAGGGGACAGGATTGTGTTCGTCCTTCATTGTCGAAGAAGACCATGCCATTAGAGATATAATGACATGACGTGCATGTGACTTTGTTTTGAGTGAGGGAGGGCTGTGCAGGTCACCAGCTTCACTTCTTCTCCACAGCCATCTCTAAAGGCTAACATTTTAAGTAAATTAGGAGAACATGGAAAATTACTTGCCAGATCCATGGGAAAAAGAAAAGTTTATGAACAAAAAATTAAAAAGTGGAAATCATGGGAAGTAAAATGCAAAATTCCAATTACATTAAATTAAAAAAAAGTTACACAAACAAAAGTAATACAGTCAAACATGGAAGAAAAATAAAAAACTAGGGAAAGTTTCTCTGATAAAATGTTTTTAAGGAACTGAGCCTTTTTTTTTAAAATTAGAGCTATTTAGCGCTGGATATCAAATGATATCAACATGTAGTTTTAAGAACAAGCTATCAATAGTCACTTTAAAAATGCTCTCAATAACTACTGATGATCAAAATGCAAAATGAAACATCTCTGAGATACCATTTATCAGACTGGCTAACATGACATAGAAGGAAAACGACAAATGATGAGAGGATATGGAATAATTGGGACATTATTGAGTTCTTGGTAAAGTTGTGAACTAATTTAACTACTATGGAGAACAATTCTGAATTGCATTCAAAAACTTATAAAGTTTTGACCCAGAAATACCACCACTAGATCTGGATTCCAAAAAGAATAAATAAAAGCAGAAGGAATCTATTTTTAAAAAACATAGTAACTCTTTTGTGATGGCAAAAAAATTAGTAATTTGGAGCATGATCACCAATTGTGGAATGCTAAACAAGTAATGGTAGATACTTTTAATGGAATACTATTGTTCTACTTATCAAAAAAAGTAACAAGCATGTAGACTTCAGAAAAAAAAAAAACAAAAAAAACAATGAGCAGAAACAGGAGAACCCCGTATCCACTACAGAAATATTGTAAGAATGATCACAGCAAATTACTTATCTAGTCTGATCAGTGATTTTAGACATTTCCAACTGACCCTTGATGAAATTGCTATGCACCTTCACAGAAAGAAATAAAGAGCTCTGACTGCATAATGAAGCATAGTTTTTCACTTCATTTTTATTATTTCATTTTATTTGTATTTTCTTTTGCAACATGACTAGTATGAAAAACTATTTTGAATTACTTCAAAAATATAATTAATATTGAGTTATTTCCCTGCTAAAACAGAGGTGAGTGGGAGGGGGAGAAATCAGAACACATTCCTTAAGAGTGTTAAAAAATTTTAATATGTCATAGGGAAATATTTAATGAAATAAATTTTAAAAATCTAATTTTAGGAACTGAGGATGATCATTTTCTCTGTCCAATTAGTTTTGTGGGTTACAGCAAAGCATGAGTGATTTCAAAGGCAAAATTCCAACAAATGCATGAAATAGTTCATTTTGTTCTCTTCTTCAGGAAGAAGCCATGATTTTAACTTCCATTGCTTGTAACACTTTGGAGTTTTTTCCCCAAGAGAATGAGGTTTGTATTTTATAATTCATAGTTTTTCATACAATCTGGCAGATCTTTGAAAGTAAACTACTCCAACTCCATGTTCAGAGGTGATGAAACTGAGACATAATTAATTTTCCAAAGTTGCTCTGGTATTAAGTCTCAGATTTTTATTTGAATTCAAGTTCTCTCATTTCAAAGCCTTCTTCTTCCCTCAATATACAATTAGTCACAAGCTCTTTCACTATTGAAAGTCTACATGATCAGGTTTCTTTACCAAATCATGCCTTAGGATCGCTTCTTATGCAATTAAAATCAGCAGGTTGCATAGATCCTACATAGTAAGTGCTTAATAAAGGTTGATAGAGTGATTGAAATTTGATAATATTTATGGAATATTTATCATGTCTTCACTAATAACACATTGTAGTGTCTCTCTGTAAAATGAAAGCATGCTCTTCATCTTGCAAAAAGTGTCCAAAGATATTCCATTGTCACTTGAATTTCAACCAGCTCTACAAAGTTAAAAAAAAAAAAAAAGTCTTCATAACAGGTACATGCATACCCCCTGTTTTTGCCATCCAAGGACCAGACTCCTGGGTGTAGAACCTAATTCTCAGAGTTGGTAACCTGTTAATGTAGTTCCTAGCCAGATAATGTTTTTTAAAAGTATTTCTAACGCCTTGGTCTTACATTAGTAGAGGAATTAGATGCATAAAAAATCAGTGAATGAATAAAATTTCTTGAAAATTTTGTAGAATAAAGTTTAAAGTTCTTAATTTTTCATTCAAAGATCAGTGTTGAATAAAATAATAACAGGAACTAGTAACTCTCCCTGGTACAGCATTATCAAGTAATAAATCTGCAACCTCACACTTTCCAAAATATAGTATTGGAAAATGCTACATGAATATAAATGGATTCAGTTTTAGAGCATTCAGTCTCATGAACTGACTTTGTTGAGTCAGATTAAAACATGGTACCAAAAGGATCTTCATTCACAATAAAACTGGATTTTAAGTATATATGAAGAAGAAAGCTTGCATATGAAAATTATTGATTATTTTATGGCCATAATTATGCCTTACAAACCTCCACATACTATGAGGTATAGTTAATATGGCCTTCTTAGTTATATCTAATAAAATACATTCTATTTCTCATCTCTGTGCCTTTACACTAGTTGTTGTAGATGAATGCAATGTACTTCACTGTCTCTTAAAATCCCTAACTTCCTTTAAGATTCAGAACAAATATCACCTTGTACATGAATTTTTTTTCCCAGTTGATTAGTTGCTAACACATTCCCGATAAAATCACACTATATTTATTTGGAACTTCTTTTTAATCTGTCATTATGCATATATGCCATTTCTCCCAATCGAATATAAGCTTCTCCAAGTCAACTGTTCTTTTACTTTTCTATTTATGTTGCTAGGACAATGAGTGACAAATAGTATCTTCAATAAAAATTTTTTGATAGACTTTTATGTGTGTATGTGCCTAAGTGTTTATGTATATAAAGGAAATATGATACCTGCTGTGAGAATAGGAGAGTATCTAATAAAAATGGGAGTTTTTTACAAAGAACTTTATAAATCAATAGTGTGACCATTTGTTAGTCACTTGTCATATAGAAGAAATTCCTTGCAGGTGAAGATGTGTGATTATAATGAGTTAGTCACTGTATTCACAGCTGATTTGACAAAGGCACCTCAGAGTAACTGTTTGATCAATAATAAGCTCTACGTCTCTTGTGAGGTATTAAATTCTCATAGAAACCTCTAGACAAATAGCTTTTTTCCATTAGAATACAACCAGGAAAAAACAAACAAACAAACAAAAACTTCTCCCAAGTCTAGAAGCAATAATCATGATTTATGGCAAAACAGCACGATAATAAAAGACTTACTTTTTATAAAACCTGAGAAGGAATTAAAGGATATTTCTTCCTGAACCTTGACATTTTATGTGGAGGAGGAAGGAATCTCAATCATTTAGGGAGCAGGATACAAGAAATTAATGCTCTATAAGTGAAGAATTATATTTAGAAGAAGTACTGGTTTTTGAGATTTACCTTTGGGGCAACTTAAGTATGAATTTGTAAGAATGCCTAACTTTTAGAGTTACAGGCACTGGACATTCTGGAGTATTTTGATGATGCATTCTTCAAGAAGGTAGGAGAAAGTCAGCATTGACTTCATATACACCATTCTCCTTGGGCCCCAAAGCCAGATAAGGACTCTCTTTCTGAAAATCCATAGCATCCAACTTGTTTATTGTTTATGAGAATTTCATGGAGCCAGGATGGCGGAGTAGAAAGACTCACTTATGCTAGCTCCGAAACCACAGCCCATAAATTTCCTGTTAAAAGAACTCCCCACAAATTCTGGAGCACTGCAAGTCATGCACCAACACATTGGAGGAGATTTCCATTCCAGTGAGCCCTGGAAAGCCATCCCCAGGGGTCCATCATGCTCCACAGGTGGAGTCCCACTCCCCCCACCCCCCCACCCCCCCGCTGCCCTGGCCACGTGGCCCCGAGAGGAGCAGATCCTAGCAGGCTTCAGGGATGGAAACTCCAGTGGTTATGAAGGTCCCTCCACACATAGGCGCTCCAGGTCAGTGAGAGGGACTTCTGCACTGGCCAAGAGGGGAGCGGGATGTCTCCATCACTGGGGCCCCCTCGGGAGGCGGAGGCGGTGGCAGAGGCAGAAGCAACAGCAACAACCCGGAACTCCCAGAGCAGCGGGTAGGAGCTCAGGGCCATTACCAAAGATCTCTGCATAAAGCCCCCTGGGGGAACTGAGCCTGGGAGGTGGCCCTACCCCCACCCAAGCACCAGAACTTAAGCTCACATTGAATAGTAGCAGCGCCTGCTGCGGAAAGCCCTGAGGCTGGGGAGCAGCTTTGAATCTCAGACCCCAAGCACCACCTGGGCAGATCTAGACAGAGGTGGAGAGGAATCTCAGAAGTCAAGTAACTGGCTGGGAAAATGCCCAGAAAAGGGAAGAAAAATAAGACCACAGAGAGCTACTTTCTTGGGGACCAGATATATCTTCCTCCTTTCATTTCTGATGAGGGAGTACAATGTTTGCCATCAGGGAAAGATGTGGAGGTCAGGGCCTCTGCATCCCAGACATCCGACATGGATGTCTGGTGGGCTCAGGCCATGGAAGAGCTCAAAAAGGATTTTGAAAATCAAGTTAGACAGGTGGAAGAAAAACTGGGAAGAGAAATGAGAGAGATGCAAGAAAGGCATGAAAAATGGGTTAATACCTCGCTAAAGGAGACCCAAAAAAAGATGAAGAAAATAACACCTTGAAAAATAGACTCACTCAATTGGCAAAAGAGGTTCAAAAAGCCAATGAGGAGAAGAATACTTTCAAAAGCAGAATTAGCCAAATGGAAAAAGAGATTCAAAAGCTCACTGAAGAGAACTGACCTGGAAAATAGATCCAGGAGATAAAATTTAAAAATTATGGGACTACCTGAAAGCCATGATCAAAAAAGAGCTTAGACATCATCTTTTATGAAATTGTCAAAGAAAAATGCCCTGAGATTCTAGAACCAGAGGGAAAAATAAGTATTGAAGGAATCCATTGATCACCACTTGAAAGAGATCCAAAAAGAGAAACTCCTAGGAATGTTGTGGCCAAATTTCAGAGTTCCCAGGTCAAGGAGAAAATATTGCAAGCAGGTAGAAAGAAACAATTTCAGTATTGTGGAAATACAATCAGGATAACACAAGATCTAGCAGCTTCTACATTAAGGGATTGAAGGGCATGGAATAGGATATTCCAGAAGTCAAAGGAACTAGGACTCAAACCAAGAATAACCTACCCAGCAAAACTAAGTATAGTACTTCAGGGGAAAATATGTTCTTTCAATGAAATAGAGGACTTTCAAGCATTCTTGATGAAAAGACCCGAACTGAAAAGAAAATTTGATTTTCAAACACAAGAATGAGAAGAAGCCTGAAAAAGTAAACAGCAAAGAGAAGTTATAAGGGACTTACCAGAGGTGAACTGTTTACATTCCTACATGGAAAGACAATATTTGTAACTCTTAAAACTTTTCAGTATCTGGATCGTTGGTGGGACCACACACACACATACACACACACACACACACACACACACGTACACACGTGCATGCACACATATACAGAGACAAAGAGCACTGAGTGAATTGAATAGGATGGTACCATAACGAAATTAAGGTAAACTGTGAGAGAGAAATGTAGTGGGAGGAGAGAGAGTGAAATGGAATGGGGTAAATTATATCTCATTCAGGAGACAAGCAGAAGATTTTTTAGTGGAAGGAAAAAGAGGAGAGCTGAGAAAAAAAAAACATGAAGTTTACCCTCATCATATTCGACTAAAGGAAGGAATGAAATGCACACTCATTTTGGTATGAAAACTTATCTTACAGTACAGGAAAGTGGGGGAGAAGGAGATAAGCAGGGTGGGGGGGATGATGGAAGGGAGGGCAATGGGAGGAGGGAGCAAATTGAAGTCCACACTCAGGGAGGGACAGGATCAAAAGAGAGAATAGAAGTAATGGGGGTAGGATAGGATGGAGGGAAATATAGTTGGTCTTACATAACACGACTATTATCAAAGTCATTTGCAAAGCTACACAGATAGGGCCTATATTGAATTGCCTGCCTTCCCAAAGGGAATGAGTGGGGAGGGAGGGATGGGGAGAATTTGGAACTTAAAGTTTTAGGAACATCTGTTTAGTATTGTTTTTGCTACTAGGAAATAAGAAATACAGTTAATGGGGAATAGAAAGTTATCTGGCCCTACAGGACAAAAGAGAAGATGGGGACACAGGAAGGGAGGGATGATAGAAGAGAGGGCAGATTGGTGATAGGGAAAATTAGAATGCTCGGTTTATTGGGGTCGGGGGAGGGTATAAATGGGGAGAAAATTTGGAACCCAAAATTTTTTGAAAATGAATGTAAAAAAGTTAAATAAAAAAATTTAATATAAAAAAAATTTCATTTCCTGCTCTTTATTAACATGCTCATGCTTTCTCTATATTAAAAAGAAGAGGAAAAAAAACCCCTCACTTAATCCTTCCATTCCTGATAACATTCTGTACTTCTTCTGTTCTTTGTAACTAAATCCTAGGAAAAGACCATCTATAATAGTTCCCTCCATTTTTCTCCATCCACACTCTTTTTAACCCATTATGATGACCCTATCAATGACCCTATTATTGCACTGAAACTTCTTTCTTCAAAAGTGCAAATAATTTCTTTCTGTAAAATCCAGGGGTCTTTGCTCTATATTTTTTTCCTTACATTTTCTGAAGCTTTTGCCACTGTTGATAACTCTTTCCTCCAAAAAATACTCTTCTCTATATAATTCTTGGAAGTCATTATCTTCTGCTTCTTGTCCTAACTATCTGACCAAGCCTTTTCAGCTTACTTTGATGAATCATCTTCCATATCATATCCTCTAACCGTAGATATCCCTCAGGCAGCTGCCTTAGAGCATCTTCTCTTCTCCCTCTAAAGTACTTACTTAAGGACCTGGTCAGCTGTCATGGATTTAATCATCCTATTTGCTGAAAATTTTCAAGTCTACATATTCTTCCCTAGAATCTCTACTGACATCCTGTCTCACATTTTCAATTGCATTTCAGACATCTCAAACTGGATATCAAGTAGACATTTTAAATTCAACATATATAAAGATAAATTTGTTATCATTTTTCTTAAATCTCCCCCTCATCTGGTTTTCCTATTACTATGGAAGGCAAAACCATCCTTCTAGTATCTTAGGTTTATAACCTAGGAGTCATCTTGGACTCATCACTATCAAATCATCCCATATCCCATCTCTTTTCAAGAGCTGTCTATTTAACCTTTGCAAAATTTCTCAAATATACCACTTGCTCTCTTCCAACACTGCAGCCATTCTAGTGTAGATTCTCATTACTTCGTTTTTGACCTACATATATACCTGTACATATATACACACATTACATATAACATTTACGTAAGAGCTGTATGTACTTATATACACATATATCTATAAAGATAGATTGATAGATATGTACTTAGCTTTTAGAGTTTCAAATAAATTCAATATAAACGTTTTAGGTTTAAAGTCATTCTGGATAGAAGGAACTGGGCACCACTGTACTCATACTATACCTTAGTATTTTTTCTGAGAAAAATGTTTTGAAATGTGAATAATGTCCAGTAATAAAACTTTTTTGAATCCAGAATTGCACTTTACCTTCATGTTTGATATGATTTCCTGCAGATTGAAATAGAATTTCCTAAGTGTAAAAAGAAGGTACTTTGGGTGTCATCACATTTAGCCCTTCAGTATGAGAGATAAGCAACTGAGGTCCAAAGAGTTTATAAACTACATAGCTTAAGATTCATAGCTGCCTAATTACTAATCTAGAAATATAACTCATTGCAGTTAAGTCATTTCTTCAGGGTCAAAGAGCATGTCTATTGGAAAGAAAAATAGACTGATAAAAACATTGTGCATTTAGGTCCACCTCTGCTACTAACTAACTGTAGGTATTTGGACAAATATTAGATATGTCTGAGGATCAAACTGAAGGTGAAAATAAATATAATATAAAACAAAGAATAAAATAATATAAAAATAAGTTATTGCCATATTTCTCTTGGTTTCTCTTTCCCTGAGATGAAGCAGCATTTACTGGAGAATAAAATACCAATAGGGATGTTAGGTGGTGTAGTGCCACATTTGGAGTGAGGAAGATATCTTCATGTGTTCAAGTCTGGGTTCAGACATTTACTATCTGTGGAACTCTGGGAGAATAACATATATAACCTTGTTGCCTCGGTTTCCTCATCTGGAAAATGAGCTAGAGAAGAAAATGATAAATCCCTCCAGTGTCTTTGCCAAGAAAATGTCTCAACTGTGATCACAAAGGATCAGACACAATTGAAATTTATGGAACAATAGCAACAAAAGACATCAATGTTTATTAAGGGGATTAACCCCTGTCCTGTAAGAGCAGTTCAGTCAATAGAAGTACTGTGTCATTATTCCATGCTAAGTGGTGAAAGAAAAGTTATATAAAAAACCAGAAAAGAGGAACATTTTAATTCCTATTGATCAACATCTGGTAAAAGTCACAGTGCATTGCTGAAGGAAGTAGCCAAACTGATTTCAGTGAAACTGATTTTATCAGTCCAGATGGCAGCTTAATAAACCACCTTGCTTGTGTGAATTATTGATTTTACCTCCCTAAACAGGACAAAAATAATTCCAAATGGTTTAAAAGCCAATAATCCATCACCTTTATAAAATGTTGCTTTTCTATTTGATTGGTAAGCTAATTAGCCATTTAAATGGAAAAACTAGAGAAGCAATTCACTGAAAAAAACATTTTCTCAATTTCTCTTTAGTTGGTTTTCTCTTCCACCATTTACTCAGAGAATAGTCTCTAGAATTGAGGACATAAATAGTAAAGAATGATTAGTACTTTTGAAAACATATGATATTCTGTCCAGTCCTCAAATTCTTTCCAAGAAACTTCATAATTTTTAGGAAAATATTCAATTTATGCCTATAAGTAGACTTGGCCATATATTTTTTTTCTGCAACCAAGCAATAAAAGCACAAAAATGCTGCTTTGTATAAATATTTAGAGATGATATGTCTCATCTTGAATTTCTATTGAGCTTATTCTTCAGCATTATGAGGATTTTCCTTAAATATTCATTGATTTTTTTTCAGAAGCCTGAAAATTACTATGAAGGCATTGGTGAAGTCTGTTCTTTTTATTTCTTTTTTGTTCTCTTCTTTTTTTTTTTTTTTTTTTTTTTTTTTTGATGCACGTATTCTTGACAAATGGCAAATCTGGACAGCATACTAAAAAGCAGATACATTACCTTGCCAATAAAGGTCCATATAGTTAAAACTAGTTTTTCCAGTAACATTGTATGACTGTGAAAATTGGACAATAAGAAAAGCTGAGCATACCAAAACAATGCTCTTGAATGGTGGTTCTCGAGAAGAATTTGAGATTCCCTTGGACAGTGAGGAGGTCAAATCAGTGAATATTTAAGGAAATTAATTCAGGCAGTTCACTGGAAAGTCAAATACTGAATCTGAAGCCTAAACACTTGACCATAATAAGAAGATAGGAATCACTCTAAAAGATCTTTTTGTTCTGAAAGATTCAAGGCAAAAGGAAAAGAGGATAGCAGAGAATGAGATGGATGCATAGTATTATGGAAAAGTGAACGTGGACTTAGATTCAGGACATAGTAGAAGATAGGATGGCCTGTTATGCTATGGTACATGTTTTTATGAAGAATCAGATGTGACTGAACAACAGCAACTATGACAAAAAGAACTAAGCTTTTTAAAAAGTTTAAGGAAAAATGTAAATTTTTATTGCATTGATGGATATTTTCACTACTGATAGCGATGGCTACTTGTGAATGAAATATTATTGTGGTAGGGATGCTAAGAACCCTGAAAAGGCTGGGCAAAGGAGATGGTCTACCTCTAAAGAATTTGACCCCTCAAGCCTTATTTCAGTCAGAGACAAGGTTTATTATGTTGTCAATAGAAGTGGTTAGGATACATAGGGACAAGACTGACTTTTCTATAGGAAAAAAATGTGGGAAGATTTGGATGCTGTAATGGTAAGGGAATTTGAATATGTGACCTGCTCTAATCTTTGGTCCAGCTTACAGCTTGAGTCATGTGAATTTCATGGTGGGAAAAGTTTGCCCAACAGGTGTAACAGAACAGGTAGAGCAGGAGGTGTGTGTTTTGTCTTTCGTTGCCAAAGAAGACCATGCCATCAGAGAAATGATGACATGACTTGCACTTGACTTTGTTTTGAGTGAGGGAGGAGTGTGCAGGTCACCAGCCTCACTTGTCCTCCAGAACCACCTGAATTAAGTGACCAGATACTCATCAAGATAACCGGAGATGACCCAGGATGAGGCAATTGAAGTTAAGTGACTTGCGTAGGGTCACACAGCTAGTGAATGTCAAGTGCCTGAGGAGATATTTGAACTCAGGTCCTCCAGAGTTGTGCACTGGTGCTTTATCCACTGCACCACCTAGCTGCCCCCAAAGAGCAGGAGGAGAGAGTGAGGCAAAGCTGGAAGAGAGTGAGGTAGAGCGAAGGCAGAGCAGCTAGCGTGAGTGGGGTGGAATTTTGCCTACGTGAGTTTGTTTGTGTAGAGGTCTAACTGAGGGAAGAACTGGAGATGGCTGTGCTTCCTGCATTGATAATGTGTATACATTTCTTTGTTACCATGATAAATTCGACTTTATGCTGTTTGCATAAATATCTTGTTTTCATCTGTGAGGAAGAGAGTTTACAATCTGCAAATTTATCCAGGAAATGTGCATGCATACTCATAGCAGCTTCTGTGGGTGTCACATTGGCAGTGCAAATAGGATCAAGGAGTGCCTGGGTTGAGGATTGCAATGAAAGGACAGTTGAAAAGATTACTAATATGTAGGTGGAGATGTGTGGGAAGGTTCAGGAGATGAATTACATTTTTTGGGTTCAGGTACCATGTCCCATCAATATGACTTAAAATTCTGATGCATCAGATGGTGATGTTTTCTGATTTCTAGTTTTCTCTGCCATTTTCAAATTTTGATCATATTTCAGTCTTTGTCTCTTCCCCTTACATGTGTTTAAAAATGACTATCTGATTGTAGTCTACTTCTGAATCTTTCTGTTACTCTGGTTTTTAGTTTATCTGAAGTTTTACTTAAATTCAGGACTAAAAATGTTTTTCTTTCTATTAAAAAAACAGATATTCAATTTTAGTTGAATATATTGAGGGTGTCATTTTTTTGCAAGTCACTTGAGTTAGAGTATATGCAAAAATGTCATGATATAAACTACACAATAGCTTTAAAGCAATCTATACTATAATTGAGAAACAAGATGAGTACTTTTACACCACCCAGTCACACCTCACAGAAAGGTCCAATAGGAAGCAGCATTTTTTGATGGTGTTAATAGTGTATTGCTCATACCTCTCATTTTGATGAAATTATAATCTGAATAGATGTCATTTGATTTCAAACAAAATTGTAATTTCATATGATTATTATTCCCTAATGCTTACTCCAAATTTTATTAAGATTTTTGTCTATCTCTCTTTGATGAAGTCTTACATGTCTACATATCTAGGTCAACCAATCACTGTTGTGTCTATTATACATGTATATTTATTATACTTAATGCTATTTATAGTGACTCACCTTACTATCATGCTTTATTTTTTATAAAGCTTTGTATGCATCTTATTTTTTTTTTTGTAATCCTCTGATCTATCTCACTATCTAGCTGTCTATCTATGTGTGTCTATCTTTCTATTTATCTGATAGATTCCATATGCATAATGGTAACATTTCTCAGCACCAAGTTTCAAAAGGTTATTGACAAGCTAGATTGTCCCCAGTACAGAAAGATTAATAGAGTGAGGAGATTCAAACCAGTATACAGACAGATATATGGAAGGAAGTGTAAAAATATATATTCAATTCAATTGGAACCAGAATTGATTCTTTTTTGTCTTTGTATCACCTAATATGCATGAAATATAGAAAATTCTTAATAAATTTCTGTTGATTGATTGGAAATATTGTTTGAAAAATTAGTGTACCCTTAACTAGATAAGAATTCCAGCTACAATTTAATCAACACATGGTCACCCAATCTCTGAAGGCTTTCAAGGATGGGGAACCGATTATCTGTCAAGGCAGTTCATTCTACTTTGGAACAGCTATAGTAATAAGACACTCTTCTCTGTTCTCCCCTCATTTTGCATTTTTACCTACTCAGTACTCTTAATTATATGCCTTGGTGCCAAGAAATCTAATCTTTTTCAGAGGACTTCAAAGACTTTAAGCTGACTATCATAAATATTTGAAGCTAGTCATTTAGGAATATGTAGATTTTTACTATGATTTTATTTACTTTTAGTGTAGAACTAGAAATTAGAAAAGGAAAAAATTCTGAAACTTTGACCACTTAGTCTGTTATAACAAAGTTTAGATAGGCATCCAGTAATTCTGTACATCCACTTTTCAGGATGGTATGTAAAAAGTTTTCTTATTTATAGAATACTTAACATCAGGCCTTGTCCCTAGTATACATCAAATACTATATAAATATTGACTATTGTGATTTTCAGTGTTCCATTTATATCAGCTTGCTCTGTAAAAACTTTCAAGGACTTATTGGGAGCCCACCCTGCTGGGCCAAAAATCATCTCTCCATCTTGAAAAATAATATTTGGCCCAATCTAACTAGAACCAAAGTAATAATAACAGTTGTAAAATTAAATTGGTAAAGTTTTGTATTTTTTATTTGAATGTACTTCCTGTTATTAAAATTGAAAAACATGTTTCTTGTCTTGTTTTTTTTTTTTTTTTTTATCCTTAGGATGCTGTTTGTGTTTTTACAAGAAACATCGAGAGTCTTCCCCTCCCTGATATATTTTTTTAAAGGTGCTTTTCTTTTCCTCATTTTATCAAGTGTTATTCACTGAATGTTCAACGTCTCAGTCAAGCTGAGACGTGTTAAGGGCCTTAGCTTGAAAAAACTAAGGTTTAGGGGAGAAGCCAAGATGGCAGAGTAGAAAGACTCGCATGTGCTAGCTCCTAAACCACACCCCACAAAATATCTTTGTAAAGAGGAACTCCCAAAAAATTTTGGAGCAGTGGAAGCTGCACAACAATGGAGTGGAGGAGATTTCTGTTCCAGAGAGACCTGAAAAACGGACATCAAAGGTCCATCGTGCACAGGACCCAGAGCAGAGCCCAGGCCTGTATTGGCCACTTGGCACTGAGAGGAGTAGATCCGAGGAGGCTTCAGGGATGCAATCTCCAGCAGCTGCGCAGGTCCATCCACCCACAGATGCTAAAGATTAGTGAAAAAGTTGGTTTGGCTCGCCAAGAGGGGAGCAGGGTGTCCCCATAACTCAGAGCCCCTCGGGAGGCAGCAGCAGAGGCAGCAGTAGACAGGAGCTCCCAAAGGAGGCAGGAACTCGGATCCATTATTGAAGGTCTCCACAAAAACAGCCTGAGGGAACTGAGCCCTGTGAGGAAGCTCTGCCTCCACCTGAGCACCTGAACTTAAACTCACACTGAAAAGCAGGCCTGCACCCAACCTAAGCACCTGAATTTAATCTCACACTGAATAGCAGCCCTGCCCCCTCTGAAAGCCCTGAGGCAGGGAAGAAGCATTTGAATCTCAGACACCAAGCACTAGCTGGGCAGATCTGGAGGCGAGGTGTGTGTGGAAAGGAATCTCAGAAGTCAAGTAACTGGCTGGGAAAATGCCTAGAAAAGGGAAAAAAAAGTAAGATCATAGAAGGTTACTTTCTTGGTGAACAGATGTTTCCTCCTTTCCTTTCTGATGAGGAAGAACAATGCTTACCATCAGGAAAAGACATAGAAGTCAAGGCCTCTGTATCCCAAACACCCGAAATAGATATCCAATGGGCTCAGGCCATGGAAGAGCTCAAAAAGGATTTTGAAAATCAAGTTAGACAGGTGGAGGAAAAACTGGGAAGAGAAATGAGAGAGATGCAAGAAAGGCATGAAAAATGGGTTAATAACCTGCTAAAGGAGACCCAAAAAAATGCTGAAGAAAATAACACATTGAAAAATAGGCTCACTCAATTGGCAAAAGAGGTTCAAAAAGCCAATGAAGAGAAGAATGCTTTCAAAAGCAGAATTAGCCAAATAGAAAAAGAGGTTCAAAAGCTCACTGAAGAGAATAGTTCTCTCAAGATTAGAATGGAACAGATGGCGTCTAATGGCTTTCTGAAAAACCAAGAAATCATAAAACAAAACCAAAAGAATGAAAAAATTGAAGAGAATGTGAAATATCTCATTGGAAAAACAACTGACCTGGAAAATAGATCCAGGAGAGACAATTTAAAAATTATGGGAGTACCTGAAAGCCATGGTCACAAAAAGAGCCTAGACATCATCTTCCATGAAATTATCAAGGAAAACTGCCCTGATATTCTAAAACCACAGGGCATAATTAGTATTGAAGGAATCCACCAATCACCACCTTAAAGAGATCCAAAAAGAGAAACTCCTAGGAACATTGTGGCCAAGTTCTAGAATTTCCAGGTCAAGGAGAAAATATTGTAAGCAGCTAGATAAAAACAATTCCAGTATTGTGGAAACACAATCAGGATAACACAAATCCAGCAGCTTCTACATTAAGGGATCAAAGATTATGGAATGTGATATTAAAGAAGTCAAAAGAACTAGGACCAAAACCAAGAATCACCTACTCAGCAAAACTGAGAATAATACTTCAGGAGAAAATATGGTCTTTCAATGAAATAGAGCACTTTCAAGCATTCTTTATGAAAAGACCAGAGCTGAAAAGAAAATTTGACTTTCAAACCCAAGAATGAAAAGAAGCATAAAAAAGTAAACAGCAAAGAAAAGTCATAAGGGACTTACTAAAGTTGAACTGTTTTCTTTCCTACGTGGAAAGACAATATTTGTTACTCTTGAAACTTTTCAGTATCTGTGTAGTTGGTGGGATTACACACACACCCACACACACACACACACACACACACACACATACATACCCACACTCATGCACACACACACATACACACATGCATGCACACACAGAGACAGAGAGCACAGAGTGAATTGAATAGGATGGGATCATATCTTTAAAAAATGAAGGTAAACGGTGAGAGAGAAATTTATTGGGAGGAAAGAAGGTGAAATGGAATGGGGCAAATTATCTTTCATAGAAGAGGCAGATAGGAGACTTTTTAGTGGAGGGAAAAAGAGGAGAGTTGAAAGAAAAACATGAAGGTTACTCTCATCACATTCGACTAAAGGAAAGAATAAAATGCGCACTCATTTTGGTATAAAAAAAAAGAAAAAAACTAAAGTTCCCCATACCGTCCTGGGCCATCTCCAGTAGTCCTGATCCATATCTAGTGCCTGAAACCAGATGTCTCTAAAGAGAAAGTAAGTATGGTGACTCTGCAGAGCCTTCCCTCACTTAAATCCAATTTACTTGCATGTCATGACATCACCTCACTGACATCATGGTCTTTTGGAGAACAAGAACAAACAGCAAACGATCTAGGATGTATGAAACTTGCTCTTTGACATGGCAAACAACTGTTCCAGTTCTGGTGGTGATATGGCATAAATTTTATAATGCTCAACCTGAGAACTATTAGATATCTTTTAATGTCAATGATTTCTATCATTGTGAAGCAGAATTCATCCACTTGTATTTGGGTGTTTAAGCAAGAGGTGTCAGAAAAGGTACCACAGGTATAAATGAATTATGGCAGTTGAGAAGTCCTGAAATTAAACAAAGCTATGAGCTGAAGAGTAAAGTGCTTTTAAATGAAGATGAAGGATAGTAAATCTGCCACCCTAACAGATGCCTTATGAGTACAGAGCACAATGGAATTCCCAGATAAAAGATCCACGGGAAAGCTTCTTACACTTTTAGCAGGAGAGGGGCGAGGAGATAATAGGAGGCAACGAGGTCTAATCATTAGACCCTAGTAGTCCTTGACAACCTGGACAAGGAAAACACCTTTATTCTGACTATTTTACCCTTTATGCCATGAATCCCAAATGAAGGGCACAAGTACTTTAGAAACTGACATCTAGCTTAAGCTATGTTACTTTGCCAGGTAAAATCTCTCGGTCGTGGTACTTAGGGCATAGTTCAGCTCAATCTAATCAGAAATAAATATCTTAAGAGCTGAAATATAAAGATATTATTGAAATTCTGACATTACTAAGATCATAAAATGCATGGCAATAAACACCTTGTATTAACAATTGTATATAAGACATTAACAATTATATTAATAATTTTCTAAAACAGCTGAAGGTTCATAATGACTCAATTTTTAAGGAGGTAAGTGCCACCGAAATTTGTTGTTTTGTTTTAAAGTCAAAAATCACAAAAACGATTTTCTTTTCTGGTCTTTGGTGCAAATGGAGGCATGCCACTGACTTCTCCTTCCTTAATAGATAGATTTCAAACCTGTTGGTAAGTTACAGGCATGTCTACCCAAAGCATCTGAATACTTCCCCTGGCTGAATGGATGATAGAAAACACTTTTCCCCCCAGTGACTATGAAGGTGCTCACGCAGGTTCTGTGGAATGATTAGAGAGCTTGGTCAGACATCCAAGATGCCAAGTTCATATACTAACGTTTTTCTTGCCACTAGATTTTGTTGACTCTAGAATAATGAGATTAACTGCTTTGTGGAACTCTGACTTAAATCCAATTCACCACAAAGGCAAGACATCAATTGTGATGTCATTGGTTCTTTTCATAAACAAAGGAAGAAGAACAATCTCATCTAGGAGCCTTACGAAACTTAAGAAAAAAATTTACCGGTTTAATAAGTATCATAAGATATTTCAAGGAATGTTATGCAAATACAAGAAAGATGTCTTGAGGTAGGATTTAAAGTCAGAGCTTAGCAGCAGTATAGTCAGAGTAGATGTAAGGTAGTATAAAATATACTAATCCAGTATGCCATGCTGTTTAAATTTACAGAATATATAACTATATAGCATTAAAATTCTAGTACAGGGGGTGGAGACAAGATGGTGGAGTAGAAAGATTGACGTATGTGAGCTCCGAACCCACAGCCCATAGATTTAATATAAGAAGAGCTCCCCAGAAGTTCTGGATCACTGCAGGGTGTGCAGAAACATAGTGGAAGAGATTTCCATTCCAGAGAGCCCTGGAGAGCCGTCCTCAGGGTCCGTTGTGCCCCAGAAAGCAGATCCCACCCCAGCGCTGTCCTGGCCATGGCCCCAGAGAAGCTGATCTGAGCAGGTTTCAGGGATGGTGGTCTCTGGTGGCCTGGAAGGTCCCTCTGCCCACAGACTCTACAGGTCAGTGAGAGACACGCCTAGGCTGGATGAGAGGGGAGCGGGGTATCTCCATGACTCGGGCACCCTTGGGAGGAAGCAGCGGAGGCAGAGGCGGGGGCAGGAAGCAGCGGAGGCAGAGGCGGGGGTGGCGGCGGAGGCAGCGGCAGTGTAGCTGCGTCCCGGGACTCCCCCAGCAGCAGGCAGGATCTTCATTACTGAAAGTCTCTGCATAAACCACCTGAAGGAGCTGAGTCTGGGAGATGGCCCTGCCCCACCCACCCCATTTCTGAAGGTCTCTGCAAAAAGACCCTGAGGGAACTGAGCCTGGGAGGCAGCCCTTCCTCCACCGCAGCACCAGAACTAAAGCTCACATTGAATAGCAGCCGCACCTGCCACAGAAAGCCCATTTGAATCTCAGACCCCAAGCACTAGCTGGGCGGATCTAGGCAGGGGTGGAGAGGAATCTCAGAAGTCAACTAACTGGCTGTGAAAATGCCTAGAAAAGGGAAGAAAAATAAGACTATAGAGAGTTTTTTTGAAGAAATGCAACTGATTCCGACTTTCGGATCTGATGATGAGGACATATTCTTGCCATCAGGGAAAGACGTGGAGGGCGGGGCCTCGGTACCTCAGACATCCCAGGGGGATCGGGTGGGCTCAGGCCTTGGAAAAGCTCAAAAAGGATTTTGAAAAGCCAGGGGGATCAGGTGGGCTCAGGCCTTGGAAGCGCTCAAAAAGGATTTTGAAAAGCAAGTCAGACAGGTGGAGGAAAAACTGGGAAGAGAAGTGAGAGAGATGCAAGAAAAGTATGAAAAATGGGTCAAGACCTTGGTAAAGGAGACCCAAAAAAATGCCAAGGAGAATAACACCTTGAAAAATAGACTCACTCAATTGGTAAAAGAGGTTCAAAAAGCCAATGAGGAGAAGAATGCTTGCAAAAGCAGAATTAGCCAAATGGAAAAAGAGGTTCAAAAGCTCAATGAAGAGAATAGTTCTCTCAAAATTAGAATGGAACAGATGGAATCTAACGACTTTACGAGAAACCAGGAAATCACCAAACAAAACCAAAAGAATGAAAAAAATTGAAGAGAACGTGAAATATCTCATGGGAAAACAACTCACCTGGAAAATAGATCCAGGAGAGACAATTTAAAAATTATGGGACTACCTGAAAGTCATGATCAAAAAAAGAGTCTAGACATCATCTTCCATGAAATTATCAAGGAAAATTGCCCTGACATTCTAGAACCAGAGGGCAAAATAAGTATTGAAAGAATCCACCGATCACCACCTGAAAGAGATCCAAAAAGAGAAACTCCTAGGAACATTGTGGCCAAATTCCAGAACTCCCAGCTTAAGGAGGAAATATCTTGAAAGAAATTAAGGTAAATGATGAGAGAGAAATGTAGTGGGAGGAAAGAGGGTGAAATGGAATGGGGTAATTATATGTCATTTAAGAGGCAAGTAGGAGACTTTTTAGTGGAGGTAAAAAGAGGAGAGCTGAGAAAAAAAAACAAAAAAAAAAACCAAGAAGTTTATCCTCATCATATTTGACTAAAGGAAGGAATAAAATGCACACTCATTTTGGTATGAAAACCTGTCTTACAGTATAGGAAAGTGGGGGAGAAGAAGATAAGCAAGGGGGGGGGGGATGATGGAAGGGAGGGCAAAGGGAGGAGGGAATAATTTGAAGTCAACACTCGGGGAGGGACAGGATCAAAAGACAGAAGAGAAACAATGAGGGGCAGGATAGGATGGAGGGTAATTCAGTTAGTCTTACACAACACGACTATCAGGGAAGTCATTTGCAACACTACACAGATATGGCCTATACTGAATTGCCTGCCTTCCCAAAGGGAATGGGTGGGGAGGGAGGGATGGGGAGAATTTGAAACTCAAAGTTTTAGGAACAACTGTTTAGTGTTGTTGTTGCTACTAGGAAAGAAGACATACAGTTAATGAGGAATAGAAAGTCATCTGGCCCTACAGGAGAAAAGAGAAGATGGAGAGAAGACAAAGGAGGGATGACAGAAGAGAGGGCAGATTGAAGATAGGGAAAATTAGATTGCTTGGTGTATTGGGGTGGGGGAGGGGATAAAAGGGGAGAAAATTTGGAACTCAAAATTTTGTGAAAATGAATGAAAAAAGTTAAATAAATAAATATTTTAAACAAAACAAAACAAAAAAGAAAACAATTGTACTGAAAGACCAGTTGGATACTGATTAAAATAAGAGCTTTAAAATTCATGATCACACACAAAAAAAAAATTCTCTACATCAGTCGTATGGCAAAAACTGAGTTGAGAACAGATAAATGTGGTCAATCTGCTTATATGACAATTTCTGCAATAACAATGGGTATTGGTAAACTCCTAACTGTTCACATTACTTGAAGATTACAATCTTAGTGTTTTCTCATTCTGTGCTCTACTACCTCAAAACTCTCTGGGTCACAGTCAGATTTACCTTATGCCAGGAGTGTGGAGATGCAGGAAGTCGCTGAATGAACTTTGATCTCTTTGCTTAAGTTAATTGCTGAGTGAAAGCTTTTATAGACACATTAATCCTCTCTCACACTTGCCGTTGACCATATTGTGAATTTGATTTCAAAGTGATGACATGGAATTTATTATTATTCTAAGGGAAATGCTGATCAACTTAGTTGCATGTTATATCCTGAGTAGGATATGAACCAAAGTCTACTCATACTCTGGAACAAACTTTTTGAATGACTTTGGAAGGAGTCAGTCCCTCACTCTTTTTTTGTTTACTTTATGGTTTTATTATCATGCAATGAGAAATAATAGGTATCTTGAATGCCGAATTTAGCCTTCCTTTAAAAACAAGCTAGGAATGTTTAAAAATTCCTTTCATTGTTCAAATTGTCATTTAACAAATAATGAGTACCAAGGGAATACCTCTACTAACCTTGATCTATCTTGCCACTGGACCCAAATGACTCAGGAGGAGAGAATGAGATGGTGACTTTGCATAACCCTCTCTCAGTTAAACACAATTCACTTGGAAGTCATGACATCACTTCCCTGATGTCATGGTCTTCTTCAAGAATGATGGACAAACAACAATCTGGAGAGAATGCTGTATATATATGTATGTACATATGTATATATGTATATGTATATGCTAATATTGGAATGACTGATCAAGGACTAATTTTGCTATCTTAACCTTGAGAGGAGAAATGAAGACCACTAATTCATAGAGGAGAGATACAATGAAAGAAGTTTTAGGTCAAAATGGAGAAAAAAATCCTTTTACAAAATAAGAATAAATTTGGAATAAGTTTCTTTGTGTAGTAAATTTCTTTCAACTGGAGATCTTTTATGAGATGCTAAATTCCGAAGTGTAATGTTGGTGTGTCTGTGATTGATAGGTTGGTTTGAAACTTCGCTAAACAGTTCTTGAAATGCCTTCTAATTCTGAAATTCTGTTCTTCTATAATTCTAATTGAATAGATTTTAAGCTTAACTTTTGAAAACTAGTTCCTAAATAAGGAGTAATTACAAACAGATTCATTATTCTGTGTCATGTTTTATTTCTTTACCATATGTTATTTAATTTTTCTGGTTTAAATTAAGATATCCCGATTTGCATGCTTCTTTTACTCACTTGCAGCTTGTGGATTAAAGTTTCTAAATATACATACTAATAACCTGAATCTTATTTGTCTTTGTAGAGACAGAGCCTTACCTAATAATTTCACATAATATCAATTGGTATTGAAATTATTATTTTCTCTTATATTAATAACCAATTATTAAAATAAGATTGAGATTTTTCTTTTTTTTCACTCATTCAATATAATGATAATGTAATGTTAATGAGAGTTAAAAGTCTCCCCCCGACCATTTATAAGCCTCAGGTGCAGCCCATTATGGGAAGCTTGATAAAGGGAAGCTTATTCTTTAGAAGAAGGTTTGTGTGCCAGATGAGACTCTGGGTACCCATTAAGGGCCCTCCCTCCCAGCTTTGGAAATCCAGATATTTGTGCTTCTCTTTCTGGTAACTCTGTATGTATGTAATGGTCACACATTTGGATTTGCCTGTTGATCAGTATTGGATATATTGCTTATAATCAGAAAGTTCAAAGCCTTGTCTGTTGGCCTTTATTTTTGACTTGTATTTTCTCTTTTGGTATATGTGATTAAAAACAATTTTGACCTCTCAAAAGTCATTTTCCTTTCTGAAAAGCAGATCTAAGAACCTATGCTAGCAGGCCATCCTGGATGTGTCAGGGTGCTTGCTAACACAATCAAGTATGAAACTTTGCAGGTCATTCAGTCAGCCCCCCAAGGAAATCTCTGATTGTCCAAATCCTCTGGGTACTTGCTTTGTGATCTTGGTGTTACTACTCTGTTGCTGTTGCTAGGCTTTTCTTCCACCTCTCCACAGAATAATGTAGGTAAAGGTATTGTTGTGGTGGAAATAGCTCCTCTCTGAGTTAGTTCATGTGCTACAAAATTCACTCACACATGTACTCACTCACACACACACACACACACACACACACAGATATACCTAGTCATTTCTGACAATTTCTGACTCTATGTATCAGGCTACCCATCTATCCATTGTGTTTTCTTGGCAAAGATAATGGAGTGGTTCTCCATTTCCTTCTCCAATTGATCAAAGCAATCAGAGGTTAAATGATTTGCCTAAGCATCACACAGTTATCATAGTATATCTAAAGCTGCATTTTAACTCATCTCCTCTCCAGCCCCAGAGCTCTATTCATCAAAGTACTTAGTGCCTCTATGTGTGTATTTACATACATATACATATATTTGTGTTTTTATATACATTTGTAGGAATATAGTGCTTAAATTTATTATTATTGTTATCATTTAAATAATGAGTTCAGGCTTGAGGGAAAACTTGAGCACCCTTCAGAATTCTGACAATGGTCCTTACAGGCAAATAAGTGTGATAGAGAAATAAAACTTTTATATATCATCAAAATAAAAACCTGTGAACTACTGAAATGGAAGAAACTCCAGGCCCAAAAGATGGATCAGGAATGAATCAAAATCAAATCCCAATTTACAAAGATTATAAATGTATTTATTGTTTGAGAAGAAGAAACTTGAAAGCTGGAGCAGTGAGACATCTTTCCCCACTGATCAAAGGGGAGTGGGAAAGGGTGAGACATATACACATTTGAAGTATTTAGAGCTTTTTGAGGTATTTATGTTTAAGTCAGGGTTAAGGGAGAAACACAGTGAGTCAGATGGAAAGTAGGTGTCTAGGGAGAAGATACCATAAAGCAGAGGGGAGATGCATTGGTGCTGTTAGGTAATTCAGAAAGAAACGTGTTTCTTTTCCTCTCTGAGTTGTTCAAGACTGATTTCAACAGTTGCAAGCATCTCCAAGTTCTTATAAAATTTATTTCCCAAAGGATCATTGGAATGTCAAGATACCAGCCATGGGCATAAGAAGTCTTCCTGATTCCACTGTAAAAAAAGGGAAGTTCTATCATATTTAACCAGTTAGTACAGGCATTGCAGAACTAATGTTGAAAATATTGAAATCTTCCACTTTCCTCTCAGGCCATAAAAGTTAAAGAAAAGATAGATCCAATATCCCATGTGCCCTTCATTGTCATAAAAACTGGACAAAAATTAAGCATCATAATTTTGTACATGCCCTAAGGAATGTGGTCAAACAAACTCTGTAGATAAATCAAAGCAGGTTACAGATTAAATCATAGTTAGAGATTCATGAATCGGGATGTTTAATGCTCTAAGTAAATTTTAACATCCCATGAGGTCATGTGAGGTTAATATTAACTAAATTTTGCAGGAGGAATGACTCTGAGTCAATAATAATAATAATAATAATAATAATAATAATACAGTACTGTGAGAGAAACTACACAATCAGATTGTGAAAATTCTGATGCTTCAAAGCCACAGCACAAAGATCTTGGGAGAATAGGAGATTTTTGTCTCTTCCTCAAATTGCATCAATATACATAGACCCACGAGCCAAGAGGCTGTACCACATATTGTTTGATAAGGTCTACAGAGAATCCCCAGAGTATTATGTTACCTTGGGACCTGGCCAGGTCAATTTGTAGCCGTACAGGTTTCCTCTGGAAAATTCTAGTGGGAAGCAGTAAGGCACAATGTCCCCTGAAGACTCATTCTGATTTTTGCCTCCCATTCCAAATCTGGATAACTGAAGCAGTGTTTTCCTTTTATTAAGTGATCAATTTAGTTTAACTTGGTCAAGTTAAAGTTCTTTTTTATTTCTTTACTTGCCATTTGAATTCAGTGGAATACAGATATATGGATATTTATAACAGATAAAGAACTGGACCATTAATTTTATAGATAAAAGTAACTTCCACTTTAGAGGAAATTTCCTGTGCTGATATAGGTAAGGCAGCTTCCCGACAACTTATAACTTTAGAATTTTGCCCAAAGAATTCAGGAGTTGTGACCTTTCAAGTATCTCACGTCTAGTATCTGTTTTAGGTAAGACTCAAATCGAGTTTTTCCTGGCTTGTAGAGAAGGTCTATAGCCACTTGGTTTCACTGACAGTTACTTACAAACAAATAAACAATGACATGGTGTATTATGTATTTCTTATGTCCTGTCCCCAAAGCTCACCTGTACCAGATACAATGGTTGGAGTATGGTTAGAGATAAAGAAACTGCCTATGTGAGGGATGTTTTAGAGATGGTGAGAGACAAGAGAGCTCCAGGCTGATCAGACCCTTTCATGACTCTCCAAAGGAGAGGCAACTTTGAGCTGGGATTGATCAAGGTTCAAGTTTTCTTGGAACATCAAGTTGCTTCATGTACTGGTTTCCGGGTTCAAGAAAGATTGAAGAGGCAAATTTCTCTTCAGGTGACTGAAAGAAAAGAAGCTGGGAGGACATGAGAAAAACTAGCAATCTCTCTCATGTTCCTATTTCCAGCTTCCTACTTTAGAGACTTAGGGGACTTTCCTCTTGTGAGAGATTCAGGACAATCTCTCTTGACTGAACTGAGTTATCTGACTCTCAGTGAAATGATGCTTTCATTTTGTATTTTTTGGTGTATATTTGTATTTATATCTATCTTTGTATATGACTTGACCCTTTCCGACCTACTGTGTTCCACAGTGAAGACACAAAGATAAAAGTAAAGAAATCCATTTATCAAAATTCCTCTCTCTTTTTCTCTCTCAACTTTTTCTGTCATATTTTATATAGAAAGATTTTACATATTTTATATGTAGTGATTTTTATATATTTTGCACACACACACACAAACACACACACACACACACACACACACACACACACATATATATATATATATATATATATATATATATATATATATATATATATATATAGAGAGAGAGAGAGAGAGAGAGAGAGAGAGAGAGAGGGAGAGAGAGTACTTGGAAACTTGGGATCTTTTTTACCCACCTTCTCATGACAAATTAGTCAGATGGTACATGGAACCCAATTATATTCCCTAGAGACTAACAATTTACTTCTATCTAAAAATACTTCTAGCCCAGTACTCCCCCTCTCTGAGAAAAGTAGAATGGGTTTTAGAAGCAACCTGCTGCTTCCCCTATTAGCAGGAATAAAAGTCTCCTTTGAAGAAGGGTAAGTAGTGAAGGTGTTAGAATGCCTATTCTTCCTCCCTTTGAATCCCATTAGGAAAGAGCATCCTTACTATTGGTGGGCACATCTATACACATGGACTCACCACTTCTCTAACTACATTTATATATATATATATATGTACACACCTTGATACAGTATATATTTATATAGATTGATGTATGCATATATGTATATACATTATTTATATGTATGTGTTTTATTTAAAGAAATAGTCTCAAAGAAGTAGACAAGAAAAAAAGCAACTCAATTATAAATTATTTTATCCATTAAGTCCTTTTATACTTAAAATTTTGCCTAATAAAATTTCAATTTTTGAAAACTTGCTTTCAGAAAGTCAATAGAATATGCCTGGGAGTGTTGATATCTTGAACATTGCTGAGTATTAATGATTCAATTAAAAGGTACAATTTGTTTTCTTAATTTTTCATTAGATGAAAATACTATTCGAGATCAATGAAAATTACAGCATTGTTCAAACTTGAGATGTTCTTTGACACTTTTCTTAGACATGGAGAATGAAAAAAGTCATTAAAGTTGTCCCTAAGTTAAATTTAATGTTTATCAGGACAAGGTAGGTGTATGGGTTTATGTGTTTTGCAGGAAATTGCATACCGACTAAGATTCTCTGATCTCAAGTATATGATATTTTGCTGCATGGATAAAAGAATGAAAAAATATATAAGCATCTACTGTGTTCCAATCACTTTGATGGGGCTTCTGGGCAGAATAGCACGTACAGCACTAGACAAAGATTCAAGACTTTTATCTCTCTGAGTTCAAATCCAGTCTCAGACACTTACTAGGTTTGTAACCCTGAGCAAGTCACTTAACCCTGTTTCCTTCAGTTCGTTTGTAAAATGATCTGGAGAAGGAAATGGCAAACCATTTCACTGTTTTTGCCAAGAAAACCACTAATGAGTTTGAGAAGCATCTGACAGAACTGAAATGACTGAACCATAATAACCATCGTTTTGATAAGCATTGACTATAAACATGAGAAAGCAAAGTCAGAAGCTTACATTCTAATGAATTTAAGGGCATGCACAGGGGAATGAAAATGAGGGACAGACATTTTGTTCCTGTGCACTAACACATCTCACCTATTAAAAATTTAAGGGTTTTTTTTTTCATTAGGGTTTATATAATATGAACTTAGGGAAAAGTCAGAAAAGTAGTAGGTAGGAAAGACAATGTCAACAGCAGCAAGGTGGCAACATGGTGGGTTTTGAGATTGTTGAGCCAGTGACAAGAAGCAGGAAGTGAAATGAAGTATAACTGGAGATTTCCTGAAATAGTAATATAGGAGGTGAGTTCACCCACCAGTCAAGTCAAGATGGAAAAATCCTCCAAAATATGATTTCTGTTGTAGACAATGAATAGTTGGTGATGAGCCTGCAGAGGAAATAGATGGAGAGGAGGGACTTTTATTAATCAGCCCCATGATTGCATGTTTCAGGACTACTCCAATATTAGATTTAAGTTCAGCTTCCTCTTCCATTCATCATGAGCAGAATTTCCTACTGTTATCCATAGAAAAATTCTGTGCCCTAAAATACCTCATTTGGACCTTGAGTCCACTGTCAAGGTGAAGTTCAATATTCAAACAATTAAGTGAAGGAATCCAAGGAGAATTTGGAAGATCAATAAAATTTTGGATTTTTGTTTCTTCTATTAGTTAATGTTACAGTCAGAACTAAGAAAAGGACTCAGATCAAACACAGGCAGGAGTGTTCTGTGAACTTTTCCAATACAGGTTAAAAATTTCATTTCACATGGCATAATATAATTTCCCAGGGCAATTTGACTAGTAAAGGCCATAGGTCTAACCACTCGAATGAGGCCCTTGTAACATCTTCCCCACCTGAATTTTCCCAAGGACTTTATTAGTAGAAAGCAGAAAATAGGTTCTTTTGAGTAAGAAATGAATAGGTTGTTAGAAAGATGTTATAGAGTAGAACAAAGGAATGAAATAATATTTATTTTGTATATGGTTGCCTGGGATGTCTCTCTGTCATCCTTAAAATGTGCCCATTTTAAATGTCTTTTCTCAAATACACAAAATAACCTGCAATCAGCAGTCACATGGGCTTAGTGTCCTCATTCTTAGGGTTGTAAATAAAATTATCTGATATTTATATAGTATTTTGCATTCCCAAAGTACTTTCAAATGTAGAACCTTAGAAAAATTCTGTGCAGTTACCCAGATAGACATGATGGGATATAGTGAATTTCAGGGCAAAGAGTCTTAGATCTGAGTCAGAGAATCTGAATTCATATCCAAGGCTCTTCCATATTAGATACTATATTTAGAAAAACAATTACCTTCATTACATTCACCCAGCACAATTCTTTCAATTTACAAATGGGGAAAGTGATGCTAAGGTTGTGGGTAACTTTCCCCTGTTTGTAAGTCTTGTAAGTGAAAGAACTGGGATTTGAACTCAGATTCTCTAACTTGAAATCTAGCACCTGTGTGTATGTTAATAAGTATCTTAATTTTCCTGGGTCACAGTCTGCTCATTTCTCTTTCTATCTGTAAAGCAAGTGGTTTGGCCCTGCTAAAATGTTTCAAAAGTACTCCCAGCTCTACTGAGGGTCAGAAAAGGTTGGAAGTGTATGTTAATTTGCTCTTCTAGTAAATGGAAGACAAAACAATAAAATAGGCATTTTGACACGTGGTATTCTATTCCTTTCACTTGACTATCTCCATGGTTGCATTATTTCCTTGATATGATATTGGATCATCAATATTTAATGTAGAAAGGAGTATCAAATGTCACATCATCAAGTTACTGTTTCAACTTACGTAATATTTCCAGTTTCCTCTTACTGATTTCCACTTTCCTTGAGGAAACCCTCTTATTTCTCATTGAAAAAATGTTGTGAAGTTTCATTTCATTGTTGATTCCTCAACTATTTGTCCTTACATGTCTACATGCCAGGGTCCCTTGACCTACCTCTAGATTTAACATGACCTGAGGGAGAATAAATAAATCTGAAAGTGACATCAAGGGCATAGCTTTAGTGAGCTTGTGAAGCATATTCATCATCACTATTGATCATAGGCACTTAGTGTTCTCAGCTCCAAGTTCTTCAAAAGTTCACTAACAAGTACTAGGGGACATAACTGGGAAAATGTATAATGTATGAGATTACCAACACAGTTGATGAAGGGAAGTTCAAAGAAAATGCCAGACTCCTATGTTTGTTCTCTCTCTCTCTCTCTCTCTCTCTCTCCATAAACACATACATCCACCCACAAACATATGTGCTTGCACATATCAGAACAGAAAATTCCATTTCTATTCATATTTAGTAAAAATAGCACCTAACATAAGAAGGATGTATCTTCTCAAAACCTGTTGTCTTCTCACTCCCAAACATTGACTTTCTTATCTTTTTAATTATTTGTTTACTGTGTTTTAATGTAAACATTAAATTATTAAGAGTCCTAAACAAATCTATTCCTCGCCCTGGGGTTAGCTGGGTTGGGAGGTTGCCTCCACCCCAACCACAGGAGCTTTTAATCTCCAGTACAGTAAGAGGTTTCTTACATCTGAGCCAGGGGAGATTGAGGGAACCTTTGCTGACAAGGAACTCCAGACCCAGCTGCGCTGCAGAGATGCAGCTTTGGACAAGAAGGAACTAGCATATGCCTAGTGAGTGCAGAAGCAGTGGTGTGAGGACACTGCTGGCTGTGAGCACTTAAAGAGACTGGAGTTTTTGGTTTAGGTTCTAGGTCAGAGTGGAGAACTGAAGGAGGATCTGAGACCAAAAACAACATCCCACATATTCTGACTAAAAGTGATTATAAAAACTAAGCTACTGCAAATAAAAAAAATAATATTCACAAGCAAAGGAGAATGGATCCAACCATTGTTACTATGAGAGTAGAGAAGATCAAGATTCATCTTTGAAAAAAGATACTTAAGCAGAAAGCCCTCTAATTCCACAAAGAGCAACATCAAATGGGCACCTGCTTAAAAAGAATTCATGGAAGCACTTTAAAGAAGACTTTAAAAATCAAATGAGAGATTGAAGAAAAACTAAAAAATTAATGAGAACAATCCAAGAAGAACAAGAAAATTATGAAAGAAAAGTCAGCAAATTAGAAAAGAAGATTCAGAATCTTAATGAAAAAAATGACTTACTGAAGATTAGAACTGGACAAGAAGACAAAAAAGTTATAAGAGATCAAGAAATACTAAAACAAAATATAAAGAAAGAAAAAATGAAGATAATGTGAAAAATCTCATAAGCAAAAACAATTGATCTGAAGAAGAGATCAAGAAGAGAAAACATAAGAATAATAAGACCACTTGAAAACTATGATAAAAAGCATCTTGATACAATAATATAATAAAGAAAGAAAATTGTTCTGAAGCATTAGAACAAGAGGGGAACGTAAAAATGGAAAAAAAAATCTACTGAACTGCACTTGGAAGAGGTCCTATGAGAAAAACCTATAATAATAATGTAGTCAAATTCTGAAATCCTCAGCTGAAGAACAAAATATTATGAGTAACAAGAAAAAAAATTAAATATGACAGTGCAGCAATTAGAATTTCATAAGACCTAGTAGTGGTGATACTAAAAGACTGCAGGTTTTGGAACACTATATATTGAAAAGCTAAATAACTCTGGTTCCAGACAAAATTTCCACACCTTGCAAAGCTAAGTACAATCTCAGTGAAAAAAAAAAATTGACATTTAATGAACTGTCACACTTTTGGGACTTTGTTAAAAAAAAAAAAACTTCATGTAATAGTAAATTATATATAAAAGAACTAAGAGAAATATAAGATACATACCAAACACTAATTACAAAGGACTCAACAAGGATAGACTGTTTACATTTTATGTGTGTAAAATGTATGTATATCTAAGATTGATATTAACAATTGAGAAGTTTGTTATAAGGTAACAATACATATCTACTTATCTTCTAAATTCTGAAAGAAATTAAAAAGCAAGGAGATAAGGAGGGGGGGTGGGGAGAAGATAAGGAAGGGGTTCCTTGAGGGGATGGTGTGGACATAAATTAAAAGGGAGGCATAGAATGTTGTTTAGATTAAATGGAATGGGAGGATAAGGGAGGGATCCTTGGATGTTAAAGGGAGGGATTCTTGGAGGGGGAGACATTATGTAATATGAGGGCAAGGTAGTGTGTAGGAGTAAAGTAGAGGAATTATGAGGGATAGGAAATAAAAGATATATACAAAGAAAAACAAAGATCAGAAGTAGAATTTGTTAGGGAATGTATACTTCCAAGTATGTATGTGTACATACATACATATGTATACATATACATATGTGTGTGTCTATATACCTATATAAATATGTCCATGCTTAGTTATAGGTCTCAATGAGGAGTGAGGAGGGGAGAAAAAATCAAAGTAAAAAGTTCACAGAAGAGAGCAAAAGAAAACTAACAAGGAAGCGTTCTCTAAATGGAAGTTTATTGCTATATATTTTGAATTATCTCATATTCTGATGTGAACATGACATGCTTTTATCCTCCTTTTTCTAATTTTGCAGTTAAATATTTTTACAAAAAGAGAGACACACAGAATAAAGGTGAAAGGGCAAAGTTAAAAATAAAATAAAAGCAGGGGTATCAATCATGACGTCAGACAAAGCAAAAGGAAGCCTACATCCAGTTAGACATACTGGAAAAGTAACTATATGTTGCTCAAAAGTATCATAGAAAATGAAGTAATAACAATATTATTCATATACACACCAAATGGTATGGCATACAGATTCCTAAAGGAAAAGTTAAATATTTACAGGAGGAAATAATCAGCAAATCTGTACTAGTGGTGGACCTCAACCTCTCCCTCTCAGAACTAGACAAATCTAATCACAATATAAAGAGGAAAGAAGTTAAGGAGGTAAATAGAATTTTACAAGTGGAAATGAAGAAAATAAGTCAAAATGAAAGCAATAATTAAGAGTTATTTTGCCCAATTGTATTCCAATAATTCTGACAATCTTAGTGAAATGAATGTCTTTCCAAAAACATAAATAGCTTAGATTAACAGAATAAATAGAATACTTAACCTCATTTTATAAAAAAAGAAACTGACCAAACCATCAATGAACTCCCTAAGGAAAAAAAAAATCCCCAGAGCCAGATTGATTTTCAAGTGAAATTTACCAAACATTTAAAGAACAATTAATTACAATATTATATAAGCTATTTTAGAAGATAGGCTAAGGAGTCTTGCCATCTTCCCTTTAGTCATTAATATGGGCTGATACCTAAACTATTCAGAGCCAAAAGAAAGAAAACTATAGACTAAAAGTATAAACCAGATTATATTAAAAAGTTTTCGCACAAAAAAAACCAATGAAACCAAGATTAGAAGGAAAGCAGAAAGCTGGGGCACAATCTTTCCTGCAACTCTCTTTCATGGAAGCCTCAGTTCTCAAGTATATAGAGAACTGCATCAAATTTGGAAGAATGAAATCATCTCTCAACTGACAAATTATTGAAGAATATAAGCAGGTGATTTTCAGATAAAAAAAGTCAAAGCTATGTATAGCCATATGATGACATGCTCGAAATCGCTACTGATTAGGGAAATGCAAATTAAAAAATTAAACTCTGAGGTACCAACTTACAATTATCAGATTGGCTAATACAACAGAAAAAGAAAATGATAAATATTGGAGAGGATGTGGTAAAATTAGAACACTAATACATTACTGGTGGAGTTGTAAGTTGATGCAACCTTTCTTCAGTGCACTTTGCAACTATGTCCAAAGGGCAATCAAATTTTGCACCCTTTAATCTAGAACTACTATTACTAGATCTGTATCCTAAGGAGATTATTTTTTATAAAAGGAAAAAGTGCCTATCTGCACAAAAGTATTTATAGCAGCTTTTTGTGGTGGCAAAGAATTGGATACAGAGGGAATGCTCATCAATTGGGGAACAGCTGAACAAATTATGGCATATTATTATAATAGAACATTACTATGTTCCAAGAAATTAGGAGACTGATTTTAGAAAAACCCGGAAAGACTTATATGAATTTTTGCAAAGTGAAGTGTGAAAAGGTCCAGGAGAATATTGTAAATATTAACAAAATATAGTGCCATTATCAACTGTGCATGACATAGCTACTTTCAACAATAAATGATGCAAGACAGTTACAAAGCACTCATGATGAAAAAGGCTATCCACTTCCAGAGCAATAACTGATAGAGCCTAAATACAGATTGAAGCATACTGGTTTTCATTTTCCATATTTTTTTCTCCTTTTGATCTGTGTCTTCTTTCACAACATGCTGAATGTCTTAATAGTTTGTATGACTGAACATGTCTAATCTATATCAAGGTGCTTATCGTCTCACAGAATGGGGAGATGAGGGAGGGAGACAGATGCAGAGCTATACAGCAGTACTATAAGTATATTGGTGTTAAAAATTCCTGGTTTCAGGGAGAAAATTTGGGATTATTAACAGTAAATTTCCCAATTTTCAAAGAGTACTCCTTCCTGAGTTCCCACTGCCCTAGATATTTGCACGTGGTAATGATAAGAGAGATTAGATGTGTTGAATTTGACAAATCATATAAGTCATCTCACTGGGGCTTTCAGAATGGGAAGCAAAATATCCACAAGGCTGCTGACACTAATGTGAAATGTGGAGAGCAGGTGGAGTGTTCAGTAAACAATTTTGTTAAGAGATGTTCTCACATTCTCTTGATATTGGGAGCACAATAATCGAGTATATGGGATATTGATCAGTTAACCCTTTCACTCTTTATATGAGTAACATCTTTTTGTGTTTGTTTTCCATTCAAAAATTTTTGGCAATGAAATGTGTACTTCTCTTCATAATTCATGACTTCTAATGTGTTACAGACCCTTTGTGCCTACCCGTCACTTCTGCATTGCTAATTAAGTGAGAAACTATTTCAGTTTTTTATAACTGTAGTTGTCCATGACATATCAAGAAAATATCACCAGAATAATATTGGTATTGAAAACATAGGTTTTACTTCTTTTTTTAATATTTCTTTCTTTCTTTTTTATTTTTCAACATTTACTTCCACCAGATTTTGAATTCCAGATTTTCTTCCCACCTCTCTAATCCCCTCACCCTAAGACAGAATCAGTATGATATAGGTTCAGCAAAGACATGTGGCCTTTTCCACTTTGCTTTTATTCTCAAGGCTGGGTTCTATGTTCCTTGAAATGAATTGAAGAAATTGGTTGGGATATATTTTAGTAACCTGTTGTCTCCTTGGAGTGATGATTTTAAGCCATGTGATTATTAATTAATACTACTGTATAAGATATCAGTTCTATGATCTTAGAGAGAAAACATGGATAGACTTGCATGAAACAATGAAAAGCAAAAGGAGCAGAATCAAGAGAACATTACATATGGTAGCAACAATATTGTTCTTAGAACAACTTTTGAGTGTTGAGTCAATTAACTACAAAGGAGCTATGAAAAAAGACACCATCTGTATCTAGAAAGAACTGATAAATAGAAGTTCGTATAGAATGGTTTTACAAATGTGTCTATGTGTGTGCATGTGTGGGTGTGCGTGTATGTGTGTCCTCACACATATTTATATCTAATAGTGACCATCTTCAGGGGGAAGGAAGAAAAAAGGAAAAAAAGAAAATGTGTCAAGGTAACTATATATATATATATATATATATATATATATATATATATATATATATATATATATATATGTATGTATGTATGTATATATGTACACAAAGAATAGCAAGTTGTATATAATAGATTTGCAGTTTTATGTACAATCACCTTTTTTATTCAACTATATTATAAAATGTTTGTTTTATTTCTTAAAATCAGAATACAATAAAAATAAGCACTGGTCAGATATTCGCATATGCAGATTCTTCCACAAATCCTGGCAGCAACAGGTAGGTGAATGTGGTCCTTTTGCAAAGAACATACAACCTTGTTGTTGGTTCAATTGATATTGTCATTCAATTTTTAATCAATTCTGGACCAACCAAACATCAAAACTCTTTATCTCAGTACCTTTAAGATGTTAGTTTCTTTTCTGTGAACCAGAGACTTCATGGTTTGTTACTGGGTCACTAATAACTGACTTCAAATTTCACTGATATAGAACACATGCCTGGACACTGGATAATACACTGTTGCTCCTTCCCTACACCAATATAGATAGATATTTTAAATATTGGATTTAGGTTAAATCATTTATGAATGAAATTTGAATTTCCATTTTCCTTATAGGTGATCCATTGATTCAACCTTGTAACTATGATATTAGGAAAAACAAAATGTAGCAAAACATATACTGGATTTTATGCCAAAGGATATGGATTCAATTCACAACTCTGTCAGGTGCTACATGTATAACTTATGAAAAGTCAACTAATACTTATGGTCCTCATTTCCACAAGTATAAATTGAAGGGACTGAACTAGAAATAAAATAATTTTCCATCAAGTGCCTTAGTTATGGTTCTGTAATTCTTGCTCACACATTCTCATAGATAGGCTGTATACATCTCCATGTGTCTACATGAATTATCCGTCCTGTATTTGCATAGTTTGCTACCTTGTAATGTTACCCACATCTCTCTTCTAATAGCAACTAGAGCTACCAAATACTCAAGCTAATTCTTAATGAAAGACCTTGGAGCAGTGATTTTTCAGATTTAACTATTTTTTTTGGGGGGGCTGGGGGAGCAAGCACTTTTTTCCCTCTTAAGGATGATGAGTTTAGTCTTTGCTTTGAATGAGTCACATTGATATAAAATGACTTAAAGGAAAAAGTCAAAGTGACTGACATTTTAGTCAGTATCTGATCCCAAGATTAAAGGATACCAGTGGGTGTTATTGAGCTCAACAGATATATCTAGAAGTCACTGTACTTTGTATAATTTCAGAAATGTCTTTAGTAAAAAAAGTGTTTTTTAAAAAATATTCAGTGTTTTAAACAGGAAGGAAAAATATCAAGAAAATGACAATGATGATAAATGCAACACATGTCAGAAGGAGAAGAAATAGCACTTATTCTCTATTCTATTCATATGTATTTTGCCCATAGGATACTGGAATATCATTATAAGATATGAAGAAAATATAACGTATAGGTATTTTTATATACATTTTATATGTGTGTATATGTATGTGTATGTGTTTTCATCAAATATACCTAATGCAAGCAGGAAAGTATCAATTAAGTAATATATTTGGCTTCCCTCCTCTCTTTCCAATATGTTATTGCAACTGATAGAAATAATAATAGGCATCTATAGGTAGCTCTTTAATTTGAGAAAGCAATTTACATGCATATAATATGCATGAAATATCTATATTTTTCTCTCTCTCCACATACATGAACATACACATACATGCACACACATACATACATATACATGAATATATGTGTATATATGTCTGTGTGTTTATATATATATATATATATATATATATATATATATATATATATATATATATATATATCACATGATCCTGAAAAAAGCCATGTGAGGTGAGTGTGATAGCTAGTATTGGCTCTGTTTGCACTGGAAAATATTGAAACTGAAAGAAATCAAGGAGTTTGTTACTTCCACCGATGAAATAATACCAAATTCTAATTTTTAACAATTTGAAAATTCCAAGCACTTTGGTGGTGAGAACTTTCTTTTCTACTTCTTCAACAGATGTGATTGTATTCCCGGAAAGAACATTTGGCAGGCTGTATTTTGACGGGGCTTGCATCCTACAAAGTTGGCTGCAGAAGCTGGGATAGAAATACTGCTTTTCTAAAGATCATTATATTCAAAGCGCTAAACTCTCTGTCCCATTTGGAGAAATAGTGTGGTGGTGGTGGTGGTCCAAATTTCCTGGCACAGGCTGCCTTTTTTGTCTAGCTCAGTGTGTCTCACTGCTTCTGTTAGGTTGTCCCACTTGACCTGTGAATGGCAGTTAGTGGTAATTAATTGTGGAGAATAATTAATTGGGGTACAGCATTGACCAGGACAGAGGAACAGTCACAGTTCAAGTGCAAAACCCGGCAGAATTTATTGAGTTAGTACATAACACATGCATGGGGGTTACAGTAAATCTGCTCTATTTATTCCAAAGACGGGGTTAGGGAAATGGTCTATATACTTTTAAAACAAAGGAGAGCAGAAACATAGGAGGGATGAAGATTACCCATAACTGGCATGTTTTTGTAAGTTCTGTCCATTTGGGGTTGCTATATCAGTTTTAGCCAGCTGGGATAGTGGAAATATTGGAGTTCACCCAGTAGACATCACAAAAGAATAATACTATGTCAAATTCTCATCCCACCTTCTAATTGACTGATTTTGATTACTGGCTATTTCAGCCTTTCCTGTGTAATAAGGAAGATCAAGCAAATAAAGGTGATTAGTGAACTCATTTCTCATTCCATTTCAACAGGAAGCATGGCTGGTTGTTTCTCTAATGGAGTTGATTCCTGGACAGTGGATGTATGACCTCATCTGAAAATAAAACCCATGGTCAAAGTGATGGGTGTTGTTCAGAAGATGATGCTGAGAGTGATGAGAAAGGTAGGCTAGTTCTCCATTATGATTTCTTCCTACAGAGATGGTTGTAGAGGCTAGACTAAAAGCAGATATGATGATTTGAAGGTATAATCCTCAAACATATATCCACATATCTATTATAATCTACATAGCACAGTAGATAGAATTTCAGGTCTCAATTTTAGAAGACTCATCAACAAAGCCTAATTATAATATTCAAATTACTTGAACAGGTACTATAGTTTGTTTAGTGACTCAACTCGTTTAAAAATATAATTTATCTATTTTCAGTTTTCAACATTCACTTCCACAAGATTTTGAATTCCAAATTTTCTCCCCATCACTCCCCTATTGCCACCCCAGGGCTGCATGTACCCCAACCACCCTTTTCCCCAATCCATCATCCCTTGTATCACCCTACCCCTTCTCTGATCCCACTCCCCTCTGTTTTCCTATACGGCAAGATAGATTTCTATCCCTATATTTGCATGTACAACTTATTTCCCAGTTGCATGCACAAACAATTTTAACATTCACTTTTAAAGTTTTGAGTCCTATATTCTCTCCCTTCCTCCATTCCCACTCACTTTCTTTGAGAAAGTAAGTGATTTGATATGGGTCATACATGTGTAACCATGCAAACCACTTCTATAACAGTTATGTTGTGAAAAACTAACCACATTTCCCTCTATCCTGCCTTGCCCTCCATTTATTCCATTCTGTCTCTTGACCTGTCCCTCACCAATAGTGTTTGCTTCTGATTATCCCTTCCCCCAATCTGACATCATTTCTATTATCTTGCCTTTCCCATCCCCTTCCCCCTGCCTTCACAGAGGGTAGATAGATTTTCATACCCAATTGTACGTGTGATATTCCCTCTTTAAACCTAATCCAATGAGAGTAAAAGTCACTTATTCCCTCTTACCTCCTCCCTTTTCACCTTCATTGTAAAAGCTTGTTCTTTACTCTTTTATATGAGATGCTTTACTATATTCTACCTCTCCCCTTTCCTCTCTCCCAATACATTCCTCTCAACATTTAATTTAAATTTACATTCAGAAAAGGAAAGGTTACTTTTGAGGGGTTAGCAATCTCTTTTAATCAAGCATATGTCTCATTCACTTAGTTCGGAGGAAAAAGTCAGCACCCTGAACTTCAGAGAACATACAGAGAAATCTAAATCAACAGACAGCATTTCCAAACTATCTAACATAAGCAGCACATACATCATAGTTCAACAGACAAATTGAATAGTCTGACAATTGCATACATACATAGTTACCAGATAGGGAAGCACGAACATCTGGATTTTCAAAGTGGGGGGGGAGGGGACTGCTTAGTGGCTTCCCTTAGTCTCATCTAGCACACAAACCTTCTTCCAAAAACTAAGCCCCAAACTCACTGTTTCATAAAAATTGCTGGGAAAACTAGATAACAGTATGACAGAAACTAGGCATAGACCAGTGACTGACACCATACACAAGAATAAAGTCCAAATGAGTACATGATCTAGGTATAAAGACTGATACTATAAACAATTTAGTGGAGCAATAAATAGGTTGTTTATTGGATTTATGGAGAAGGGAAGAATTTTTGACTGAACAGGAGATAGAAAGCATTAAGAATTGGAAAATAGATAATTTTGATTACATTAAACTGGAGTTTTTGCACAGTCAAACCCAATGCAACCAAGAATGGGAGGGAAGCAGAAAACTAGAAAAGAATTTTTGAAAGCAGTGTGATAACAGCCTCATTTCTAAAATATATGGAGTACTGAGTCAAATGTACAAGAATACAAGTCATTCCCCAATTGATAAATGGTCAAAGGTTATGAGCAGACAGTTTTCAGAGAAAGAAAACTATAGTCATTTGAAAAAAAAAATGCTCTAAACCACTATTGATTAGGCAGATGCAAATCAAAACAACTCTGAGATACCACATCATACCTACCAAATTGACTAACATGACAAAATAGGAAAAATGATAAATGTTGGAGAAGATGTGGGGGAGTTGAAACACTACTACATTTTCAGAAGAGTGGTGAGCTCATCCAACCATTCTGGAGAGCAATTTGGAATGGTGCCCAAAGGGCTACAAAAATTTGCATACCCTTTGACCCAGCATTATCACTTCGAGGACTGTATCCACAAGAGATTATAAAGGATCCCATATGCACAAAAATATTTATAGCAGCACTCATTCTGGTGACCAAACCTGAAAATCAAGGGAATACCCATCAGTTGGGGAACAGCTGAATAAAAGGTGGTATATGATTGAAATGGAATATTATTTTGCTATAAGAAATGATTAACAGAAAAATTTCAGAGAAGACTGGAAAGACTTATATGATCTCAAGCTGAGTGATAGGAGCAGAACACGGACAACTTTGTACACAGCAACAACCACAGTGTGTGAGAATTTTTTCTGGTAGACTTGCAACTTCATTGCAATGTAAGGACTCAAAAAATTCCCAGTGGTATATTAAGACAAAATGCCTTCCATATCCAGAGAAAGAACTATGGAATTCAATCACAGAATTTATTTTCTTTTGTATTATGTTTTGGTTTCTTTTGTGATTTCTCCCATTCATTTTAATTCTTTATGCAACATGGTTATGGTGAAAATGTATTTAAAAGAAATATAAGGGGGGGAGGAGCCAAGATGGTGGAGTAGAAAGACTCACTTATGCTACCTTCGAACCCACAGCCCATATATTTTCTATAAAAAGAACTCCCCATAAATTCTGGATCAGTGCAAGCCATGCAGAAATACAGTGGAAGAGATTTCCATTCCAGAGAGCCCTGGAAAGACGTCCGAAGGGTGCGTTGCGCTCTGGACACAGAGTCCACCCCTGTGCTGTCCTAGCCGTGCGGACCCAGAGGAGCAGATACGAGCAGGATTCCGAGACGAAATCTCTGGCGGCCGCAAAGGTCCCTCCACCCACAGGCACTACAGGACAGTGAGAGAGACTTCTGGGCTGGCCAAGAAGGTAGTGGGGTGTTTCCATGACTCGGGACCCCTCAGGAGGCAGAGGCAGAGGAAGCAACAGTGGCAGAGGCAGCAGCGGCAGCCTGAAACTCCTGGAGAAGCAGGCAGGAGCTCAGGGCCATTACAGATGGTCTCCGCATAAAGTCACTGAGGGAAATGAGCCTGGGAGGTGGCCCTGCCCCCACCTCAGCACCAGAACTTAAGCTCACATTGAACAGCAGCCACCCCCTCCACGGAAAGCCCTGAGGCTGGGAAGCAGCATTTGAATCTCAGACACCAAGCACTAGCTGGGCAGATCTAGGTGGGGGTGGAGAGGAACCTCAGAAGTCAAGTAACTGGCTTGGAAAATGCCCAGAAAAGGGAAGAAAAATAAGACCATGGAGAGCTACTTTCTTGGGAAACAGATGTTTCTTCCTCCTTTCATTTCTGATGAGGAAGTACAATGCTTGCCATCTGGGAAAGATGTGGAGGTTGTGGCCTCTGTGTCCCAGACATCCAAGGTGGATTTCCAGTGGGCTCAGGCCATGAAAGAGCTCAAAAAGGATTTTGAAAAGCAAGTTAGATAGGTGGAGAAAAAACTGGGAGGAGAAAGGGGAGAGATGCAAAAAAAAGCATGAAAAACCTTGCTAAAGGAGACCCAAAAAAAATGCTGAAGAAAATAACACCTTGAAAAATAGGCTCACTCAATTGGCAAAAGAGGTTCAAAAAGCCAATGAGGAGAAGAATGCTTTCAAAAGCAAAATTAGCCAAATGGAAAAAGAGGTTCAAAAGATCACTGAAGAGAATAGATCTCTAAAAATTAGAATGGAACAGATGGAGGTTAATGATTTTCTGAGAAACCAAGAAATCATAAAACAAAACCAAAAGAATGAAAAAGTGAAAGAGAATGTGAAATATCTCATTGGAAAAACAACTGACCTGGAAAATAGATCCAGGAGAGACAATTTAAAAATTATTGGACTACCTGAAAGCCATGATCACAAAAAGAGCCTAGACATCATCTTTCATGAAATTATCAAGGAAAACTGCCCAGATATTCTAGAACCAGCGGGTAAAGTAAATATTGAAGGAATCCATCGATCACTGCCTGAAAGAGATCCAGAAAGAGAAACTCCTAGGAACTTTGTGGCCAAATTCCAGAATTCCCAGGTCAAGGAGAAAATATCGCAAGCAGCTAGAAAGAAACAATTCCAATATTTTGGAAATACAATCAGGATAACACAAGATCAAGCGGCTTCTACATTAAGGGATCAAAGGACATGGAATAGGATATTACAGAAGTCAAAGGAACTAGGACTCAAACCAAGAATCACCTACCCAGCAAAACTGAGTAGAATACTTCAGGGGGAAATATGGTCTTTCAATGAAATAGAGGACTTTCAAGCATTCTTGATGAAAAGACCAGAGCTGAAAAGAAAATTTGATTTTCAAACAAAAGATTGAGAAGAAGCATGAAAAAGTAAACAGCAAAGAAAAGTCATAAGGGACTTACCAAAGGTGAACTGTTTACATTCCTACATGGAAAGACAATATTTTTAACTCAAACTTTTCAGTATCTGGGTAGTTGGTGAGACCACACACACGCACACATGCACATACACACACACAGATGTGCACACATGCATGCACACACATATATAGAGAGAGAGCACAGAGTGAATTGAATAGGATGGGACCATAAAGAAATTAAGGTAAATGGTGAGAGAGAAATGGAGTGGGAGGAGAAACGGTGAAATGGAATGGGGTAAATTATCTCTCATTCGGGAGGCAAGCAGGAGACTTTTTAGTAGAGGGAAAAAGAGGAGAGCTGAGAAAAAAACATGAAGTGTACCCAAATCACATTCGACTAAAGGAAGGAATAAAATGCACACTCGTTTTGGTATGAAAACCTATCTTACAATACAGGAAAGTGGGGGAGAGGGAGATATCAGGGTGGGAGTAGGATGGAACGGAGGGTAATGGAAGGAGGGAGAAATCTGATGTCAACACTCTTGGGGAGGGAGAGGATCAAAAGAGAGAACAGAAGCAGTGGGGGGCAGGATAGGATGGAGGGAAATATAGTTAGTCTTACACAACACGACTATTATGGACGTCATTTGCAAAACTACACATGTGTGGCCTATATTGAATTGCCTGCCTTCCCAAAGGGAGCGGGTGTGGAGGGAGGGATGGGGAGAATTTGGAACTTAAAGTTTTAGGAACAACTGTTGAGTATTGTTCTTCCTATTAGGAAATAAGAAATACAGTTAGTGGGGAATAGAAAGTCATCTGGCCCTACAGGACAAAAGAGAAGAGAGGGACAAGAGAAGGGAGGGATGATAGAAGAGAGGGCAGATTGGTGATAGGGGAAATTATAATGCTTGGTGTATTGGGGTGGGGGGAGGGGATAAATCGGGAGGAAATTTGGAACCCAAAATTTTCTGAAAATGAATGTAATATATTAAATAAATAAATATAATAAAAAAATGCAATGAGAAATAAAACCAAGTAACCATGAAAAAAAAGCAGAAATTTTTTTGTAGAACCTATATACAATTGTGTGCCATCTTGGGGAGGAAGAAGGGAAGTGAAGTTGAAAGAGGGAGGAAAAACAATCTACGTTCTATGGTAGTGATTGTAAAACACTGAAAATAATTAAAAAAACAAAAAACAAAAAACTAAGCCCCAAAGTAAAACCATAACTTATAGTCTTCATATACACTTCAGAGCCAGAGGGAATCACATACTTTGATATCCAGTGCCTCATTAACAAAAGGTATCGACCTTCCTACAAATGTTCCCAGGCCCATGAATGGGTGGGATGAATCCTCCTCAAACATGTTATTCAAACATTGTATATCTTGATTACACTAAAGCAAAAACCACAAAGGATTCTACTTTTCTTGCCCTCACCGTATCCTCCCTTCATATTTAACTCACTCTGTGCTCTCTACTCTCTCTCTCAGTCTCTCTTTCTCTCTGTACACACAGACACACACACATATACATATATTTAAACACCTATATACACATATATACACGCAGATATGTACATGTGTGTATATATGTATGTGTATATACATACATAAATACATAGATGTATGTATATATACACACATGGAAACATACATATAGACACATAATACATATGTATATATGTATATGTGTGTATGTGTATGTATGTGTGTACGTGCATGTGTGGGGGGATTCAATCTAACTCCCCGAATACTGCAAAAGGCCTTGTGAGTTACAAGTATCATATTTCCATGCAGAAATGTACAAAGCTCAACTTTAGTGATTCCCTTATTGCTTCTCTTTCCTGTATACTGTGATGGCAATCAAATTAGGATTTTCTGCTGTTTTTATTTTACTAAAAATGTCTCCAATTGAATAATATGATTTAAAAAGATCTTTCCCATCCATTGATGGGCCTGGCCATTGTGGAAACCTTGATTAGGGGATTTGTTTTGTAGGGGTTATCAAGTACCTTTGCTTTTTCTATTGAGGCATTCAGTAAGAGGGTTATGCCCTCTGGCCCCAAAAAGTGTATAAATACTCTAAGGATGAAGTTTTAATTTGGGCTTAGTTTTTGTAGGAATGTTTGATTGCCAAATGAGAACTTTGGGAAGGTGCTTTAATGAGCCCATGCTTTGAAATCCTGAATTCAGTGCTTCCCTCTCTGGTAACTATTTTCAGACAGTTGAGGTTCAACTGTCTGTTGAATTCAGGCAGAGGAAGCTAAGTCTGTTGATCTTTGATGTATCTGTATATTCTTTGAAATTCAGGATGCTGACTCCCCTGAACTGGATGAATGACATGTGTACTTGGTTAAAGGAATGATACATGTGCTTGATTAAAGTGGTTGTTAATACCTCAAAAGTTGCCTTTCTCAAAGATGGTGGAGTGAGAGATTGTATTCACCTAAGCTCTAAGACAAGCTCTTTCAGATACATCTGAAAAGAGAATCTGAACAAATCTGTGAGTGGTAGAATCCACTAGTAGACAGAGTGTGGCACATTTCTGGCCCAGGATCGGCTGAAGGTCCAACTGGAAAGATCTATTGCATGGGACTGGAGGACAGCATAGCACACAGTGCATAGACTGTAACAGTACAGAGTCCACCATAGCCAAGCTGAGCTGGAACTGAGAACAGTGGGAAGCAGAGACAGCATATCAGCTCAGGATGTGAGTCCAGTGGAAATGAGTGAGACAGGAGCTCAGAACATCAGGGAATAGCAGCAACTGCCCCTGAGACCATCATCCCGAATGCTAAACGTCTGTAAGTCACCTATTTGAACTTCTGGGGGCCAAGATGGTGGAATGATCTGAAAATGTTTTCCTCCTCCCATTGTTGACCTTGAAAAAGTCAGAGAATAATTCCCCAGGAAAAGTCCTGGAATTGTGGGATCAGCTGAAGGGATAAACAATTACTTAGCCCGAGATGCTAGGAAAATGGCAAAGGGGTTCCCTCTTGTAGTGGCTGAAAAGGACCAGTGCAGGACCGGGTCTGTCCCAGACAGTCACAACTCAGCAAATCAGGAGGAGATCTTCAGCCTCAGTAGGGTGGAACTCTTACACATCAAGACCTGGACCACAAGCCTGCCTTAGCACAGGCAAGGTAATTGGGCAAACATTAGTGCAGACAAAGTCTCACCAGCCATTGAGCTAGTCTGTGCTCTACTTCAAATGAGGACTCCTCCTGTGGCCAGACCATTCATCCCCAAACCTCTTTTAGCTGACTCCAGAGTAAGACCAGGGAAACTCAGAAAGACTTCACATGGCCTCTACTTTGGCACACCAGCCAGCTCAACACCAAATGAGCTGCAACATTCTAGCTTTTAGCTGAAAGAACCAGAGGTCATAATACAAATGTCTCAAATTCTAAGCACAAGAATTATGGGAGAGAGCTCCTTATGCCCCCAAAGCATAGACAGAATCGCAAAGCTAGGAAAAAGGCAATCATCGTGATCCAGATGCAAATCAGAAAAGAAAGGACCATAGAATCTTACTATGAGGCAAGGACTGAAATATGAATACTGAAGACCTCAGAATTGAGACTGTACTCCCATCTGAATCCTCAGAAGGGAATATGAACTAGTCTCAAACCCAAAGAACATTCTTGCAAGAGCTCCAGAAAGATTTTAAAAACTAACTTAGAGAGGTAGAATGAATATTGGCCAATGATTTTAAAAATATGAAAAAAAAAGAATTCATGATAGACTTTAAAAAAGAAAATTGAAGAAATGGATAAAGAGACAAAACATAACAGGAACAATTGGACAAATGGAAAAGGAAACGCAAAAGTTTACTGAAAAAATCTATTAAAAATTAGAATTAGGTAAGTAGAAGCTAATGACTTTATGAGACATTAAGAATTAAGCAAATGGGGGCAAAAGGAGCTAGAAGAGATGGCTGACTCCAATAGGACCTAGCATGCACACATCAAGACAGACATTTCTATGAAGTCCCACAAACCAAGTACTCGCTGGCGCTGACAGGCAAACAATAACTGTGACATGGAGGAGCCAAGATGGTGGAATAGAAAGATTCACATATGCTAGCTCCGAACCCACAGCCCATAAATTACCTATAAAAAGAAATCCCAACAGATTCTTGAGCAGCGGAAGTCGCACAACAACAGAATGGAGGAGATTTCTGTTCCACAGAGCCCTGAAAAACCGCCACTGGGATGGTGTGGAGCCCAGCATGGGACCGGAGTGGAGACCAGCCCTGCCTTGGCGAAACGGCACTGAGAGGAGCGGGTCCAACCAGGCTTCGTGGAAAGAATCTCCGGTGGCTGTGAAGGTCCCTCAACCCACAGGTGCACAGGTCAGTGAGAGAGACTTCTGGGCTGGCCAAGAGGGGAACAGGGGATCTCCATAACTCAGGCCCCCTCCGGAGGAAGTGGCGGGGGAAGCAGCGGCCAGGGGCTCCCAAAGCAGGAAGGAACTCAGGTCCATTACAGAAGGGCTCCGCATAAACCCTCTGAGGGAACTGAGCCTGGGAGGCAGCTCTGCCCCCATCAAAGAACATGAATTTAATTTCTCACATTGAATAGCAGCCAAGCCTGCCCCTGAAAGCACTGAAGCTGGAGGGCAGCAGGTGAATCTCAGACCACAAGTACTAATGAGGTTGGTGTGGAGAAGAATCTAAGGAGTCAAGTAACTGGCTGGGGAAATGCCCAGAAAAGGGAAAAAAATAAGACCATAGAAGATTATTTTCTTGGTGAACAGATGTTTCCTCCTTTCCTTTCTGATGAGGAAGAAAAATGCTTACCATCAAGGAAAGACATAGACGTCAAGGCCTCTGTATCCCAAACATCTGAAATACATATCCAATGGGCTCAGGCCGTGGAAGAGCTCAAAAAGGATTTTGAAAATCAAGTTAGATACGTGGAGGAAAAACTGGGAAGAGAAAGGAGAGAGATGCGAGAAAAGCACGAAAACTGGGTCAATACCTTGCTAAAGGAGACCCAAAAAAATGCTGAAGAAAATAACATGTTGAAAAATAGTCTAACTCCATTGGCAAAAGATGTTCAAAAAGCCAATAAGGAGAAGAATGCTTTCAAAAGTAGAATTAGCCAAATAGAAAAAGAGGTTCAAAAGCTCATTGAAGAAAATAGTTCTCTCAAAATTAGAATGGAACAGATGGAGCCTAATGACTTTATGAGAAACCAAGAAATCACAAAAGAAAACCAAAAGAATGAAAAAATGGAAGAGAATGTGAAATATCTCATTGGAAAAACAACTGACCTGGAAAATAGATCCAGGAGAGACAATTTAAAAATTATTGGACTACCTGAAAGACATGATTAAAAAAGAGCCTAGACATCATCTTTCATGAAATTATCATGGAAAAATACCCTGATATTCTAGAACCAGAGGGCAAAATAAGTATTCAAGGAATCCACTTATCACTGCCTAAAATAGATCCAAAAAGAGAAAATCCTAGGAACATTGTGGCCAAATTCCAGAATTCCCAGGTCAAGGAGAAAATCTTGCAAGCAGATAGAAACAATTCCAGTATTGTGGAAATACAATCAGGATAACACCAGATCTAGCAGCTTCTACATTAAGGGATTGAAGGACATGGAACAGGATATTATAGAAGTCAAACGAACTAGGACTAAAACCAAGAATCACCTACCCAGCAAAACTGAGTATACTACTTCAGGGGAAAATATGGTCTTTCAATGAAACAGCAGACTTTCAAGCATTCTTGATGAAAAGAGCAGAGCTGAAAAGAAAATTTGACTTTCAAACACAAGAATGAGAAGAAGCATGAAAAAGTAAACATCAAAGAGAACTTATAAGTGACTTATCAAAGTTGAACTGTTTACATTCCTACATGGAAAGACAATATTTGTAACTCTTAAAAGGTTTCAGTATCTGGGGAGTTGGTGGGATTACACACACTCACACACACACACAAACAAGTGTGCGCACACACACATACACACATGTACGCACACAGACACAGTGAATTGAGTAGGATGGGATCATATCTTAAAAAAATTAAAGTAAACAGTGAGAGAGAAATGCATTGGGAGGAAAGAGGGTGAAATGGAATTGGGCAAATTATGTCTCATAGAAGAGGCAAGCAGGAGACATTTTAGTGGAGGGGAAAAGAGGAGAGCTGAGAGATAAACAAAAAGTTTACTCTCATCACATTCGACTAAAGGAAGGAGTAAAATGCACATTCATTTTGGTATGAAAATCTATCTTAAAATACAAGAAAGTGGGGGAGAAGAAGATAAGCAGGGTAGTGGGGATGATGAAAGGGAGGGCAATGGGAGGAGGGAGCAATTTGAAATCAACTCTTGGGGAGGGACAGGATCAAAAGAGAGAATAGAAACAATGGGAAGGATAGGATGGAGGGAAATATAGTTAGTCTTACACAACATGACTACTATGGAAGTCGTTTGCAAAACTACACAGATATGGCCTATATTGAATTGCCTGCCTTCCCAAAGGGAATGGGTGGAGAGGGAGGGATGGGGAGAAGTTAGAACTCAAAGATTTAGGAACAACTGTGGAGTATTGTTCTTGCTAATATGATATAAGAAATAGAGGTAATGGGGAATAGAAAGTCATCTGGCCCTATAAGGCAAAAGAGAAGATGGGGACAAGGGAAGGGAGGGATGGTAGAAGAGTGGGCAGATTGATGACAGGGGAAAATAGAATGCTCGGTGTATTGGAGTGGGGGGAGGGGACAGATGGGGAGAAAATTTAGAACCCAACATTTTGTGAAAATGAATGTAACAAGCTACATAAATAAATTTATATTACATGTAAAAAAAAAGAATCAGGCAAACGGAATCTAAAAATGAAAGAAAAAAGAAAAAAAGCAGAAGAAAACGTAAAATATCTCATTGGAAAAACAACTGCCCCAGAAAACAGATCCACGATAGAAAATCTAAGAAATATTGGTGTAACAGCAAGTTAAGATTAGAAAAGAAGTGTGGACAACATTGTCCAAGAAATCATTAAGGAAAACTGCCCTGACTTCCTAGATGGAGAGGGCAAAACAGTCATTGAAAGAATTCACCTGTCTGTGAGAGTTTTTTTCTGGTAGACTTAGAACTTTGTAATAACACAAGAACTTACTGAAAAAAAAAATCCCAATGACGGTTTTCTAAGGCAAAATACCTTCCACACTCAGAGAAAGAAACATGGAAGTCATTCACAGAATGTAGCAGATCATGTTTGTGTATGTGGGTTTTAGTGCATTATGTTTTGATTTGGTATATGATTTCTTCCATTTATTTTAGTGTGACTACGTAGCATGACTATAGTGAAAATGTGCTCAATAGGAAAGTATATGCAGAACTTATTGAGAATTGTATGCTGTCATGGGGAGGAAGGGGGGGTAGTGGGGGGAAGGTGTGGGAGGGGATAAAATCTTAATTTTAAGGAAGTGATTGTAGAACATTAAAAAAATAGTAAAATAAAATAATTAATTTTAAAAAAGATAAATCCTCCAGTCACCTCCTGAAAGAGATTCCAAACTAAAAACACCAAAGAATATCGTTCCAAAATCCCAACACTATTGAGTTAAAGAGAAAATGCTCCCACTATCTGGAAAATAATAATTCAAATATCGAGGAAATATAATCAAGATCACATAGGACCCTGCAGTTTCTATATTAAAACATCAGAGGGACTAGAAGATGATATTTCCTAAGACAAAGAAGCTTGGACTACAGCCATAGATCAATTACTTAGCAAAATTGAGCTTCACATTTCAGGTAAAAAGATGGACATTTGATGAAATAAGTGATTTCTAGAACTTCCTCATGAAAAGACCAGAGATCAATAGAAAATTTGATGTTCAAATACAAGTCTTAAGAAAGACAAAAAAGGTAAACAGGAAAAAAAAAAAAACGAACGTGTTATTCAATATGTGCAAACTGCTTACATCCCTATACGGGAAGATGAAGTTTGTTAATCTTGAGAATTGCATATTATGATATTTATAGGGCTATGCATAGGTAGTGAGGGTGGGCATAAATTAAAAGATATGATGATAAAAATGTAATTTCAAGGGGAGAAGGATTGGAATGTGTGATTTATAAAGGAGGAGGCAGTCTCTCTCACCCAGGCAAGAGTGCTTTCCCACTGACCTTCAAAGCTGTCCCTGGTGTTTCTGGGCAGAGAAGTCTGAAAACCATCCTGGTCTGTGCTTAGCTCCAAACCAGGTGTGATAGACCATAGATCTCTCCTGTTGGCCTTCCAGATTTTATCAGGCTGGAACTCTGTCTCAATATGCCATTCTGTGGCTCCTGCTGCTCCAAAATTTGTTCAGAGTGCTTTCCCACAGGTGTCTGAGGGAATTGGGTAGAGAGCTCAGGCAGGTCCCTGCTTTTACTCTGAACCCTCCCAAGATGCCATTGATTTATGTACTTCACTCTTAACCACATATGAAATAATTAGTCTATATGTTTTCAATATAAAACTCATGTTTTTGTTATACTTCATTTTAGTTTTATTTGTAAATGAAAAGAATCTTTTTCTATTAAGAAAAAATCTTGGGGGGAGGAGCCAAGATGACGGAGTAGAAAGACTCATGTATGCTAGCTCCGAATCCACAGCCCAGAAATTCCCTGTAAAAAGAACTACCCACAAATTCGGGAGCACTGCAAGCCATGCACCAACGCAGTGGAAGAGACTTCCATTACAGAGAGCCCTGGAAAGCCAACCCCAAAGTTCCATCACACTCTGGACAGCGGAGCCCACCCCTGAGCTGTCCTGGCCACGTGGCCCCAGAGGAGCAGATATGAGCAGGCTTCAGGGATGGAACCTCTGGTGGCCGCAAAGGTCCCTCCACCCACAGGCACTACATGTCAGTGAGAGAGACTTCTGGGCTGGCCGAGAGGGGAGCGGGGTGTCTCCATGACTTAGGCCCCTTGGGAGGCAGTCGCAGAGGGAGTGGCAGAGGTAGCGGCAGTGGCCCGGGACTCCCTGAGCAGACAGGAGCTCCATTACCGAAGGTCTCTGCATAAACCCCATGAGGGAACTGAGCCTGGGAGGCAGCCCTGCCCCCACCAACCCCATTACTGAAGGTCTCTGCATAAAGACCCTGAGGGAAATGAGACTGAGAGGTGGCTCTGCCCCCACCCCAGCACCAGAACTTACGCTCATATTGAATAGCAACCACTCCCGCCAAGGAAAGCCCTGAGGCTGGGAAGCAGCATTTGAATCTCAGACCCGAAGCACTAGCTGGGCAGATCTAGGCAGGGGTGGAGAGGAATCTCAGAAGTCAAGCAACTGGCTTGGAAAATGCCCAGAAAAAGGAAGCAAAATAAGACCATAGAGAGTTACTTTCTTGGGGAAGAGATGTTCCTTCCTCCTTTCATTTCTGACGGAGGAGTACAATGCTTGCCATCAGGGAAAGACGTGGAGGTCAGGGCCTCTGTATCCCAGACATCCAAGGTGGATGTCCGGTGGACTCAGGCCATGGAAGAGCTCAAAAAGAATTCTGAAAATCAAGTTAGACAGGTCCAGGAAAAACTGGGAAGATAAGTGAGAGAGATGCAAGAAAAGCATGAAAAACGGGTCAATACCTTGTTAAAGGAGACCCAAAAAAATGCTGAAGAAAATAACACGTTGAAAATAGGCTCACTCAATTGGCAAAAGAGGTTCAAAAAGCCAATGAGGAGAAGAATGCTTTCAAAAGCAGAATTAGCCAAATGGAAAAAGAGGTTCAAAAGCTCACTGAAGAAAATAGTTCTCTCAAGATTAGGATGGAACAGATGGAGTCTAATGACTTTATGAGAAACCAAGAAATCACCAAACAAAACCAAAAGAATGAAAAAATGGAAGAGAATGTGAAATATCTCATTGGAAAAACAACTGACCTGGAAAATAGGTCCAGGACAGACAATTGAAAAATTATGGGATTACCTGAAAGACATGATCAAAAAAAGAGTCTAAACATCATCTTTCATGAAATTATCACGGAAAAATACCCTGATATTCTAGAACCAGAGGACAAAATAAGTATTCAAGGAATCCATCGATCACCACCTGAAAGAGATCCAAAAAGAGAAACTCCTAGGAATGGTGTGGCCAAACTCCAGAATTCCCAGGTTAAAGAGAAAATATTGCAAGGAGCTAGAAAGAAACAATTCCAATATTGTGGAAATACAATCAGGATAACACATCTAGCAGCTCCTACATTAAGGAATCGAAGGAGTGGGACAGGATATTATAGAAGTCAAAGGAACTAGGACTCAAACCAAGAATCACCTACCCAGAAAAACTGAGTATAATACTTCAGGGGAAAATATGGTGTTTCAATGAAACAGAGGACTTTCAAGCATTCTTGATCAAAAGAGCAGAGCTGAAAAGAAAATTTGACTTTCAAGCACAAGAATGAGAAGAAGCATAAAAAAGTAAACAGCAAAGAGAAGTCATAAGGGACTTCCTCAGAGGTGAATTGTTTACATTGCTACATGGAAAGACAATATTTGTAACTCTTAAAATCTTTCAGTATCTGCGTAGTTGGTGGGACCACACACAGACGTACACATACAGACACGGACACACACACATGCACATGCGTGCATGCACACACACACTTACACACATGCACACACAGAGACAGAGAGCACAGAGTGAATTGAATAGGATGGGACCATATCTTACAGGAGATTAAGGCAAATGATGAGAGAGAAAAATAATGGGAAGAGAGAGGGTGAAATGGAATGGGGTAAATTGTATCTCATTCAAGAGGCAAGCAGGAGACTTTTTAGTGGAGGGAAAAAAGAGGAGAGCGGAGAAAAAAACATGAAGTTTACCCTCATCATATTCGACTAAAGGAAGGAATAAAATATACACTCATTTTGCCATGAAAACCTATCTTACAGTACAGGAAACTGGGAGAGAAGGAGATAAGCAGGGTGGGGGTGATGATGAAAGGGAAGGCAATGGGAGAAGGGACCAATTTGAAGTAAACACTCTGGGAGGGACAGGATCAAAAGAGAGAATAGAAACAATGGGGGGCAGAATAGGATGGAGGGAAATACAGTTAGTCTTACACAACACGACTGTTATTGAAGTCATTTGAAAAACTGCACATATATGGCCTATATTGGATTGCCTGCCTTCCCAAAGGAAATGCATGGATGTGGAGGGATGGGGAGAATTTGGAACTCAAAATTTTAGGAACAACTCTTGCGTATTGTTGTTGTTACTAGGAAATAAGGAATACAGCTAATGGGGAATAGAAACTCATCTGGCCCTACAGGACAAAAGAGAAGATGGGGACAAGAGAAGGGAGGGATGATAGAAGAGAGGGAAGATTGGTGATACAGAAAATTAGAATGCTCGGTGTATTGGGGTGGGGGGAGGGAATAAATGGGGAGAGATTTTGGAACCCAAAATTTTGTAAAAATGAATGTAAAATGTTAAATAAATAAATTTATATTTAAAAAAAAAAGAAAAAAATATTCCAATTACATGTCTTATATTTTCTTCTGTCTTTTCATTCTTTAGATTTTGTTTGACTGATTCTTGCTGTGTCATAGAGTCATTAGTTTCTTCTTGCCAATTTCTAATTTTTATCATTTTGTTTCCTTCAGTAAACATTTGCCTCTCCTTTTTCATCTTTCCAATTTTTCTTTTTACGGAGTTATTTTCTCCACTTAATTTTTGTACTTTCTTTTTCATTTGTCCAAATTTCCCAATTAGGTTTTGTGTTTCCTTTTCCATTTGGCCAATTTTTTTCCTTTTTAAAGAGGTGTTGTCCTCCGGGAATTCTTTTTTCACACTTTTAAAATCATTGGTCAGTTTTTCTATTTCCTTGTCAGCTATTCCATGAGAGCTGTTTGTACAAAGAAGAAGTTCATAGTCCCTTCCGAAGTTTCAGATGGAAGTACATTCTCACTACTGACCTCTTTGCTATTTTGTTTTGGTCTTTGTTCCCATAGAAAGATTCAATGACTTTTTTCACTCTTGTTTTGCTTTTTCTTGTTCATTAGGGTGATTGTGTGTTGTGGCTTCTGGTTCTTTCAGTTAGAAGCTGCAAAACTTGGTGCTGAGGCTACTTTGTGTGAAAAAGCTAAGAGCAAGTGTTTTTGTTTGTTTGTTTGCTTGTTTTTTTTATCTTTTTGTTTTGTGTTTCCCCTCTCAGCCCTGGGGTTATCTTGTTAAGTGTGGGGGAAGGGTCATCTGGAAATGGGAGATCTTCTCAGCTGAACTGAAGCAAAGGCAAGCTCAAGGGATGGTGATCCCAGCTGCCCTATTGTGTTCTCATTTCCTCTGGAGTGCTGAGGCATGCCTAGATCCTAGTGCTAGGTCCCTCCCCTCCTGGGGCTCCTCTCCTAGCACTGAGGCTTGCCTGGGTCCTAGTGCAAGTTTCTACCACCCTGGAGTCCCTCTCTTTCCAGTTGGCCTCTGCCACAGTAGGAGGAATCCGCCTTAGCTATTTTCCTAGCCTCAGATTTTATGAGACTATTTACCTCCTCTATTGTTCCCACTGATCCAAGATTTTTCTGGGGAAATATTTTATGGTTCCTTTGAGGTCATCAAGGGGGGATGAGAGAGCATTTACAGATGACTCATCCATCCTAGTTCCCAGAAGTTCAAGTAGGTGACTTACAAACATTTCATCTGCGGCTGAAAGTCTCAGGAGCTGCTGCTGCTGCTATCTGGGGCTCAGACGATGTCACTTGCTCGGCTCTGTTGGTCTCTTGCCCTGGGCTGCCACTCTGCTGGTTGTAGTTTCTGCTGTCTCAGGTTTCACAGGGCCCTCCTTCTCCACTGTGCTGGACACGCTGCACTATGTACTGTGTGCTAGCGCCCATGGAACAGATCCTTCTCGTGGACCTTCCAGTCTGTCCTGGTCTGTGAATCTGCCACAGTCCATCTCCTATTGGATTCTGCACCTGCAAAATTTGGTCAGATTCTCTTTTTAGAGGTATCTGAAGGAGTTTGTCTAAGATCTTAGGTGAGCCTTTGTTTTCACTCCACCATCTTGGCTCTGCCCCTCAAAAAAATTTTCTAAGAACCAAATTCACAAACTTCTAGCAGCCACTGACTCATTTTATGATTAGTGTTACTTTTTACACAGGAACTTTTAAAGCAGCTTTGAGTTTTAAAGTTCAAAGGAAAAATTAGAAGATAGATTTGCGTCAAGGGTGTGATAACTTCAAAATCATTCCTTGTAGGGAAGCATTGCAATAAAGGACATTGTAAGAGAAACTTTTCTTACTAAGTTGAACCATTTAGAGATAAATGAAAGAACACTGTTGTGATGATTGCAATAGAAGGAACAACTGAAAATTCAGTCTGGTTAATTCTCTATGTACAGCAATTGGCACAGTAAGGTTTCAATTCACTCTTGGCTTTTGTATCCCATGATGAATCCAAGCAGCTACAAATAGTATACAAAGAACTATGCGTAGGTAAGGGACATCTTAGAGAACTTGGAATAACTCACTCAGTTGTCATTTCTACTCCCAGTTGTCCAAGGAAAAGAAGCAAGTATTCAAGTAATTTAAGAAAGTAATTTAAACAAGACGTAGTATTGCTAAGAACTATCTATCTATCTATTTGTGTGTATGTGTATTGAAAGGATTAATTTTGTGATATGTATGTATGTATGTATATATATATATATATATATATATATATATATATATATATATATATATATATATATATATATATATATATTCCTTAAAGTCTTACTAGGAAATTTATTTTGATGTGGAGATAAACTTTGATTCTTGAATAAGATGCAAATCACGTTTGGTCATAAATTGGACAGCATTAGCATATAAAGTTAGTCATTGGCCAAAAGTGGCTTTTTTTTTCAAAAATACAAGTCTAAATAAATTCAGATCATTTGTATCTTTTAATTTTTTAAATAAAAATCTTTTAAGCCATTTTAACTCTTATTGATGCCTTCTTCCATTTTCAAATATCTTCCCCTCTATCTAGTAATTTATCTTTTGTGACATGAATAAATAGAGAGATAATTAAACAATTAAGCAGCGATTGGGGAAAATCTTTAGCAAAACTAAACAATGTGCATTAGCCTATGTATTATTCTACACTAATAGTCATTCAGTGCTTCAAAAAGAAAAAGGCATGCATTCTCAAATATTCTCTCCAAAAGAGTCATTATAATTGTTATCCATTTTCATTTATTTATTTATTCATAATTAGATTATTATAGTAATTACATAATCCCTTGAATTATTTAGCAGAAATTTGTCAAAAAGTATCTGTAAGAAATAATATTCACTGCATTTCTATCTTCTACAAATGTTCAGTACATATTGACTAAACTTTGTTAGAAGTTTGGGAGCTACATCATTGGTTTGTATATCATATCATATAATTTTCTCAATCTATCCATCTACACACATATATGTGTGCCTGTGTGTGAATGTATATATGCATGTATATATATGTATATGGCATGTATATGTATGCATATATGTCTATAGTCACATATATACTTTATATCCATACATGTGCATATTTATTTCTGACTGTGATACTGATTTCTTTACATAAATTCAAATTTCAATATGTTTACATCAAATGTATGCCTTCATTCCATCTAATTATTGTGGATGATAAATTCAGTGGAATAATAGAAATGAAACAAGCGGGAAGCTATCTATAAAATTATTGCCAGCATATATAATTCCCATCTCTATATGTTCTTTTGTTATCTATTTCCTTATTTCAAAAGGACATGTATTTTGAATGCTTTTTAAGTCTACTTTGTTTTTTCCTCTTTTTTCTCTCCCCAAAAGACTCCCATCTTCATTATATACTATCTTCATTTTCAATACAAGAACCTCTCTTTTTGGTAACCATTTTTTCCAAATTTGCTAAAACAATAGGAGAAAATTACAAATAATGTAGAGGATGGGGAAAAATTGGGACACTAATTCCTTGTTGGTGTTACTGTGAAATGATCTACCCATTTTGCATAGTAATAGGGAATTATGCACAAAGAATTAGTAAATAACCCATACCCTTTGAACCTCAATACCACTACTTCGTCTATTTCCAAAGATGATTGAGGGAAAAGGAAAAGAAACTACATATTCTAGAATGTTATAGCATCTCTCTTTTTTAGTGGCAAAGCACTGGAAAATTTCAGGTATGCCCATTAATTGGGGAATGGCTGAACAAACTGTGGTGTATGATTGTGAAGGATTACTGCTATGCTATACTATAAGAAATGATGACCTTAATAATTTTAGAAAAACATGGAAGATTTGCATGAAATAACAAAAAAAGCAAAGTTAACAGAAACAAGAAAAAATTGTATACAATAATACCAATACTGTTTTAAGAATGACTTTGAATGAATGTTACTTTGACTATTGTAAATACCCAAATTAGCTATAAAGGATATATGAAGAAAGACACTATTTGCATCCAGAGAAGGAACTAACAAACACATGTAATAGAATATTTTACACAAATACATTATCTATATAACATACCCATAATTTTGTCTGATGGTAGTCATCTCTAGGGTAGGGGGAGGAAATGGAGGAAAAAAGAAAAAAGAAATTTACACAATAATTTTGTTGTATATTTGAAAGGAATAGGAAGTTGTGCATAGTAAATTTGAGGTGTCATGTACAATCATCTTTTTTATTGTACTATATATTGGACATACTTGTTTGCTTCCATAAATTAAAAATGTTTTAAGCTTATATGTATGTATGCATATATATATATATATGTGCATATATATATATATATATATATATATATATATATATTCACCTATGTGAAAATACATACTTTTAAGATACATTTATCTCATAGTTATATGTAAAGCTATGTGTACAATTTCATGATGTGCTTGCATGTGTATACATAGGTGTGTGTGTGTGTGTATGTTCAATAAGTAAAACACATCACTTCTCCAAATATATAAAATAAAAGTATTTTCTGACATTTATAGCGCCTTTCAAATACACCCAAGTGATCTGATTAGGTACAGTTAGACATATGGTAACTTTAGCCTGACATAATGATGTCATTTTGATCCTCTTCAAGCATGAAGAACAACCATCAGTGCTTTGCTTTATCATGCCCCTTTCTCTTATTCCATTTCCTTCCTAATTTCCTGTAGGGTAAGACAATTTTCCATTATCAATTGAGTTTGGGTATGTATTTTCTCTTTTGCAACCAATTTAGATGTCGGTGAGGTTCAAGCATTGCCTACCCTCCAACAACATTTTAATTACATCGTAAAAGCTTTGAATTGCATGCTTATTTGGTATGAGATAATTTTCTCCCGTTCTCCTCTCTCCCTTTCTCTGGCTCCTAGGGAATGCTTCTTTTTTGACTATTCATTTTTTCAATATCTCAACATAATCAACTCATTCCAGCACCCTCTTTTTATGTAGAATACTTCCAAGTGACCTAATATTTATAACATTCATAGGGGATACATTTATGATCTTTTACAGAAATGTAAACAGTTTAAGCTTATTAAGTTCATTATGATTTCTTTGTTATAATTAAGATTTTATATTTCTGTTGTCTTCTAAGTCAAAGAAAAGAATTCTGTTTAGCTCTGATCTATTCATCAGGAACGCATAATATTCCTCTATTCCATTTAATAACATTTTTCCTCTGAAGGATTATACTCAGTTTTTCCGGGTTGGTGATTCATGGTTGCATCCCAGATGTTTTTTCTTTTATAATATCATGTTCCAAGCTCTCTACACCTTTACCGTTTTAGCTTGTAAGTATTGTGTGATCCTCTAATTCCGTGATAGTTGAGTTCTTTCTTTCTGCTTGAAATATTTTCTTGTTGACCTAAGTATACTATTCTTGGGAATTTTCATTTGAACATTTCTTTAAAGTGGCAATCAATGGAATTTTTTCAATTTAAATTCCATCCTCTGGTTCTAGGATATCGAGGTAGTTTTCCTCGATATTTTTTTAAAAATGTAATGCCATTGTTCTTTCTTTATCATAGATTTCAGGTCATACAATATTTCTTAAATTATCCTTTTTCATCCCTTTTTAGATCTGCTGATTTTCCAATGAGATCTTTCACTTTTTAAGTTTTTTTTTCATTATTTTGTACTTTATTTTATTTTCCTTAAATTTCTCAAGGATTTTTAGCTTTCACTTGAGCAACTCTAATTTTAAGAAGCCGTTTTCTTCAGTGAGCTTTTGTATCTTTTTTATACTGTTGGACCAGTTCTTTTTTTTATAATATCATGCCTCTACCATGTTGTAATTTTCTTTTTATAACTTTCCTCTTTTGCTTTTTTTACTTCTCTATTTTTTTCTTTGTCACTCTTAGTTGATTTTTATTTTTTAGATCTTACAGGAATTCTTCTTATGCTTTTTGTCCTGTTCACGTTCTTTTCTTTGAGTCTTCACTTGTACTAATTTTAGTCATTTGTAGAAGCCTAAATATTATAAAAGACATTGATGTTGCATCACTTTGAGAATAATTCTTAATTGAAGTTTGAGAGGTTCATATTCCTACAACACATGGTTCATCTTTTGTGCTTTTCTAAGGCTACACTCAGGAGCATGAACAATTTGCTCTAGTTTAGTATTAAAGAATATATTTATTTTATTAATGTTCTTAAGGTTTGTGAATCTTTAAATCATTTAAGGTTTTAGTAATTAGCACTTGTACATTCAATTGGCTTCTCTATTTCTAAACATACCTAAACCCAAAGAAACATTATTGCGATTATAATATGTGAAGATTAGAGCAGCAAGAGATCTCAGAGTCCCTTCAATCCAATTCCCTAATTTTACATCTGTGGAAAGGGAGACTGAATGAACCATGTATCATTATTATATCTTATTTGGGAGGCATGCTTTCACATCATAAAATCTGTTAAGAGCAATAAAAACAACGACAAAAACAACAATAATTACTCTATTACAGAAAATAGGTTTTGCCAACACATGTTCTCATATAAGAAAGAGTCGAGATCTGCAAAGTACTCTATTTGTGATCCAGTGACAAGATAAAAAAAGTTCGATGTCTTCATAGAGCTACGGTTCTATTGGTAGATACAATATATAAAATAGATTAGTATATGTAAGATAATCTGATGTAGGGGAAAATGTCAATAACTAGGGGATTTAAAGGTTTCCACTAGGAGATGGTACAGAAGCTATGATTTAAAGATACTCAAATGCATGGCATCGAAAAGATCATATATAAAAGTGATGAGGTGGAATAAGGAATGAAGACGTTTGGGAATTGGCCTTTTGATGTGACTTTGGAATACATCAAATGGTATAATGTGAAATTTCTGGATACATGGATGGGAAACAGGTAGGGCTATAATATGTTTCATGGCAACCATAGAAATTTTAATTTCATCCTAGTGACACTACAGAATCACTGAAACTCTTTAGTAGGGATGTGCCATGGTCATACTTGTAATGGAGCAATATTATTTTGGCAGCTATGGAGGGTGTATTGCCAAGGAAGAGTTTGGACACAGCTAGGATATTGAAAAGGCTTTTGTTGCTCCAAGTGAAAGTTGAGTAAATCTTTTTCTAAGACATTGACTGTGTTAGAGAAGAGAAAGGAATCAGAAGAATTTTAAGATATGCTATAAATAGAAATATATTATTTGGTGAGTTCTTTTTTATGGATAATGAGGGGGATGGAAGAATTTCTCCACATTTGCTATAATTCAGAGGAGAATAATTGTTGGTTTATTTGTGTGTGACACTTCCGTTTAGAAATCACATGCCTCTGAAATAGGTATATACTTTTATGTCAAACAAAGAAGTTTAGATTATCATCTTCATATCTTTTTAATTTAATTTATTTATTTAACTTTTTACATTCATTTTCACAAAATATTGGGTTCTGAATTTTCTTCCCATTTGCCCCTTCCCCCACCCCAATACAACCAGCATTCTATTTTTCCCTAGCACCAATCTGCCCTCTCTTCAATCCTCCCTCCCTTCTCTTGTCCCCATCTTCTCTTTTGTCATGTAGGGTCAGATGACTTTCTATTTCCCATTGACTGTATTTCTTGTTTCCTAGTAGCAACAACAATAATACTCGACAGTTGTTCCTAAAACTTTGAGTTTCAAATTCTCCCCATCCAATCCCTTTGGGAAGGCAGGCCATTCAATATAAGCCATTTCCGTGTAGTTTTGCAAATGACTTCGAGAATAGTCGTGTTGTGTAAGACTAACTGAATTACCCTCCATCCTATCCTGCCCCATATTGTTTATATTCTGCTTTTTGTTCCTGTCCCTCCCCGAGTGTTGACTTCAAATTGCTCCCTCCTCCCATTGCCCTCCCTTCCATCATCCCTCCCTCCCTGCTTATATCCTTCTCCCCCACTTTCCTGTATTATAAGATAGGTTTTCATACCAAAATGAGTGTGCATTTTATTCCTTCCTTTTGTCGAATGTGATGAGGGTAAACTTCATGTTTTTTTCTCAGCTCTCCTCTTTTTCCCTCCACTAAAAAGTCTCCTGTTTGCCTCTTGAATGAGATATAATTTACCCCATTCCATTTCACCCTCTCTCCTCCCACTACATTTCTCTCTCACCCTTCACCTTAATTTCTTTTAAGATATGGTCCCATCCTATTCAATTCACTCTGTGCTCTCTGTCTCTGTGTGTGCGTCCATGTGTGTATGTGTGTGTGCATGCATGCATGTACATGTGTGTGCGTGTGTATGTGTGTGTGTGGTCCCACCAACTACCCAGACACTGAAAAGTTTAAGAGTTACAAATATTGTCTTTTCATGTAGGAATGTAAAGAGTTCACCTTTGGTAAGTCCCTTATGACTTCTCTTTGCTGTTTACTTTTTCATGCTTCTTATTCTTGTGTTTGGAAGTCAAATTTTCTTTTCACCTCTGCTCTTTTCATCAAGAATGCTTGAAAGTCCTCTGTTTCATTGAAAGACCATATTTTTCCCTGAAGTATTATACTCAGTTTTGCTGGGTAGGTGATTCTTGGTTTGAGTCCTAGTTCCATTGAATTCTGGAATATCCTATCCCATGCCATTTGATCCCTTAATGTAGAAGCTGATAGATCTTGTGTTATCCTGATTGTATTTCCACAATACTAGAATTGTTTCTTTCTAGCTGCTTGCAATATTTTCTCCTTGACCTGGGAATTCTGGAATTTGGCCACAAAGCTCCTAAGAGCTTCTCTTTTGGGATCTCTTTCAGGCCGATATTGATGGATTCCTTGAATGCTTTTTTTGCCCTCTGGTTCTAGAATATCAGGGGAGTTTTCCTCGATAATTTCATGAAAGATGATGTCTAGGCCCTTTTTTTGATCATGGCTTTCAGGTAGTCTCATAATTTTTAAATTGTCTCTCCTGGATCTATTTTCCAGCACGAGGGACTCCTGGGGACGGCTTTCCAGGGCTCTCTGGAACGGAAATCTCCTCCACTGCTTTGGTGCGGGCTTGCTCTGCTCCAGAATTTGTGGGAAGTTCTTTTTACAGGAAATTCTGGGCTGTGGATTCGGAGTTAGCATACTTGTGTCTTTCTACTAAGCCATCTTGGCTCCTCCCCCCATCATCTTCATATCTTAAACTTACTTTGTGTCTATGTCAGAAATAGTGTGATTATGTATCTTAGTGGCCACGTAGAGCCCAAACAGTAGCAGAGATGTCATTCTTCCTTTTAACCAGGCATTAGATTACAAAATGTTTTAATCTAAAGAACAGGCATGGAAGCAGACTGAAATATAAAGGAGAGCAATAGATTTTAAGCAACTCACTCCTCTCTGATGTACAAACCAAATAAGCTTTGCTTTGCTTTAGGCATTTGTTTTAAGTATTTGCTCACCAAGCCAAGCAGATGGTTTCAGAACTAGAAACAGTATATTTTAATGCCTATATTTGAGGCAATAAAAATAATGAAAGAGATTTCTCATGGCAGAAAAGTTATTGAAGACAAGTATTGCTTTCAGTGAACACTTCAGCAAGGAATGCTCATAAGGCAAAGAACTAAGGTAAGGCAAGGTTGATGAGAGTGGTGGAAATAGTTCATGTGCTTTTACTTCTAATACACAAGGAATATAGCTGCATTTTTTTCTATGATTCAAATGAGTAACCACTGAAAAGAAGACATAAAATGGTATATAAAAGAGCATAAATATTGCATAGTAGCTTATGCTATTATAGTTATTAATTATTTTAGTTACTATGTGTAGAGTACTTTAAACTTCATAAGGAGTCTTATATAAGGAGAATTATATATGAATTCTAAAAAAATTATAAGATGAGAGAAGGCAACCCTGTCATTTTTAGATGACTCTAATTGTTTGAAAGGTGTTTCTTAATCTTGAAAATAAACAAGATTCTTTAAAATTCACACCTATTATTCTTATGCATGTTTACTGAGTCAAGCAGATAATTGTCTCAATTTCTTGAAATGATGCTTTATGTCATGATCTTGAAGTGGTTTGCTCTCTTGATTTCCTCTTGTTAATGCTTTCCAGTATATAAATATGGTACCTAAAATGTGATGCCCAGTACTGAATGCAATCATTTTGATGTTATGTGAAGAGGGCAAACTCTAAAATGATTACTTCTTTATTTTTGAATGCTATGGAACTCATTAGAGATAGATAGACCGATAGATAGATAGACAGATAGATGGATACATAGATAGATTTAATTTGGACACAAATCACTTCCAAATTAAAATATATCTATATCTATCTATATCTATCAATATCTATATATCTACCTATAGATATATATTTATATCTATAGGTAGAGATATAGATATACTTACAGCATCATCTTCCAAAAATATTAATCCCAAACCATGCAGTGTTGTGATTGACTAAGAGTCTCATTAATTTTAGTTTTGTAGTATACCATTGCTTTAAAAAAAGGAGTGAATTTTAACATAGTTTCATGAAATCAATATAGGTCACAGGTTTTTATTTTAATTTGTATGTCTTAGTGCTATCTACATTAACTTTTTATTTGTCATTGAATGTATTGTTCATTTGATTCTTTTCTGTTTTCATCAGTTCATGCACAATAAATCACGGTTTACTCATATCTTCATATTCATAATTCTTTATGATACTGTTAGTATTAAATTATATTCATGAATTTCAGTTTTCTTGCCTTTTTTCCAGTTAGAGGGCCTAAACCTATATTTATGTTTGTAACTATATCTAATCTATATACTTCTATAGATGGACTGGCATATATGTCTTTCTATTTGTATTTCTATATGTATTTCTATATCTCTAGTGATGGGTGTGGAAAGAGAGAGAGAGAGAGAGAGAGAGAGAAAGAGAGAGAGAGAGAGAGAGAGAGAGAGAGAGAGAGAGAGAGAGAGAGAGAGAGAGAGAGAGAGAATTGCAGATGTATATAGATAGGTATTGTTATTGTTTCTAGGGTTTTGCCATGATAATGCTATTATTCAATTTTTTGATAACGAGGCATTTCTTATTGACAATGACCTTAGTTTGTAAAAATAAGTTTACTGTATTGGAGGCTGTGAACAATTTACTAATTTTTGTATAATGAAAAAAATTCCAGAGTGCTTGACCCAATATACAACTCCACAATTGATAGGTCCTTCTTTTCATCGTATTTTATATAGTATTTTTACACTGTTTTCCTTTACATTCATGTTCATGTCATGAACATGGCTAGTGCCTCATAATTATTTTAATTTGAAAATATCTTAGAGATTTGTAGCATGTAAAATATAATTTTTAATATTAATTGTTAATTATAATTAATTGTTAATACCAATTGCTAACATTATTATACAGATATAATTGTTTATTATAATTTCATTCTATCCATATAATTGCTAATATTTCTGTTTTTCTTATTAATCATTTCTTAGACCTTTATTTTTATTTAACTTATCACCACATTTAGTATATATCTTCCTTTTATGGTAGAAAGTTAAGAATAGTGATCAAATATTGTATCATTTTGCTAGAAATAATCTGTGGTTCCCTAAATGCAACAGTTTAATATTTTTTTGTGATACATTACTATTGACTTGTATTGACTTTGGATAAGACAAATCTACTAGATTTTTAAATATATTTCTATATAGCCACACTCCGATGATCTCAAACTTAGCATCTCTTTTTTAATGAAAGGGTAAGATTTTATATTTAACTTTAATAAATTTCATCTTGAATATCCTCGGATATTAGGTTAAGCTGTTTTGAAATTCTGATTTTGCTGCTAATTTATCAGTTATATTTTCAAGTTTTGCATCATTTGCATATATCTTTAAGTTTGCCATCTGATCTTTTACTTGACTTTGATAGGCATATTACATACCACAGGACCAAATATCTGAGATATTCCTAATCCTACTTTGACACTAAAGCATAATGTTTATTGAAAGGGGGAATAATCTCTAGAAAACTGTAGAGAGAAATCCCATTGTCATAAAGAAAATAAGATTTCTCTAAGGTGGTATAATATGAAAATAATGAAATATGATGAGATTTATTATAACCAGGGAAGGGTAAAGGATTTCACACTCTTTTGTATGAGGAAATCACAAAGATGGGGAAAAGAAGAGATGACACTTTTAAAGCCATTGAATTGGAAAAGAATTAGTTAACCAGAGACCCAACTCAGTCCTAGCATATTTCAATGTGCCCCAAATAAAGGATATGTGGTTATTTTGAAATATCATTACCCACACAAGGATTTGGGATACCAATTTCAGGAATATCTGATAGGAAGTTTTTCCCAAGGGGTGTTCAGTCAATTTACTAATTTTGAGTTTAATTGCTCCATGAAAGAGATCAATAGGTTCATACTTATTCACTTTTTTTTCCTGATTCAATACAGGTCTTTGTTAACTTTGTTATCCAAGTCTTCAAGATCTTTGTTCAGTCTTCTTGGGATGTACAATGCATTTGAATCCACTTTAGTATAGGATCTCTGATGCTTCTAGCTCCCTGCTTCTTAGGGTCAGATGGTTCTGAGAAAGCAGTGAAAATGTCACTTTGGATTATTGGATTTCAGGGAAAGAATTGACCTCACATTTGATGACAGCTCTATAACATTACTTCCCAAATCACTTATAACACACATTTCCAGAAGACACATTATATAAGGGCCCAATATTTTGCTGCCAATCTCTCATATCATGTCATATCATATCACATTTGTTTATTTCTTGACAAGAGCTTAGGAATTTTTTTTTTGTTTCCCTCAGAAATAGGGAAGTGGTGTGATTAACACTCATTGTAAAGAATGACATTAGAGTCATACATCCATCAAGTATGAATTCCATTGAAAGTGACAAATTTAGGAATTTGAGTATTTATTGTATCCTCCCTGACAGTACTTTTATCATGTTGTAATTCTTATAGAATAATTGGCTTTTACATCACTGTCTATTATTTGAGTTTTTGATTCTACTGATGGGACAAATTATATTTTTGATATTTCCAATAGATATGAACATACTCTACCTCTTAGATTAAATAAATAGCATTTCCCAAACCACTAAATGGAGACAATTTTAAATAGAACTTTGTGAATTTTAAATATTTAATAGCTTTTAATTTTTTTTTCATTTTCAAAATTGTTCTTTCATCTTCACTTTTCCCTTTGCTCTATTCTCAGTGTCCTCTCATTTAAATGATTTCTTTCCCATAAACTTTCACTGCAATTAGTCATCAAGTTCTTTCTTTATAAAGAGACACAGAACTGGATTGGTACTATTTTGGGTGTCTCTTTATTTTAAGAAAATGAGACTTCTTAGGAGGTTATTTCTATAATTCAGGTAGTAATAAAGCAGGTTATTTGGTGGATCCCTAAAAGTCAATGGTATTAGTTGTAATAAAAATGTGGAGACAGAATAAGAAACAGTGTAAAGTTTAAATAATGAGTATGTAGTAAAGAGGTTGAATTAATAAATGTGGAGTATCAGAGTTCTAATAATGGTGTCACTGAAAGAAATATTAAATGAAATGAACTGGTAGGTTTCATTGAATATAATAAGATTGATTTGAGAAACAGTGAATATAATGTAATTTTTTAGAACAAGAAAGTTTGATGGAATCTTAAAAACTTTGGGACAATTCAAATAAAATTTCAGTTCTCAGTGAGTAATGAATTATGTCATGTGATCAAAAATTGTTTCTATTGTTTTTATTTTTTGTCTTTAGGAAAGTGGTGCCGTGCCTTGCAAGTAACAATTGATGTAAAACCAATATTTAAGTGAGGGAGGTCTGTGGAAAGTCACTAATTTCATTTTCTCCCCTGAAGCCATTCTGGGTCCAGTGCCAAGATATAGATCAAGATGACTAGATAAGTTTCCCAAAAAAGGATTATTAATAAAAACAAATTGCTTATTTGTCTGAAGGCTCAATATAAATGTGTGAGTAATTATTAATGGTGGACATTAGCCATTTTATGGCCATAAAAAGAATTGAGCAACACAAAAATTATTTGGTAATTCTGATTCACTTGGACTTCTTAAGAGAGTTTAATGAGTAACAGTATTTATGTAGTTTTCTTTTCTGATCCCTTAACTAATAAGAACAAAGAGATTTCTTTGCTATAAGATTGTCAGCCAATTTTTTTCAATTAAGCTTCACAATCATATGCAAATCATATGAGTTAATGAGTCTAAACTGTAGTGTATAATTGCATTTAAATTAAACATTTTATTCATTGATTTAAAAATATGAGAAAGAAAACAGAGGATAATCATGATGGCAGGAGTATTCTCATGAATATATATATACACACACACACACATACAGACACATATATGTACATGTGTGTGCATGTATACACACAAGCTTATAATATTATCTGGGAAGGGTTCTTTTGGGATTTTAATTTTATCAATAACTATATTGGTGAAAATTTTAGAAAAAAATAGGTTTTTTTGTGAAATAAAGACAAAAATTACTTCTGATTACATTTCTTTTCCTGCCTGAACATCAAATAAAATTTAATACCTAATTTACATTTTGTGCTATTGAAAGTTATGAGAATCTCTTTTTTTTTACTTGGAGGAGCCAAGCTGGTGGTGTAGAAAGATTCATATATGCTAGCTCCTAATCCACAGCTCATAAAATACCTGTAAAGAAGAACTCCCAACAAATTCTGGAGCAGCAGGAGCCATAGAACAACAGAGTGGAGGAGTTTTCTGTTCCAGAGAGGCTTGAAAAACTGACACCAAAGGTCCATCACTCACTGGACCCAGACCAGAGCCCAGCACTGCCATGACTGCACAGCACCCAGGGGAACAGATCGGAGCAGGCTTCAGAAAAAGAATCGCCAGTGGCCTCGCAGGTCCCTCCACCCACAGACCCAAAGGTCAGTGAGAGACCTTTTTTGGCTGGCCAAGAGGGGAGCAGGGTGTCTCCACAACTCAGGCCGCCTTGGGAGGAAGCAGCAGAAAGGAGCTCCCAAAACAGAGACCAGGTCCATTATTGAAGGTCACCACATAAAACCCCTGAGAGAACAGAGCCTCGTGGAGCAGGCCTGCCTCCACCTAAGCAGCTGAACATAATTTCATACTTAATAGCTGCCCGGCCCCCACCTGAGCAGCTGAATTTATTTATTTATTTTTAAAAGACTAGAGCATTTTTTTATTTATTTAACTTTTTACATTCATTTTCACAAAATATTGGGTTCCGAATTTTCTCCCCATTTGCCCCCTCCCCCACCCCAATACAACGAGCATTCTACTTTTCCCTAGCACCAATCTGGCCTCTCTTCAATCCTCCCTCCCTTCTCTTGTCCCCATCTTCTCTTTTATCCTGTAGGGTCAGATGACTTTCTATTTCCCATTGACTGTATTTCTTGTTTCCTAGTAGCAACAACAATAATACTCGACAGTTGTTCCTAAAACTTTGAGTTCCAATTTCTCCCCATCCCTCCCTCCCCGTCCAATCCCTTTGGGAAGGCAGGCCATTCAATATAAGCCATTTCCGTGTAGTTTTGCAAATGACTTCGATAATAGTTGTGTTGTGTAAGACTAACTGAATTACCCTCCATCCTATCCTGCCCCATATTGTTTATATTCTGCCTTTTGATCCTGTCCCTCCCCGAGTGTTGACTTCAAATTGCTCCCTCCTCCCATTGCCCTCCCTTCCATCATCCCCCCCTTGCATGTCTCCTTCTCCCCCACTTTTCTGTACTGTAAGATAGGTTTTCATACCAAAATAAGTATGCTTTTTATTCCTTCCTTTAGTTGAATGTGATGAGGGTAAACTACATGTTTTTTCCTCAGCTCTCCTCTTTTTCCCTCCACTAAAAAGTCTCCTGCTTGCCTCTTAAATGACATTTCACCCTCTATCCTCCCTGTACCTTTCTCTCTCACCATTTACCTTAATTTCTTTTAAGATATGGTCCCATCCTATTCAGTTCACTCTGTGCTCTCTGTCTCTGTATGTGCGTGCATGTGTGTATGTGTGTGCGTGTGCATGTGTGTTCATGTGGATGTGTGATCCCATCAACTGCCCAGATACTGAAAAGTTTTAAGAGTTATAAATATTGTCTTTCCATGTAGGAATGTAAGAAGTTCATTTTTGGCAAATCCCTTATGACTTCTCTTTGCTGTTTACTTTTTCATGCTTCTTCTCATTCTTGTGTTTGAAAGTCAAATTTTCTTTTCAGCTCTGGTCTTTTCATCAAGAATGCTTGAAAGTCCTCTGTTTCATTGAAAGACCATACTTTCCCCTGAGGTATTATACTCAGTTTTGCTGGGTAGGTGATTCTTGGTTTGAGTCCTAGTTCCTTTGACTTCTGGAATATCGTATTCCACGCCCTTTGATCCCTTAATGTAGAAGCTGCTAGATCTGGAGTTATCCTGATTTTATTTCCACAGTACTGGAATTGTTTCTCTCTAGCTGCTTGCAATATTTTCTCCTTGACCTGGGAGTTCACGAATTTGGCCACAATGTTTCTAGGAGTTTCTCTTTTTGGATCTCTTTCAGGTGGTGATCGATGGATTCTTTCAATGCTTATTTTGCCCTCTGGTTGTAGAATGTCAGGGCAGTTTTCCTCGATAATTTCATGGAAGGTGATGTCTAGGCTCTTTTTTTGATCATGGCTTTCAGGTAGTCCCATAATTTTTAAATTGTCTCTTCTGGATCTATTTTCCAGGTCAGTTGTTTTTCCAATGAGATATTTCACATTCTCTTCCATTTTTTCATTCTTTTCATTTTGTTTTGTGATTTCTTGGTTTCTCAGAAAATCATTAGACTCCATTTGTTCCATTCTAATTTTGAGATAACTACTCTCTTCAGAGAGCTTTTGAACCTCTTTTTCCATTTGGCTAATTCTGCTTTTGAAAGCATTCTTCTCCTCATTGGCTTTTTGAACATCTTTTGCCAATTGAGTTAGCTTATTTTTCAAGGTGTTATTTTCTTCAGCATTTTTTTTGGGTCTCCTTTACCAAGGTATTGACCCATTTTTCATGCTTTTCTTGCATCTCTCTCATTTCTCTTCCCAGTTTTTCCTCCACCTGTCTAACTTGCTTTTCAAAATATTTTTTGATCTCTTCCAAGGCCTGAGCCCACCCAACATCCCCCTGGGATGTCTGGGATACAGAGGCCCCGCTCTCCACGTCTTTCCCTGATGGCAAGAATATTTCATCATCATCAGAACCGAAAGTAGGGAACATTTGCACCTCCTCAAAGAAGCTCTCTATAGTCTTATCTTTCTTCCCTTTTCTGGGCATTTTCCCAGCCAGTTACTTGACTTCTGAGATTCCTGTCCACCCCTGCCCAGATCTGACCAGCTAGTGCTTGGGGTCTGAGATTCAAATGGGCTTTCCGCGGCAGGCGCAGCTGCTATTCAATGTGAGCTTAAGTTCTGGTGATGTGATGGGGGCAGGGCCACCTCCCAGGCTCAGCTCTCTCAGGGGCTTTATGCAGAGACCTTCAGTAATGGAGTGGGTGGGGTCAGGGCCGCCTCCCAGTCTCAGCTCCCTCACAGGGTTTATGCAGAGACCTGAGCTTCAGCCTGCCTGCTTGGGGAGTCCCGGGGTCCACCACTGCTGCCTCTGCCTCTGCTGCTTCCTGCCCCTGCCTCTGCCTCCGCCACTTCCTCCCGAGGGGGCCCGAGCCACGGAGACACGCCGCTCCCCTATTGGCCAGCCCAGACGTGTCTCTCACTGACCTGTAGCATCTGTGCCTGGAGGGACCTTCCCAGCCGCCGGAATTTCCATCCCTGAAGCCTACTCGGATGAGTTCCTTTGTGGCTGTCAGGCCAGGGCAGCGCTGGGGTGGGGTCTGCTTTCTGGAGTGCGACGGACCCTGGGGAGCGCTCTCCAGGGCTCTCTGGAACGGAAATCTCTTCCACTGTGTTTCTGCAAATATCTGCAGTGATCCAGAACTTGTGGGGAGCTGTTCTTACATTAAATGCATGGGCTGTGGGTTTGGAGCTAGCATACGTGAGTCTTTCTACTCTGCCATCTTGACTCTGCCCCCCTGAGCACCTGAATTTAGTCTCCAACTGAATAGCACCCCTGCCACGGCCAGAAAAGCCCTGAGGCTAGGGAGAAGCATTTGAATCACAGACCCCAAGCACTAGCTGAGAAGATCTGCAGGCAAGTCGAGGGTGGAGATGAATCTTAGAAGTCAAGTAACTGGCTGGGAAAATGCTCAGAAAAGGGAAAAATATAAGGCCATAGAAGGTTACGTTCTTGGTGAACAGATATCTCCTCCCTTCCTTGCAGATGAGGAACAACAATGCTTACCATCAGGGAAAGACATAGAGATCAAGGCTTCTGTATCCCAAATACACAAAATAAATATTCAATGGGCTCAGGGCATGGAAGAGCTCAGAAAGGATTTTGAAAATCAAGTGAGAGAGGTGGAGGAAAAAATGGGAAGAGGAAAGAGAGAGATGCAAGAAAAGCAAGAAAAACAGGTCAACACCTTCCTAAAGGAGACCTGAAAAATGCTGAAGAAAATAACACCCTGAAAAATAGGCTAACTCAATTGGCAAAAGAGGTTCAAAAAGCGAATGAGGAGAAGAATTCTTTCAAAAGCAGAATTGGCCAAATAGAAAAGGAGGTTCAAAAGCTCACTGTTGAAAATAGTTCTCTCAAAATTAGAATGGAACAGATGGAGGCTAATGACTTTCTGAGAAACCAAGAAGTCACAAAACAAAACCAAAAGATTGAAAAATTGGAAGAAAATGTGAAATATCTCATTGGAAAAACAACTGACCTGGAAAATAGATCCAGGAGAGACAATTTAAAAATTATGGGACTACCTGAAAGCCATGATAAAAAAAAGAGCCTAGACATCATCTTCCATGAATTTATGAAGGAAATCTGCCCGGATATTCTAGAACCAGAGGGCAAAATAAGTTTTCAAGTAATCCACTGATCACTGCCTGAAAGAGATCCAAAAAGAGAAACCCCTAGGAACATTGTGGCCAAATTCCAGAATTCACAGGTCAAGGAGAAAATCTTGCAAGTAGCTAGAAAGAAACAATTCCAGTATTGTGGAAATGCAATCAGGATAACACAAGATCTAGCTGCTTCTACATTAAGGGATCGAATGGCATGGAATAGGATATTCCAGAATCAAAGGAACTAGAACTCAAACCAAGAATCACCTTCCCAGCAAAACTGAGTATAATACTTCAGGGGAGAAAAATGGTCTTTCAATGAAATAGAGGACTTCCAAGCATTCTTGATGGAAAGACCAAAGCTGAAAAGGAAATTTGACATTCAAACACAAGAATGAAAACGTGAACAGCAAGAGAAGTCATAAGGGACTTACTAAAGTTAAACTCTTTTCATAATGGGTGGGATTGCACACACTCACAGACATTCACACGTGAACATACACACAGAGACAGAGAGCAGAGAGTGAATTGAATAAGATGGGATCATATCTGAAAAAAATGAAGTTAAGTGGTGCAAGAGAAATATATTGGGAGGAGATAGGGAGAAATGGAATGGGGCAAATTATCTGTCATTCAAGAGGCAAGCAGGAGACTTTTTAGTGGAAGGAAAAGGAAGGGAGCTGAGAGAGAAACATGAAGTTTACTCTCATCATATTCGACTAAAGGAAGGAATAAAATGCAAACCCATTTTGGTATGAAAACCTGTCTTATGATACAGGAAAGGGGGAAGAAGGGGACAAGCAGGGTAGGAGGGATGATGGAAGGGAGGGAATGGGAGGAGGGAGCAATTTGAAGTCAACACTCAGGTAGGGACAGGATCAAAAGACAGAATAGAAACAATGGGGAGGGGGCATGATAGGATGGAGGGAAATATAGTTAGTCTCACACAACACGACTCTTACTGGAGTCATTTGCAAAACTACACATGTATGGCCTATATTGAATTGCCTGCCTTCCCAAAGGGAATGGATGGGAAGGGAGGGATTGGGAGAAGTTGGACCTCAAAGCTTTAGGAAAAACTGTCGAGTATTGTTTTTGCTACCTGGAAATAAGAAATCCAGGTAATTAGGAATAGAAAGTTATCTGGCCCAACAGGACAATAGAGAAGATGGAGACAAAAGAAGGGAAGAATGATAGAAGAGAGGGTAGATTGGTGATAGGGGAAATTATATTGCTCTACGTATTGGGGTGGAGGGAGAGGAAAAATGAGGACAAAATTTGGAACCCAAAATATTGTGAAAATGAATATAAAAAGTTAAATAAATAAATTTAACTAAATAAAAAAATAAATCAAACAATTTAAAAAAAGATAATTACAATAATCTCTCATATGTCAGATAGACATGCTGTAACATTGGGGACTGAATGTTAGGCTTAAATTTGAGAAGACCATGGTTCATAGCCAGCCTCTGACATTTACAAGTTATGTGATCCTGGGCAAGTAAGTAAACTTTTTAGTTCTTCAGGAAATTCCTTAAGATTTCTCTTCTTATTCACAGAGTGATTATAGTCTGCCTTGGCAAAGGAAATGCACACAAAATGAATTTCTTATTGTGAAAAAAAATGGGGAGGAGATGAGCATTGTTTGGGAGGTATACTCATCTGATTTGCTTCAAAGAGGGAACAAAAAACTTAGTTAAGTATACAAATCTAACTAGCTCTACAGGCAGTTAGGAGGGGAAGGGAGAAAAAAAGGGAGGTTGAAAGGGAAGAAATAGTAAGGGTAAAGGGGAGTAAAAGGGAGGCGGAAAGAAAGACAGATGGGAAGACGGTGGGAGTTGGTTGTCAAAAATGAAAACTCTATGGTGGAGGGGAAGGGAGAATGGAGAACTAAAAGCTCACACAGTGGGAAAGAAGATGGAGCTACCAGACCTCAAATTGTACTACAAAGCAGCAATTATCAAAACCACTTGGTATTGGTTAAGAAACAGAGAGGTAGACAATTGGAATAGACTTGGCACTCAAGACACAGTAGGCAAGGAATATAGCAACCTGTTTGATAAACCCAAAGACCCCAGCTTCTGGGATAAGAACTCACTAGTCGACAACAATTGCTGGGAAAACTGGTTAAGAGTGTGGTGGAAATTAGGCATAGACACGTCTGACACCGTACACAGGAATAAAGTCCAATTGGGTACATTATTTAGGTATAAAGATTGATACCATGAATAAACTGGAGGAGCAAGTAATAGTGTATTTATCAGGTTTATGGAGAAAGGAGGAATTTTTTATTAAAGAAGAGTTATGAAATGCAAGACGGATAATTTTGATTACATTGAACTGAAAAGTTTTCGCACAACCGAACCCAATACAACCAAGATAAGGAGGAATGTGGTAAATTGAGAAAGAATTTTTACAGCTAAGCTCAAGGATAAAGGCCTCATTTCTAGAATATATAGAGAACTGACTCAAATGTATAACCATACAAGTCATTCACCAACTGGCAAATGGTCAAGGGATATGAACAGGCAATTTTCAGAGGAAGAAATTAAAGATATCTATAATCATATGAAAAAGTGCTCTAAATCACTACTGATTAGAGAGATGCAAATCAAAACAACTCTGAGGTACCACATCACACATATGAGATAGGCAAACATGACAGAACAAGAAAATGATAAATGCTGGAGAGGATGTGGGAGAGTTGGAACACTAATTCATTGTTGGTGGAGCTGTGAGCTCATCATTCTGGAGCTTCATTCTGGAGAAGGGTTTGGAACTATGCCCAAAGGCCTACAAAATGGACACACCCTTTGACCCAGGAATATCACTACTAGGACTGTATACCCAAGAGATCATAACAATGGGAAAGGGTCCCACATGTACAAAAATATTTATAGCAGCACTCTTGGTAGTTGCCAAAAACAACAAGTCAAGGGGGATGCCCATCAGTTGGGGAATGGCTGAATAAATTATGGTATATGAACATAATGGAGTACTATTGCACAATAAGAAATGATGAACAAGAAGACTTCAGGGAGGCCTGGAAAGACTGATATGATCTGATGGTGAGCGAAAGGAGCAGAACCAGGAGAACTTCGTTCATAGCAACGACCACAGTGTGCAAGAGTTTTTTTTTTTTTTTTTTTTTTTTTTGGTAGACTTCTAACTTCTTAATAACACAAAAACTTATTTTAAAAAATCCCAGTGGTGGTTTTCTAAGGCAAAATGCCTTCCACATTCAGAGGAAGAAATATGGAAGTCATTCGCACAATGTAGCAGATCATGTTTGTGTATGTGTGTGTTTTAGTGTATTATGTTTTGATTTGTTATATGATATCTTCAATTTATTTTAGTGCGACTACATAGCATGACTATAGTGAAAACGTACTCAATAGGAAAGTATATGAAGAACCTATACAGAATTGCATGCTGTTGTGGGGATGTAGGGGGTAGTGGGAGGAAGGTGTGGTGGGGATAAAATCTTAATTTTAAGGAAGTGATTGTAGAACATTAAAAATAATAATAAAAGAAAAAATAAAAGAGAAAAAAAACAAAAACAAAAAAAATCATCCATCTCGTTTAGATTATCGAATTTGTGGGCATAAAATTAGGTAAAGTAATTTCTAGTTATTGATTTAATGTCCTCCTCATTGGAGGCGAGTTCACCCTTTTCATTTTTAATATCAGCAATTTAATTTTCTTCTTTCTTTTTTTAAGCAAATTGACCAAAAGCTTATCAATTTTATCATCTTTTTTCATAAAAAACAATTATTGGTTTTATTTATTAATTCAATAGTTTTCTTAATTTCAATTTTATTAACCTCTCCTTTGTTTTTCAGTATTTCTAATTTAGTATTTTCTTGGGGATTTTCATTTTGTTCTTTTTCTAGTTTTTTTAGCTGCATGCTCAAGTCATTGATCTCCTCTTCCTCTATTATATTTATGTAGGCATTCAAAGATATAAAACTTCCTCTAAGAACTGCTTTTGAAATATCCCATAAAAATTAGGAGGTTATCTCATTATTGACATTCTCTTGAAATGAAGTTGTTGCTTGTTTCTATGATTACATCTTTAACCCTTTCCTTCTTTAGGATTAGATTATTTAGTTTCCAGTTGATTTTTGGTTTATCTTTCCATGGTCTTTTATTATATTTAATTTTTATTGCATTATGATCTGCGAAGGATGCATTGATCATCTCTGCCTTTCTGCACTGGATTGTGAGATTTTTATGTCCTAGTACATGGTCAATTTCATAAATGCTCCATGTACCGCTGAGAAAAAAGTATATTCCTTTCTACTCCCATTCAATTTTCTCCAAAGATCTATCATATCAACCTTATCTAGAGTTTTATTTATCTTCTTATCCTCTTTCTTGTTTATTTTGAGGTTAGATTTATCGAGTTCAGAGAGGGGGAGGTTGAGGTGCCCCACTAGTATAGTTTTGCTGTCAATTTCTTCCTTCAACTCCCCGAACCTCTCCTCTAAGAATCTGCATGCTATAGCACTTGGCGCATAAATGTTTAGTAATGATATTGCTTCATTGTCTATGGGACCTTTTAGCAGAATATAGTTTCCATTTTTATCCCTTTTGATTAGATTTATTTCTGCTTTTGCTTTTTCTGAGACTAGGATTGCTACTCCTGACTTTCTCACATGAGCTGAAGCATAATATATTCTGTTCCATCCTTTCACCTTTATCCTACATGTATCCCCCCATTTCAAATGTGTTTCTTGTAAGCAGCATATTGTTGGATTATGGGTCTTAATCCATTCTGCTAACCGTCTCCATTTTATGGGACAATTCATTCCATTCACATTCACAGTTATTATTTCAATCTGTGTATTTCCCTCCATCTTCTTTCCCACCATTTGTGCTTTTAGCCCTCTTGTGTCCCTTCCCCTCCTCAATAGTATTCACTTTTCACCACCTCCTCCTGCCGCCTTCCCCTCCTTCTTTTAGTCCCCCTCACTTTTACTCCCCTTTACTCTTATTGCTTCTTCCCTCCCTTTTAGCCTCCCTCCCCTTTCTTCCCCCTTTCTTTCCTACTGCCTATAGAGCTACTTAGGATTATCCACTTAAATTTATTGTTCCGTCCTTTAAACAAATTCGGTGAGAGTACCTCTCACACAGTGCTCATCTCCCTCCCCTCTTTCCCTCTACTATGATTTTGTACTTCTTCTTGTGATGTAATTTGACATTTTCTGTTTCCTCCTTTTCACACCTCCTATTATCATCCCTTCTCATACTTAACTCATATTTTTTTGTGACGACATCATTCACTTTATACCCGTTCCCTCTATGTATATCCCTTTTATATTTCATAACAGCTGCACAAGGTATCACCTTATAGTGAGGTAAACAGTTTGCCCTAATTATATAACAAGTTCCCCCTCCCCCTTTTACCTTTTTATGATTCTCTTGAGACCTGCATTTGTAGATCGAATTGTCTATGGAGTTCTGGCGTTTTGCTCAGGAAGCTCTGGAAATCCCTTACTTCGTTGAATGGCTTTCTCCTTGCCTTAAATGCTATGCTGAACTTGACTGATTAGTTGATCCTTGGTTGTAGTCCCGACTCCTTTGCCTTATGGAATATTGGGTTCCAATTCTTTTACTCTTTTAATGTCGAAGCTGTAAGACCCTGTGTAATCCTGACTGTAACTCCTTGATATTTGAATTGTTGCTTTCTGTCTGCTTGTAATATTTTCTCCTTCACTTGGTGGATCTGGAATTTGGCAACAATATTTCTTGGGGTTTTGAGTTCGGGATCCCTTTCAGGAAGGGAACAGTGGATTCTTTCGATGACTATTTTGCCCTCTGAATGTAACACTTTTGGGCAGTTTTCCTTGATGATTTCCTAGAAGATATTGTCCAGGCTATTTTCTCCATCATGGGTTTCTGGCAGGCCAAAAAGTCTTAAATGTTCTCTCCTGGATCTATTTTCCTGGTGGGTTGTTTTTCCAATTAGATATTTTACATTTTCTTCTATCTTTTCATTCTTTAGATTTTGTTTGACTGATTCTTCCTGACTCATTGAGTCATTAGTTTCTACTTGCCTAATTTTAATCTTTATCAAATTATTTTGTTCAGTTAACTTTTGCATTTCCTTTTCCATCTGTCCACTTTTTCCTCTTAGGGAGTTATTTTCTCCAGTCAATTTTTGTACTTCCTTTTCCGTTTGACCAACTGTTCTTTTTAGGGAGTTATTTTCTCCAGTTAATTTTTGCACTTCCTTTTCCATTTGTTCAATTTTCCTTTTCAAAGAGATGTTCTCATCAGTGAATTCTTTTTTCAAAATTTTAAAATCATTGGCCAGTTTATCTTCTATTTCCTTCTTCAGCTGTTCCAGGAGAGCTGCTTGTGCTTGCGAGCAGTTCTTAGCCCTTTCTGAAGTTTCAGATGGAAGTACAGTCTCAGCTCTGACCTCTTTGGTGTTTGCGTTTTGGTCCTTATCCCCATAGAAAGATTCTATGGTTTTTTCACTCTTCTGCTTTTTCTTGTTCATGATGTTGATTGAGCGTTGTAGCTTCTGTTTCTTTCAGTCAGAAACTACAGAACTTTGTGCTGAACTGATGTGTGAAAAAGCTAAAAGCAGGTTTTTGTTTTGTGTTTACCAGATCAGCCCTGGGTTAGCTTGTGAAGTGTGTGGGAGGAGTGATCTGGTCACAGGAGATCTCCTTAGCTGAACTGAGGCAAAGACAAGCTCTAGTGATCCCAGCGTCCCTATTATCTTTCCATTTCTCCTGGATTGGTGAGGCATGCCTAGATGTTAATGCATGTTCCCATCCCTCCTGGGGCTCCTTTCCTCGTGCTGAGGCTTTCCTGAGTCCTAGTGCGAGCTTTCTCTGCCCTGGGTCCTCTGTCCTTTTGGTTTGCCTCCACCACACTAGGAGGAATCCCCCTTAGCTATTTTCCTAGCCTCAGGTGTTATGAGACTTTTGGCCCCTTCTGCTCTTTCTGCTGATCCAGGATTTTTCTGGGGATATATTTTATGGTTCTTTCAAAGTCATTAAGTTGGGAGGAGAGAGTAGGAGAGATCATTTGCTGATCACTCTGCCATCCTGGCTCCTGGAAGTTCAAGTAGGTGACTTATCAATGTTTAATCTTTGGGCTGAAAGTCTCAGGAGCTGCTGCGCTGATATCTGATGCTCAATGGTTCTGGCTAGGCTTGTCTCCAGCCCTTGGGTGCTGTTCTGCCCGTTCTGCCCGGTCGGGTTTCCCAGGGCCCTTCTGCTATGCTGTGCTGGGCATGCTGTTTTGAGTGCTGGGGGCTCACCCCCACGAAATAGATCCTTTTCGTGGACTTTCCAGTCTAACATGGGCTCCAAATCCTTCATGGTCTCTCTCCCACTGGATTCTGCACCTCCAAAATTTGGTCAGATTCTCCTTTCAGAGGTATCTGAATGAGTTTGTCCAAGAGCTTAGGTGAGTCATTGCTCTCACTCCACCATCTTGACTCCACCCTCTCTTGCCTGAGGTTTTGAGGTAAGTTAATGAACTAGATTTTGGATACATGGAGTTTAAAGTAATGATGAAATGTTTAGAAGATGGTGACTGACAACCGCTAAAAATAAGGAACTAGAGTTCACAGTTCATCAGATGTCAGAACAGGAGACACTTTATCACTAAAGGAAAAAACATAAAACAATATATATTTTTCACTTGTTAATCATTGAAGTATCTTTAATTTTTAACTTATAGTAATAGAACAATATAATGATATTCAATTACAAAGGCCCAATATTCAAAAAAAATTTACATTTGTTTTTAATAGACTTTAAAAGGCATATACTATATATATATATATACACACACACATATATATGCATACACACACTTGTACATACATTTTAAAAATCTATTGTTTACTTTAAAAATTAATTTTATAATATTGAATTCCAAAATCACTCCTTCCCTTGTACCTCACTTCCACCAATTGAGAAAGCAAGAAAAATGGTATCAATTGTATATGTGAAATCATGCAAATCATATTTCCACATTAGCCGTGTTGTTAAATGAAAAGCAAGAAAGATAAAGTAATAAAAATAAAAAGGTGATAAAAATTATGCTTCAAACTACACTGATACTCTATCAATTTTCTCTCTGCAGATTGATAGCATTTTTATCATCTCTTTCTGAATTCTCTCTATTCCTCTTATAAGTCATATGTAATACAAACAGCTACACCAAGGACAGATAACACACAAACACACACACATACATGCACATACACAGAAAACATAGATTTATGCTTGCTGTCACAAGATACATACATACAAATATATGATATATATAACAATATATATTAATATATATTATATTATATTATATAATATACATACAGATACACACATACAAATCTTCATCACATATTAAGCTTAGTGAAGAATGAGGTTAAAGAAATTCTTCACAATTTTAAAACTTCCATGATTTATCTCATGTCATGTTCAAATCAACCTCGTGAAAAAAAGGTGCTATTAAAATCTAACTTCATAGCTGAGAAAACTGTAGAACACAGAAGTAAAATGTCAAGTTATTTCATTTAGCTAGAAAGTGTCTAAAGGACAATTTCAATTCCTATCTTTCTGACAATCTCCCTCTATCCATTATGCCATCCATTCTTTTAACCTTTTCCACCCACAGAGTTTATATTTCAATTAAAAGGATCGTAGTCCACATAGACTTCGAAGTCATTGATTCTACAAAAGAAAGCCTACAGATGAAAGCCAGATTGTCATTTTTAAATAAAAATTAGGATAGATACTTGCTAATATAGAAGTTTACCTTGTTGAATTCTGAGGTCCCTTTCACTTCTTAGATTCTGTGACCTTGTCTTGTTTATTCTACTTGCACAATTCCCCTCTTTTCTATTCTGTTCTATTTAGAGACAGGTAGATAATGTACTCACTAGTCTGGAGTCTGGAAGTCTTGAGTTCAAATACTTTCTCACACACTTATTAGCTGTTTAACCTTGGGTAATATAGCTTCATTTAACTTGTAGTAGCCTCTGTTTTCTCATCAGTCAAGTGGCTGTAATAGAATCTATATCCCAGTGGTTTTGAGAGGCTATAACTAGATTATATTTGTAATACCTTTCACAAACAACGATGTACTATTTTAATACTAGCTATTAGTGTTTATTCTCCCTTATCTAAGGCTACTCTAGTACATTCTCTTATTTCTATTCACTTCTGTAATAGTAAGCACCCAACATACACGTGGGGACCTGCTTTCATAGTTTCTGCTTTTCTAAAAGGAAAGGAAACTATTGAGTTGTTAACAATATCCTTTAATCAAACATATATATTATTCACCAATAGAGAAAAATATAAGAAGAGAAATAAAGACCAAAAGACAGGTTTCCAATTGTCTGATCAATGCGTACATGCATAGCTATCAGAGAGGCAAGCAGCAACACCTGGGTTTTCAAAGTCAAGGTGAGGGAAAGGGACTGCTTAGTGGCTTCCCAGAATCTCATCTAGCAAGTAAATCTTCTTCCAAAAACTAAGCCCCAAAGTAAAACATCATCTCAGAGTCTTTACACACTTTTTAGATCTAGAAGGCCTCACAATTATTGTAGTGCTTCATTAGAAAATTAACAAAAGGTATGAACCTTCCTACAAGTCTTCCCAGGCCCCCTGATGGATGGAGAAGATCTTCCCTAATCACATTATTCAGAGACCTTTTATACTAAAACAAAAACTTCCCTTTCCTTCACAACTTGCAATAGCATCCTTTTCAGCTTTCCTTACTTACTCTGTTCTTTATTTCCAATCTAATCTCATACCAGAATAATCATTTTTAAGCAAAAATCTGGTTAGGTCATTTCTGAGTTCAAAAGGTTTCAAGGATACATTTTTGCCTAAAAAAAATCTGTGTGTTCTGCCAAAAATTCAAGTTTTCTAGTTTCTGTCCTTACTGTATTATTATTTTTAAATGCCATGATCCAACCCAGTCATAGAACTGCTAGCCTCTTGAAGAGTTCTTTCTCATGCCTAAAATTCCAATCTTCTCTCTCTTTGTCTATGCACTTCTCTTTTCTAAGAGGTAGCTCAGTAGTACAGTGGAGTTATCCCATTACTTATCATACAAAATTTGAATCCTGCCTCGTATACTTAATAGTTGGTGTTGGACAAGTCACTTCATCTCTTCCTGTCTCTTTTATCAGTTGTAAAGAACAACAAAACAATAACAACACCTGTCTTTTGGGTTTGTTGTGAGGATCAAATAAAATAGTATTTATAAAATACTTGGTATGGTATCTGGCATACTGTAGATGCTTAATAAATGCTCTATTTCTTTTCTCCAGTCATTAAAAGTTTCACCAAATGCATCTCCTCTAAGAAGTCTTCTTTGTTCCTCTACCTAGAAAGTTTAAGATCTTTTCACTACTTCTCCTTATCTCATATATCACTACTTCTCCTTATCTCTTTACTTTGTAATTCTCTATTCACCTTATTATGCAATTGTATTTATTGTAACTATTGATATCAAAAGACTGAACAATCAGATACTTGAAAGAAAATATCTATATTTGGTCAAAGCTTACCACAGTGCCTTGTGTTAAGGTAGGTACTTAAAATTTGTTTATTATATTAGACATAGACATAGTGATTAGATCTGCTTTGACAGTGAGAATCAGCATATTTTCTGCATTCCTAGTTGCCTACAGTGATGAAATAAAAATGAGTTACCAAGTTTTACACAGTTAATAGGGGTTAGAATGATTCTGTCTTGGATTTTCTGGTTCTAGTATCAGCTTTCTATTCATTATCCAACAGTACTTTTCTTTTCATAAGTTATTACAACAAAGAAAAATTCCCAGGGTGGAAGAACAAGAAATGAGGAATTTGAGGGTATAATCAACTCTACCTTAGTTGCAGATCTGCCAAGTAACTAAACCAGGAAAATATAAATATCTAAGGAGTGGAGAAAAGGACAACTGAGATATAGAAAGAATCATGAACAAAGACAGGAGTTGGGAATGTCTACAGGAGTGTAATTGGCATGTAGAGTGTAAGTGTTGGCACATATGTAATAAAACAAGAAAGATGTATTGAAGTAAGATGTTGAAGATTTTTGAATGTCCTGTTAACATCACTGAGCTAAAATTTATAGGCAAATCAGAACCATTGAAGGTTTTTAAATGATGTTTCAAGAAAAAAAAATACCGATTCAGCAAAAGTGTGCTAAATAACTACTCATGTGCAAGGCAATATTCTAGGTCCTAAGGATAAAATGTTGAAAAAAAATATAGGCTCCTGACTTAAATAATCTTATACTATTTGATAGGTTATGACATATATACAAATGTTGATACTATGTGCTCTAAAGGTCCTCATTAGAACCGACATCTTCATAGATGAGTCACATTCTAGAACCAATCTAGCTACATTTCTCCATGAGTTCTAAGGGTACCTACTCTAAAGAGTTGAAATGATTATCTAATGCTATCAGATTGAATCCCTACTGATGTGTTTGCTTCTTGCTTCCTCTTCCCCCCATATGATCAGTTAAAAATCAGCCACCCTTAAGTACTGATTAGAAAGGGATATTTACTAAGATGGTACAATAGGAACAACTGGCACAAAATATCCCTCCAAATGAGTGATATAATCTGGCCCTCACGAGCACATTCAAAATCTAGTTGAGAATACACGTGAGAAAGAGCTCACAGCTTGAGGTTTCTGAAACCCTTTTCTCCCATTTATGCGGTCTTCAATAATTATCCTTCAGGCATGATCTGGTTTCTTGCCTATGACACTGAAAGAGCCATAAGTACAATTTTTGCTCTCAGTACAGACTGTTTCTTTCCTACTGTTAATCTTCACTGTCCTGTGGTGAGGGAAGAAGATGCTAATATGTCAGTGGGAAAATAGAAAATATCAAAGCTTCCTTGGCCTTCAAAATTCATAATCTATAATCTTTGAGCCAAAGGGTAAAGGAAAATATAATATTTGAAATGTAATATTTAATTTTAACATGTTTTAATTTTGGGTAATATGAGATAGGGGAATGTACAACATGCAGTGTTATGATTAATTAGATTTTTGGTTCAAGAAAAATGTATAACCTTGTTGAATATCATTGTAAAACTTTTTTCTCAACTGTAATGCAATTTGAAACCTAGCATTTGCCAATTTCAAGCCCCACTAAGATTCTATATTACAGTGATAAATTATATGATCATTGTTCAAAAACATTCAATTTATTAATGTCTATTTAGACAGGAAAGAGGTCAATAAAATCTTACATTTTTGCAGAGGTAAGACTGGATAAATAGGATGGAGGAACTTTGGCATTAACCTTTTAGACCGCAATTTAATATGTGCTGCATTGAAAGTAGCTAAAATAGGGAATATTTTATAGTTGTATGGAATGGGAAAGTTTTCAAGAAGTAAATATGAACCCTCCTGCACATAGTAATAAATGAAAATCCAGTTGGATTAAATTAAAGGCTTGAGTTAAGTAAGTTAAAGTCAATGATTACTATTTTTACTTCAGATCTGTGATTTCATTGGCGTAGAATTTCTGGTGATGCAACTTAATGCAGGTCAACAACTGTTCTGCAACTTGTTTTACCATGTTGTTTGAAGCATGGCCATGATAAATTGCTTACCCAAGCTCATGTGTCCTGCATGCTCCAGTCAACCAGTTAGCAAACCTGAACTAAGCATCTATGAAAGAGGTACTTAGATCAGGTCATTCTGACATTAGGACTATCCACTATAGCAATTCACTGATGAAAAATATATAATAGAAATACATAATTTTATACAGTTATTTATGTATATTAGTGTATATCTGAATGAAACACCTGCATAGTTATTTTTGCTTGTTTGTTTCAATATTCTTTTATACTTGCATCATTACGTAAATGTGATTTTTATCAGTATGGATAATTACTAGTATAAAAAAACAACTCATAATTATTCTAAGCTATAGTTAATCCTGGGATAAAGATAGAGACTCAGACAGCATCTAGGACCAGTGATTTTATTGACATAAGGAAATCCCAGATGAGAAAAATCCCTCCATCAATGCATGCTATACCTTACCTCCAGGTTATTGTCCTAGAAAATTGTATAGTACATTTAGAGTAAAATTATTTTCCTAGAGTCATGTAACTAGAATGTGTCAGAGGAAAAGCATGAACCCTGGTCTTCCTGACCTTAAAGTCAGTTCTCTATCTCCTATATTAGTCTGCCTTTCTTTAAATGTTGTTTCAATGAGAGATATTAGCAGAACTTTCTGTTCCTTATTCTCTTGGATTTAAATTGATGGGTTCTCTGAAATTAACGATATTGTAAACTGTTTTCATTGGGATCATATCCTCTCCAGATTGATAGAAACTGTTTTTGCTATGCTGCCATAGTCTTTGAGAATGCAGTTACCCTAATGTCATGATGAAACATAGAAGTAGTACTATCCTAAAGAATTTCTTTTTAAGGAGGCATAAAGGTGATAATTTACATTTATAGGGTACTTTATGTTTTTCAAAACATTTTCACATATATTATCCCATTTAATCCTTGAGAAGATATCAAGTGAAAAGTAAACATCACAATTATAAAGACATTCTAACACTGGTTTTCAAGATATCTCAGTAAAAAGATTTCCAAATAATACAAATAAACATATATGTTATTATTAAATAAATATTGAATAGAAATCAACAGGGAATGATGTATATTGACTTTCCCATGTTTACAAAAAATCATTATGAGACTGATGCTTTGAACTTGTGAAGGACCTTATGTGATGATACAATAAGGGAAAAGGTGACCTTTTGTTAAGGATTCTCTTATATAGCATCCTCAGAAAATTGGCTGAGCAGTATGAGGAATAAAAGAGCTTGTTATTTGTTGCCTATTACTTGTTGATTAAAAGAAAGCATCTGAATATGTAGAACAAGACTTGGTTTGAAGTCCCCCTTTGAACTTCTAAGGAAAGAGGCAAGATGTCAGAGCAAAGGAAACATTACAACAATTCTCTCCCAATATTCCCCTGCAAACAGCTATAAAATAATACATCAAATTGAATTCTGGCACATCAGACTGAACAAAAATTTGGGATAAGACATTTTTTTCCTAGTCCATGAAATGTGGGAGGTCAGAAGGAGAGACCTGTAACACTAGACTAGAGACTGGCCCAGAGCACACCTAGTGGAAATACCAGTTTTTGATCTTGGAGATGACAGTGACAACAGTCATAGTGGCTTTAGAATATCTCACCTTGACAAAGGGAAGTGATCAGGCAACTGGTCAGAAAGAGATTTTAGGGGACTCCCATGCTGAAGTGGAGTACAGGATTCAACAATTTTTATAAACTCCATTGCCCATACTCACTTTTGGGTTACATTATGGTTCCAAGGAGGCAGGGATCCTGAGAAACAATAATCTGTGCTGTTCCAAGAGAGCAGGAGACCGGAGGAGCCTTAATGCTTTTGGTCCAAAGGGAGCAAAAGCCCTGGGGAGTTGTTCCTGGTAACTACAAGGGATGAAGGCCCCTTCCTGAACATAGAGCAGGGGTAAGAAGCAAAAGAGACTTTTAAGGAGGAATAGAAGAGAGAGAGAGAGAGAGAGAGAGAGAGAGAGAGAGAGAGAGAGAGAGAGAGAGAGAGAGAGAGAGAGAGAGAGAGAGAGAGAAAAGAGAGAGAGAAGAATAATGGAAGAAAATAAGATGAAGGGAAATGCAGTTTTTAATTATAATTGTGAATATGAATGGGGTCAACTCACCTATAAAACAGAAACAGATAACAGAATGGATTAGAAACCAGAATCCAACATTATGGTCTTTACAAGAGACACATTTTAAACAGAAGAATATACACAGTCTAGAGAATATATTATGCTGTAGTTGAAGAAAAAAATCAGGTGTTTCAATCATGATTTGAGACAGAGTCAAAGCAAAAATAGATCCAATTAAAAAAAAAAAAACAAGGAAACTATATCTGGCTAAAAGATTAACCAACAGTCAATATTTAACATTCACATGTTTAACTTTTTAGATTTTAATGATTCATATGATTTTATCAGTAATTTCATTTACTTTCATATGTGCAGCTGTGCACTTTTGCAACTATGTGTGGTAGAAAAAACAGTAAGAGGCATGATTTGCACAAGTTATGGAGTGATTAGTTTCCTACTAGGTGCTTCACTGTTCTTATTCTGTCTGCCATTTTAGAGTAAAGAATTCCCTATGTATTTATTTTTTACGTTTTCATTGTTTCACATTAAAATTCAAGTATTGATTATAATTATACCCCTTCCCAATGTAGTTCAAATCCTTTGGGTTCTAAGCCAAAGATACAGTGGTTCTAAGGCCAGTGATACAACTAAGTGAGAACTTTATGCTGGGATGTCTGCAGCTCTTGTCAGACATGATTTAGTGTTAACAAATCAACAATACATTGTATCTAAAAAAAAAAAAAAGGGAAAATGTATTGCAAACAGATGTGTCCTTGATGATCTCCAATAACTTCTCCTACCTGTCAAGGACACAGTGTTGGAGATGATATCAAAACTTGCCAGTAATGGAGTCTTATGTCAGCAAAAACTAATGTCAGATATTTCAAGCAGCATAATAGATATTTCAAGCAGCATAATATACAACAGGTTCACATCACCACCTGATACAGTAAAAGATAAAATTCAGTTTGAAAAATATTTTAGATTCCGAAGATGGTGGAATAGAAAGACTCACTGTATGCTAACTCTGAACCCACAGCCCATGCATTTAATGTAAGAAGAGCTCCCCACAAGTTCAGGATCACTGCAGGGTGTGCAGAAACACAGTAGAAGAGATTTCCGTTCTGGGGAGAGCGGTCCCCAGGGTCTGTTGGGCCCCGGAAAGTGGACCTCAGCCCAGTGCTGCCCTGGCTGGGCAGCCCCAGATGACCTGATCCGAGCAGGCTTCAGGGACAGAACCTCCAGTGGCCGAGAAGATCCCTCTGCCCACAGATGCTACAGGTCAGTGAGAGACACGTCTGGGCTGGCCAAGAGAGGAGCGGGGTGTCTCCGTGACTCGGGCCCCTTCGGGAGGAAGCTGCAGAGGCAGAGGCAGGGGCAGGAAGCGGCGGAGGCAGAGGCAGCAACAGTGGCCCCTGGGAATCCCTGAGTAGGCAGGCAGAATCTTCATTACTGAAAGTCTCTGCATAAAGCCCCTGAGGGAGCTGAGCCTGGGAGGTGGCCCTCCCCCCACCCCAGCACCAGAACTAAAGCTCACATTGAATAGCAGCTGCACCTGTCACGGAAAGCCCATTTGAATCTCAGACCCCAAGCACTAGCTGGGCGGATCTAGGTGGGGGTGGACAGGAATCTCAGAAGTCAAGTAACTGGCTGGGAAAATGCCTAGAAAAGGGAAGAAAAATAAGACTATAGAGAGTTTTTTTGAGCAGATGCAAATGATCCAAACTTTCGGATCTGACGACGAGGAAATATTCTTGCCATCAGGGAAAGACGTGGGGGGGGGCCTTGGTACCCCAGACATCCCAGGGGGATGTCGGGTGGGCTCAGGCCTTGGAAGAGCTCAAAAAGGATTTTGAAAAGCAAGTTAGACAGGTGGAGGAAAAACTGGAAAGAGAAATGAGAATGATGCAAGAAAAGTATGAAAAACGGGTCAATACCTTGGTAAAGGAGACCCAAAAAAATGCTGAAGAAAATAACACCTAGAAAAATAGGCTCATTCAATTGGCAAAAGAGGTTCAAAAAGCCAATGAGGAGAAGAATGCTTTGAAAAGCAGAATTAGCCAAATGGAAAAAAGAGGTTCAAAACCTCACTGAAGAGAATAGTTCTCTCAAAATTAGAATGGAACAGATGGAGTTTAATGACTTTCTGAGAAACCAAGAAATCACCAAACAAAACCAAAAGAATGAAAAAAATGGAAGAGAATATGAAATATCTCATGGGAAAAACAGCTGACCTGGAAAATAGATCCAGGAGAGACAATTTAAAAATTATGGGACTACCTGAAAGTCATGATCAAAAAAAGAGCCTAAACATCATCTTCCATGAAATTATTGAGGAAAACTGCCCTGACATTCTACAACCAGAGGGCAAAATAAGTATTGAAAGAATCCGTCGATCACCACCTCAAAGAGATCCAAAAAGAGAAACTCCTAGGAACATTGTTGCCAAATTCCAGAACTTCCAGCTCAATGAGAAAATATTGCAAGCAGCTAGAAAGAAACAATACCAGTACTGTGGAAATACAATCAGGATAACTCAAGATCTAGCAGCTTCTACATTACGTGATCAAAGGGCATGGAATAGGATATTCCAGAAGTCAAAGGAACTAGGACTCAAACGAAGAATCACCTACCCAGCAAAATTGAGTATAATACTTCAGGGGAAAATATGGTCTTCCAATGAAACAGAGGACTTTCAAGCATTCTTGATGAAAAGACCAGAGCTGAAAAGGAAATTTGACTTTCAAACACAAGAATAAAAAGAAGCATGAAAATGTAAACAGCAAAGAGAAGTCATAAGGGTCTTACCAAAAGTGATCTGTTTACATTCCTACATGGAAAGACAATATTTGTAACTCTTAAAACTTTTCAGTATCTGGGCACTTGGTGGGATCACACACACACATGTACACCTATGCACGCACACACACATACACACATGCACGCACACACAGAGACAGAGAGCAGAGAGTGAATTGAATAGGATGGGACCATATCTTAAAAGAAATTAAGGTAAATGGTGAGAGAGAAATGTAGTGGAGGAGAGAGGGTGAAATGGAATGGGTAAATTATATGTCATTTAAGAGGCAAGCAGGAGACCTTTTAGTGGAGGGAAAAACAGGAGAGCTGAGGAAAAAAAAAAAAAAAAACAAGAAGCTTACCCTCATCATTTTTGACTAAAGGAAGGAATAAAGTGCACACTCATTTTGGTATGAAAACCTTTCTTACAGTACAGGAAAGTGGGGGAGAAGGAGATAAGCAAGGGGGGGGATGATGGAAGGGAGGGCAATGGGAGGAGGGAGCAATTTGAAGTCAACACTCAGGGAGGGACAGGATCAAAAGACAAAATAGAAACAATGAGGGGCAGGATAGGAAGGAGGGTAATTCAGTTAGTCTTACACAACACGACTATTATGGAAGTCATTTGCAAAACTACACAGATAGGGCCTATATTGAATTGCCTGCCTACCCAAAGGAAATGGGTGGGTAGGGAGGGATGGGGAGAATTTGGAACTCAAAGTTTTAGGAACAACTGTTTAGTGTTGTTGTTGCTACTAGGAAATAAGACATACAGTTAATGAGGAATAGAAAGTCATCTGGCCCTACAGGACAAAAGAGAAGATGGGGACAAGAGAAGGGAGGGATGATAGAAGAGAAGGCAGATTGGAAATAGGGAAAATTAGAATGCTCGGTGTATTGAGTTGGGGGGAGGGGATAAAAAGGGGAGAAAAAATTGGAACCCAATATTTTGTGAAAATGAATGAAAAAGTTAAATAATTAAAAAGAAAAATAAAAAAAGAAAAAAAGAACAATATTTTAGTATTAAGAATTTTATTTTATGTACAGTATTTGTGACACTACAGATTTTATGTTATGAAAAACAATTATTTTCCAAAATAAATGTTGTTTTTTTCAATTGAGATGTTAGCACAAAAGGTCCCAGAATTCTAGGGAATTACTATTGAAGAAATATTTTTCATGTTCCAAATTTTATTCTGTTGTGCATTTTATCAAAATTAATATTTTCTGATAAAATTATTTGGAGAAAAGTGTATTTTCATTAGTCTTATTATAAAAGATTATAGTTTGTGGTGGTCACAGGAAACCAACATTCAATTTTCAGAGGGTCAATATATCAAAACTTATATTTTTGGCTTTCACACTATTTTCTAGGAGCATCACCCTAGAAAAATTTGAAGATTTACTATAAATGTATCAAATGTTATAACACCCCAGTTCCTAAGGCAAAAGTTAAATGAGTTATAGTAAGAAATAGACATTAAAACCACATAATGAGGGAAAGAACTTTCCCCCCAAAGAACTTTCATTTAAATAAATCTAACTATAAAATAAATGAGAAATAAATCAAGGAAATGTTGGCAATTTTTAAAAAATACATCTGATGTACCTTTAGAGAAAACTGAATGGAAATAGTAAAAAAAAAAAAAAAAACCTGAAAACTTTTTTCTCAGATGAAAAAGACACCTTAACAAAAATTGACTATGGATTAGGACATAAAAACCTCACAACAATGTAGAAAATCAGAAATATGACACACACATACACACATTTTGACCATAAAAATTACATTCATTAAAGAGTTGTAGACACATAGGAAAACTAGATAATCTGATCGTAAAGAGCAAGTGGGTCAAAGAATAAATCATAGAAAAAAATAACTTCATTAAATGTGTTTTGGTCCTTATCCTCATAGAAAGATTCTATGGATCTTTCGGCCCTCTGCTTTTTCCTGTTCATGATGTTGATTGAGTGTTGTGGCTTCTGGTTCTTTCAGTCAGAAGCTAGAGAACTTTTTGCTGAGCTGATGTGTGACAAAGCTAAAAGCAAGTTTTTGTTTGGTGTTTCCCTGATCAGCCCTGGGTTTAGCTTGTTAAGTGTGGAGAAGAAGTGGTCTGGTCACAGGAGATCTCCTCAGCTGAACTGAGGCAAAGGCAAGCTCAGGGGCTGGTAATCCCAGCTGCCCTATTGTCCTTCTGATTCCCCTGGACAGCTGAGGCACGCCTAGATTCTAATGCTTGTTCCCACCCCTCCTGGGGCTCCTCTCCTGGCGCTGAGGCTTGCCTGGTTCCTAGGGTGAGTTTTCTCTGCCCTGGGTCCTCTGTCCTTCCGGTTTGCCTCTGACACTGTAGGAGGAATCCCCCTTAGCTATTTTTTCTCGTCTCAGGTGTTATGAGACTATTGGTCTCCTTCTTCTATTTCTACCGATCTGGGATTTTTCTGGGGAAATATTTCATGGTTCTTTCACGGTTATCAAGGGGGGAGGAGAAAGCGTTTACTGATCACTCCACCATCCTGGCTCCCGGAAGTTCAAGTAGGTGACTTACCGAAGTTTGATCTTTGGGCTGAAGGTCTCAGGAGCTGCTGTGCTGATATCTGGTGCTCCCTGGCTCTCACTGACTCGGTTGGGCTTGTCTCCCGCCCTGGGTGCTGCTCCTCTGGTTCCACCTGCCACTTAGGTCTCTCGGATCTCTTCTGCTCTGCTGGGCTGGCCGTGCTGCGCTGTGTGCTGTGGGCTCACCCCTCCCCCCCCGCCCCGGAACAGATCCTTCCCGTGGACCTTCCAGTCCAACCTGAGCTCCAAATCCCTCACCATCTGTCTCCCACTCGATTCCGCACCTCCAAAATTTTGGTCAGATTCTCCTTTTCAGAACACTTTATTGACTTCTCCTGGAGGAGTTTGTCCGAGAGCTTAGGTGAGTCATTGCTCTCACTCCTCCATCTTGGCACATTAAATGTAATGACAAAAATGAGACAACATAGCAACATTTTTGGAATGTAGCCATAGCAATATTGGGAGGGGGGATCTTTATATCTATAACTGTGTACATTAATGAAAGAAAAAACAGAACAAGGTATTGACTATGCAAATTTAATAAAAAAGAAAACTAGAAAAAGAACAAAGTAATTGAACACAAAAATAGAAATTCTGGAAATCTAAGTGAGATTAATAAACTGAAAGAGCAAATAGCAAAAATAAAGATATTGTACTAACAGGTAAAATTAAATTTACAAAACGAAAATAAAATAGAAAAATTATTGGCTTATTTGATTTTTTTAAAGGAGGAAGAATAAAAAATGAAAAAAGAGTAAATGCACTTCCAGTGAAGATGAAATTAAAGGCATTATTAAGATTTATTTTGTCCTATAATATGTTAATAAAATGCTCTAAATCAGTACTGACTAGAGGAATGAAAATAAAAATGACTCTAAGGTATCACTCCATATGTATCAGATTGACTGGAAAATCCATTGTTGGTGGAATTGTGAATTGAATTAGTTGTTCTGAAGAGCAATTTGTAGCTGTGCCCAAAGAGTGACAAAACTATGTATACCCTTTCAATACCATTATTATTACATCTATATCCCAAAGAGATTTTTAAAAAATGGAAAAGTTCCTGCATGAACAAACATTTACAGCAACTTTTTGTGGGTGTGCGTACCTTTGATTCAGCAAATCAGTGGAGCGTAACCAACCAACAGATTTATTACCACTGAGATCCTACAGAGAAATCTGTTTGCTGATTTTGCTTCATTGATTAAAATATAGTAATAGAAGGAGTGATCACAGAAATTCCATCCATTATTCACTGAAGTATTAACCAGAAATATCCTTTTTTACCATATTTTGAATCTGTGGTTCAAAGAGAAATATCATTTCTAAATTCCAAGAGTATTTGAAGAGTGGAACTAAAAGCTTAATCTTGGCCATTCTGTGGCAAGTTACAGTATTTTTTATTAGACTGTCCTAGCACTTAGAGTATTGTTGATCCATACATCAATGGGCCTATTACATATGGACTCCCAAATAGCTACCCCAAGTTCAAAATACTTTGTTAGGAGGCATCCACAAAAACGTATTTCATTATGGGCCTTCACTGATGTTTTCATTTTAGACGGTCAAATGAAAGATGAGCTAAAAATAAAAGACATTTAATCAAACAGGGCTTCATTTATATTAGAAAAAATAGAAAATCTCCTTGCACACATGAGATTCCTCTATTTGTCTATAGAATATAATATTGAGGGTGGATGGAGAGAAAACATACATAGAATCTTTACGACCATTGAGCATGTATTGTCGAGAGTACACAAATATGGCCTCATGTGCCAAGGGAATATTTTTAGAGTCATAGATTCTAGTAACATCTGTATCTCGTGTGTACACCAAATAGTTTACTTTTAAACTTCTATATGAGACCAGCGTGCATGTCTGGCTAGGGTGACACACATCAGATAATACTGACCTGAAAAGTGTTCTTTAGTGATGTCTTTACTCTTTCTTGCTGGGTGAAACATCACTACTCCCCAGAAGATGTTATGTCATCCATTCCGGATGACCCTGATAGCATGTATTCACCATTCTTATAATAACTCAACACTTTGCTGCTCACACCAGATAGTTGGTGGGTATTTAGCTTCTTGAAAGCAAATTATATGTCTTGAAATTCTCTTCCCAACAATGGAGAGTTAAAATATTTTCAGGAAGTGACCTTGGATAAAATATCACACTGTAGCAGTTAGTGAATGTTAGTGGAACTCTTAGGATTCAATGAAGTCTGTTATTTTGACCAAACTCAGATTATTAATTTGGTGCTGGAGAATAGAGATGTTTAGCTTAGTTTCATCATTTTACAAACGGGGAAATTGAGATCCAGAAAGGACAAGAGATAATGGAAGCTTAAATTCATATGAAGTAGCAAAACTGGACCTTGGACTCAGACTCAATAAATCCAAATTCAATTCTCTTTCCTACATGTTACACTGCCTTTTTCATTTATATGAATTCTTTGAAATTTTCTTTCCAAAAAGTTATGTCCATGTCAACCCATCCTTGAGTTTCCATGTCTTATCTATTGAAGACCTAATGTGAATTGGTCACTTACTACCAAGGTTCTATTTATTTCAGATTCAGAGATTATTCATTCTTAATTCACTAGAGTCAAATCTGGAATGGAAGTTGTTTTTTGTTTTGTTTTGTTTTTAAATCATTGCTTCCTCTTCCTTTTAGAAGAATAAAATTTTCTTTACAGTCAGTAATTTATCGGCTGTTCTTCTTTGAGCAAGAAGACAGCTTCATGAAAAGACTCAATCACTGAAGTTGCCAATCATTACATAATCTTTCCATGCCAAGATTGATATTTATTTCCAGAACTCATCAATTTGGCTGGATGACTATAGTATTCTCACATCACAATATTGATTGTAACTTTCCCTCTAATGAACTAAAAGTTTAACTTCCTATCCTAGTGGAGTAGCAATCAAAATAGGATCTTTTGCTGTTTTTGTTTCAATATAATCAAGTGCCTCTAATTGAATCTTGCCCTTATCAATCAAGAGTCTTTACAAGGAATAAAGTACAGAAATAAGAGTTTCTTTAACTAGAAACAGGGTATGTATTTGTATTGTTAAATATTTTTATGTAATTAAAGATTTTTCTCATCCATTGATGGGCCTGCCCATTGTGAGAAGCTTGATTAGGGGAGTTGTTCTGTAGGAGAGTCCCAAATGCCTTTTGCTTTTTTCTATTGAGGCATTGACTCAAAGGATTGCTATGTCCACTGGCTCTGAAAAAGGTATGCATACTCAGAGTTGAGGTTTGACTTTGGGGCTTAGTTTTTGGTAAGAAGAACTGAGTGCCAGATGAGGACTCTAGGAAGCTGCTAAAGAATTCCCTACTCCCCAGCTTTGAGAGCCCTTCCCTCTCTGGTAATAATGGTTGAACATCTGTACTAGTCTGTTGAATTATGGTCAGGCAGAGGAAGTCATATCTGCTGCTTACTTTGTGGCTTACTGAATGGAAGTATTTGTTTGGCCAGATGAGGACTCTGGGAAGCCACTAAGGAGCCCCCTGGCTTTGATTTCCCAGATGTTATGCTTCCTTCTCTGGTAATGAAAGTCAAACAGTTGGGGTCCATTGTATGTTGAATACAGGCCGAGGAAGCCATGCCTGTTGATCTTTGGATTTCTCTGCATTTTCTTTGAAATTCAGGGTGCTAACTCCCAGAACTAACTGAATGATAAACATTTTGTTAAAGGAATGAAACAAGTGTTTGATTTAAGTGATTGTTAATCCCTTGAAAATTTCTTTACTTTTATGAGTGGAGATCTAAAGAACCTGTGATAGCAATCCCCCCCCCCCGTGTATGTGGGGGTGCTTACTGATGCACCTGGTAATTCAGTTGCTTTTTATAATAATATCTTCTTTATAATGGAAGTTTCATCTTATCTATTCCTTTCTTTTAAATGATATATGCCTTCCTAAGGTAATGACTTAGCCATATGTCGTATCTCATCATATGTCAGTAACATTTATGTACAATTTTCTGTTTAGTGTTTGTCTTTAATTGAATTTCTATTTTACTAAAACACTGTCAAGTATATATAAATACCCGAGACCATGATTTGTTTTGCTGCCCTCTTCTTAGATGTAATATTCAGGACTACTAATTTTTATCCTTCACTGAATCTGATGTTCTCTGGAGACATGATTAAAGTGTTACACTTGGGATCAAAAATTGAAAAGTTAAGATCCCATTACGGACACTAGTTATGTGACAGAGTAAAATAATTTAACGTGCATAAGTCTCAATTTCCCCATATGGAAAATATTGATAATTATAATTGACCCACATGGTGAATGAATGAGGAAATGCATGGAAAATTTTTAAACAAAGCACCCTGTTAAGGAATTAGAATGCAATAGCAAAGTAAGAGAATTTCAGCACACTATGGAAGATAACACAGAGACAATTTAACCTGCAAATCAGGTGGAAAGACTTCCAGCTTTGTCAGGGGCAATAAGAAGCAGATGAAAATAAAACCTTTTAAATTATATTTCTATGTAACCATTGTAACAATTTCTGATGTTGAACCATTTGACAGTGCCAACTAACTTGGTGACAAGAAGTTTCTTTTCTGAATCTTTGAAAGTAGTGTTGCTAGCTCTTTGAGAATTAACAGCTAGACTGCATCTCAACTGGAATTGCTTTCTACAGTGATATCATTGAGTACTGGAATGGAAGCTATACATTTGGTCTAGGGGCTGCTACCACTACCAATGCTTTTGGTCTTACCTTTCCATCAAGGGAAGTTGGTCAGTAGTTATGGTTTCTTTCATTAATTTCCAATTTCCAAGTTCTGATTTCGAAGGAATTATTTTCACCAGTGAACCTTTGTACTTTCCTTTCTTTTTGACTATTTGTTTAATTTTAGTTTTCAACAATCATTTCCACAAGATTTTGAATTCCACACCCTCTCCTTCCTTCCCTTGCCAGCCCATATGCATTGAAAAGGCAAGCAATTCAATAGAGGTTATACATGTATAAATACGCAAAACGTCTACAAAATAGACATGTTGTGAAAGACTAACAGTATTTCCCTCCATTCTATCCAGAACCTCCAATTATTCTATTTTTTCCATTGGTTCTGTACTTTTTTGAAGTGTTTGCTTTTGACTACCCCCTTCACTATTCTGTCCTACTTTCTTTCATCTCCCTGCTTTTATCCCAATCCTCCGTACATTCCTGTAGGGTAAGACACCCAGTTGAGTGTATATGTTATTCCTTCATTAAGATAAATCTGATGAGAGTAAGGTTCACTCATTCCTTCTCATCTCCTCGCCCTCTCCCTTCCTCTCCATTGTAAGATCCTTTTCTGCCACTTTCATATGAGATAATTTATTCCATTCTATCTCTCCTTTTCTATTTCTGCCAACATATTCCTCTCTCATCCCTTAATTTTTAAAAGTCACTCCTCCATATTCACCTCACCCTGTGCCATATATCTATCTATCTATCTATCTATCTATCTATCTATCTATCTATCTATCTATCTATCTATCTATCTGTCCATCCATCTATGTCTATCGATTTCCTCAAAATAACTTAATACTGAGAAAAATCTCATGAGTACCAAATATCATCTTTCAATATGGAAATGTAATTAGTTCAACTTTAATAAGTTACTTATGATTTCTTTTTCCTGCTTACATTTTCATGCTTCTCTTGATTCTTGTATTAGACGGTCAAATTTTCTATTCAGCTCTGCCATTTTCATCATGAATATTCCAAAATCCTCTATTTCATTAAATATACACGTTTTCCCCTGAAGAATTATACGCAGTTTTGCTGGATAGGTGATTCTTGGTTTTAATCCTAGCTCCTCTGACCTCCAGAATATCATTTTCCAAATCATTCAGTCTCTTAAAGTAGAAGTTGCTAGATTTTGTACTGTCCTAATTGCATTTCCACAATAATCAAATTGTTTCTTTCTGACTCGGTGCAATTTTTTTTCTCCTTGACTTAGGAACTCTAGAATTTGGCTACAATTTTCCTAGGAAGTTTCCTTTTAGAATCTCTTTCCAGGTGGAGTGAATATGGCAGAGTAGAAAGATGGGCCTGCTCTAGCTCACCCCCATAGTCCACAAAATACCTGTAAAAATGATTCTCACAATTTCTCGAGCAGCAGAAGTCACAAAATGACAGAGTGAAACAGATTTTCAGCCCAACACAGCATGAAAGGCTGACAGGAAAGGTCTATCACACTAGGCTCAGAGCAGGGCACAGTCCAGCCTTGACCAAGCAACATGGACAGGACTGGAGCAGGCTACAGGGCATGGAATCACAAGAAGCAACTGTGGTTCTCAGATTTCTAAACCCACAAATGCTAAAGGCAGCTTCATAGAACAGTAAGAAAGTTCTTTCACCTGGGTGATAGGGGAGCATGGTCTGGCCCTAACCTACAGAGTAGCAGCGACTGAGGCAACAGGCCCACTTTTGGAGCCATTGGTCTAAAGGTGATGGGGGAATGGAACAGTTAATCTGTGTCTCAGTCCTGAATGGAGGTCCTGGAGTGAGAAGGAGTACTGGTATGGTGGAGCTGGTGGTGACTATGGAGAGGCAACCACACTTGCACTTCCATAGCAGAAGAGAGTGCTTGTGGCTGCTCCCAGACTAAAGCATAAGCCAGGAAGTGCCACTTTGGAGGAACTAAAAATCTACAGGTCCATACATATACCTCAGAGAACAACTGCACAAACCTCTGAAGGCTAGGGTAGTATACCCTCCACTTGACGAAGGTCTCAAAAGTCAAATAACTGGCTGGGAAAATGCCTCAAAAAGTGAAAAAATAGAGTAAAGAATGTTACTTTCTTGGTCAAAAGATATTTTCTTCTATCTTTTCAGGTGAGGAAGAGGAAAGAACACCATCAAATAAAGATATAAAAATCAACACTTTTACATCCAAAACATTCAGAAAAATATATAATGGTCTCAGACCATGGACAAGTTTACAAAGGATTTTGAAAATCAAGTAAGAGAGGAGAAGAAAAAGTTGGGAGGAGAAATGAGAGGGATGCAAGAAAATCATGAAAAGTGAATCAACTGCTTGCTAAATGAGATGGAAAGAAATGCTGAAGAAAATGTGATCTTTAAAAATAAACTAATCCAAATGGCAAAAGAAGTCCAAAAAGCCAATGAGGAGAAGAATGCTTTAAAAAGTAGAGTGGGCCAAATGGAAAAGGAGGTTCAAAAACTCACTGAAGCTAACAGTTCTTTAAAATTAGAATGGATCAAATTGAAGCTAATGACTTCATGAGAAACCAAGAAATTATAAAACAAAAACAAATGAATGAAAAAAATCAAAAACAACGTGAAATATCTCATTGGAAAAACAACTGACCTGAAAAATAGATCCAGTAGAGATAATTTTAAAATTAACAGTCTACCTGAAAACTATGAAAAAAAGAGCCTAGACATCATCTTTCAAGAAATTATCAAGGAAAACTGCCCTGATACTCTACAACCAGAGGGCAAAATAGAAATGGAACGAATTCACCAATCACCTCCTGAAAAAATCCACAAAAAAAAAAAAAAACAACTTCCTAGGAATATTGTAGCCAAATTCCAGAGTTCCCACATCAAGGAGAAAATATTACAAGCAGCCATAAAGGAACAATTCAAGCACTGTGGAAATATAATCAGGATAACATAGGATTTAGCAGCTTCTACAGTAAAGGACTGAAGTGGTTGGAGATATATTCCAGAGGTCAAAGGAGATAGAATTAAAACCAAGAATGAACTACCCAGAAAAATTGAGTATAATACATCAGGGGCTAAAATGAAATGTCAGTGAAATAGAAGACTTCAAAAGATTCTTTTTGAAAAGACCAGAGTTGAATAGAAAATTGGACTTTCAAATACAAGAATCAAGAAAAACATGAAAAGGTAAATAGTAAAGAAAAGATTTAAGGAACTCATTAAATTTCAACGGTTTACATTCCTGCAAGGAAAGATGTTATTTGTGACTCAGGAAACCGTTTTCAGTTTTAGGGTAGTTAGAAAGAATATATATATTCCCTCTAAAATTAATTTTTTCCAATTGCATATAGAAACAAATTTTATCTTTTTTAAAAAAGCAATTTTGAGTTGTAAAGTCTCTCCCTTACTCCCTTCCCACATCTTCATTGATAAGGTAGTCAATTTATTAGATATTATGCATGCACAGCCAGGCAGAGCTTATCTATATTAGTCATATTGAGAAAGAAAACATGGCTAAAAAACAAATTAATAAATAATGTTTAAAAAAATCTCTTTTCAGAGACGATTGTAGATTCTTTCAATTTCCATTTTACCCTCTGGTTCTAGACTATCAGGGCAGTTTTCCTTGATAATTTCTTCAAAGGTGATCTCTAGGCTCTTTTTTGTATTATTATAGCTTTCAGGTTGTCAAATAATTTTAAATTTTTCTCTCCTGTATCTTTTTTCCAGGTCAATGGTTTTTTCCAATGACATATTCCACACTGCCTTCTATTTTTTCATTTTCTTATTTGTACTTTATAATTTCTTGATTTCTCACAAAATCATTAACTTTCATTTGCTCCATTCTAACTTGGAAGGAATTATTTTCCTCAATGAGTTTTTCAACCTTCTTTTCCATTTGGTCAATTCTACTTTCTGAAGGAGTCTTTTCCTCATTAGATTTTTGGACTTCTTTTGCTATTTGGGTTACTCTATTTTTAAGGTATTATTTTCTTTAGTATTTTGGGGTGTCTCCTTTACCAAACCATTGACTCTGTTTTCATGTTCTCTTGTGTTACTCTCATTTCTTTTCCCAATTTTTTTCTCCACTTCTCTTACTAGATTTTCAAAGTCCTTTTTGAGCTCCTAGATGGCCTGTGACCAATTAATATTACTTTTGGAAGATTTTGATGTAGGTGCTTTGACTCTGCTGTACTCCTCTGGTAGTATACCCTGATTTTACTTGTCACAAAGTAAGATTCTAGAGTCTGAGTTCTTTTGCGATGTTTTCTCACCTTCCCAGACAAGCAACTGAATCTCTAACTCTTTGTCAAGTAGAAATCTGCTTCCAGTTGTGGTGGCAGTAGGTGTACTATCCCAGACTTCAGGAATTCTATATCAGCTACTCAATCACCTGCCATCTGTGAGCCCAGAACTCCAGAAGCAGCCTCTGTTTTTGTTGCTGTTGCTGCTGCTGCCATCTCCACCTCCACTGCCATCATCCTGGTGCTGAGAACTAACAGGTCAGACTGTGCACACATCTTTTGCCCAGTTCCACAGTTATCCCACCGACCTTTTGGATGTTTGTGGTTTGAGAAATCTGGAAACTGCCACAGCTGCCAATGATTCAGTCCCTTGAAGCCTAATCTGGCCAGTCTGTCCTAGTGCAGCTGAACCTGAATAATGCATGACTCCCTGCCTGGTGTGACAGACCCTTCCTGTTCACTTTCCAGGTTGCTTTTGGATGGGAATTTGTTTCACTCTCTAATTTTGTGGGTTCTGTAGGTCTAGAATTTCTTTACAGTAATTTTTTAAAGAATTTTGGAAGGCTGTGGAGGAAAGCTCAGGGAAGTTCCTGCTTTTACTCTGCTATCGTGGCTCTGTCCCTGACTATTCTTTTTTTAAGGTATTATTTTCTTCAGTATTTTTTTCTAATATAAATTTATTTATTTAACTTTTTACATTCATTTTCACAAACTTTTGGGTTCCAAATTTTTTCACCATTTATCTCCTCCGCCACCTTAATACACCGATTAATCTAATTTCCCCTATCACCAATCTGCCCTCTCTTCTATCCTCCTTCCCTTCTCTTGTCCCCATCTTCTCTTTTGTCCTGTAGGGCCAGATGACTTTCTATTCCCCATTAACTGTATGTCTTATTTCCTAGTAGCAAGAACAATACTAAACAGTTGTTCCTAAAATTTTGAGTTCCAACTTCTCCCCATCTCTCCCTCCCCACCCATTCACTTTGGGAAGGCAGGCAATTCAATATAGGTCATATCTGTGCAGTTTTACAAATGACTTCAATAATAGTCATGTAGTGTAAAACTAACTATATTCTCCTCCATCCTATCCTGCTCCCCATTGTTTCTATTCTGTCTTTTGATCCTGTCCCTAACCGAGTGTTGGCTTCAAATTGTTCCCTCCTCCCATTGCCCTCTCTTCCATCATCCCCTCCACCCTGCTTATCTCCTTCTCCCCCACTTTCCTGTATTTTAAGATAGGTTTTCATACCAAAATGAGCATGCATTTTATTTATTCCTTTAGTCGGATATGGTGAGAGTAAATTTCATGTTTTTTTCTCAGCTCTCCTCTTTTTCGCTCCATTAAAAAGTCTTCTTCTTGCCTCTTGAATGAGAGATAGTTTACCCCATTCAATTTCACCCTCTCTCCTCCCACTACATTTTTCTCTCACCGTTTACCTTAATTTCTTTTAGGATATGTTTCCATCCTATTCAATTCACTCTGTGCTCCATGTCTCTGTATGTGTGCATGCACACATGTGTACATGTGTGTGTGTGTGTGTTGGTATGTGTGTATGTTTGTGTGTGGTCCCAACAACTACCCAAATACTGAAAAGTTTTAAGAGTTACAAATATTGTCTTTCCATGTAGGAATGTAAACAGTTCACGTTTGGTAAATCCCTTATGACATCTCTTTGCTGTTTACTTTTTCATGCTTCTTCTCATTCTTGGGTTTGAAAGTTCAAATTTTCTTTTCAGCTCTGATCTTTTCATCAAGAATGCTTGAAAGTCCTCTTTTTCATTGAAAGACCATATTTTCTCCTGAAGTATTATACTCAATTTTCGTGGGTAGGTGATTCTTGGTTTGAGTCCTAGTTCCTGTGACTTCTGGAATATACTATTCCACGCCCTTCATTCCCTTAATGTAGAAGCTGCTAGATCTTGTATCCTGATTGTTTTTCCACAATACTGGAATTGTTTTTTTCTAGCTGCTTGCAATATTTTCTCCTTGACCTGGGAATTCTGGAACTTGGCCACAATGTTCCTAGGAGTTGCCCTTTTTGGATCTCTTTCAGGCGGTGATTGATTGATACCTTCAATACTTATTTTGCCCTCTGGTTCTAGAATATCAGGGCAGTTTTCCTTGATAATTTCATGAAAGATGATGTCTAGGCACTTTTTTTGATCATGGCTTTCAGGTAGTCTCATAATTTTTAAATTGTCTCTCCTGGATCTATTTTCCAGGTCAGTTGTTTTTCCAATGAGATATTTCACATTTTCTTCCATTTTTTCATTCTTTTGGTTTTGTTTTGTTTTTTCTTGGTTTCTCAAAAGCCATTAGCCTCCATCTGTTCCATTCTAATTTTGAGAGAACTATTATCTTCAGTGAGCTTTTGAACCTCTTTTTCCATTTGACTAATTCTGCTTTTCAAAGCATTATTCTCCTCATTGGCTTTTTGATCCTCTTTTGCCAATTGAGTTAGCCTATTTTTCAAGGTGTTATTTTCTTCTGCGCTTTTTTGGGTCTCCTTTAGCAAGATATTGACCCGTTTTCCATGCTTTTCTTGCATCTCTCTCATTTCTCTTCCCAGTTTTTCCTCCACTTGTCTAACTTGATTTTCAAAGTTCTTTTTGAGCTTTTCCATGGCCTGAGCCCATTGGATATCTATTTTAGATGTTTGGGGTACAGAGAGCTTGACTTCTATTTCTTTCCATGATGCTAAGCATTGTTCCTCCTCATCAGAAATGAAAGGGGGAAACATCTGTTCACCAAGAAAGTAACCTTCTATGTTCTTATATTTTTCCCTTTTTCTGGGCATTTTCCCATCCAGTTACTTCTCTTTTGAGATTCCTCTCCACTCCCGCCTAGATCCGCCCAGCTAGTGCTTAGGGTCTGAGATTTAAGTGCTGTTCCCCAGCCTCAGGGCTTTCCGTGGCAGGCGCGGCTGCTATTCATTGTGAGCTTAAGTTCTGGTGCCTCTGTCGCTGCCTCTACTGCTGCCTTCCTAGGGGGCCTGAATTATGGAGTCACCCTGCTCCCCTCACGGCCAGCCTAGAAGTCTCTCTCACTGACCTGAATGCCTGTTGGTGGAAGGACCTTCGTGGCCACTGGAGATTCCATCCCTGAAGCCTGCTCTGATCTGCTCCTCTCAGCACCATGCAGCCAGGGCAGGGCAGGGCTGGGCCCCGTTGGGCCCCGTTGTCTAGTGTGTGATGGACCTCTGGTGGTGGTTTTTCAGGGCTATCTGGAACGGAAATCTCCTCCACTGTGTTGCTGTGCAGCTTCCACTCCTCCAGAATTTATGAGGAGTTCTTTTTACAGGAAATTTATGGGCTCTGGGTTCGGAGCTAGCATACATGAGTCTTTCTACTCTGCCATCTTGGCTCCTCCCCTTCTTCAGTATTTTTTGTGGTTCCTTTATCAGACTGTTGACTCCTTCTTATATCATTTTAATTTCCTCGTCACATTTTTTCTTCTTCTTCTTTTAAATGATTTCAAAAACTATTTTTTGTGTTCTTCCATGTGCTGAGAACAATTGACATTTTTCTTTGGAGCTTTGGGCATAGCTAGTTTTACTTTATTGTCTTATTCTTAATTCGTGTTTTGATGTTTCCCTCTGTGGTTGAGTTCTTTCTCTTTTGATGTTTGATTACTTTCTAGCCTTTTTTTCCTGACTATTAACTATTAAACTTCATGCTCTGGGATTCAGGGAGGGATTAGTACTTCAAACTTCAGGTTTTATACGTTGCTTTCTTTGGAGTTAGTTCTGGGGTTTTGTAAATTTCAGTTCTTCCACGATGATATGATCTAAGGAGAGATTTGGTCACTCGTCGCCTGGTCTGTAGTCTGTTCTGTGAGTGACGAGAAACACTATTCTATCAACGAATTGTCATCAGGGTCGTGCTCTTCCTAGGCCTCCACTTCATTAGGCTATGACCCAGAACTACATATGGTTAATCCAGTGCCAGCAAAGATCTTTTTTAATATTACTCTGACTAGTTTTCTGGTTACCTCACCATCTGGTAACCACCACTACCACTGCTACTTCAGTGACCTTCATGGTCTCAAATTGTTTGTGGGGGTTCAGCCTGTGCTGTCACAAATTTAACTACATTGTCCTCTACTTTCACCCCAGTGAGATAAACCTTTACTTCTAAGCTCTTAAGTTGTGTTGGCCAGAAAAATTATTTTTTACCTCTCCCTTTGTTGATCTGTCTGCTCCAGAATTCATTTTTGCAATCATTATTTAATGTAGTTTGGAGGGGAATTTGGGACAGATGAAGTTAATCATCACTTTTATTCCACCTTCTTTTCTCTGCTCCCAGTTGATACACTTGAAAATGTGAGAAGGTGGGTCACTTTCACATAGTTACCCTTTTTTGAAAAGCTTTGTCAGACCTGTTTTGGAAGCAGAGTTTCTATTCTTGTCAACACTCCTGGTTTAGAGATATGGTCTTTTCTGAAGTCTGAGAAGAGATCGTAGTCAAGGTGGTTGTGATGGTAGTTGTTTGGTCTATTGCCTCCTGTTTTTCACTAAGGGTTCCCTGTTTTATCTATACTGGAATACATGTTTTATTGACCAGAAGTTGGTATAGAAGGGCCTTTTCATAAAAGAAGTTACCTGGATGATAGTTGTGGAGACTGGATTAGCAAGTCCTGCACTAACTCCATTGTATTTCAAGGGTGGTAGTGGTGGTAGTGGTGGTGGTGATGGTTGGACATATGTGGAATATATCACGTTCTCTCTCTCCCTTTGGATGCTATGCTATTCAGAATTATAGGTGCGAAACAAATGAGATAATGCCTATTAATTTATTTGAAAAATGTTGAAGTGATAAAATGGAAAAATGAAAGGATTAATGAATTGAATAAGCATTTTAAAAATGAAAAAGTCAAGAAATGTATAAACTAGAAATGAATAATAGGAATGATAAAACTAAAAAATAGGTTCTTTAAAAATTAATTTAATTGATGAACGCTTTTCTGATTAAAAAGAAGGGAGTACAATATTAAATCAAGGAAATAGCAAATGAACAAGGTGAAATCATAGCAAAACTAGAAAAAAAGAGGAGAGTGTATTACAAACACTTCTATGCTAACAAAATCAAGAATAAAAAGCAATAAAGGAATACTTTCAAAAATATATGACACCCAAACAATTAAAAAAAAAACAGGCATGATCGTAAATAACTCAATCCCTTCAAAAAGTATTGAGGAAATTGGTATTCTTTACCTGTTTTTTTTCTGTCATGGTCCACTTTTGTGGACGCATTTGGAATTCCCTTTTTCTTTAATAAAAATTTATTTATTTAACTTTTTACATTCATTTTCACAAAATTTTGCGTTCCAAATTTCCTCTCCTTTTATCCTCTCCCCCCAACTCAGTACACCAAGCAATCTAATTTTCCCTATCACCAATCTGCCCTCTCTTCTATAATCCCTCCCTTCCTTGTCCCCATCTTCTCTTTTGCCCTGTAAGGCCAGATGACTTTCTATTCCCCATTAACTGTATTTCTTATTTCCTGGTAGCAAGAACAATACTAAACAGGTGTTCCTAAAACTTTGAGTTCCAAATTCTCCCCACCCATTTCCTTTGGGAAGGCAACCAATTCAATATAGGCCCTACCTGTACAGTTTTGCAAAGGACTTCGGTGATAGTCAAGTTGTGTAAGACTAACTATATTTCCCTCCATCCTATCCTGCCCCCCATTGATTCTATTCTGTCTTTTGATCCTGTCCCTCCCCGAATGTTGACTTCAAATTTCTCCCTCCTCCCATTGCCCTCCCTTCCGTCATCCTTCCACTTGCTTATCTCCTTCTCCCCCACTTTCCTGTATTTTAAGATAGGTTTTCATACCAAAATGAGTGTGCATTTCACTCCTTCCTTTAGTAGAATGTGATGAGGATAAACTTGTTTTTTTCTCAGCTCTCCTCTTTTTCCCTCCACTAAAAGTCTCCTGCTTGCCTCTTGATTGAGATATAATTTACCCCATTCCATTTCGCCCTCTTTCCTCCCGCTACATTTCTCTCTCACCATTTACCTTAATTTCTTTTAAGATATGGTCCCATCCTATTCAATTCACTCTGTGCTCTCTGTCTCTGTATGTGCATGCATGTGTGTATGTGTGTGTGTGCACATGTGTACGTGTGTGTGTGTGTATGTGTGTGTGTGGTCCCACCAACTACCCAGATACTGAAACGTTTTAAGAGTTACAAATATTGTCTTTCCATGTAGGAATGTTTACTTTAGGTAATGCTTGAAAGTCCTCTGTTTTATTGAAAGACCATATTTTCCCCTGAGGTATTATACTCAGTTTATCTGGGTAGGTGATTCTTGGTTTGAGTCCCAGTTCCTTTGACTTCTGGAATATCCTATTCCATGCCCTTTGATCCCTTAATGTAGAAGCTGCTAGATCTTGAGTTATCCTGATTGTATTTCCACAATACTGGAATTTTTTCTTTCTAGCTGCTTGCAATATTTTCTCCTTGAACTGAGAATTCTGGAATTTTGCCACAATGTTCCTAGGAGTTTCTCTTTCTGGATATCTTTCAGGCAGTGATCTATGGATTCCTTCAATACTTATTTTGCCCTCTGGTTCTAGAATCTCAGGGCAGTTTTCCTTGATAATTTCATGGAAGATGATGTCTAGGCTCTTTTTTTTGATCATGGCTTTCAGGAGGTCCCATAATTTTTAAATTGTCTCTCCTGGATCTGTTTTCCAGGTCAGTTGTTTTTCCAGTGAGATATTTCACATTCTCTTCCATTTTTTCATTCTTTTTTTTTTTCTTTGGTGATTTCTTGGTTCCTCATAAAGTCATTATACTCCATCTCTTCCATTCTAATTTTGAGAGAACTATTATCTTCAGTGGCTAATTCTGCTTTTGAAAGCATTCTTCTCCTCATTGGCTTTTTGATCCTCTTTTGCCAATTGAGTGAGCCTATTTTTCAAGGTGTTATTTTCTTCAGCATCTTTTTGGGTCTCCTTTACGAAGGTATTGACCCGTTTTTCATGCTTTTCTTGCATCTCTCTCATTTCTCTTCCCAGTTTTTCCTCCACCTGTCTAACTTGATTTTCAAAATCCTTTTTGAGCTCTTCCATGGCTTGAGCCCACCACACATCCACCTGGGATGTCTAGGATACTGAGACCCCGACCTCCACGTCTTTCCCTGATGGCAAGAAGAGTTTCTCATAATCAGAATTGAAAGGGGGAAAAATCTGTACCCCCTCAAAGTAGCTCTCTATAGTCTTATTTTTCTTCCCGTTTCTGGGCATTTTCCCAGACAGTTACTTGATTTCTGAGAATCCCCTCCACCCCCACCTAGATCTGTGCAGCTAGTGCTTGGGGTCTAAGATTCAAATGGGCTTTCCGTGGCAAGTGGGGCTCCTATTTAATGTGAGCTTAAGTTCTGGTGCTTGGGTGGGGGCAGGGCTGTCTCCCAGGCTCTGTTCCCTCAGGGGCTTTATGCAGAGACCTTCGGTAGTGGGGCGGGTGGGGGCAAGGCCTTCTTCCAGGCTCAGTTCCCTCAGGGGGTTTATGCAGAAACCTTTGGGAATGGCCCTGAATTTCTGCCTGCTGCTCGGGGAGTCCTGGGCTGCAGGCGCTGCCTCTGCTGCTTCCTCTGCTCCCTCTGCCACTGTCTCCCGAGGGGGCCCAAGTCACAGAGACACCCTGCTCCCCTCTCGGCCAGCCCATACTTCTCTCTCACTGACCTGGAGCGTCTGTGGGTGGAGTGACCCTCCCGGCCACCGGAGATTCCTTCCCTGAAGCCTGCTTGGATCTTTTCCTCTGGGGCCACGTGGACAGGGCAGCACAGAGGTGGACTCCACTGTCTGGAACATGATGGACCCCTGGGGACAGCTCTCTAGGGTTCTCTGGAACGGAAATCTTTTCCACTTTGTTTCTGCGTGGCTTGCAGTGCTCCAGAATTTGTGGGGAGTTTTTCTTGTAGGAAATATACGGGTTGTGGGTTCGGAGCTAGCATACGTGAGTTTTTCTACTCCGCCATCTTAGCTCCACCTGATATTTGTCATTTTCTTGCCAAAGATACTGGAGTGGTCTACTATTTCCTTCCCAAAAAGTGCTGAAGAAAATAACACCTTTAAAAATAGATTAACCCAAACTGAAAGAAAGACCCAAAAAGCCAATGAGGAGAAGAATTCTGTAAAGAGCAGTATTAGTTGAATGGAAAAGGAGGTTCAAAAGCCCACTGAAGGAAACAGTTCTTTAAAAATGAGAATGGTACAGATGGAAGGTAAGCACGTTATGAGAAACCAAGAGATTATAAAATAAAACTAAAAAGATGAAAAAACATAAGACAATGTGAAATATCTCATTGGAAAAGCAATTGTCCCATAAAATATATAAAGGAGGACAATTTAAAAATTATAGGGCTACCTGAAAGCCGTAACCTAAAAAGAGCCTAAACATTACCTTTCATGAAATTATTCAGGACAACTACATTGATATTCTGAAACTAGAGGGTAAAATGAATATTGAAAGAATTCATCAATCACCTCTTGAAAGACATCTGAAAAGAAAAAAAAAAAAAACTCCTGGGAATATTGTACAGAATTCCAAGCTCAAGAAGAAAATATTGCAAGCAGGCAGAAAGAAATAATTTTAGTATTGTGGAAATACAATCATGATTACATAGGATCTGGTAGTTTGTACATTAAGAGATCGAATGGCATGGACTATGATATCCCACAAGTCAAAGGAACTAGGATTAAAACCAAGAATCACCTACTCAGCAAAACTGAGTATAATACTTCAGGGGAAAAAGTGGTCATTCAATGAAATAGAGCACTTCTAATGATTCTGGGTGAAAAGACCAGAGCTGAATAGAAAATTTGACTTTCAAACACAAGAATAAAGAGAAGCATCAAAAGCTAAACAGGAAAGAGTAATCATAAGGAACTTAATGAAAGCGAACTGTTTGGATTCCTAAACGGAATGATAATATTTTCCCATCCTTAGAATAGGTTATTGTAAAAGAAACATCAGCAGCTTCCAAGTATCTGAAGCCAGAAACAATATGGGGATCATACAACTCTTCAGAAAGAGATTACATGATATTCCTGTGCTAGCACTGTACAAAGTATCAGATACTGTTTGGAAACTTTTTTTTTTGCCTATACTTACTTCAGGATCATGGGTCAAAGATGGAGAGGAGTACTCTCAGAAAAAAGGGATTGGAAGTCCTGAGAGGAGTTTCATTTGGGTCTTCTATGGTTTCTGAAATTCTGAGGAAGAGTATCCTTTCCAGTGCCAAGGAAGGAAGGGCCCCGAGGAGCATCATTCATTCCAATCTCAAGAATTCAGAGGTCCTTCCTGGGTAAGGATCAGAATGCAAGCAAAGAAAGTGATTACACCTCTTCACAGATCACACTAAGTGGGAAGTACTAAAAAAAACCCTGGTAAAACCCTAGAACTGGTTCTGAAAACAGCAAAGTGAAAAAAAAATTAAAAACAACAACAACAACAACATGTGAAGCTAAAGACAAAACCCCTACTAAGCCCCTGCTAGAGATGGACTCCATCATTAACATAAAGTTCCAAATCAAGAAATAGGGTAGAAAAATGAGCAATCAGCAAAATTTTGACCACAACGTACTATGGTGGTGAAAGGAAAGATCAACACACAAACTCAGAAGAAATGAAGTTGAAGCAGTAATAAATGATGCCTAAAATGAAAAAAAAAGTGAATTGGACACAGGACCAATAAAAATTCCTCAAACAAGCACAAAACAGTATTTGTAAGGGGAATAAGCTCAAATTCTTCTCATTAATTTTAGGAGAGAAGCAAGGATGGCACTACCATCTCCATTATTGAATATTGTACCAGACATGCTAGATATAGCATCTTTCACACAAATAAAGTTGTATTTAAACAATTAGAAAAATGCTGATAGCTCATGGGTAGGCCTAAGTAATAGAATATAATTAAAATTCTACTTAAATTTATTTATTTATTCATTGCTGTGCTAATCAAAATAACAAAGAATTACCTTATAGAGCTAGGAAAAATTGTAACAAAGTGTATATGGAAAAGAAAAGGTCACAAATCTTAAGGGAATCATTTATTTTCTTTAAAAATGTGAAGAAATTCTATCTAATAGTTCCAGATTTCAAACTATGTTGCAAAGAAATATTCATGAAAAAAATCTGGTACTGCCTAAGTGATGGATCAGTCAAATAGATTAGGTACACAATATGCAGTAGCGAAAGGCAATAGTAATTGACTGTTGGATGAAACCCAACATGCAAGCTTTTGGGGTGAGACATTTGAGAAAAATTTCTAGGACAACTGGAAAACAGTATAGTAGAACCTAAGCTCAGGTGAATCTCTCACAATGCATACCAAGATAAGGTCAAAATGGATAAGTAATTTAGAAATAAAATTGATCTCACAAGTAAATTAGAGGAATATGGAGAAATGTACCTGTCAGTCAGATCTATAAAGAAAGGAAGTATTTATGACCAAAGAAGAGGTAGAGAGCACTAGAGGAAATAAAATAATCAATATTGATTACATGAAATCAAAATAAGTTTTTGTACAAGTGAGATTAATGCAGCCAAAATTAGAATAAAATAGAAAAGTAAGGAAAGTTTCCTGTGATAAAGACCACATGTCTCAAATATGTAGGGAAATGAGACAAATTTATAAAAATTAAAAGTCATTTCCCAGTCAACAAATGGCCAAAGAATAGGGATAGGCATCAAAGTTAACTGGGTAAGTAAAAATGCTCTAACTCACTACTGGTTAGAGAACAACAAATTAAAACTATTCTTAAGTATTCCTATCAGATTTTTAACATGACAGAAAAGACAAAGAACAAGTGCTGGAGGGGCTGTGGAAAAATTGGGACACTACTGCACTATTCCTCGAGTTATGAACTTGTCCAACCATTCTGGAGAGCGATTTGGAACTATGTTCAAAGGGCTAACAACACTTCATACCCTTTGACCAAGGAATACCACTACTAGTTCTGTATCCCAAAGATATTAAAGAAAAGGACAAAGGACTGATTTGTTATATATGCATATATATATATATATGTTATATATATGTATGCATGTATGTATGTATATGTATATACACAAACACACATATATATGTATATATGTATGTCTTCATGGCAAATTGTACTGTGATGCCAAAGAACTGGAAATGAAGAGGATATACATGAATTGGGGAATGGCTAACTAAGCTACAGAACATGATAGTGATGGAATGCCATTGTGCTATACGAAATGACAAGAAGAATGGTTTCAGAAAAAACTTGGGAAGTCTTCTAAAAACTGATTGATGAAAGAGAACAGAACCAAGAAAACAGCAGCAATATGGTAAGGATGATCAATTGTGAATGGTTTACATACATTGATCAAGACCATGGTCCAATACAATTTCACAATGTCCAGGATAAAAGATGCTATCCACTTGAAGAGAGAAAGTTAATGAATTCTGAGTACAGATTGGGACATACTTTTAAGAACATATTTTTATCATTTTAGTCTGTGTTATCTTTGTAACATAGTTAATGTGGAAATATTTTGCATGACCTCATATATATGGACAATATCAAATTTCTTGCCTTCCAAAGGAGTAGGAGGGGTCTGAAGAATTTTTCATTTAATTTTAATTTAAAATTTGAGTATTTTTGTTAAATCTTTTTATTCCTTTATGGAAAATATTTAATGAAAAAATTAAAAAGACATGTCATAAATCATTAGCATTCTTATAAATTCATTAGCTTAGCATATCACAAACAAGACCCTATAAGAAGAGATAGCAAAAATATAACCCATTTAAAATAATTTTACCTAGTATTAAATACCTGGGAGCATACTTAACAAAACAAACCAAGGAATTATATGAATAATATTATATATGTACACACACACTTTTCATACAAATAAAATCAGAGTTAAATAATAGGAGAAATATTCATTTTTTTTGGATATCCAGGGCCAATATAATAAAAATGATAATTATAACTAAATCAATTCATTTATTCAATGCCATTCCAATTATCATTTTTTTACTAAATTAGAGAAAAATAACAAAAAGTGATTTATCAAATAACAAAAAATGTAAAGGAAGGAAATTTAGTAGTAACACAGCTTAAACTATATTATAAAGTTATCATCAAGCTCTCTTTGAAATAGAAAGGGAGATTAGTGGGATAGAATATACATACAATACGCTTCAGCAAATAAATATAGCAACCTTGTACTTGACAAGCATAAATATTTAACATTTTGATTTAAGAATTAATTATTTGACAAAAATTGTTGGGAAAACTGGAAAACATTGTGAAAGAAATTGGACATTGACCAATATCTTAAATCATTTACCAAGATAAAATGAAAATGAATACATAACCTAGAGATAAAGAAAACTGTTACAAGAGCATTTGATGAACAGTAAATGTATTACTTATCAGATTTATGGATAGGCTAACAATTTATGAATAAACAAGAGATAAAAAAGTAGTATAAAGTGTAAAAATGCAGCTGCAGCCAAAAGCATAAGGAAAGCAGAAAATTGAAGTAACTTTGTATGCAGGTTCTCAGATAAATGTCTCATGTTTCAAATATATAAAAGTACTGTCGAATCTATAAGAATACAAATCGTTGCCCAATTGATAAACGTCCAAAGAAAGAAAATGTTCTAATTATTATCAGTTAGAGAAATGCAAATTAAAACCTTCTTGAGATATCTTTTTATATCTCTCAGACTGGCTAAAATGCTCGAAGGGGAAAGCAACAAATGTAGAAGGGTATGTAGAAAAGTTGGCACACATTATCTGTTGGTGGAACTGTGAACTGTTTTAATTATTTTGGAAAACAATCTAGAATTACACCTAAAGAAAAACTGCCTATACTTTATTGACCCAGCAATATCACTAGGATGTCTGTTTCCAAATGTGATTAGTGAAAAAGGAAAAGAACATATATGTTCTAAAATATTGATAGCATCTCCCTTTTTGGTAGCAAAAATCTAGAAATTGTGGGGATATGTATCAATTGGGAAATGATTGAGCAAGTCGTATTATATTATTGTGATTGCTTATTATTGTGCTATAAGAAAACATGAGCTTGATGATCTTAGAAAAACATGGTTATTCTTCAAGGATATAATGAAGAGTGAAATGAGAAAAAATGAGAACATTGTAAATAGTAACAATATTGCCTTTTAAAATTTTAGTCATTTTGAGTGACTAAGTCATTTTGACTATTATAAGTACCAAAATTGACTACAAAGGACCTATGAAAGAAGACACTATCCGTATGCAGAGAAAGAATTGATAATAAGAAGTAGGTATAATATTATTTTACATATATATGTATATATGTGTATGCAGTCACCTCTAGATCTGTAAGGGGGAGAAAAAAAGGGAAGGGAAGAAAGATACATGATAATCAGAAATTTATTTTCCTCTCATTTGTTTATTATTGTTTTATCAAACAATAGAACCCATACTTCACATAAGCTAAGAACAAAATAAGAAAGGTGCCTAGTGAGACCAGATAAATTAAACACAAAATTCCCACAAAATACACATTTTAAGAATATATTAAAAGGAATTGATTTAAAGACAAGTAACAAAGGGTGATATGAGACAGCACAGTTTTAAAAAGTGAAAAGAGCATTAGATCTCAAAATGAAGTAAAGTTGAGAGTGGCAACTGAAGTTAACAAAAAGGTGTTATTTAAGCTTTATATGGAAAAGAAAAAGAGTAACTGAGGTGTCAGACAACTGCAAAGAGTAGTTCATGATTTCTGTACAAAGGGAAAAGATTTTGATTGGAAAAGACAGAATAAATGTGGCTAATGTAGCATTTTACTATAGTAAGGAAGGAAGGAGAAATATGGCATCTAGTTGTCCTTGATGAAGTTGCAGGTTTCTGTAACTCATACTAAAATATGTTTTGGAGAGTTATTTGTAATAAGTTTAATGTACCTCATTAGGCGCAGCTAGCTGGTGCAGTGGATAGAACACCAGTGAAGGACCTGAATTAAAATCTCACCTCACTTGACCCTCACTAGCTGTGTGACCTTGGGCAAATCACCTAACCCCAACTGCCTCATCAATTGATCATCTCCAGTCATCCTGATGAATAGCTGGTTACTGGATTCAGAGGGCTCTGTAGGAGAAATGAGGCTGGTGACCTGCACAGCCCTCACTCAAAACAAAGTCAAGTGCAAGTCATGACATCATTTCTCTGATGGCATGGTCTTCTTCAGCAACGAAGGAGAAACACACAAAAAAGTATCTCATCTTATACTTTTAGAAAGTAGAATAGAAAAATGAGAAAACATGGTAGAGGCAAATTCTTGTCACTGAGATATTTAGCTTCTTGAAATATATAGCCTTATCAGAGACCGAGGTTTTGGTTGCTGAAAGAATTTAAAAGTTACATTTACCTAAGAAAAATGTTATAAGGTCAATTTGATAAATAGGACTTTAAGACACATTTTTGAAAATAGACTTTTGTGAGGATATGTGAAAAATGACTTGAAGACAAGTAAATAGAGTGGGCTTGTTTGAAGGTGCAATGCTGATAGGTAATGATGGCTAACCATGGCATAGCAACTGCTTATTTGCACATTACTCTCTTGAATTCTGAAGGCATTATATGAAAAACTGTAAATAAAAGACCTGTTTGAAGAATATGGGAAGATTTTATAATGACTTTTAGTTTTATGCCTGATTTATTTAAAGTGTATTTTCTTTTTAGTTTCTCGCGTGAGGATCTCTAAATATGTAACATTAGAATCCATAAAAAGTGGATATCAGATTTCTGGTTCCAGGAGCCAAGATGGGGGAGTGATCAGCAACTGTTGTCTCCCTCCCCTTGTTGACCTTTATGAGCCAAGAGAATATCTCCCCAGGAAAAACCGTGGAATGGTGGGAGCAGAAGAAGGGGTGAACACACTCTTATCCAGTGAGGATACAAAGATCACTAATGAGGGTTCCTTTTGCTGTGGCTAATGGGGACCACAGGATTAGAGCTGTCCCAAACAGCCCCAACTCAATAAACTAGGAGAAGATCCTGAGCCCCAAAGGGTGAAGCCGGGAATTGCCAACACCAGGACCCTAGTGTTCCTCAACAACATAGGGGAATCGAGAGGATGCTAGTGCATACTCCTGAGCTTGCCTATGCTCTAGCTCACCTGAGGACACCTTCAGGGACCAGACCACCCCTTCTCCACACTTAATGAGCTAGCTGCTTGGTAACTACAGGGAAACTCAAAAAGATCTTACTTTCCTCTGATTTCAAACACCAACCAGCTCAGCACCAGGTAAGCTGCAGTGTTTTAGCTTCTAGCTGAAAGAACTAGAGGCCACAACACACAAAGCCTCAAGGATTAGGCACAAGTTCTTTGGGACAGAGCTCCCCGTGCCACAGATGCAGAGATCTACTTTAAAAGCCAGGAAAAGGGATATTATCATGAGTAAGAAACAAAGCAGAGAAGAGAAGACCATAGAATTTTTTTATGGGCACAAAAACCCAAAACAAAAATACCAAAGAGGTTGGCATTGAGACCATACTCCCATCTGAAATTTCAGAAGGGGATATGAATTAGTCTGAAGTACAAAGGGTCTTCTTGGAAGACCTCGGAAAGAATTTTAAAACCCAAATTAGAGAAATAGAAGAAAAAAAACTGGCCAATGATTTAAAAAAAAACATGAAACAAGAATACACTGAAGAGAATAGCACCTTAAAAAGGAAAACTGGACAAATGGAAAAAGAAGTAGAAAACTTAACTGGTGAAAATAACTCCTTATCAGGAACAATTGGAGAGACAGAAAAGTGTATTGAAAAAAATAGTTTGATTAAAAAATAGCATCGGACAAGTAGAATGTAATGAATCTATGAGACATCAAGAATCACTCAAACAGAATCTAAAGAATGAAAAGATAGAAGAAAATGTAAAATATCTAACTGAAGAAACGACTCACCTGGAAAACAGATCCAGGGGAGAAAATCTAAGGATTATTGGTCTACCAGGAAGCCATGATGAAACTAATAGCCTGGACAATATCATCCAAAAAATCATCAAGGAAAATTGCCCAGAAGTCCTAGACCCAGAGGACAAAATAGTCATCGAAAGAATCCACCGTGCACTTCCTGAAAGGGACCTCAAACTAAAAACACCAGGGAATATTGTTGCCAAATACCAGAACTATCAAAAGAGAGAAAATACTGCAGGCAGCCAGGAGGAAAGAATTCAAATATCAAGGAACTACAGTTCAAATCACACAGGACCTTGCAGCCTCTACATCAAAAGGTCAAAGGAAATGGAATATGATATTCTGTAAGGCAAAGGAGCTGGGACTACAAAGAAGGATTAATTACCCAGTAAACCTGAGCATAATATTTAAGGCAAGGGGATGGACTTCCAACGAAATAAGGGATTTCCAGACCATCCTCAATAGAAAACTCAATAGAAATCAATAGAAAATTTGATCTTCAAATACAAGAATCCAGAGAGGCAAAAAAAGGTAAACAGGGGGAAAAAACTTATTACACAACATGGGCACACTGTTTACATCCTTATAAGGGAAGATGATACTTGTTAATTTTGAGGATTGTATATTCATTATGAAGTGTAAAGGGATGCTCATAAATAGAAGGGGTGGGTATAAATTAAATGGTGTAATGATAACAAATGTTATTTAAGAGTGCAACGGGTTTGTAATGGGAGATGCAAAAAGAAGAAGGCAGAAAAAAATAAAGTCGATCACAGCAAGAGGCACAGAAATATATTACAATAGAGGGAAAGAGGGGAGAGTGATAAGCATTGTTAGAGAGATACTCTCTTCTGATCGGATGAAAGTAGGGTCTAACATAATCAGTTAAGTATAGAAATACAATTAGCTCTACTGGTGGTAGAAGCAAAAGGGGGAAAGGAAAGGGAGAGGAGGCTAAAAGGGATGGAAAATGTAGTACAGGAAAAGGGGATTAAAATGGAAGGGGGACTGAAAGAAGGGAGCAAACACTGTGGGAGGGGTGGTCAAAAGTTAAAACTCTATTGTGGAGGGCAAGGGAGTACGGAGAACTAAAAGCATAAACAAGGGGAAAGGGTATGGAGGGACAGACACAGATAGTAATCAGAACTATGAATGTGAATGGGATGAAATCTTCCATTAAATGGAGACAGATAGGAGAATGTATTAAAAGCCATAATCCAACAATACATTGTTTACAAGAAACACATTTGAAACGGGGTATACACACAGGGAAAAGGTAAAAAGGATGGAGGAGAATATTTTGTGCTTCAGCTGATGTAAAAAAATCAGGGGTAGCAATCCTAAGATGACATAAAGCAAAAGCAGAAATAGATCTAATGAAAAGACATAAGGAAGTGCATTGTATCCCGCACCATAGAAAATGAAGCAATTCATTACTAAACGTATAGGCTCTAAGTGGTACAGCATCCAAATTCTTAGAGGGGTAGTTAAGGGAATTACAGGAAGAATTAGACAGCAAAACTTTAGTAGTGGGGAACTTCAACCTCTCCCTCTTTGAATGTAATAAATATAACCTCAAAATAAACAAGAAAGAAATTAGGGGGTCAATAGAAAGGAAAAGACAGATATGATAGACCTCTGGATAAAACTGAATGGAAATAGAAAGGAAAAAGCCTTTTTCTCAGTGGTACATGGCATATATACAAAAATTGGTGATGTACTAGGCCATAAAAACCTCACAATCCAGTGCAGAAAGGCAGAGAAAGTCAATGCATCCTTCTCAGATCATAATGCAAGAAAACTTATATGTAATCAAAAGTCATGGAAATATAAACCAAAACTAATTGGAAACTAAACTATCTAATCCTAAAGAATGAGTGGGTTAAACAACAAATTGTAGAAACAATCAAAAACTTCATTCAAGTGAATTAAAATAATGAGCCAACCTACCAAATTTTGTGGGATATTGCAAAAGCAGTTAGTAGGGGAAGATTTATACCTTTGAAAGTCTACATGAATGTAATAGAGAAAGAGGAGATCAATGAATTGGACATGCAGCTGTAAAAGTTCAAGAAAGAAAAACTTGAAAATTCCCAAGTAATTAACAAATTAGAAATAATGAAAACCAAGGGAGAGATTAATAAAATTGAAATTAAGAAAACTATTGAACTCATAAATAAAACTAATAGTTGATTTTATGAGAAAACCAATAAAGGTGATAAACTTTTGATCAATTTGATTTAAAAAAGGAAAGAAGAAAACCAAATTACCAATATCAAAAACAAAAAGGGTAAACTCACCTCCAATAAGGAGAAAATTAAGATAATTATAAGAAATTATTTTGCCCAACTGTATGCCTCGAAATTTGACCATCCAAATACAATGAATGATTATATAAAAATATAAATTACCCAGATTAATAGAAAAGGAAGTTGAATACTTAAATAACCCTATCACAGAAAAGGAAATTGAACAATCCATCAATGAAATCCCTAGGAAAGAAATCTCCAGGGTGGGTTGGATTCACAAGTGAATTCTACCAAACACTTAAAGAACAGTTAATTCTCATACTATACAGACTATTTGAGAAAATTGGGGAAGAAAGAGTACTCCCAAATTCTTGTCATGACATAAATATAATTTTGATACCAAAATCTGGAAGAACCAAAACAGAGAAAGAAAATTAGAGACCAATTTTTGTAATGAATGTAGATGCAAACATTTTAAATAAGATTTTAGCAAAAATAATACAGCAACTTATCACTACAATACTACATTATGATCAGGAAGAATTTATACCAGAAATACAGGACTGGTGCAATATTAGGAAAATTCTTAGCATTATCAATCATATCAACAACAAAACTAACAGAAACCACATGATTATCTTAATAGATGCAATAAAAAAAACTTTTCACAAAATACAACACCCATTTCTATTGGAAATACTAGAAAATATAGAAATAAGTGAAACTTTTCATAAAATAATAAGCAATATCTACCTAAAACCTTCAGTAAGCATTATTTTCAATGGAATAAGCTAGATGTACTTGCAATAAGATCATGGGTGAAACAAGAATATCCATTATCACCACAATAATTCAATATGATACTAGAAATGTTAACTGTGGCAATAAGAGAAGAAAAATAAATTGAAAGAATTGGAATAAGAAAAGAAGCAACTAAGTTATCACTCTTGGAAGATGATATGATGATATAATTAGAGAATTCCAGAGAATTAAGCAAAAAACTACTTGAAATAATAAACAACTATGGCAAAGTTCCAGGTTACAAAATAAACCCACATAATTCTTCTGCATTTCTATATGTTACTAGCAAAGTCCAAGAGCAAGAGATAGAAAGAGAAATTGCATTTAAAGCTATGGTAAACTCTAAAAAATATTTGGAAGTCTACCTACCAAAACAAACACAGGGACTATGGGAATAAAATTAAAAAAAAAAACTTTTTGCACAGGTAAAGTTAGATCTAAGTTAGTGGAAAAACATCAGTTGCCCATGGGTGGAGTGAGACAATATAATAAAAAAGAAACAAGTCTATGCAATTTAATTTGCTTATTTAGTACCATCCAGAACCATCTAGAACCAATCAAATAATTAGATAATTATTTTGTAGAGCTAGAAAAAATAATATCAAAATTCATCTGAAAGAACCAAAAGTCCAGAACATGAAGGGAATTAATGAAAAGAAATGCTAGGGAAGGTGGCTTAGGTCTATCTGATCTCAAATTTTATTATAAGGCAGAAATTATCAAAATCACTTGGTACTGGCTAAGACATGGAAGGGCAGACTAGTGGAATAAGTTAGGTACTCAAGACACAATAGATAATGAATATAGAAATCTACTTTTTGATAAACCCAAGTATCCCAGTTTCTGGGAGAAGAACTCACTTGTTGACAAAAATTGCTGGAAAAACTGGAAAATAGCATGGCTGAAACTAGCCATAGACCAATGCCTGACAACAAACACAAGAATAAAGTCCAAATGGGTCCATGATCTATCTATCTATCTATCTATCTATCTATCTATCTAGCTATCTAGCTAGCTAGCTAGCTATCTATCTACATATAAATATGCATATTATATATATATATTTGATGGTATAACCAAACTAGTGGAGCAAGGAATAGTCTATTTATCAGATTTATGTAGAAGGGAATAATTTTTTTCTTTTTCTGGGAACCTTCCAGATTAGGAGAGATGCATTATATTGCTGATCACTGATTGGCTGGAGAACGAATTACTTTTTGAGGAGTTTGCCTCTATAGTCATCAACGACTTTCTCTGGTTTGACAGGGAGAAATAGAAAGGTAAAGGGAGGCTTTGCATCTATTGTGCTAAAAGACTTTTTTTTTTCTGAGAAATCTTTTGATGAAGCAGAATGTGCTGTTATTTGAAGAGGTGGCTGGGGAAAAGCTGCATGGTCCCATTACTATCTATAGCTGAACAGGGAGAAATTCATCAGAGACACAGAGTTTGACAGTTATCTGGCCTATGAGAACTGCTTGTAATGGACAGTCTTAAGACTTTATTCAGGACCCTTCCAAAGTTTTTCATTGGGTCTATAGCTTGAGTGCTGATGAGGTGGCTTTGTCTAACAGGAGAGTTGTGAGAAATAGAAGTGAATCACAATTCAGAACATTGGTTTTATTCAGCAGATGATATGTTATACTACCATTCTCAAAAACTACCAAGGACATCAAAGCCTACAATCCACACTCATTCGTTTCCTCAGACACACGGATTTCTTTATTCATATACATCTCTGCTTGGTTTCTGTAATTATGACACTGAGTTGGTGGGAGAGTGTGACAGTGGTTTATGGTTAGACAGTTAGATTTTATTATTTACAAATGAAATATTTATATTATTATATATGGTTACGAGACAAAACAGATATAAAGAAAGGCTAGATATGGCAAATTGTGCATTATAGGAAATAAAGTAAATAATCTTGATTACATAAAATGAAAAGAAAACTTTTGTACAAATAAAATTAATGCATTATGGTGAGAGTAAGTCATAGTTGAATTCTACCTCAGTCTCTTATTAGTTCTCTGATGTGGGACAGATAAGTAACTTAACTTCTATGACACTAAATTTTCTTATCTATAAAGTGGGGATGATAATAGAACCTAAAGTCACAGTACTGTTTCAAGGATCAAATTCAATCATGTATGCAAAGTAAAAGTTCTATATAAACTAAAAATAACTGTATAAACTAAAGTTCTCTGTAAATGTGAGCTACTTTTTTGCCTTCTGTTGAATAAATGGCTTGACTATTCCTGTTCTTGCCTTCTAGTGGGTAAATGTTACGAATCTTCCTGCTTTTCTTTTATTAGGTAAAAGTTTTGATCATTTTTGTTATTGTTTTCTATTAAATAATTACTTTTGTCTTTTACCTTTATCACTCAGCAAATATTTTCTGTCCCAGTTGTGATCAGTGATTCTGTAAAAATAGGAAACATATCATTGGGGACTCAGGAGCCAGTATGATGAGTAATGGAAATGTAACCCCTCCCACACACATAAACACACAAGTGGTTGAGTGGCCATGGCCATAATTGGTTGATTTTTGAGGAAAACAGCAACAGAACAACCACAAAAACTTGAGAGTGTGAGAGCTAGTTTGGATGAGTAAGATAGCTTAGAGACAGAAAATGGGAGAATGGTTGGCGCTATATCAGATACCACAATACAGGCTATATTGTTGAGGTGGGTGCACTTTGGCTACAACTGGGAAATGCTATATTTATATATTTTAACACTTTGAAATTATCCAAAGCAAATAAAAATTTAACCACAATTCATTTAAACTTATTTTTCTTTGCACTCACTATTCAGAAATTACTGTGCTACAGAGCTATGCGTATAAAGATAAATACATCACAAATCAAAGTCACAAGGAGTTTACAATGTAATCAGAGAGTATAATCAGGGAGAAGGGCATGTGCAATTCAGGGAAGAATGTGATAAGTACGAAGGAGAGGTCCAACAAAATTGTTATGAAAGATTTGAGAAAAAGGAATTATTTCAAGCCTATAGTGTCAAAGTGTCATCTCATGGAGGGAAAAAGAGAGAGAGACAGAGGAGAGAGAGAGAGAGAGAGAGAGAAGGAGGGAGGGAGGGAGAGAGAGAGTCAGAGACAGAGAGAGACAGAGAGAAAACAGAGAGAGATGGAGAGATAGACAGAAAGAGACAAAGAGAGAGAGAGAGAGAGAGAGAGAGAGAGAGAGAGAGAGAGAGAGAGAGAGAGAGAGAGAGAGAGAGGGAGGGAGAGGAAAACTAAAGTTGATGTCAACATCAAGACCTTGCAGAATCTAAGGCACAGAAATGGGAAACAACAGGACTAGCATGGGGTTACACATTCTAGTAGTCTTTAACTGGACTACAAAGTGAACTTGAAGATGATTATGAGTAAATCTCTTGATGAGTAAATGATGAGTAAATAACTTGACTGATGGAATGAGTTTATACATTAATTTGTGAATTAATTTGTGACTGGAGTCAGTTAAGAAATTTGAGTAGATGAGTGACAAGATAAGAAGACATATTAGAAAGATCCCTCTTATAACTGTGTACATATTTGAGAGAGACTAGTAACAGGAAACACACCTAAGGTAATATGGAAGTAATAATACACTCTTAATTCCTGTTCCTGTTCAAGTGGGTCTAGATTTTCTTTCAAAGATACTTCCTGGGACCTTCCTCAAGTCTTGCTTGACTTAGAAGAGGTAATGCTGATTGAAATGGGGTCATCTTTCCTTTTCATTAATAGGTCCATGTGACCTGCTTGGGTTACGTGGATGCCTGAGTCACATGAATCTGAGTCAAATGGAGCTTGTGGTGGGACGAGTTTGATGAATAGGTGGAACAGGAAGGGTGGAACAAAAAGGGGCAGAGATAGAGCAAAGTTCAGAGGAAATTAATGAGAGAGCAGTGAGAACTGAATGATGCAGGCAAGTCTGCAGCTGGCTGTGAGTGAGAGAAGTGCATTTTGTTTACGGGGAGCCTGTTTGTGATTTTGCTTTAAGTAGCTTGTTTGTGATTTGTTTAATGGAGCAGGGTTTTGAGAAGCCTAGCAGGGGGAAAGTTTGGGGATGGTGTTGTTCTCTGCATTTTTATTGTGTATAGATTTTTGTTATTTGACTTTCTGGTGTCTAAATAAAAGTTTTGTTTTTGTCTTCCATGTGGACAGCCTGTAGCATTCCATGATTCAGAATTGCAACAGGATATTCATGGCCGACATGGGCACTGCGAATTTCAGATTGGCACTATAGAAGACTAATAGTTCAGACTATTGACATAACTTCTTGGTGTCCAGAGTCCAAAACAGAAATGAACAACTTCTCTCTCTGATGATTGTCACAATGATAATTTAGGCAAGAGAGCTTCATCCAGCTGAATCAGCAATAAGTATAATCAATGTCTATCTTTACTGAATATCTTTCTGTTATAGGCAAGTAAATGTTTTGACTCTTGAATAAATTATGAGGGTCTAATTTTCTTCAAACTTCAAAGCTAAAATACTAGTGGACTAGCTTCATTCAGGCCCAGCAGAGAATAATTGGGTTGTCTTTCCAGATTGGAATATAATGAAATTATTGAAGTTGGAAGCAAACATTTCAGAGACAGGTGAATACAGATTTACTTACCTAATTTTATTTGTGCTTTTGATAATTATTCTAAAGATGGTGAATGCTTAATATGAAGTACTTCCACCCTTACCCCTGATAGATTAAAGAGTAAACTACCTATAAGAATTCAGTGGAGAGGAGGCGGAGCCAAGACGGCGGAGTAGAAGGACGCACATTTACGAGCTCCGAAACCACAGCCCATAGAATTAACATAAAAAGAGACCCCCATAACTTCTGGACCCCTAAAAGGTGTACAGAAACAGAGTGGAAGAGATTTCTGTTCCAGAGAGCCCTGGAGAGCCGTCCCCAGGGTCTGTCCCGCCCCGGAAAGCAGACCCCACCCCAGGGCTGCCCTGGCCGAAGCCCCAGAGAAGCTGACACAAGCAGGCTTCAGGGACGGAAGCTCCGGCAGCCAGGAAAGTCCCTCCGCCCACAGAAGCTACAGGTCAGTGAGAGAGGCTGGGCTGGAGGAGGGGAGCAGAGTGTCTCTGTTACTCGGGCCCCCTCGGGAGGAAGCGGCGGTGGCAGAGACGGGAGCAGGAAGCCTCGGAGGCAGAAGCGTGGGCGGCAGCAGAGGCAGCAGCAACGGCAGCCTGGACTCCCCCAGCAGCAGCCAGGATCTTCATTACTGAAAGTCTCTGCATAAACAACCTGAGGGAGCTGAGCCTGGGAGACAGCCCTGCCACACCCTGCTCCACTACTGAAGGCCTCTGCATAAAGCCCCTGAGGGAACTGAGCCTGGGAGGTGGTGCCCCCCCACACCCGAGCCATTCCTGAAAGTCTCTGCATAAAGCCCCTGAGGGGGCTGAGCCTGGGAGACGGGCCCTGCCCCCACCATAGCACCAGAACTAAAGCTACATTGATTAGCAGGCGAAGGGAAAGCCCATTTGATTCTCAGAGCCCAAGCACTAGCTGGGCGGATCTAGGTGGGGGTGGAGAGGAATCTCAGAAGTCAAGTAACTGGCTGGGAAAATGCCTAGAAAAGGGAAGAAAAATAAGATGATAGAGAGTTTTTTCCAACAAATGCAAATGATCCCGCCATTCAGATCTGATGATGAGGACGTATTCTTGCCATCAGGGAAAGACATGGAGGGTGGGGCCTCAGCACCCCAACAACCCAGGGGGATGTCGGGTGGGCTCAGGCCTTGGAAGAGCTCAGAAAGGATTTTGAAAAGCAAGTTAGACAGGTGGAGGACAAACTGGGAAGAGAAATGAGAGAGATGCAAGAAAAGTATGAAAAACGGGGCAATACCTTGGTTAAGGAGACCCAAAAAAAAAATGCTGAAGAAAATAGCACCTTGAAAAATAGGCTCACTCAATTGGCAAAAGAGGTTCAAAAAGCCAATGAGGAGAAGAATGCTTTCAAAAGCAGAATTAGCCAAATGGAAAAAGAGGTTCAAAAGCTCACTGAATTTAATAGTTCTCTCAAAATTAGAATGGAACAGATGGAGTCTAACGACTTTATGAGAAACTAAGAAATCACCAAACAAAACCAAAAGAATGAAAAAATGGAAAAGAATGTTAAATTTCTCATGGGAAAAACAACTGACCTGGAAAATAGATCCAGGAGAGACAATTTAAAAATTATGGGACTACCTGAAAGCCATGATCAAAAAAAGAGCCTAGATATCATCTTCCATGAAATTATCAAGGAAAACTGCCCTGACATTCTAGAACCAGAGGGCAAAATAAGTATTGAAAGAATCCATCGATCACCACCTGAAAGATATCCAAAAAGAGAAACTCCTAGAAACATTGTGGCCAAATTCCAGAACTCCCAGCTCAAGGAGAAAATCTTGCAAGCAGCTAGAAAGAAACAGTACTGTGGAAACACAATCAGGATAAATCAAGATCTAGCAGCTTCTACATTAAGGGAATCGAAGGGTGTGGAATAGGATATTCCAGAAGTCAAAGGAGCTAGGACACAAACCAAGAATCACCTACCCAGCTAAACTGAGCATAATACTTCAGGGGAAAATATGGTCTTCCAATGAAACAGAGGACTTTCAATCATTCTTGATGAAAAGACCAGAGCTGAAAAGAAAATTTGACTTTCAAACACAAGAATGAGAAGAAGCATGAAAAAGTAAACAGCAAAGAGAAGTCTTAAGGGACTTACCAGAAGTGAATTCTTTACATTCCTACATGAAAAGACAATATTTGTAACTCTTAAAACTTTTCAGTATCTGGGTAGTTGGTGGGATCACACACACATATGTACATGCATGCACGCACACACACATGCACACACATACAGAGACAGAGAGCACAGAGTGAATTGAATAGGATGGGATTATATCTTAAAAGAAATTAAGGTAAATGGTGAGAGAGAAAGGTAGGGGGAGGAAAGAGGGTGAAATGGAATGGGGTAATTATATGTCATTTAAGAGGCAAGTAGGAGACTTCTTAGTGGAGGGAAAAAGAGGAGAGCTGAGGAAAAAAAAAACAATTAGTTTACCCTCATCACATTTGACTAAAGGAAGGAATAAAATGCACATTCATTTTGGTATGAAAACCTATCTTAAAATATAGGAAAGTAGGGGAGAAAGAGATAAGCAAGGGGGGGGACGATGGAAGTGAGGGCAAAGGGAGGAGGGAGTAATTTGAAGTCAACACTTGGGGAGGGACAGGATCAAAAGGCAGAAGAGAAACAATGAGGGGCAGGGTAGGATGGAGGGTGATTCAGTTAGTCTTACAAACAACACGACTATCAGGGAAGACATTTGCAAAATTACACAGATATGGCCTATATTGAGTTGCCTGCCTTCCCAAAGGGAATGGGTGGGGAGGGAGGGATCGGGAGAATTTGGAACTCATAGTTTTAGGAACAACTATTTAGTATTGCTGTTGCTAGTAGGAAAGAAGTCATACAGTTAATGAGGAATAGAAAGTCATCTGGCCCTACAGGAGAAAAGACAAGATGGAGACAAGAGAAGGGAGGGATGACAGAAGAGAGGGCAGATTGGAGATAGGGAAAATTAGATTGCTTGGGGTATTGCGGTGGGGGGAGGGGATAAAAGGGGAGAAAATTTGGAACCCAAAACTTTGTGAAAATGAATGTAAAAAGTTAAATAAATAAATAAACAAATAAATAAATAAATGAAGGAAAAAAATACGTAAAAAAAAGTAAATAGAAAAAAAAGAATTCAGTGGAGGGAAACATGCGCATATGCTCTGTGCCTTTAAAAATTTCACATTTCAAAGAAAATTTTATATGTATGCATATATGTATACATACATGCATTATACATGCAGAAATACATATACACATATATACACACTAACAAATACATACATATATAGTGTATCAAAAGATATGTTGTGTTTCTGATGCTCCAAAAATAATATCTCTGAATCATCTACTTGATAACTTTAGCCATCTACAAGTTTCATTAGGAAATCTCCTCAGAACAAAACTTATCTTCAAAACACTTGGGAGGGCTTGAGATTTTTTTTTTTCTTTTCCCCTACTGGGTTGAGGGGAATATTATTTGAAATGCATTTTTCCACCAGGACAAAAGAAGAAATTAAGATGAGTTGTACTTTTCCCTTGCTGGACCTGGATGTCGTTGTCTTCCTCAATTATCATTACACAATTGAATCCTCCCAGTTTTAAAAGAATAGTGTTTGTGCAAGAATGCAAGAAAGTCTATGTTATTTTATTTTAAATTTGGCCTCTCAGTGGACATGACCTTGGTTCTCATTCTTTGATGCAAGTCATTGGGAGAAAAATTTGAAAGTCCTCAATTTCATTGAAAGACTATTTTTACCTCTGAAGTATTATACTCAATTTTGCTGGGTAGGTGATTCTTGGTTTTATTCCTAGTTCCTTTGACTCCTGGAATATCCTATTCCACTCCCTTCAATCCCTTAATGTAGAAGCTGCTAGATCTTGTGTTACCCTGATTATATTTCCACAATACTGGAATTGTTTCTTTCTAGCTGCTTGCAATATTTTCTCCTTGACCTGGGAATTCTGGAATTTGGCCACAGTGTTCCTAGGAGCTTCTCTTTTTGGATCTCTTTCAGGCGGTGATCAGTGGATTCCTTGAATACTTATTTTGCCCTCTGGTTCTAGCATATCAGGGCAGTTTTCTTTGATAATTTAATGAAAGATGATGTCTAGGCTCTTTTTTTGATCATGGATTTCAGGTAGTCCCATAATTTTTAAATTGTCTCTCCTAGATCTATTTTCCAGGTCAGTTGTTTTTCTAATGAGATATTTCATATTCTCTTCCATTTTTTTCATTCTTTTGGTTTTGTTTGGTGATTTCTTGGATTCTCATAAAGTCATTAGCCTCCATCTGTTCCATTCTAATTTTGAGAAAACTATTTTCTTCAGTGAGCTTTTGAATTTTCTTTTCCATTTGGCTAATTCTGCTTTTGAAAGCATTCTTCTCCTCATTGGCTTTTTGAACCTCTTTTGCCAATTGAGTGAGCCTATTTTTTCCAGGTGTTATTTTCTTCAGCATTTTTTTGGGTCTCCTTTACCAAGGTATTGACCCGTTTTCCGTGCTTTTCTTGCATCTCTCTCATTTCTCTTCCCAGTTTCTCCTCCACCTGTCTAACTTGATTTTCAAAATCCTTTTTGAGCTCTTCCATGGCCTGAGCCCATTGGATATCTATTTCAGATGTTTGGGATACAGACGCCTTGATTTCTATGTCTTTCCCTGATGGTAAGCATTGTTCTTCCTCATCAGAAAGGAAAGGAGGAAACATCTGATCACCAAGAAAGTAACCTTCTATGGTCTTATATTTTTTTCTCTTTTCTGGGCATTTTCCCAGTCAGTTACTTGACTTCTGAGATTCCTCTGCACCCCAGCCTCACTAGTGCTTGGGGTCTGAGATTCAAATGCTGCTTTTAGGGCTTTCAGTGGGTGACGGGGCTGCTATTTAGTTGGATTAATTTCAGGTTCTCAGGTGGGGGCATGGTCGTCTCGCAGGCTCATTTCCCACAGGGGGTTTATGCAGAGACCTTCAGTAATGGACTGGGAGTCCCCATCTGCCTCTTCTCCCACCACTTCCTCCCAAGGGGGCCCGAGCCACGGAGACACCCTTATCCCCTCTCGGCTGGCCAGATAGAGTCTCTCACTGATCTGTGCACCTTTTGGTTGAGGGACCTTCATGGCCACCAGAGGTTCTGTCCCTGAAGCCTGCTTGGATCTACTCTTCTTGGGACCATGCGGCCAAGGCAGGGCTGGGCTCCACTCCTGGTCCAGTGTGCGAAGGACCTTTGGGGTTGGTTTTTCAGGGCTCTCTAGAACAGAAATCTCCTCCACTCCGTTGCTGTGTGGATTCCACTGCTCCAGAACCCGTTGGGAATTCTTTTCATAGGTAATTTTTGGGCTGTGGGTTCGGAGCTAGCATATGTGAATCTTTCTACTCCGCCATCTTGGCTCTTACTCCCCATTGGGAGAAAAATTTGAAAGGCCAATGTCTAATTTTTTCCTAGAAACACAGATGTTTCTTAAACAAATTTGCCAATTTTCTCCAATAAAATTATTGAGGAAAGACAGAGGTTCTGAATCAACTTGTAAAACTTTTTATTTCACCCCTAAATGGTGAATTATGAACTATAACTTTTTTTTTTCTTTAAGCAGCACCTACTGACCTAATTGTCTTAGGCATCCTTCAACACCTTAACACAAATCACTACTTGCACATGGAAAATTGTGTGTGTGTATATATATATATATATATATATATATATATATATATATATATATATATATATATATATATATATATATATTATCCTAGAATCTCTGGATGTGTTGCTTTTTATTTCATTTCATGTATTTTCCTAAGTATAGAAAAATATAGATAAATCAGATCTTTCTAGTATTAGTGGCAACCTTGTGAGATGTCAGGAGCAACTTGATTCCTCATTAGAGACCAACTGGAAGCAGGAATGATGACCAGTGAACTTAAAGGTAACCTGTGATCTAACAAGAGGGCCTGACTCTTTTGAATTTGTTTGACCTTTGGATATTACTGTTTCTAATCTCAATCACTTTGGTGAAATCTGTTGACGTCCATGACTTTCTGGCCTGTTGGACCAAGCTCTAATTAGAACAGAGTAAGTCTTCAGTAGCAACATCCACAGTTGTCCTCTTCAGCATAGGAGAGAAATGGCAATACAGGCCCAAGTACCCTTCTGCATAAAGAGGGAGATTCAGACTTCAGTTTAATGGCTGGTCACCCTTTTCCCAACCTGGGAGGGAAATAATACTTATCCCAATACCATCTTAGCAAAGGGAAGCTTACCTTGATAGAATGAGCAGTGAACAAAGAAATGGGGCCAATAGCAGTGGAAGCCTGGGTAGGCACTACAACGGGCAGTCAAAAAAGGGTGAGACTAAAGAGCTGGAGTGCTACATGCATTGCATGATCATGAGAAATGAACTGCCTGACTTTTGATCCTGTGAAGGCTTCTCTTTCTTCTCAGCATCTCAGTCATGATCTCCTCAAACTGACACTTATTGTCTGTGGACTTTTGACAAGGCAATGCATATCCCTGGGCCTCAGTATTCACACCAGTATAATGAAGATTTTGGACTTTGTCCCTAGGAATTCTCTTCAAGCCGGAATACCAACTCACAGATAAGTTGAGATCCATAAATTAACTAACACTACTATGTTTCTATTTATGCGAGACTACTTCCATAGTGTAAGCCTATATATATATATATATATATATATATATATATATATATATATATATATATATATATACACACACACACACACACACACACACATATGTGTGTGTGTATGTATGTATGTTTGTATGTATTTCTAAATCCTCTGAATTTCCTCACTGTAATAGCAGAAGCAGAGATACAATCATCTAAAGTTCACCAAATCAGACTTTCTAGTTCCTCATTACAAGATGCAGAAACTTTTTAATTAATACATAAGCACATCTTCCTTTAGAAAACAATCAACTGACTTTCTGTTACAAATCTGCATCTTTAGATTTTAAAGAATGTGATGCAGTTACCTCAAAACCAGGTCATGTCTAGAGGAGGTTAACATTAACATCTTACATCTTTACAAAATAATAAGAAAAAATTCTGGACTATCCATAATGAATTACAATGTACAATATATACCATCATTTGCTATATTTTTATTTTTACTTTATCATTGAAAAGTCAATCATAATATCATAAAATATATATTATTTCACATATCTTTTTAGTAAAAATGATTCAATTCCTATCAATCAGTCAGCATTCCTCAAAGCTGGTGAGACGAATTTACAAGTTATGAATTTTCTTAACATATAAAACTGATTGTCTGGAATGATTTATTTTTATCAGTGACAGAATAGGTTGTGGGAATTTTCTTACTTAACATTAGTAAGAATAATTCTCAATATTACTTCTAGTATAATACCTAAACTCTCCAGACTTCAGAGTCAATTAAAACAGTTATTTTCGGAAAATTTATTTTCTTATCTGTGTTGTTCATAAGTACAGATTAACCAAAGAATCAATGCTTTTTATTTTGAATTATTTTGAAATACGATCTAATTTCTCAGTTTATATTTTGATATAATATATTTTCTTAATCTCAAATTATATTTGAACTCCACAAAGATAATAATCTCTTCTGCCCCTCATTTCGTTCTTTTTCCCCACTCTCATATATTTGAGCTAATTTTGAAATCCCTATTTGAAGGCCTTGGATCAATTCTTGTACATAGTCCATAACCCATGTTGAAGCATGTGGTTAGATTTTTGTGTATTCTGACTTGCCAAAAATATAACTCTGTTTTACCTCAAGAGCACCTTTTCAAACAAAAGTTGTGAAAATTTTTAATGAGAATTGCATAAGGTGACTTCATCATAGTCTTTTTTATAATCTCTTCTGAGTGATGGCTACGCAAAGTGCATTAAATGATGAGAAACTTTTTTTCTACTTCTATTTTACTGAAAGACAATAACATATATCAAGCTCCCTAATGCCCTCAATTTACAAGTCTTTGCCATCACTAAAAACGCTGCTATAAATACTTTTGTACATATAGATCCTTGTCCTTTTTTCTTTCAGATCTCTTTGAGATGCAGATCTCATGCTGTTATTGCTCCGTGAAAGGGTATGCATGGTTTTATTACCCTTTGGGCACAGTTCCAAATTGTTTTCCAGAACGTTTGGATCAGTAAACAACTTCACATACAATGCATCAGTAGTTTAATTTTCCCACATCCTCTTGAACATTTGTCATTTTTCTTTTCTGCCGTATTATTCAATCTGACAGGTATAGGGTGATAGCTCAGACTTGTTTTAATTGGAATTTCTCTAATCACTAGTGATTTAGAACATGTTTTTCATATACCTATAGATATCTTTGACAGCTTTGTCTGAAAACTGCTTGTTCATATCCTTTGACCATTTACCAACTGAAAAATAGCTCTTATTTCTGCAAATTTGACTCAGTTTTCTATGTATTTGAGAAATATTAGAGAAACTTAAAGTATTTTTTAAAGAAATAATTGCTATTTCCTTCCATCCTATTTTCCCCCTGTTTGTCCTCATCTCTTCTTTCAACCCATGTATTTTCAAAAGTGTTTTGCTTCTGATTTTTATTTCTTGTAATGTGGCCTCATTCTATCATATCATTTCCCCACTTCTCTTATTCCCTTCCTCTCTAATTTTCCTATATGTTGAGGTAGATTTCAACACACAACTGAGTGTATATATTATTTCCTATTTGAGCCAATTGTGATGATAATAAAGTTCACCTGTTCCTTCCACTTCCCCCCTCTCCCTTTCTACTGTAAAAGCTGTTTCAGGTCTCTTTTACTTCAAACAATTTACCCCAGTCTGCTTCTCCTGTTCCTCTTCTCCCAGTGCATTCTTCTTTCTCATTTCTTAATTTTATTTTTTTAAATAATTTTTTCATATTCAACTCATTCCTGTCCTCTCCAAGTTTTCATATTGCTTCTAACTGACTTGATAAAGAGAAAGTTTTAGGAATTACAAGTACCACTCCATGTATGAATGTAAACCATTTAACCTCATTGAATCTCTTATAATTGTTCTTTCCTGTGTGTCTTTCTAAGGGTCTTTGAGTCTTGTATTTGAAAGTCAAATTTTCTATGCAGCTGTGGTCCTGTCATTAGTCATGATTGAAAATTCTTTTCAATGACTATCCATTTTTTTCCATCCAAAGGATTATACTCAGTTTTGCTGAGTAGGTGATTCTTGGTGTAATTCTAACTCTTTTGCCCTCCAGAATATTGTATTCCAAGTCCTCCTATCCTTTATTACAGGACATCCTTTATCTTTTAAACTAACTTTGGCTCCATGATACTTGAATTGTTTCTTTCTGACTGCATGCAATATTTTCTCCTTGATCTGGGAACTCTGGGATATGACTATAATATTCCTGGGAGTTTGCCTTTTAGGATTTCTTCCAGGATGTGATCAGTCCAATAATTCTTAAATTATGTCTTCTGGATCTATTTTCCTGGGCATTGTTATTTTCAATGAGATATTTCACTTTTTCTTTTAGTTTTTTTAATCTTCATTTTGTTTACTGCTTGTTATTGTCTCATAAAGTCATTAACTTCCACTTGCTCAATTTAAGGAATTATTTTGTTCATATTTTTGTACCTCGTTTTCCATTTGGGCAATTCTGCTTTTCAAGCAGAAAAACTCACATTTTCCCGCACTTAATAGCATTTTATTTTTTTTAAATAACATGTAAAGATAGTTTTCAACATTCACATTTTTAAAATTTTGAGATCCAATATTTTTCTCTGCCTCCATATCTCCAGACTCTTCTGACCAATATGGAAAGCAATCTGACGTAAGTTATACATATTATACCATATTTTCACATTAGTCATTGTTGTAAAAGAAGAAGCAGAACAAAGCAGGAAAACCACAGGAAAGAAAAAATGAAAATAGTATGTTTTTCACTATGTTCAGCCTCCATATTTTCTTTCTCTGGATGTGTGCAGAATTTTTCATCATGAGTTTTTTGAAATGGTCTTAGATAATTGTATTGCTGAGAAGAGAGCTAAGTTTATCAAAGTTAGTCATTGCACAATGTTTCATTTACTGTTTTTACAATGTCCTCTTGCTTCTGTACAATTCACTCATCATCAGTTCACGTAAGTCTTTCCAGGTTTTTCTGAAATCTCCCTGCTCATCATTTGTATTACATTACATTACATTGCATTAATGTGTTAGATTACCAATGAAATACCATTATATTAATATACTACAACTTGTTCAACCATTCCCCAATTTATAAGCATCCCTTCAATTTTCACTTTTTGGCCCCTACAAAAAGAACTGCTATAAAAATTTTTGTACATGGGTATCCTTTTCCTATTTTTATAATCTCCTTGGGACATTGCCTTAGAAGTGGTAAGGTGTGAAATGGTATACCAATTTCTACAGCCCTTTGGGCATAGTTTCAAATTGCTCTCCACAATGGTTGAATCAGTTCACAACTCCACCAACAATGTATTAGTATTCCAGTTTTCCTACATATTCTCTAGCATTGATCATTTTCCTTTTTTGTCATATTAGACAAACTGATAGATATGATGGTACCTCAGAGATGTTAATTTGCATTTGTTTAATCAAGAGTGATTTAGAACATTTTTTCACCTGACTAAAGATAGGATTAACCTCTTCACATTAGAACTGTTGGTTCATAACCTTTGACCTTTTATCAATTGGGGAATGACTTGTATTCTTATAAATTGGACTCGGAGTCTTTATCAGAAACACTGGTTGTAAAAATTGTTTCCAAGTTTTCTGCTTTCCTTCTAATCTTGGTTGCAATGGCTTTGTGCAAAAACTTTTTTTTATTTAATGTGATCAGATTATACATGTTGAATTTTGTAATGTTCTCCCTCTTGTTTGCTCATAAATTGTTCCCTTCTCCATAGATCTCAGAGAAAAACCATTCCTCACTCTTCTAATATGCTTATGGTATCCCTTAATGCCTAAATTATGTACCCATTTTTACTTTATCTTGACAGATTGTGTGAGATGTTGGTTTGTGCCTGCTTTCTGCCCTACTATTTTTCCAGCTATCCTAGCAGTTTTTATCAAAAAATGAATTCTTTTCTGAGAAACTAGAGTCTTTGGATTTATCAAATAATAGATTACTATAATCACTGACTACTCTGTCTTGTGTACCTAACCTTTGCCACTGATCCACCACAAGGAGTTCTTTTCAATGATTTTCTGTATATCTTTTCCCATTTGATCAATTCTGCTTTATCAATGTTTTCTTCTCTTTGGATTTTTGTGTCTCCTTTATTATTTGTCATATTCTATTTTTCATGTTATTTTCTTTGGTAATTTTTGTGCCTCATTTACCTAGCTGTTGACTTTTTTCATGAATTTCTTGAATTACTCTCATTTCTCTTCACATTTTTTCCTCTACTTCTCTTCTTTAATTTTTAGGAATCTTTTTTGTACTCTTCCATGTCCTGGGTTCAGTTCATGATTTTATCTGAGGCTTTAGATGTGGAGTTTTGATTTCATTGTGTTCTTCTGTCACCACAATAACTTTCTATAATCAGGATCTTTTTTTTGCTATTTGCTCATTTTCCAGGTTATTTTATGACTTTTGACTATATGCTAAAGTGGGTTTCTGTCTCTGGTGTGGAGAAGTGATTGTATCTAGCTTCAGGTTTTTGATGCAGATGTTTATACAGTTAATTCTGGGGGTCTGTATGGTTTTGGTGTTTAAAAGTTGGTATAATTTAGGGAGAGGTGTGTTTCCTACTGCTCTGTACAGTCCTTTGTTCTGTGAGAAAGCACAAGTAATCTCTTCCATTCTAGCACTGTAACCAGGGTCACTGCTCCCCTGTGACAACAACCTCTGACATGCTAGTGCTCCTCCTTTTCCTCTGGAGCTGTGGCCCAGGATCTCAGAACTCAGAATCAAGAATGGGGAATGCAACAGAGTCCTGCACCCAGTGAGAGCAAAGGGAACTCCCAATCTCCTTTACAATCTGTGAGGTAAAAGGTCAGGAAATGACCATTTCTGCCAATGATTTAGTGTCTCCCAAGGCCTGCTTTTAGTTTATTGGAGTGACCTGTGTTCAACTGAACTCCATTCTCACCCTGGTGCAACAGATATTTTCTGACAAACTTCTAAGTTGTCTTGGTCTAGCAAATTATTTCACATTAATCTTTTATCGGTTCTGCCACTCTAGAATTTGTTTTAAGGCATTATTTAAAGTTATTGGGAGGAGTCTTAGGTGAGGTCTGATGAGTCCCTGCATTTTCTCTACCATCTTGGCTATTCCCCTAAAAATATATTTTTAAGAAGACTTTGAACATAACGACTTATCTGGAGAGTTTTCTTCCAATACAAAGTTAATTTTGAAAATTAACTCATTAACTTCAAATATGACTTTTAATTTCAAATATCTCAAAGAAAATAAGCTTCAATAACTATGATAATGTATTGTATGGCTAGTGATATCAAGTTTCTTATTTTTTCCTACAAGTGTAAACAGAAGAGTGTACTTTTACATTCAGTTGCTCATATGTGTGGATTGGAGTTTTTATTACAAAAAAAAAACAGGTAGAGGGATCATTTGTAGAAAGAAAGTCTTATCAGAATTTCGCAGAAGAAAAACCTTTATCTGTGCTCATTACAATTCATCATAATTTTTATGTTATGGTGCCTGATGAAATTTTATCCCAATGACAGAAATAGCCATTTATTAAATAGGGTCAGAAGAGAGAAAAAACACACTTCTAATTTGCTGCTATGAGTTTTGAATATTTCATTGAAAACACGGAGGAAATATAATGAGAATCAGAACAAAAAAAATGTTAAAAATAACCATCAAAGAACTACCGGATCACTGCTGTACATTTGAAAGAAGTACTCACATTGATGTTGAGGCTTGAATGGAAACTTCCAACTCAGAGTCCTTGAATAAAAGTCTAGAATAAAAGCTGTTTCAGCTGAACCAAGAGGCAAGAAAAAGTCATTGAAAGTGAACACAAGAGATGACTTTCCAAGTTATCTTTATGAGTAATTGCAGTTAAATTATATGCAAAATTACATGTTTCATAAGCATAATTTTATATTTGAGGAAGTTTCATGTGTGAAATATATGAAATATAAAGTATATTATATATATATATATATATATATATATGAATGATACATCTGTAAGCATACTTTCCTCATACTAAGCAAAATTTCAAGTGAAATTCAAGTCAATTTTTGAAATGTGGTTATAAAGGAAACTCACAAACCATCACTGCATTTCCAGTCTTTCTTTTCAATAATGTGGTGAATACAGACTTATTAAGAGTCAGGTGGGTGCAGGGCCCCCACACAAGGCTCAGTTCCCTCAGGAGGTTTATGATGAGATTTCCAAAAATGGATGCAGCCTACTGCTTGCTTTGGGAGGCCATTCCATTGCTGCCTCTACTGTTGCCATCTGAGGAGACACAAATTATGGGGACACCCTGCTCCCTTCTCAGCCAGCTGAAAAGACCTTCTCACTGACCTCTGGGGCCTGTGGGTTGAGGGATCTGCGCTGCAGCTGGAAATGCTGTCCCTGAAGCCAGATCTACTCCTCTCAGTGCCACGTGGTCAAGGTTGGGCTGGGCTCTGCTCCAGGTCCAATTGGACAGACCTTTCTCATCAGTCTTTCAGGTCACTTTTGGGCTAGAAATCTCCTCTACTCTGTTGTTCTGTGGCTTGCACTGCTCTAGAATTTGTTGAGAGTTCTTTTTTACAGGTGTTTTATGGGCTGTGCAGTAAGAGCTAGTATATGTTCGTCTTTCTACTCTGCCATCTTGGCTCTGCCCTCTCACCTTCTTTTGCAAAATTCTTCCATGGGTCCAGTAAAATTTGCAAGAACCTTACCCTATCAATTATGACCTCTTCCTCAAAATGTGGTTCATTCCAATCTTCCTTTATATCTTACATGTTTTATACATCCCCCTTTTTATATTCTAGGCTCCAGCTTATTATTGTTCCACATATTTAGCATTCAGACAGCATCCCTTACATGTCACATATTTCTTCCATTTCTTTTGTTCCATAATTCATATATACAGTTCAATTTAGATACCATCTTCTGTATGAAGAGACTGATTTTTTAAAAGTTTAGAGAGAATAATAAAAGATGACCCTAAGAAGATTAAGATAGGGGGAGGAGCCAAGATGGCAAAGTAGAAAGACTCACATATGCTAGCTCCGGAACCCACAGCCCATAAATTTCCTGTAAAAATAACTCCCTATGAATTCTGGAGCAGTGGAACCCATGCAGAAACAGAGGGGAGGAGATTTCTGTTCCAGAGAGCCCTGAAAAACGGACCTCAAAGGTTGGTCGCGCACTGGACAGCGGAGCCCACCCCTGTGCTGCCCTAGCCATGCGGCCCCAGAAGAGCAGATCAGAGCAGGTTTCAGGGACGGAATCTCCAGCGGCTGCAAAGGTCCCTCCACCCAGAGTCACTACAGGTCAGTGAGAGAGATGTCCAGGCTGGCCGAGAGGGGAGTAGGGTGTCTCCATAACCCAGGGCCCCTCGGGAGGCAGCGGCAGAGGCAGTGGCAGAGGCAGCAGTGTCCGGATGCCCTGGAGCAGGCAGGAGATCAGGGCCATTACTAAAGTTCTCTGCATAAAGCCCCTGAGGGAACTGAGCCTGGGAGGAAGACCTGCCCCAACATGAGCACCAGAACTTAAGCGCACATTGAATAGCAGCCTCACCCACTGCTGAAAGCCCTGAGGCTGGGGAGCAGCATTTGAATCTCAGACCTCAAGCATTAGCTGGCAGACCTAGGCAGGGGTGGAGAGGAATCTCAGAAGTCAAGGAACTGGCTGGGAAAATGCCAGGAAAAGGCGAAAAAAATAGGATCATAGAAGGGTACCTTCTTGGGGAACAGATGTTCCCACCTTTCATTTCTGATGATGAGGAACAATGCTTACCATCAGGGAAAGACATGGAAGTCAAGGCCTCTGTATCCCAAACATCCAAAATAGATATCCAATGGGCTGAGGCCATGGAAGAGCTCAAAAAGGATTTTGAAAATCAAGTTAGATGGGTGGAGGAAAAACTGGGAAGAGAAATGAGAGAGATGCAAGAAAAGCATGAAAAACGGTTCAATACCTTGGTAAAGGAGACCCAAAAAATGCTGAAGAAAATAACACCTTGAAAAATAGGCTCACTCAATTGGCAAAAGAGGGTCAAAAAGCCAATGAGGAGAAGAATACTTTCAAAGGCGGAATTAGCCAAATGGAAAAAGAGCTTCAAAAGCTCACTGAAAAAAATAGTTCTCTCAAAACTAGAATGGAACAGGTGGAGGCTAATGACATTCTGAGAAACCAAGAAACCACAAAACAAAACGAAAAGAATGAAAAAATGGAAGAGAATGTGAAATATCTCATGGGAAAAACAACTGACCTGGAAATTAGATCCAGGACAAACAATTCAAAAATTATGGAACTACATGAAAGCCATGATCAGAAAAAGAGCCTAGACATCATCTTTCATGAAATTATCAAGGAAAACTGCCCTGATTTTCTAGAACCAGATGGCAAAATAAGTATTCAATGAATCCATCAATCACCTCCTGAAAGAGACCCAAAAAGAGAAACTCCTAGGAACATTGTGACCAAATTCCAGAATTCCCAGGTCAAGGGGAAAATACTGCAAGCAGCTAGAAAGAAACAATTCCAGTATTGTGGAAATACAATCAGGATAACTCAAGATCTAGCAGTTTCTACATTAATGGAGTAAAGGACGTAGAATAGGATATTCCAGGAGTCAAAGGAACTGGGACTCAAACCAAAAATCACCTACCCAGCACAACTGAGTATAATATTTCATGGGAAAATATGGTCTTTCAATGAAACAGAGAACTTTCAAGCATTCTTGATGAAAAGACCAGAGCTGAAAAGAAAATTTGACTTTCAAACACAAGAATGAGAAGAAGCATGAAAAAGTAAACAGCAAAGAGAAGTCATAAGGGACTTACCAAAAGTGAACAGTTTACATTCCTACATGGAAAGACAATATTTGTAACTCTTAAAACTTTTCAGCATCTGGGTAGTTGGTGGGACCACACATATGCACATGCACACACATGCATGTACACGCATGTGTACACACACATACACACATGCATGCACATTCAGAGACAGAGAGCACAGAGTGAATTGAATAGGATGGGACCATATCTTAAAAGAAATTAAGGTAAACGGTGAGAGAGAAATGTAGTGGGAGGAGAGAGGATAAAATGGAATTGGGCAAATTTTATCTTATTCAAGAGGCAAGCAGGAGACTTTTTAGTGGAGGATAAAAGAGGAGAGCTGAGAAAAAGCAAGAAGTTTACCTTCATCACATTCGACTAATGGAAGGAATAAAATGCTCACTCATTTTGGTATGAAAGCCTATCTCACAATACAGGAAACTGGGGGAGAAGGAGATAAGCAGGGTTGGGGGGGGATGATGGAAGGGAGAGCAATGGGAGGAGGGAGCAATTTGAAGTCAACACACAGGGAGGGAGAGGATCAAAAGACAGAATAGAATCTATGAGGGGCAGGATAGGATGGAGGGAAATACAGTTAGTCTTACACAACACGAATATTATTGAAGTCATTTGCAAAACTACACAGATATGGCCTATATTGAATTGTGTGCCTTCCCAAAGGGGAACGGGTGGGGAGGGAGGGATGGGGAGAATTTGGAACTCAAAGATTTAGGAACAACTGTTGAGTATTGTTGTTGCTACTAAGAAATAAGAAATACAGTAAATGGGGAATAGAAAGTCACCTGGCCCTACAGGACAAAAGAGAAGATGGGGACAAAAGAAGGGAGGGGTGATAGAGGAGAGGGCAGATTGGTGATAGGAAAAATTAGGATGTTCGGTGTATTGGGGTGGGGGGAGGGGATAAATAGGGAGAAAATTTGGAACCCAAAATTTTGTGAAAATCTATGTAAAAGGTTAAATAATTAAATTTATATTTAAGAAAGATTAAGATAGAAATGGAATTAAAATACTTTGGCATAAGATTTTGAGGTTTGACCTTAAGATCAACAAGTGCATCTTTGTATAAGATATATTGTTGCTAATATCAGAGACTTAAGACTCTTCTGGATTGAGCAAGATGCATTTATTTTTACAAGAATATGTAATAATTTCTTCCTGGGGCAGTAAATTTAAATATTATTATGATATTTCAAGATTAATTATTAATGGGAATCTCCAGGGGACTATCTTCATATATATGCTTAGCCCCAAAATATTTAACTATTTTTACCAGTGACCTGGATATAAGTATAGATGATGAAGTTTCTATCAAATAACTAAGACACAAAACTGGGACAGAAAATCAAGAGGTTACAAGACAATCTCAATCAAATACAATTTTTATATTATGAATATTACATTTAGCCTACTAGTACATTGAAACAAATTCAGTATTTACAATCAGGGGACTTGATTTATAGTCCTAAATCTTCTCGTTAATATCTGGGTGACTTTTGAAAAATCAGATAACCTCTGGCCAAATGAAGAAATTCAGTTAGATTACCCTTGTATCATACCTTTCTACACCAATGATTTCTTGACTATGTGAAATTTAATAAGCATATGTTCAAAGTATTATAGTTTTTTAGAACAACTTCAGAAATATGAGTTGGGGGAAGATAGCCTTTGACTGTAATTTGAAAAAATAGCTGTTGTCTTTCTAGACTAAAAACTCAATTTAGTTAATCTGATGTTGTAGCCAAACAAATTCAAAGTGATCTTGGGCATAGGTGTATTGGTAAAGACTTAGCTTCCAGCAATAAGGAAAATTTTTCCTATACACTTCTCAGGTCAGAGCTCTTAGTTAGGTAGTTATACTAGCATATATTTTATGCATGTATATGTGGAATTGTATATACACGACACATACATATATACCTGTATGTGTATAAACACATATAGTTGCACAGGCTTATATGTTGAAACAATGGTTCACAAGAATGATAGAAGTAAAAAAACAATCAATAAAATGGATGGTCAACACATAAACCTTCTACTTATATAACAAGATTATCCAGAAATGAAACAAAAGGCATTAATTATGGTAACTAATGCATACCATTTCAAAGTAAATTATTACATCAGTAGTGCAATATAAAAAATAAGAGTTCATGCAAGCATCAGTTGCTAAAAAAGATGATAGAGTCCTTCACTAAATAAGGAAATTTGATATGGGGCAGATGGTAAGTTCAGTTATGGACAAGTTGCATGATAAGATAACTAAGTGGGAATGACAACCATAAACTTGGAGATATTGAATTGGGATTGATATGAGAGATTATGGATATATCTGTTACTATGCCTTGTCACAGGGTGACAATAACTGACTTCTCAGACTATGATAAGATGCCACAAGCTTTGTGGCAAATTTGATATTGGTAAAAGAAAATATGAAGAAAATTGTTATAATTAGCAGACTTCCCATATAATGAGTACCACGACAGACAAGGAAATAAAGAGAAATTAGAAAATGGATCTCAGTCCCGGCTATCTCTTTTCAGCTTCTGCAGAAATGATAATAAGATAGTTAAAGAGAGCAGAGTATGCTAGAAATAATGTCATTTTATTGATTCTGCAAGCATTAATGTAACTATTCTTAATCTACATTTTTTCTAATAAAAATAAAATGTTCATACTACTAGAGTACAGAAACAGTATCAGTCAATGACATTCTGGCTAAAAATAACATGAGAAAAACAGGACAAAGTAAAACATTAGAGAGTACAGTTTACTGGTTTGCTATGGAGAGACTATTAAAGGATTTAGCGCAGTTGCTTTTATGGTTTATCCAAAGACATGAAATTCATTTTATGACATATTTGATCATTTTATATGATAGTTGTTATACTAAAATCCCTTAGAAACTAATTGCAACTTGTGAGATAATATATCTATTGCAGAGAATGAAAGTAGAGTATAATATTGGTAACACAATAATAATGTCCAGATTAAATAAAGTTATACTTGATCTGAGTTCAGTGCCAATGTAGAGATAGGCATGAAAGAATATATATACATATATATATATATATATATATATTATGTGTACACATATATTTATGCATACACATGTATACATATATATATACATATACATATTAACTTTTATTCTTGTTAATTTTTATTATTAATACTGTTGCTATCAAGAGTGTTGAATGATAACAAATGATGGAATGTGACTCTGAAAAAGACAAAAAATATTATGAAGATGATATCCAAAATAAATAGATACTGAGAGAGTACCTATCTATGCCAAGAAGATCAAGAGACTTAATCCAGATGATCTGGGTCACAGAATGTTGAAGCAAGTGGAAAACATGCATGTCAGGCTATTATCTACAATTTTTAAGAAACTTCATAGAACGCAAAGAAAAACCCACAGGGTTGAAAAGGGGAAAATGTTACTTCGATTGTCAACATAGAGTAAGAAATGAGTCTCACAATGCATAGCTAGGAAGAGTGACTTTGATTTCTGGCACAATTCTATAAGATATAAAATTGTCATTTTTAAAATATGTTTTATTGCTCTTCTTCATTTTCATGGTGTTGCCAATTCCCTTTTCTCTTCCCAGTAGAATGCTTCCTGTAAGAAATAAGCACAAACAAACATAAAATATTGGTCATACCTGAAATTGTGTTTCATTTTTCACCTGTAACCCATTGTCTTTATGCTTAGTAACCTGACTCAAGTTGCGCCATCACTCTGCTGAAATTGTTTGGTCAGTATTAAGACTGTTTCCTAATAATTTAGAGTGACAATTATGTAAATTTCTCAATTGTTTCTACTCATTTTGCTCTGCCATCAGTTCATAAGTATTCTAAGATTTTCTGCTTCCTTTAGATTGATCATTTCTTATAATTCAGCTATATTTCATTACAGAAATATAACACAACTTGCTTAGTATTTTTCCAGTTGCTAACATTTTAATGTCAACTTGGCAGAAGGCTTTCAGAATAGTATCCTTGAGAATATGTGTTTTTTTCTTAAACAGTTCAACAAATTTTTTTTCCAATGAAATGGATAGACATCACTTTAATCAAATTTGCAAGTGACACAAACCTGCAGGGATAATTTACACCGTGATTGAAAGAATCACAGTCCAAACAATCCAATCCATTCATTGAGAATGAGAACTGAAATTAATGAGATAAAATTCAGTAAGGATAAATGGGAAGCCTTGAACTAGAGTACAAAGAACAAAATCATATGTATAAGAATGGGAAGGCATGGATAAATGGAAGGTGTTTTAAAAATTCCTGGGGGATTTAGTGGACTGCTCAAACTCAGTATCAGTCATCAATGAGATGTGGCAGCCAGATAATGTGATATTGAGCTTCATCAAGAGAGGTATAACTTCAAGGAACAGGATGGTGTGGTCTTATTCAGGTCTTGAATAATCTTATCTGGAATTTCATGATCAGTTCTGAACATCTCATTTTAATAAGAATGTTGATAAGAGGGAGAAGCCAGAAGAGGACATGCAAGACAGTATAGGGCCTTGAGGCTTGTCACATCAAGTGTGTGTGTTCATCCTTCATTGCCAAAGAAGACCATGCCATTAGAGAAATAGTGACATGACTTACACTTGACTTTGTTTTCAGTGAGGGAGGGCTGTGCAGGTCAGTAACCTCACTTCTCCAGAGCCATCTGAATCCAGTGACCAGATATTCATCAGGATGACTGTAGATGACCCAGGATGAGGCAATTATGGTTAAGTGACTTGCCTAAGGTCACACAGCTAGTGAGTGTCAAGTGTTTGATGTGAAATTTGAATTCAGATCATCCTGACTACTGAACTGGTGCTCTATCCACTGCACCATCTAGCTGCCCCCTTATCAAATAAAGACACAATGGAAGAAATGAACATATGCAGCCAGGAGAAAAAATGGTTTAGGGTGGTGTAATATTAAGGAGATTTATGTTAATGAAAGCTCTTCTTTGCCCATTAATAGGACTCAGGTGAATTTCATTAAGGGAAGCTTTTTTAGAAGAGGCTTGCTTTGTAGGAAGGTCCACACTTGTTATTAATTAATGAGGTGCTGGGTCATGAGGGTCATGCCCTCTGACTCTGAAAAGTGGATATATATTCTGAGGTGAGGTTTTGCTTTGGGGACTTATTCCTTGGAAGACCTTTCATGCACCAGTTGAAACTTTGGGCAGCCATTAAGGAGCCCCCTACCGCACTTTGAAAATCCAGATGTCATTGCTTCTCTCTCTGGTAACTATATATGTATGTAATTGTCAGACAGTTAGAAATCCTGTTGGTCTTTATTTCTCTGCTTGTATTTTCTCTAACATGTAATTAAAGAAGATTGTTGGCTCCTCAAGAATTAATCTCCTTCTTGAAAAGTAGATCTATGAACCTGTGCTAGCAGGTCATTCGGGTTGTGTCAGAGTGCTTGCTGCAACAGGTAGCAAAGATATATGTCTTTAAATCACTAAAGGGAACTCATGTGGAAGAAGGATTAGGTTTGTTTTTATTGATCCTAGTGACCAAAATAAGAAACAAATTGAATGTATAAAGAGGAAAATTTAGTCTTGATATTAGTCAATCCATCAACAAATATTTATTAAGTGATTATAGTTTATCAGGTACTGTGCTAGAAGTGAGAATACAACAAAACCATAAACAAAGGAGCTCAAGTTTTAATGGAGGGGACAACATAGAAATAACTATGTACAGAGGAGATATGTACAGTGCATCTGGAAGGTAATCTCAGAGTGCAGGAACTTGCAGCTATCCCATAAAAGCAAATTTAAATTAAGACCTGAAGGAAGCTAGTGAATCAATGAGGTGGAGGTGAGGAAATATACTGTCTGACTTCTGATCTTTGAGAACTTTTGTTCCTTCTTTTTATCTCAACCCACAATCTCCTTGCAAAATTTCTATTTTCTCTCGTCTATGTCTTGTGTTGCTAACTCCTTGGTCCACATTTCTATTTGAATGTCATATAGGTATTTCAAACTAACATGAATGCATTGCCTTCTCCTCCCCCAAAAAATAAAATCAATTTTTCTTCCAAAGTTCCCCTTTCCTGTTGAGGGCACTACAGTGCTTTGGGGCTCTCAGTTTTGTAGTCTGAATTTCATCCCTCTTATATCTCTTTCACTCTTGCTCATCAATAAGTTGCTAATTCTTGGCAATTCTACCTCCATGGCATCTATTACACCCATTCCCTAATTTTAATTCTCCCAGTATGTAGACTAATTAAATTGGGTTAATTTAGTATTACTCCTCTTCAAATATCTTTCATTTATGTTTAACTAACCTACTAGTTAATCTTTGCAAATACATTTTTATCTCCCACCTCCCTTACTTTGCAAATATGGTCCTTGATATTTTTAATACACTGCTCCTCTTCACCTGTTTAATCCCACGATGCTCTGAAAACAATTCAGGAATCACTACTTGCCTGAGGCCCTTTCTCTTCCTCATTAGTTTTCTTTTACTGTCTCACAATTGTAAAACCTTGTACTAATTTGTATGTATTTTGTGTTTATCCATGCCAAAATTGGACCCTTGACCCCCTTCTTTTTATAACTTAAGCTATTTTAGGTCAGAAATATTTTTGTGTTTGTAAATCCAAAAGTTAATGTAGAGTCTTAAATAAAGAAGTCACTTCAGAATTTGCTACATTGAGTTGAAATCATCAAAAAAAGTTGAGGTCAAACTTCCAGTCCCCTAGTTAGTAATATATTTAATTTCAAATTGTTGAAAACCGAATAATTGTATCTGCACATTTGTTATAATACTGAATATTTGAATAACTCCCACTAATCATTCACTATGTTTAAGAAAAAATGAAAAAAATTAATTGTTCTGTGACATAAAAGTTAAGTGATAATGAAACTATGATTATTTAATAGTGCCTCCATCATAGGCAAAGCATACATAGTGAAGGAACAAAAGTGTTCACATATGGTGAAAGGAAAAACACTTAACTGGGTCACAGCTACAAATTTTCATCCTAATTTTCTACTGACACCTTCTCTCTCACGTTCCTCCCCTTATCGCAAAGCCAAGAGAACATAAACTCTGACTAATTAAGTTATCCCATCCCACATAAACACAAATACCCAGGAAAACATTAACTAAAGGCAAAAAAAAAAAAAAAAAAAAAAAACGAAGCAGTGAGAAAGAAAGGAACAAAAATAGGATGACATGAAATACACCTCAAAGTTGTTTACTTCAAAGAAAAAAAAAGAAAGACAGTAGGGCATGAAAATAAATATGTAGCTTGAATGTAGACAGTTGAGATATATTAGAAATCATTCAAGGTTGGAGTTCTCATATGTTCCAGTAATCATTTCATTTAAACTCTGAGGAGATGACCATATAAGTTTACAGTGAGTAGGAATGGATGGAAGTTGTTGACTTATTCTTGATGCAAGGAATAACTTTATAAAAATTTAGAGGCACTCCAAATGGCAATGACTGCCCCAGTGGGAAAAGGGTAATCATTGGAGATTTCAAAGAAAAACTGATCATTAACCAAGAATTTTCAAGAGAAGATTTATGTTCAGGTAAAAAAAAAAATGGACAGGTGACTTCTGAGGTCTCTGACAAATTCTGAGCCATTCTGCCTTAATCTGTGTTGATATAGGACTTTACAGATTACAAAGCACTTTTATAAAAAGCTTGTCAGATAAATTGATGTGATGACTAAGTAAAACAAGCTTTTTGGAGATTCTGAAGTGATACAATGGTGATGTTGTTGTTATTGGTATTGGTAACAAGTCCACAGGTATTTGTTAAACACTACAGTAAACACAGGAAATAGAAAGAATGAGGAAAAGATAGAGAAAAAAAGCTCCAGTCTAATAGGAGATACAAGTGGTAAGTGATGTTATGCATCCAACATTTATCTATCTATCTATCTATCTATCTATCTATCTATCTATCTATCTATCTATCTATCTATCTATCTATGTCTGTCTGTCTGTCTATATCTACCTATATACATATACACGTACATACATACATGCACACACACACACATTATTGGAGCTAATCACAGAGAAAGGGACATATTTGAAACTTTTGTGTGATAAATAACTAAGGCATCAGAGTCAATGTATTTTAGAGTCATGTAGAGGGGAATAAAGGGTAATAGAGGAATAAAATAAAACTTCAACCCTCTTTCTTTAACAATACTGCACATCTAATTTAATTTTGATCTGTAGAAGGCAAATGGGGAGCCCTAGGATGGCTGTTTTTCTCAATGAGAGAGAAATGGAAAGAGTTATTGCTTAGTTGGTCCATCATGAGAAACACTGATGAACTGAAAAGATTGTGCAAATATCTAGAAATATGTATGTCAATACTGACAAAATAAGGCTTGGCTATTCAAATGAGTGGAATTTTTATGCATACACAGATAGGTAAATATTGCCACATGTAGAAAATGTAATACAGCTCACATTACTACAAATGATAAAAGTGATAGTCTCTATTAATTAAAAGTTGCAATAATATATTAAAAAGATTTTTTTCTAAATCCAGTGTAGCAACTATTTATTAATCGATTATGACAGATGCTGGCAGATTAAAAATAGACAAAATAAAAGTCTGGAACACAAGTAGGCACTTAAAGTACACTATTTGAAGGTAAATAATTCCTCTCAAGGAATTTATATTCTATTGGTTCCACCAGCATTTACAACTGGTTCCCTAATCTAGTTGATTCCATTTGATGGTTTAGCAGGGGTGGTGAACCTGCAGCCTTGAGGTCATATGTGGTCTTCTAGATCCTCAAGTGTGATCTTTTAACTGAATCCAAACTTCACAGAATGAATACCCTTTATAAAAGGATACCTTCTGTAAAAATTGAACTCAGTCACAAGTCCATGGACATAAGGCCTCATGTGGCCTTGAAGGCCCCAGGTACCCTACCCTGGTTTAGAGGAAAGAGCATTGTCAGATGATTTGAGTCCAGGGCTTACTTTTTGGCAATAATCATCTGGATGAACTTGACTACTTCATAACTTCTATCAGTCTTTCTTTCATTATTAGTGAAATTAAGAAAATATACTTTCTTTGTGACAGGTAGTCAGTAAAGGGAACCCCCACCCACCCACATGTTTATTAAGCTCTTACTATGTTCCAAGATCTATGAAAAGTACTAGGAAAACAAATACAGACAGAAAGGTAGATTCTGCTCCCATGGAGCTTACATTCCAATAAGGTAAGACCACATATGTAAGAGAGTGGGAGGTGTGATGAGTAAATGAACTGAGATACATACCCCAAGTTAGCAAAGTGGATCAGACTAGTGACCTCAGTAAGGGCAGTGACTCCAATGAAAAGGGACCCTCTTTACTGACACACAGGAAAGGAGGGTACCTAGGTGTATGGGGAACATTGCAGTTGCCTAAACTGTGGAAAGGTGATTGGCATTCAGGTGTGGCTAATCATACCCCTCTCTGAAAATTAAAGAATTCTAATTTATTTTATTTTATTTTATTGTCCTCTTCTGCTTCTTCTGATCTTGGGTAGGAGACCAGAACAACCAGGTTAATTTTCATCTTAGGGGAGATTAATCCTCCATTAATTTCATAAGGGCAGGCAAGAACAGACAACTGCTCTTTTGTGGAAATGGTACCAGGTTAAGGTGCTTGGGGCTTACAGAAATGTAGATGTCCCAGGGGCAAATGGGATGAATGATAAGAATACTCCCTCTAGCCCACAACTTATTGCATATCACAAGAGTGTGTTGATAGATGTTTAACAGCCAGCACTCTACCTAAAAAAAAATTAGTTACTACAAGCTGACTCCAACACAACTCTGCATCCAAATAAGATTTTAGCAGATTTTAGTGAATGGAAGCAAACACATATTCAATGATAATGATTTTGAGAAAGATGGACAAAAACACATGCATAATATATCCATAATATTTATTGCATCATTGAGGCATGTTTTTTTCTTCAAGTCTTGGGAACCTATAAATATGATTGGATTGGAAATTTATAGCTTAATTTGACATTTTAGTACTTAGAATCTTAATACCATTGAGAATCATTTCTAAGATAGTGATTTAAATGTCATTCATCCTGAAAAAAAAGAGAAATCCTGGACTTTGCTTCATTATACAAAGGATGCAATAAACTTGATTTAACATTAATTATTCAACTTTCTGAAAAGAAATAACATCTTGGTGGCAGCAGCATTTAGATTACATGAAAATTTCAGAAAACTTGGCAATTTTGTCAGCCAATATTATTACTTTCAGTATTTTGAATATGATAGCAGGCATTCAGACTGCTAAAATATAATGGGGTGATAAATTAGATGAAATTATCTTTACTACTCTATGTTCAGGGTGGAAATGTAAAATTCTAATTTTCTGAATTCATTTTTCTAAACATGTAAAATGATAATAATGCATTTGAACTTTTAAAAGAGAGCTATTACATTTGGAGAAAAATTGGAAATAGAAATGCTTTGATTTCTATTACCTCTTTAAAAGATTTCTTAATCAGGGAGCAGAATGGCAACTAGACTTTATTTCTAATCATATTCAAATTTGGTTAAGGTTAAAAAATTTCTATGCATTTGAGACTGAAATTAGTATGTCAAAATTCATACAATATTATTATATTATATTTATTTTATTTCATTATTAAATGCTAATCCTGTGCTATTTATGTTAAAATTATATGTTCCTTGTTTAGGTAACATGAAGTCTGAATTTTTACTCTATATAATTAAATAACATAAAATATAGAGAATCCTTAAATAAGGATTCTTTTCTTCAAATTCTAAATTTCAGGAATCATTTGGGTAAAAGAAGGAAAGAAGGAAAGTCAAGAGGGACTGATCCTGTTTCTGTATGCCTTATAAAGATTTTAAATATCATTAACTCTCTGAGACGGGGCAATATCACAGGATTTTAGCATTAGAAAATTTAGTATAGAATAATGCACTTTGAATGGCTGTTTCCCTAACTGAAGCAAAAGAAGTAAGCTGAGGGACACAGGAGGAAATCTCAATGTATGCAATCATCAAAGAGAATTAGAGCAATCAATCAATAGACAATTATGAAAATCCTACTATGTGATTGATACTAGAGAGAGAAATTTAAGAGAAAAGAGGCATACCAGCACTGGAGAACATTGTACTCTAAGGAGGAAAATGCATATCTCACTTGATAAATCAACGTATATTTATCATGTTGTAGGTATTGTTTTATGAACTCAAGATATAATGAAAAGAGTCCCTGGTCTAAGAATCTTACATTCTATTAGATGATATAACTTGGAAATGTATAGGAGTAAACCCGATATGTGCAGAGTAGATAAAATGTGACCTTAGAAGGGAACACACTAGTAGCTGGGGATAGAGAACAGAAAAGACCTCCTGCAGAGTTGGCTTTTGAGCTGCTCTGCTAAATTACACATAGTTTGATGGAAGGAATGCATTCTAGGAAGGAAGCAAAGGTATTTCAAAGACATGAGGAAAGAAGGTAAAATGTCACATGTGAGAAACACCAAATAGTCTAGTACAGATGGAGTATAGAGTACATGGAGGAAAGGAAAAAGTAAAAAACAATGGAAAGTTGGAAAGGAACCAGGTTAATAAGAGCTTTAAATAACAAATCAGAGTTTATTCTTGATCCAAGAGAAAATAGTGAGGAATTAGAACTCATTACAGATGCTAGGGATATGGTCAGACCTAGGAAAATCACTTCTGAGCTGTGTGGAAGATGGATTAGAGTTGACTTAAATCAGGAAGACCAATTAGAAATGGCAGTTTAGGTGAAAGGTAATGAAGGCCTGTATGAGTATTGAGTAGGAGAGTATGTAAGAAATTTTGCGAAGACAGAAACATAATTTGCCAACTGATTGGCTGCATGTGGTGAAATATAAATATATATAAAATGTATGTAAAATAAATTTGATGTAATTGAGGGTGGAGGTGCTCAAAACTGAGATGAAGAGAGAATGATTTATGTAAAAGGTGATTTCATATGGTATTTTTTGAACCACCAGGTAAAATATGCAAAGGGATGATGAGACAAAGATCACACCTGGCAGAGGGAATCTAAAGTACTGTTGCTGGTGAGCCTTTTTCCAAAATGGAAATTTTAGGATGAAGTTTTCTGGTTTTTTGTTTGATTTATTTTGTGCTTTCATTATGTTGGCATTGCTTTGACCATAAAGACAACTGGAAATAATTTACCTTCTTTATCTTTAGTAATTCTCTCTCCTCTAATCCCTTTGCTTCTCAAGACTTGAAGGAAGATTGTGGTTGCTGTTTAATTGTTTATTTTGCTCTTTCTGCTTCTTTGATTTCTTGTACTATAATCATTTTTTGGTATTTGCCTTCAAGTATTCATTAAGGGGAAAAAAGAATTTCATAAGCACTTATTTTTTTGGTTATTTCTTCCATTAACCAACTAATAAGAGATCTAGGATTTCTACTGTGACTATGAGATAGATGATTTAGGAATCTGATTGCTCTTTCACAGCTCAATCAAGTAATTTCTATAACATTTATGTTTAATCTTTCCTTACTTTCCTTAGTTGACCTTAAATTCCTTGGTATCTCTATATTCCCACTATAGTTATTACTATGTTGATGGCTCACCGTAATCTTTTACTTATTTTCTGAAATATTTTTTACTTCACGTCAAGTATTTGAGATCACATTTACTGAGATGTTTACATTAAAAAGGGCCTTTCAAAATTCTAGTCTAAATATACTCATTTCTTTTTTAAATTCATTTCGTCTTAGATGCTGAATCTAATGAATTATAAGTAAGGAAATGAAGGCCAAGAAGGTTAAATGATTTTCCTTTCATCACACAACTAATTAGTGTCTGAGGTAGGATTTGAACAGAATCTAAAATAACACTGTTATTATGTCATCCATTTATTTGGGTTTTGTTAGGATTTCTGGGGTCCAAATATTAAAAATAAATTTTCCATGATCCCAAATTCTATAACTTCTGCCTAATTCATGTTTTAGATGCTTCTTAGTTTAATAGTTTTATCTTAGTTTAATCTAAATCTTAGTTTAATCGAGATTTAAAAAAAGGATTTTAAAATTATTTATTTACTATTTTATTTTCTCACAATTATATATAAAACATATAACATTTGTTTTAAAACTTTGAGTTGCAAATTAATGCTCTTCATCCTTCCCCACCAATCCTTTCCACTTAGAAAGAAAACAATTGGATAAAGGTTACACATGTGTACATGAAAATTTACATGCAAATTCTTTCCATAATTCCTATGCTGTGAACTAAAACATAGACACCCACCCACCTAGCACAAACACACACACATACATACAACTCAAGAAAAATGAAACAATTTAAAAAGCATGTTTTAATCTATATTCAGACACCATCAAGTCTTTCTCTGTGGATAGATAATATTTTTCATCCTAAGTCTTTCAGAGTTTTCTTGGATCATTGCATTGTTGAGAAATGCCGTCATTCACAGTTGACCATCACACAGCATTTATGCAATGCGTACAGCATAGTTCACTTTGCATCAGCTCAGGTAAGCCTTTCCAGGTTTTTCTGAGAGCATACAGCTCATCATTTCTTATAGTACAATAGTATTCCATCATAATCACATGCTATAGCTTGTGCAGACATTCCCTCCATTTTCAATTCTTTTCCAAGAGAAAAGAGCTTCTCTCTCTCTCTGTCTCTTTCTCTCTCTACATATTGAAAATATATATACAGACATATATAGGCATATATATATATACAGACATGCGTATACATATATAAATATACATGCACGCATATATGTTTGCGTGTGTATTTACATATATGTTATTTTTCTTTTTTATTCCTTTTTCAGATACAGAACTAGTGGTAGTATAGCTAAGTCAAAGAATACGCGTAGTTTTTATAACCCTTTGGAAACAGTTGCAAATTGCTCTACAGAATGGTTGAAGCAGTTCACAATTCCACCAACAGTGCATTAATATCTCATTTTTCGACATTCCTTCCACCACTTCTCATTTTCCTCTTCTGTTCTATTAACAATTAATAAGTATGAGGAATTACCTCACAATTGTTTTAATTTGCATTTCTCTAATGAATTTTCAGAACTTTTTTTTTAATATGACTATAGATAGCTTTGTTTACTTCTTCTGAAAGCTGTTCATGTCTTTTGATCATTTAACAGTTGGGGAATGACTCTTATTTTTATAAATTTGACTTGGTTTTCTATATATTTGAGAAATGAGGCCTTTATCAGAGAAAGATATTTTATTTTTTTCCCAGCTACTATTGCTAAATGGATTTTCCTCTATCTTATTTTCTCCTTTGTTTCATTCTCTCTCTCTGTCACTTCTCAAAAGTGTTTTGCTTCTGTCTACCACCTTCTCCCAATCTGCCTTCCCTTCTGTTCCATCTCTTTCTTTAATCCCCTTTCTCTCCTACTTTCTTGTAGGGTAAGATGGATTTCTATACTCAGTTGAGTATGTATATTATTGCCTTTTTGAACCAATTCTGATGAAAGTAAAGTTCATTCTCCCTCATCTCCTCACTCTTTCCCCCCCACTATAAAAGTGTGTGTATGTGTTTCGTTAATGTGAAATAATTTACTGCGTTGTACCTCTGCCTTTCTATCAGTTCACTTCTATCTTACCCCTTAATTGTATTATATTTAGATATCTTCATATTCAATTAATACCTCTGTCCTCTATAAAAAGAAGGAAGTTCGTAGAAGATACTTGTATCATTGTCCCACACAGAAATGTAAACAGCATAACCTCATTAAGTCCTTTATAATTCTCCTTTCTTGTCTAATTTTATACGAGTCTCTTGATTCTTATATTTGAAACTCAAATTATATATTCAGCTCTGGCCTTTTCAACAAAAATGCTTGAAAGCCCTCTATTTCTTTGAATTCTCATCCTCCCTGAAGGATTATACTCAGTTTTGCTGGGAAAGTGATACTTAGTTTTAATTCCAGCTCCTTTGCTCTCCAGAATATCATATCCCAATGGTTGAATATAGACGTTGCTAAATCTTATGTTATCCTGACTGTAGTTCCATGATATTTCACTATTTATTTGTGATCACTTCCAATATTTTCTTCTAGACTTGGGAGCTCTGAAATTTGACTATAACATTCCTGAGAGTTTTCATTTTGGGATCTTTTTAAGGAGGTGAACAGTGGATTCTTTGAATTTCTAATTTACCCTTTGGTTCTAGAATATCAGGGAAGATTCCTAAGATGATTTCTTGAAAGATGATGTCTACTCTTTCTCTTTTGATCGTGGCATTCAAGCAGTCCAATAATTTAAAATATATCTTTCTTGGATATATTTCTTCCAGGTTGGTTGTTTTCCAATGAGATATTTCACATTGTTTTATATTTTTTTTTCCATTCTTTTGGTTTTGTTTTATTGTGCCTTAATTTCTCATGAAGTCATGATCTTCTCTTTACTCTTTTCTAATATTTAAGGAATTGTTTTTTTCAGTGAGCTTTTGTAACTCTCTTTCCTTTTTGGTCAATTCTAATTTCTTTTTCCTCCAGTGGATTTTTTTGAATCATTTTTTCCCATTTGCCCTAGTCTGTTTTCTTTTCCTTTTTTTGTTATGGTGTTATTTTCTTCAATATATTTTGTGTCTTCTTTACCAAACTGCTAATCTTTTATTGATTTCCATGGATCATTTTTTCTATTCCCTATTTTTCTTCTACCTCTCTTGCTTTTCTTATTTTTACCATTTTTAAACTTTAGATTTAAATACTATAATATAAATTTTATAAAAAGCAAAAGAAAGTAATACAAACTTAAACCGAAGTTAAGAAAAGAAAAAAGAAAGAGAAAAGATTATAATGTGCACAGTAGAACTTGAGAGGATTCAAAACATAAAACCATAAATTTCCATTTGAAGGAAGACTATATAATAAATACTAAGCATACTGTTGCAAACTGTTCGACTTTTCCTGGCTTCCTTGCAAGTTTTATTTTGTTCTCTGTTGTGCATGTTTTCTTTATTATTTTTCACCTTTTCCCTGTAATCTAATTTAATAAATGTGTGTTTGTGTGTGTGTTGTGTGTGTGTGTTGTGTGTGTAATATATACTTAAAAACATACTCATATATAGACTTGCATATTGATGTATATGTATGTAAGACTGCACTATATATATTTGCTGTTTCTCTGAGAGTAGATAATCTCTTCCTTCATAAGTCCAGGTTTTTCTGTGTTTTTCCAAGTCTACCAACTCATCATTACTTACACCAGAGCAGTGTTCCACCCTTATGCTATTAGTTATTTTAAATATACCAAAATGACTCTGATGAATATGACTGACCCATCATATAGTTTCACTATTTTTTCTTTTGATTAAACCTATGTTTCCCTTAACTTTGATTAAGATCATGATCATGGTCCCTGCTCCTTTTTCTCTAATGAATTCTACCTCTGATGTTTATTTTATTTTTGTACATATCTTTTATTTCCTATGCCTTCTGACTCTTCTACTTTTACCGATTACCTTGCCCTGCTATTCCTTGACTTTCCTCCCAAAGATAATTCTCTTATCCTTACATTCACATTAATCTAAACCAACTTTTTATACTCCCTTTAACTTATTCCTTCACCTTCCTTTCTAAAAAAAAATCCCTTCCTTGTCCTCCCTCTCTATCTCCTTAACAATTTATTTCTCTCTGAATATAAATTTTTGTACTCCTCTGGATATAGATGCATTGCTCCCTCTTGAATCCATTTCTGATGAAAGTATGGTTTTAGAACTGTCAATTCTTTCTTCCCCATCTAATCACTCTGTATCATTTCTTCCTATCACACCTAATTTGTATGAGATAGTTACCTGTCTTTTTAGTTGATCCTAAAGAGATTTACTTTTTAAAATCATATCATAGGTGAGGTGGAGACAAGATGGTGCAGTAGAAAGATAAACCCGCACTAGTTCCCCTGTCATGCACCATAAAATGCCTGTAGAAATGTCTCTAAAATTCTAGAGCATCAAAAACCAAAAAACGACAGAGTAAAAGAGATTTCCAGCCAAGATACCCTGGAAGGCTGACAGGAAAGGTCTACCACACCAGACTCGGAGCAGAGCACAGCCCAGCTTTGACCATGTGCACAGCACAGAAATGCCTGGCACAGGCTTCAGTGGATGGAATCAGGGGTAGCAGCTGTGATTCCCAGAATTCTCAACCCACAAATCCCAAAGAGAGTATCAGAGGTCAGTAAGGAAACTCTTTCAACTGGGTGAGACGAATGCAAGGTCTGATGCCAGCCTGGCCCCAGGGCAGCAGAAGCATCCACTTTTGGAGACGTTAGCTTAAAGACCCTAGGAGAATAGAGATGCTGATCTGAGTCTCAGTCCAGAGTGGAAGTCCTGGGGTGAGGAAGAGTGAAGCTGGTGGTAGTTGTGGAGAAGTAATGCTATTCACAGATCCTGGGCAAAAAAAGTGCTTGTAGTTGCTCACAGACCAGAGAGCATTCCAGGAGGGGAATAAACTCCTCTCCCTTGATTGTGCCACATTGGATGAACTGAGAACTTACAGGTCCCTAATGTATACGCTTCACTTTACAAAGGACTCAAAAGTCAAATAACTGGCTGGTAAAATGTCCTCAAAATGGAAAAAAAAAGCCGAAGACCATAGAAAGTTACTTTATTGGTGAAAATTCTTTTCTTCCAACATTTCAGATGAGGAAAATCAAAGCAAACCATCAGAGGAATGCATAAAAGTCAAGGCTTCTAAAACCTCCAAAACCATCAAAAAATATGCCATGGTTTCAGTTCTTAGTAGAGCTCACAAAGAATTTTGAAAATCAAGTAAGAGAGGTGTAGGAAAAATTTGAAAGAGAAATGAGAGCAGTGCAAGAAAATCATGAAAAGTGAGTCAACAGCTTGCTAAACGAGATCCCCCAAAATGATGAAGATAATAACACCTTTAAAAATAGAATAACTGGAGGAGCCAAGATGGCAGAGTAGAAAGATTCACGTATGCTAGCTCCGAATCCACAGCCCATAAATTTCCTGTAAAAAGAACTCCCCACAAATTCTGGAGTACTGCAAGCTGTGCACCAAAGCAGTGGAAGAGATTTCCATTCCAGAGAGCCCTGGAAAGCCGTCTGCAGGGGTCTGTCGCGATCTGGACAACAGAGCCCACCCCTGAGCTGCCCTGGCCACGCGGCCCCAGAGGAGCAGATATGAGCAGGCTTCAGGGATGGAACCTCCGGTGGCTGCGAAGGTCCCTCCACCCACAGGCGTTCCAGGTCAGTGAGAGAGACTTGTGGGCTGGCTGAGAGGGGAGCAGGGTATCTCCCTGACTCGGGCCCCCTTGGGAGGCAGTGGCAGAGGCAGCAGCAGAGGCAGCAGCAGTCCGAAACTCCCCAAGCAGATAAGAGCTCCATTACCAAAGGTCTCTGTATAAACCCCCTGAGGGAACTGAGCCTGGAGGCGGCCCTGCCCCCATCCCAGCACCAGAACTTAAGCTCCCATTGAATAGCAGCCACTCCCACCACGGAAAGCCCTGAGGCTGGGAAGCAGCATTTAAATCTCAGACCCCCAGCACTACCTGGGGGAATCTAGGCAGGGGTGGAGAGGAATCTCAGAAGTCAAGTAACTACCTGGGAAAATGCCCAGAAAAAGGAATCAAAATAAGACCATAGAGAGCTACTTTTTTGGGAAGAGATGTTCCTTCCTCCTTTAATTTCTGATGACATAGTACAATGCTTGCCATCAGAAAAAGATGTGGAGGTCAGGGCCTCTCTATCCCAGACATCCAAGGTCGATGTCCGGTGGGCTCAGGCCATGGAAGAGCTCAAAAAGAATTTTGAAAATCAAGTTAGACAGGTGGAGGAAAAACTGGGAAGAGAAGTAAGAGAGATGCAAGAAAAGCATGAAAAACGGGTCAATACCTTGCTAAAGGAGACACAAAAAAGTTCTGAATAAAATAACACCTTGAAAAATAGGCTAACTCAAATGGCAAAAGAGGTTCAAAAAGCCAATGAGGAGAAGAATGCTTTCAAAAGCAGAATTAGTCAAATGGAAAAAGAGGTTCTAAAGATCACTGAAGAGAATAGTTCTCTCACAATTAGAATGGAACAGATGGAGTCTAATGACTTTCTGAGAAACCAAGAAATCAAAAAACAGAACCGAAAGAATGAAAAAGTGGAAGATAATGTGAAATATCTCATTGGAAAAACAACTGACCTGGAAAATAGATCCAGGAGAGACAATTTAAAAATTATGGGACTACCTGAAAGCCATGATGAAAATTAGAACCTAGGCATCATCTTTCATGAAATTATCAAGGAAAACTGCACTGATATTCTAGAAACAGAGCGCAAAATAAGTATTGAAGGAATCCATCGATCACCTCCTGAAAGAGATCCAAAAAGAGAAATTCCTAGGAACATGGTGGCCAAATTCCAGAGTTCCCAGGTGAAGGAGAAAATTTTGCAAGCAGCTAGAAAGAAACAATTCCAGTATTGTGGAAATACAATCAGGATGACACAAGATCTAGCAGCTTCTACGTTAGGGGATCAAAGGGCATGGAATAGGATATTCCAGAAGTCAAAGGAACTAGGACTCAAACCAAGAATCACCTACCCAGCAAAACTGAGTTTAATACTTCAGGGGAAAATATGGTCTTTCAATGAAACAGAGGACTTTCAAGCATTCTTGATGAAAAGACCAGAGCTGAAAAGAAAATTTGATTTTCCAACACAAGAGTGAGAAGAAGCATGAAAAAGTAAACAGTAAAAAGAAGTCATAAGGGACTCACCAAAGGTGAACTGCTTACATTCCTACATGGAAAGACAATATTTGGAACTCTTAAAACTTTTCAGTATCTGTGTAGTTGGTGGGACCACACACAGACGTACACACACACACACACATGCACACACACATGTACATGCATGTATGCACACACACATACACACATGCACGCACACACAGAGCCAGAGAGCACAGAGTGAATTGAGTAGGATGGGACCATATATTAAAAGAAATTAAGGTAAATGGTGAGAGAGAAATGTAGTGGAAGGAGAGAGGGTGAAGTGGAATGGGGTAAATTATATGTCATTCAGGAGGCAAGCAGGAGACTTTTTAGTGGAGGGAAATAGAGGAGAGCTGAGAAAGAAAAAAAAACATGAAGTTTACCCTCATCACATTCGACTAAAGGAAGGAGTAAAATGCACACTCATTTTGGTATGCAAACCTATCTTACAATACAGGAAAGTTGGGGAGGAGTTAAGCAGGGAGGGAGGGATGATGGAAGGGAGGGCAATGGGATAAGGGAGCAATTTGAAGTCAACATTCTTGGTGAGGGACAGGATCAAAAGACAGAACAGAAACAACGGGGGGCAGGATAGGATGGAGGGAAATTGAGTTAGTCTTATACAACATGACTATTATCGAAGTCATTTGCAAATCTGCACAGATATGGCCCATATTGAATTGCCTGCCTTCCCAAAGGTAACAGGTGGGGAGGGAAGGATGGTGAGAACTTGGAAATCAAAGTTTTAGGAGCAACTGTTGAGTATTGTTCTTGCTACTAGGAAATAAGAAATACAGGTAATGGGGAATAGAAAGTTATCTGGCCCTACAGGGCAAAAGAGACGATGGGGTCAAGGGAAGGGAGGGATGATAGAAGAGAGGGGAGATTGGTGATTGGGAAAATTAGAATGCTCGGTGTATTGGGGTGGGGGAGGGGGCAAATGGGGGGAAAATTTGGAACCCAAAATTTTGTGAAATTGAATGTAAAAATTTAACAAATAAATTTATTAAAAAAAAAGGAAAGAAATCATTTGCTTCCTTAAGATTCCAGATTTCCTTTTCTAATTGGTTGTCTTTCTTTTCATACTCTTGTTTTCCTTGAATTGTTCTTAGTTTTTTTTAATTACTCTCTCTAATTTAATATTTAAAGTGTTGTTTTAAATTTTTGTATTAATTCTTTTTGAACAGGTGAACATTTGCTGTTACTCTTTGGGTCAGTTTTTTTTTTTCAGTAACTTCCTCCAAATAAAAACCCCAGTTATCTATATTGCCATAGTAACTTTCTGTAGTTGAATTCTTTCTCCTTTGCCTGCTCATTTTTTTTTTAAATTTACATTAACTTATTTTTTTTGTAATCACTCCTAGTCCTAGGGTGTGAAGGATGGTACCTTGGCATTAGATCCTCCTCCAGTTCTTCTCTCTTAACTGAAGCAGAAAACAGGAACTCAAATCTACTGTAAGTTCCCACAGCTACCATCATCCCCACTTCACTGCTTCTGCTCTTTCCATGCATGTACTGGGTTCCTTTTTGCCCAGGGCTACCTGCATCTAGCATTACTTGTAAACAGGTATTTGCTCAATCTTCCCTGGCTCATATGCCCAATGCATGAGATTGATGGGTCAAGGTTTGTTTTTGTGGATAACAAGGTGTTTTTATAATATATACTATAGTATAAAATTGAACTTTTGAAAGATATAGTTGCCAATTATTTCTGTGATAGAAAAGTCATAGTGAAGTGATTTCTTTCACTAACTACTTAGACAAAATTCATTGTAGCATAGAACTTAACAACTTGCCAATATTTATGAGAGTTAATATATGAAATGATATATGCTCTTTATAAAATAAATTTTGACATTTAACTTCAAGCGATTATTTGACATTTTGAAGACACAAATGCCAAAGATAGAAGAAACAGTGAAACTTCTGAATGCTACCAATCCAATGAAGCAATAGGTGAATTTTGAATAGAATGACTGAATGTGGCAAAGGAATTATATACAAAAGGGAATTTTGAAGTCAGATAACTTGAAGTACTTATATAAATTCTTGTGTTATGGAAGTTGTTAAGTGAGTTTAATGCCAACCACATTTATGAAATGGTAATTGCTATGTTAAATAATCCATTGACAACATATAAAGATATCTAATGACAAGATTAAAAGTAATCTATGGGCTTAAGTATTAGTTGTTACTCCATTGAAAAATAGCATGTCCTTACTTGAAAAATAATATTTCCTTATTTCCTGTGATGGTTAGTAATATTGGCAAGTTATGATGCTATCTCCTTAACAAAACCAGGAACTTTCAAATGATAATACAACAGGAATTTTCTGATATCGATATGATTTTAAGATTTTTTTATTCTAATAAAGCTTTTAATTTTTAACATGTTTTGTAGTCTTATAAAAGAGAATGACAACTAGAAGACATTTGTGCCCATTATTGATCTTTGTTTAAATTGCTAACTATAATTTGCTCAGTTTTAAGGAAAAAAAATCATTTCTTCAATGAACTACAGAATGGTAGTTTCTTTTTCTTCTTTGAATTGTCAGGAAAATAATAGCTAAACTTTAAGAAAAATTTAATAAAATCAATTAATGTTTTAATAAGGAATAAAACTTTCTGAATACATATTATAGGTTTTTTATTTTCTGAAAGTATTTAACTATCATCCTTAATTTAGATGTTGTATGATGTATGCATACATATGTCTTTATATATATATATATATATATATATATATATGTGTGTGTGTGTGTGTGTGTGTGTGTGTGTGTGTGTGTGATATACACACAATGCTGTTGTTGATTAGTCACTTTTAGTTGTGTCCAACTATTCATCTTCATGACTCTATTGGGACTTTTCCTATCAAAGTATTGGAGTCATTTGCTGTTTCTTTCTCAGCTTATTTTGCAGATTAGGAATTAAAGCAAACAGGATTTGGTGCTTGCCCAGGGTCACACAGCTAGTCAGTGTCTGAGACCAGAATTGAAGTCACAGTGAGGTATTTCCCTGATTCCACTCTGGCCCTATATTGATATATCACCTAGTTACTTAATATACACATGTATATTTGTATATTTACATATATACATATGCATACATATGTGTGTGCACATAAATTTATTTTGATTAATAGAGGATTTGATTTCAAATATTGGGTCTGTTATTTAATGCCTGTGTCATCTTTGGCAAATTACATGCTCATTTCTATCTTCATTTCTCTTAGGTATAAAATAAGGAGCTTTGATAAGATCATTATGTAATATCCCATTCATCTCTAATTCCTAGATGCTAAAATGGTGCAAAATTGCTAAATTACAGAGACTATAGATAGATGAAAAGTTAGCACCTAACGACTTCATTTAAAGGTTCAATAATCTTCCATGAACTGATGGTTAGGATATTCTTCTCTATGGAATAGATTTATTGAACTGGATTATATTATGTCTTTTAAAGTTATAATGAAGACAATTCCCAGTCATTTTCAAATTCAAGAGGTATATTATTTAGCGAACTTTATGTGAATGTCTCTCTCTCTCTCTCTCTCTCTCTCTCTCTCTCTCTCTCTCTCTCTCTCTCTGTGTGTGTGTGTGTGTGTTTGTGTTTCTGAAAAGATGAGAGGAAAATTTTCACGTTCAAACCCATGATATTCAGTATTTGTACAATTTCGTGAAAAGCATAGAATTTTTTTTTCAAAATTTTTCTCCAATTCTTCATTTTGGAATCAAAATAACTTTGGAATACTGAAAGCTACATCAAAAAAGACAAAGTTCTGGCAGGTTTGAGTTTGTTGAAAAAGCCTAGAATACAGCTGTAGAAGTAGAATAGATCTGTTTTAGCTGATATCGCTAAATAGCTAAAGAAAGATTCATATCCAAAAGGCAGATGACTAATGGATGAATCCTTTAGTCCTGAAACTCATGAAACAAAGATATATAAAATGACCCTCAGCCTTATGTGATATCCTTCCATATGAAAGGACCAATAGTTGTGGGAATAAACATACATAGTACTAAAATATCAGATAAAACTTGGAACTAATACTAATCTTCACACTCCTCCATATTTCTGAACCTTTATAAAAATAAGCTGAACCAACATATATGCATCAAATGCATCCTAGATAAAAATTCAAGAAGGGAATGCATACCTTTTCAGAAAGAATATTCTGCATCAATCCACATTTTTCTGTCACATAGTTTGCTGAAAGTTATAGGGAACAGATGCTCACTCTGTGCTTGTTGTGTTTATATGCTTGTTACAGTAAGAAAAATATTTTTAATCATCTAGTATACATTAGGTATAGTGGTAAGCACCGAGGATACAAAAAAGAAAAACTCATCTCAAAGAGCTTACAACACAATGGGGGAAGATGATAGAAACAAAAAGGAAACTGAAAAGTGAGGAGGAGATGTCCAGAGAGTATCCTGGCACACAGGCTGAAGATGATGAAGGAGTTGAAAACAAGCATAGAAGTTGGTGGTGAATGAAAAGATGGCAGGAAATTTAAGTCCTCTATAAAGACAATCTATGGAAGGAAATTTTATCTATTCTTCAACCCTTCAATCAGAGAGGTGGAAACAACTGAGAGTATTGATGTGTTATGAGTAGCAAAGCTAAAATCCATGTTGATAATTTTTTTTTTCTGGTGATGCAAATATCTGGTGATAAGTTTATCTTAGGTGGTGGATTGGAAACCCAGTAGAACAACTGGTGGCAAATGAATGTGTATGATAGTCAGTAAATATTAACTAAGGGCCAAGCATTGTGCTTTGTTCATTTATACAAAGAAAGTTGAAAGGGAATCTCTTGTTCTCTAGGAATTGCTTGTATAGTGGAGGAGACATACATAATCATATGCACAAGTGCATTCATACACACATATACATATTTGTATGCATGTATGGATATGTATATAACCAAAGACAGAATTATCAACAGTGATAAGGCACTAGAATGAAAGGTGATTGGGAAAGACATCTTGTGGAAGATGGGATTTTAACAGAGAATTAAAAGAAACTAGTAGTAGTGATGAGGAGACAAAGCATTCCAAGAATGGAGGGCAGTCAATGAAAATGGGATGATTAAAAGATATATTTTGTGTAAAGAATATCAAAGAGATCAGTGTTCCTAGATGACAGGTTATCTTTGGGCCTGGAGAAGGGAGATGTAAGGCATAAGAAGTTTGAAAAAGCATAAATATTTCCCCTGAAATAAAATATTTCACATACAAATGTTATGAATTCAAGATCCCTTGAAAGATACATCATCAGGAGAGGGGGGCAGAGAGAGAAGACACAACTCAACTTTCTCAACATTCCCCCTAAATAACTTCAAAACAACACCTCAAATCAAATTTTGGAGTTGTAGAGTGAATAAAATTTCAAGATCAAACATTTCTTTTACTGGTCTAAGAAAATTTATGGAGCCTACAGGAGAAATTTGTGACACTGATTTGAAGCTCTACTTCAAGGCCCCACATGGGTATAGCAGAAGCAACAGCTTTGGGAAGTCTAAGATAAGAGATGGCAAGAGAATAAACAGCTAGTCAGAAAGAGATTACCAGTGACCCTTTGGTGGCACCAAGTATACCTGGTGCTTCCTGTCAACTCTAATGCTCACGTATAATTCTGGGTTACAGTTACAGGGCAAAGAAGTACACTAGAGGTAAGTCATAAGGGAACAGGGGCCCTGGTCATAGTTACAAGGCAAAAAAAAAAAAAAAACTTTAAAATTTATGGCTACAGGGGAAAAGGGGCCTTTCCTGGGTAAAGATCAAAGCAAATACCAGGAGAGCAGTGACTGCAACTCTCCCAACATCACATCACCTTGGAAGCATTGAAAACCACTAGACCCCAAGAACTAACTCAGAAAATAGCATGACAAAAACATGATATTCACAACATGATCCACCCACCATCAGGTAAGGAGAGTCCAAATTTGATATAAAGTTCAAAGTAAGAAGGAAGGCTAAATAAATCAGCAAGAAACCACAACAACAAAAAGTATTTGACCATAAAACGTTATTACAATGGTAGAAAAGATATAAAATCAAGAGAAAGCAATGTGAAAGCAACTACAAACAAAGCCTCAGAGTGTAATAGTAATGTAAATGAGAAAATTTTTCTCATTCATTATTAGGCTTATATGATCTGCTTAAATTACCTAGCCTAGGTCGTACGCGGTGGAACAGGAAGGGTGGAGCAGAACCGGGAGGAAGTTAATCATCAGGGTCTGGTCAATGGGAAATGAACTCAGGTCAACTCACACAGTAAAGCTCAGGCTCATGACAGTTGATAGTGAAAAGGTCCTGACCAAGAGGGAAGTATATGAGAATGACTTTGCCCCTGCTGTGATCATGTATATTAACTTTTTTGGTGATCATAACAGATTTTGCCTTCTGGTTCTGGGATTTGGCTTTTTGACGTTTAAATAAATGTTTTTCTTCTGCTTTCTAAATAAAGAATCTTTTATACTTGGTGACTGAGAACTCCATTGTCATATTCTTAGTCACCACCAAGGCTGTCAATATTGCCTTGATGATACACAGAGGAAAAAAAAAAAAAAAACAGAATTGACCTAATGGTAAAAGTGGCACAAAAATTTACTGAAGAATTCATTAAAAAGCAGAATTGTCCAAAGGGGGAAAAGATTAAAAAAGTAACCTTACTGAAGAAAATGATTCCATAAAAACTAGAATGGCAACTAGAAGCTAAAGACTCTATGAGACATCAAGAAACAATAAAACAAAGTCAAAAGAATAAAAAAGAAGAAAATGTGAAAAGAAAACTGACATGGAAAACAGATCAAAGAGAGATAATGTAGGAATTATTTGAATACCTGAAATCTATGAGTAAAGAATAGGCATTGTTTTTCAAGAAATTATCCTTGATATCCTAGAACTAGAAGGAAAAATAGAAATCAGAAGACTCCACAATCACATCCTGAAGATATCCCAAAATGAAAATATCAAGATTACAGTCAAATTCTAGAGAAAGTCAAAGAGAAAATACTTTAAAAAGCCAGAAATAAACCTTGAAAATATCATGGAGCCACAGTCAGGATCACAAAAGATTTAGCAACTTCTTGCTTAAAGAAGTAAAAGACTTTGAATATTGTATGCTGAAAGGCAAAGGTCATATGGTTACAACCAAGAATTACCTACACTGCAAAAATGAATATAATCCTTCAGAGGAGAAATTGATTTATATGAAACAGAAGAATTTCTACCACTTCTGATGAAAGGAAAAGAGTTGAATAGAAAATTTGACATTGTATCACAAGACTCAAAGAAACATAAAAAGACAAACATAAAAGAATAGTAAGAGTCTCAAAGTTAAACTGTTTATATTACTATATAGGAAGATGATTTCTGTAACTCCCAAATTCTTTTTATCATTATTAGGGTACTTTAAAGAAGTTTCCATAGAGAGAGGGCAGGAACGTGAACTAATTTTGTTGGAATGATCTCCAAAATATATAAAGGGTAAGAAAGAAGTGCAAAGGGATCAGTAGAATGGGGAAATTTTTCTTAAATAAAAGAAGAATGGGGGGGGCGGAGCCAAGATGGCAGAGTAGAAGGACACACATTTACCAGCTCCGAAACCAAAGCCCATAGAATTAATGTAAAAAGAGACCCCCATAACTTCTGGACTACTGAAAAGGGTACAGAAATGGAATGGAAGAGATTTCCATGCCAGAGAGCCCTGGAGAGCTGTCCCCAGGGTCCGTCACGCCCCGGAAAGCAGACACCACCCCAGCGCTGCCCTGGCCGTGGCCCCAGAGAAGCTGACCCGAGCAGGCTTCAGGGACGGAAGCTCCAGCAGCTGGGAAAGTCCCTCCGCCCACAGAGGCTACAGGCCAGTGAGAGGGGGGTGCTAAAGGAGGGGAGCGGAGTGTCTCCGTGACTCAGGCCCCCTCGAGAGGAAGGGGCAGCAGAGACAGGGGCAGGAAGCAGCAGAGGCAGAGGGGTGGGTGGCGGCTGATGCCGGCAGCAGGCAGGATCTTCATTACTGAAAGTCTCTGCATAAGTGACCTGAGGGAGCTGAGCCTGGGAGACGGCCCTTCCCCACCCCGCTCTATCATTGAAGTCCTCTGCATAAAGCCCCTGAGGGAGCTGAGCCTGGGAGGCTGCCCTGCCCCCACCCCAGCACCAGAACTAAAGTTCACATTGATTAGCAGCCAGCGGCGGGGAAAGTCCATTTGAACCTCAGACCCTAAGCACTAGCTGGGCAGATCTAGGCGGAGGTGGACAGGAATCTCAGAAGTCAAGGAAATGGCTGGGAAAATGCCTAGAAAACGGAAGAAAAATAAGACTATGGAGAGTTTTTTCCAACAAATGCAAATGATCCCGACTTCTGGATCTGACGAGGAAATATTCTCGCCATCAGGGAAAGACGTGGAGGGCAGGGCCTCAGTACACCAGGCACCCCAGGGGCATGTCGGGTGGGCTCAGGCCTTGGAAGAGGTCAAAAAGGATTTTGAAAAGCAAGTTAGACAGGTGGAGGAAAAACTGGGAAGAGAAATGAGAGAGAAACAAGAAAAGTATGAAAAATGGGTCAATACCTTGGTAAAGGAGACCCAAAAAAATGCTGAGGAAATTAACACCTTGAAAAATAGGCTCACTCAATTGGCAAAAGAGGTTCAAAAAGCCAATGAAGAGAAGAATGCTTTCAAAAGCAGAATGAGCCAAATGGAAAAAGAGGCTCAAAAGCTCACTGAAGATAATAGTTCTCTCAAAATTAGAATGGAACAGATGGAGGCTAATGACTTTACGAGAAACCAACAAATCACCAAACAAAACAAAAAGAATGAAAAAATGGAAGAGAATGTGAAATATCTTATGGGAAAAACAACTGACCTGGAAAATAAATCCAGGAGAGACAATTTAAAAATTATGCGACTACCTGAAAGTCATGATCAAAAAAAGAGCCTTGACATCATCTTCCATGAAATTATCAAGGAAAACTGCCCTGACATTCTAGAACCAGAGGGCAAAATAAGTATTGAAAGAATCCATCGATCACCACCTGAAAGAGATCCAAAAAGAGAAACTCCTAGGAACATTGTGGCCAAATTCCAGAACTCCCAGCTCAAGGAGAAAATTTTGCAAGCAGCTAGAATGAAACAATTCCAGTACTGTGGAAATACAATCAGGATAACTCAAGATCTAGCAGCCTCTACATTAAGGGATCGAAGGGCGTGGAATAGGATATTCCAGAAGTCAAAGGAACTAGGACTCAAACCAAGAATCACCTACCCAGCTAAACTGAATATAATACTTCAGGGGAAAATATGGTCTTTCAATGAAACAGAGGACTTTCAATCATTCTTGATGAAAAGACCAGAGCTGAAAAGAAAATTTGACTTTCAAACACAAGAATGAGAAGAAGCATGAAAAAGTAAAGAGCAAAGAGAAGTCTTAAAGGACTTACCAGAAGTGAACTGTTTACATTCCTACATGGAAAGACAATATTTGTAACTCTTAAAACTTTTCAGTATCTGGGTAGGTGGTGGGACCACACACACACATGTGCATGCATGTACGCGCACACACATACACACATGCACACACATACAGAGATAGAGAGCACAGATTGAACTGAATAGGAGGGGACCATATCTTAAAAGAAATTAAGGTAAATGGTGAGAGAGAAATGTAGTGGGAGGAAAGAGGGTGAAATGGAAGAGGGTAACTATATGTCATTTAAGAAGCAAGTAGGAGACTTTTTTAGTGGAGGGAAAAAGAGGAGAGCTGAGGAAAACAAAAACAAAAACAAAAACAAAAAACAAGAAATTTACCCTCATCACATTTGACTAAAGGAAGGAGTAAAATGCACACTCATTTTGGTATGAAAACCTATCTTACAGTATAAGAAAGTGGGAGAGAAAGAGATAATGCAAGGGGGGGATGATGGAAGGGAGGGCAAAGGGAGGAGGGAGTAATTTGAAATCAACACTTGGGGAGGGACAGGATCATAAGACAGAAGAGAAACAATGAGGGACAGGTTAGGAGGGATGGTAATTCAGTTAGTCTTACACAACATGACTATCAGGGAAGTCATTTGCAAAATTACACAGATATGGCCTATATTGAATTGCCTGCCTTCCCAAAGGGAATGGGTGGGGAGGGAGGGATGGGGAGAATTTGGAACTCAAAGTTTTAGGAACAACTGTTTAGTATTGTTGTTGCTACTAGGAAAGAAGACATACAGTTAATGAGGAATAGAAAGTCATCTGGCCCTACAGGAGAAAAGAGAAGATGGAGACAAGAGAAGGGAGGGATGACAGAAGAGAGGGCAGATTGGAGATAGGGAAAATTAGATTGCTTGGGGTATTGGGGTGGGGGGAGAGGATAAAAGGGGAGAAAATTTGGAACCCAAAATGTTGTGAAAATGAATGTAAAAAGCTATATAAATAAGTAAATTTAAAAAATAAAATAGAAGAAGAATGTAGAGATGAGCTTTCAAAATAGAGCAGGGAGGTGGAGCCAATATGGCACAGTAAAGACAAGGACTTGTTTGAACTCTTCCCCAAACCACTCTAAATAACTTTAAAAATTATTCTAAACAAATTTTAGAGCAGCAGAACCCACACAAAGATGTCATGAAACAAATTCCCAGTTCAAGACAATGTGAAAGTCTGACAGGAATAATCTATTACACTAGCCTAAAGGAGGAGTATGGTTAAACTCAGGCCATGTCAGTACAGACTGGGCCCCAAAAAACCTGGAGTAAATCTTAAGTGACTGAATCAGTGACAACAGTAACTATTTCCAGACCTCTCAGCCCACAGATGCCCAAGACAACTTAGAATGTGAGCAGGAAAGCTCTGTCCCACCTAGATGAAAGTGGAGCACAGCCCAGTGTAGGCTATACCAGCAGAATATGGGTCCCATGAAATCATGGGCAGGCTTTGGGAGTGACAAAAATCAGCATCAGTGGCAGTATGGAGGAGCACTAGCATAGAAGAGTTTATGTCAGAAGGAAAGGGACCCTTCCTACGATTCCAGGGCAGAAAAGACTGGTTGTGGTTGCTTATATACCAAAGCACAGGACAGGAGAGTAGTTGATAGTAGCAACTACTTCTCCTCTAGATCATATCACTTTGGAAGAATGGAAAACTTGCAGGCCCCAAGAAGTATCTCTGAAAACAACTGCACAAACCACCTGAAATTTGTGACAGTATACTCACCACCTAGGAAGCAGAGCCCTACTACAATGAAGAGTTATATGTCAAGGAATTGGAGGGCAGAGTTAAGATGGTGGAGTACAAGCATGGACTTGCTTGAGTTCTCCCACTAAAGTCCTTACAATAGTTGTAAAAATGACTCGAAACAAATTCTAGAGCAGTATGATGACAGAGAGAAACAGATTTCCAGTACAAGACAGCCTGGAAGGAAGACAGGGAGGGTTTATTGAACTGAGCTTGGAGTGTCGTGCAGCCCAACATGGGCCATATCTGGACAGACAGGACTGGAGCAGGCTTCAGGGCAAGGAATCATGGGAAACAGCTGCAGTTTACAGGTTTCTCAACCCACAAACACCAAAGATAGCTTCAAAGGTCAGTGAGAATGCAGTTTCACCTGTATAAGAGGGGAACTCAATTGGGCGCCAACTCCAGCAAGAACCTCAGGGAAGAGGCAGCCACTGCTGCATCAGCAGTCACTTAAGGAGCTCTTGGCCTGCATACACTGGGGGAATCGAGCTGCTGATCTGTGTCTCAGTCCTGAGTGGAGGTCCTGGGGTGAGGAGGAGTGCTGATGTGGCAGACCTGGTGTCGGCCATGGAGAGGGAATCTTACTTGCAGTTGCAGGGCATGAAATAGTGCTTGTGGTTGATCACAGACAAAAGCACAGGCCACGAGAGAACTGAACACCTCTCTCTTGACTATACCACTTTGGAGGAAGTGAGAATATACAGGTCTCTGGAGATATCTCAGAAAATAGCTACACAAAACTTCTGAAGCCTGGGGTACAATACCCTCCTCTTGACAAAAGACTCAAAAGTAAAGTAATTGACTGGAAAAATTCCCTAAAAGGGGGAGAATACTATAGAAAATTACTTTCTTGGTAAAAAGGTATTTTCTTCCATCCTTTTAGGTGAGGAAGAACAAAGCATACAATCAGAGGAAGATTAAACATGCAACAGAGGAAGATATCAAATTCAAGGCTCCTACATCCGAAGTCTGCAAAAAATGCAATGGTCACAGGCCATGGAAGGGCTGAAAAAGTTTTAAAGTCAAGTAAGAGAAGTGGAGGAAAATTGGGAGGAGAAAGAAGGGCAAAGCAAGAAATTCATGAAAAGCAAGTCAATAGGTTGGTAAAGGAAACCCCAAAAATGCTAAAGAAAATAACACCTTCAAAATAGACTAAGCCAAATGCAAAAGAAGTCCAAAAAGTCAATGAGGAGGAGAATGCCTTAAGAAGCAGAATTGGCCAAGTGGAAAAGGAGATAGAAAAGCTCAGTGAAGAAAATAAGTACTTAAAAATTCTATAGAAGCTAATGACTTTATGAGAAATCAAGAAAAAAGATAAAACAAAACCAAAAGAATGAAAATAAAAAGAAAATAATTTGAAATATCTCATTGCAAGAACTGATCTGGAAAATAGATCCAGGAGAGATAATGTACTCATTATTGGACTTTCTTAAATCCATGATTTAAAAATAACCTAGAGGTGTTCTTTGGAGCAATTGTCAAGGAAAACTGTCCTGATATTCTAGCCTAGGTTTTCATACCAACTCCTTCGGGGCAGTGGAATGATCATGGAGAGGGGGGAGAAGTAGAAGGCTCTTGTGCAGTTAAAAGGTCTTGAATAAATTTGATAATAAATCATATATAATATATGATGCAATAATTATATCATGCACTATGTAATATGTTATATAATATAATTATAATGATGAAATAATAAATAATAGCAAAATAAAAATAAGGGAGTAGCATAAGCATAAAGAAAGAAGAAACAGCAAGATATTTTAGAAAATAATTTCTACATGTTTCATCTGTTGTGTAGCACTATTAAAGTCAGAGTGATTACAATATTTTATAAATAAAAATCCAAAATTCAAGTTATAACTGATCAGTGGTCAAGTCTCCTAACAGGTCTTAACAAGCAAATTAATATGTGTCAATATTCCTCCCAATGTATTCCCACAGGTGAGTCTCACATATTATAGGAATGCATTGGCAGGAATATTGTCATGTAATATCTTGTTTATAATATAATTCCATATGGTTATGCTATGCACTATTGTGAAGTCAAAATTTCAATGAAGGTAAACAGCTAAAAATTTACAATGAATTATTAAAGATATGTCATTCTAAAAAAGTATTTCAACTGATGCATATTAAAAATGAAAGGGTTAAAGATAATAGTTTTCCAAGGAGGTGCTGAATAATTTTTTTAAAGGGAATTGTAGGCTAAATAAGTCTCAGAAATCCTGTTTTAGAACGAGAGACAGTGAGAGAGAGAGAGAGAGAGAGAGAGAGAGAGAGAGAGAGAGAGAGAGAGAGAGAGAGAGAGTAAAAAAATCCACAAATTGCCTCCTAAAAAAAATCCCCACCTTCCAGAGTTCCCAGGTCAAGGTGAAAAAATTTGCAAGCAGTCAGAAAGAAACAAATTGAAGTATCACGTATCCATAGTCAGGTTAACGTAGGATAACACAGTCAGGATGCTATGTTAAAAAATTGGAGAGGTTAGTATATTACATTCAGAGGGCCCTGGAGCTAGGATTACAACCAAGAATCACCTATCCAGCAAAACTCAGTATCATCTTTCAGGGGAAAAACGATATTCAGTGAAATATAGGACTTCTAAGCATTCTTGATTAAAAGATCAGAGCTGAAATGAAGATTTGTGTTTCAAAAATAAGACTAGAAAGAAGCATAAAAAGGGAAATCATAAGGAATTTAATAAGTTTTAAATCTTTACAGTCTTACACGGGAAGATGATACTTTTAACTAATAAGATCTCTCTCATTATTATGTAGTTAGAGGGGGTCTATATAGGCAGAGGGCATGGGTGTGGGTTGAATATGAAGGGATGATATCTAAAAAAGTAAAACTAAGGGGTTAGAGACAGATGTACTGGGAGGAAAGGGAAGGGAGAGATAGAATGGAACAAATTACCTCATATAAGAGTAAAGAAAAATCTTTTACTGTGGAGGGGAAAGGGGATGACATGAAGGGGATTGGTAAAGGAAACCCCAAAAATGCTAAAGAAAATAACACCTTCAAAATAGACTAAGCCAAATGCAAAAGAAGTCCAAAAAGTCAATGAGGAGGAGAATGCCTTAAGAAGCAGAATTGGCCAAGTGGAAAAGGAGATAGAAAAGCTCAGTGAAGAAAATAAGTACTTAAAAATTCTATAGAAGCTAATGACTTTATGAGAAATCAAGAAAAAAATAAAACAAAACCAAAAGAATGAAAATAAAACCTTAATCTCATCAGAATTGGCTCAAAGCGGGAATAGTATACATATGTAACTGGATATAGAAATCTATCTTACCCTCAGTTAAGTAGGAGAAGAGGGTAAGAGAAGGGGGAGTGATAGAAGGGAGGGCAGATTGGGCAAGGGGGGTAGATAGAAGCAAAATATTTCTGAGGAAGGATAGAGTGAAAGAAGAGAGAGATTAGAATAAAAGGGAGGAAATGGATGGAAAGAAAGAGTTAATGATGGTAGCTGTGAAAAAAAATGAAGCAAGTTTTTTCTGATAAAGGCCTCATTTCTCAAACATAGAGAAGTGAGTCAAATTTATAAAAAAATAAGAGCAATTCCCTAGTTGAGAAATGATTAAAAATATGAACAGTCTTCAGATGAAATAATCAATGCTATATATCACCATAAAAATACTCTAACTCACTATTTACTGGAAAAATGCAAATTAAATAATTGTGAGGTATTATCTTGCAACTATTAGATGACTAATAAGACAGATAAGGTAAATCACAACTACTACTGGAGATATGGGGAAAATGAGATATTAATGAACTGTTGGTCGTGTTGTTACAGCCATTCTGTAAAGCAATTTGGAACTATGTCCAAAGGGCATACCATGCATACCCTTTCACCTAACAATACTACTACTAGGTCTGTATCTCAAAGTTAAAAAAGAAGCAAAAGATGTATAAAAATATCTATACCCACTCTTGTCTGGGAGCAAAAAATTAGAAACTGAGGAGATGCACATTAATTGGAAAACGGACAAGTTGTGGTATGCGATTATGATGAAGTACTATTGCACTATATGCAGGATATTCTTAGAATAAAACTAGAAAGACTTGCATGGGCTAAAGCGAAGTCAAAAGTACTATATAGAAAGTAGCAGCAATACCGAAAGATGATTGGCTGTGAATAAGTTAGTTCTTCTCAGCAATACAATGACCCAAGAAAACTCTGAAGGACTTAGGATGAATAATTCTACTCATCCCCAGAGAAAGAAATGATGGTGTATGAATAAAGATTGAAACACTTGACAAAAACAGACTTAATTTTCTTGAGTTTTTGTTTTGTTTTGCACAATGACTTATTGTTTTGCATGACTACACATATATAACATGTTTTGCATGACTACACATATATAACACAAATTACTTGACTTCTCAATGAGGGCAGTGAGATGAGGAAGGAGGAAGGAATAGAATTTGGAACTCAAAGTTTTAAAAATGAATGTTAAAAATTGTTTTTGTATGTTACTGGGGAATACAAAAATGCAAAATATATTAAAAAATAAAGTAGAGAGGAAAAAGGGGTGATGGGCAATTCTTATATCTTACATTCATCAGAAAATAAAAGATTGAGGCAGAATATCATATGCTTCAGTTATAGTATAAGAAAAAGGCAGGTATGACTGTCATAATCTCAGCCAAAGCAAAAAATAGACCCAATTAGATGGGGTAATCAGGTGAACTACTTTTAGTAAAAGATAAAAACAAATAAATATAAAAATTACAACAAATTACTGATGAAAGCATCATTTTTTAAATACATACTGACTGTAGAAATCAGTTAAATTTATAAAAGAGTCATTCCCCAATTGATAAATCATCACAGGATATAAGCAGGCAGTTTTCAAAAGAACAAATCAAAGATTCATTTAATTATATGAAAAATGATCTAAATAACTATTGATGAGAAAAGGACAAATGAAAACATCTCTAGGTATGACCTCACACCTATCAAAAAGTTCAATCACTGGAGATGAAGTGAAAATAGTACAATAAGGAACAGTTGGTAGAGTAAGGAACTGGTTGAACAATTTGACACCAAACCCAAAAGGATATAATATTCTTCATGTCCTTTCACCCAGCAATACCATCACTGGGTCTTTATCAATAGGAAATCAAAGAAAGAGAAAAATGGCATGTATGCACAAAGATAATTTTAATACCTCTTTTTGTGGTGACAAAGAATTAGAAATCAAGGGGATGCTTATCCATTAGAGAATGGCATATGCTTATGATGGAGTACTGCTGTGCTTTAGGAAACGATGAAAGAGATGACTTCAAGAGGAGAAAAACAGCAAGACCTATGTGAACTGATGCATAATGAAATGAAAAGAACTGGGAGATAATTGTGCACCGGAACAGCAATGTTGTAATGATGCTCAACTGTGAAAGACTTGGCTAATTGGATCAATACAATGATCCAAGACAATTCCAAAGGACTCATGAGGAAAAAATAAATGTTTTCTACTCCAGAGAAAGAACTGATGAATTCTGAAGGCAAACTGAAATCTAATTATCTCAAATTTTTGATTTAAAAATTTTTTGAACTGTAGTTAGTAATATATTCTGAATGGTTTCATATGTAAAATTAATATATTACTTGTCTTCTGAGAGGGTGTGTGACACTTTGTGAGGTAGGGAAAAAATTTGGAAAAAATATTTAAAAAAAAGGTAAAATTTTAAAAATTAAAAAGATGCATCAACTGAAATTACCTTATTTTGTAAGCCTTTCATAAATATCCGGATAATTGTATATGTGTATGTGTACATACATTAGTGTTTATGTGTGTGTGTATACTCAGTTGTGTATAGAAATTTATGTTTCCCAAAATATGTTGCTATTTTGATAAAGGATGTGGAGCACATCAAGCAGAAATTAGGAAGAATTACTCTAGAGATGAAGAAGTATTCCAGTTGTACCTATTTTTTTTTTAATTTAAAGACTTTTGTTTTTGAAACAATCAGGTGTACTGTTATACAAATTGTAAATAAGGTTCTCATAAGTCTCAACTTGACCATGTATGAAAAAATTTAAAAAAAAAATTTAAAGGTGTATTGAGAAAATCAGGCTTTAAACAAAATAAAAACAAACATAATTGTCATTCCAAACAAAAAAGACTTCTTAACATAAAAGTAATAAAAATTCTATGCTGAATAGATAATGCAGAGTTCTAGTTGTCTTGTCAACAGCAAAAGACAAGCACCTAGGCCTTCCATTCCAAATATCTTGTTCATTTCTTATCATTTCTGGAATTTCATATTCTTTCCTCTTGAATCAGGATTGACCCAGAAGATGGTGGTGATGGTAAGCCAGCATTTACTCCACCCTGCCCTGCTCAGCCTCTAGAGCAGGCAGATTCTCAGATAGTGTTGCTGCTGCTTTTGTCTCTTTGTCATCTTGTACTTTAGGGATCTCTGAGCATCTGCATGGCAATTAAAGTTATGACAGTACCCCTGGCTGCTCAGTCTGGGTCCTTGGTTCTCATTGTCTTCTTTGTTACCTTCCTCTCTAGATTGTCTTTGAAGAAGAAAGTCCTGAAGAATCATGTTCTTTAATCCTGATACATATTCTAGAACCCTCTATTATTTCTCCTTGCAAGCAGGGTTGAAATCCTGTGGTCAGTGCCCATAAGGTCTCTGCATGTATAAAGCAGGAACTGCTGCTGTGGTAGATACAGAGTTGTTGGGACTAGAGCACTCTCTGATCCCTCATTGTTTTACCCACTCTGGCTATTCCTGTAACTCTCCTGATAGTTCTATAGAGGACTCTTATGAATGGATTATTTCTATAATGGTTATGATTGGCTGCATATTTACTGCATTGCACTGGAAAACCACCAAGGCCTGTAACATTAGCTGCCTCAGCTTCTTTTTCTCCTTCAACGACATTAAACTCCACAATCTCTTCACCTCTTACACTGAGAAGGCACTTCCTGTGGTTATTCTCTTTTTTGTAATTTAAAAAAAAGAGGTTTATTTTATCCCAATTACATATAAAACAATTTTTAATCGTTGTTTATAAAATTTTGAGTTCTCCCTTACTCCCTCCCCATCGTCTACTCCCATAGAGAAGACAAGCAGCTCAATATAGGTTTATTTTTGGGAGTAGTCATGCAAAATATATTCATGATAATCATGTTGTGAAAGAACACAGAAAAAACTCAAGGAAAATGTAGTTTAAAAAGTGTACTTAAAAATGTATTCAGATACCGTTGCTTCTTTCTCTGGTGATGTGTAACTTTTCATCTTAAGTTCTTCCAAGTTTTCTTGGAAAAAGGTATTGCTGAGAATGGCTAAGTCATTCAGAAACGATCATTCATCATACACAATTGTTTTAACTGCACACCATTCTCTTTGTTTTGCTCACTTCACATTGTATCAATTCATATAAGTCCTTCCAGATTTTTTTCCTGAAAGCATTCTGCACATTTCTCATACCATAATTATGTTTCATCTTAATCATATACCTCAACTTGTTCAGTCATTCCTCGATTGATGGGAATAACCTTACTTTCCAATTCTTTGCCACCACAAATGAGTTGGTATAAGCAGTTTTGTATATATGTCTTCTCCCCTTTTAAAAATCATTTTTTGATAAAGGTTTAGTAATTGTAATGCTGGGGAAAATGATATGAACAGTTTTTTAGTCATTTGGACATCATTCCAAATTATTCTCCACCATACCACCAACAGTGCTATAGTGTACCATTTTTCCACATGCCTTACATAATTTCTCATTTCTCATTTTTTTATGTCATAATAACCAATCTGATAGTGTGAACTGGCACATAAAAATTGTTTTAATTTTCATTCCTTTAATAAATACTAAATTACATATTTTTCATATAAATATAGTTAGCTTGGAATTCTTTATCTGAAAATTTCCTTTCATATCCTTTGACAATTTATGAATTGGGGAATAGCTAGTATTACTATAAATTTGACTCACCTCTCTACATATTTGAGAAATAGGAGTTTTATCAAAGAAAGTGGCTATAAATATTTTCTTCACAACTATGATTTATATGTATTTTCCTCCATAGCATCCCATCCTTCCCTCTCTCTTTCTACCTGATCTCTTTTTAAATATATTTTGTTTCTGACATGACCTCCCACACTCCATCCTGCCTTAAATCATCCTTCCACTATCTGATTCCTTTTCCCTCCTAGTTCTTGTAGAGTAAGATAGATAACACAACTGTGTATGTGTGTTGCTCCCTCTTTAATCCAATTCCAATTAGAATAAGATTAAAGTATTTTCTGCCACTCCTTATCTTCCCCTCCACTGAAAAGCACACCTCTTTTCACCTCTTATCCCAGTGCATCTGTCTTTCTCACCCTTAAATTTTATTTTTAGATACTAACCTATCATAGTCAACTCACACTTGTATACTCTACCTGTGTATACTCCGTCCATTAGTCATAATAATAACATTCTTAGGAGTTAAAAGTATCATCTTCACATGTAGTAATATGAACAATTTAATCTTAGGGAATCCCTCATGGTTGCTCTTTCTTTATTTACCTTTTTATTCTTTTCTTCAGTCTAGTATTTCAAAGGCAAACTTTTTGTTCAATTCTGGTCTTTTCATCAGGAATGCTTGAAACTCCTCTATTTCATTACATATACATCTTTGCCCTGAAGGATGTACAGTTTTTCTAGGTAGATAATTCTTGTATATAAAAAGCTCTCTGATTCTTTAATGTAGAAGCTGATAAATCTTATGCCATCCTGTTTATGGCTCCATGATATCTAAATTGTTTCTTTCTCACTTCTGGAAGTAGTTTTCCTTTACACGGGAGCCCTTGAAGGTGGCCAAAATATTTCTGTGACTTCTATTTCTGAAAACTCTTTCAGAAGGTGATTGATAGACTCCTTCAACTTCTATTTTACCCTCTTTTTCTTGGCTATCAGGGCAGTCTTGCTTGATAATTTCTTGAAATATGATGCTTATATTCTTTTTGTTTATTAAGGCTTTCAGGTAATTCAATAATGTTAAATGATCTCTTCTTGATCTATTTTCCAACTTAATTCCTTTTCTAATGAGATAATTCACATTTTCTTCTACTTTTTATTCTTTTAATTTTCATTGTTTCTTGATTGCCTAGTTATTAGTTTCTACGTGCCCAATTCTTACTTTTAAAATATTTTTAAAATCATGTTAAACATAATTGCACAATTGTTCTTTTATGAAACAATAATCAGAACAAAAGAAGAAAACTACAAGAAAAAAGTGACAGGGAAGAGCCAAGATGGTGGAGTAGAAAGACTCACGTATGCCAGTTCCGAACCCACATTCCATATATTTCCTGCAAAAAGAACTCCCCACAAATTCTGGAGCACTGCAAGGCATGCAGAAACACAGTGGAAAAGATTTCCGGTAAAGAGAGCCCTGGAGAGCCGTCCCCAGGGGTCTGTCATGCTGCGGACAGTGGAGCCCACCACTGAGCTGCTCTGACCACACGGCCCCAGAGGAGCAGATCCGAGGAGGCTTCAGGGTCGGAATCTCCGGAAGCCGGGAAGATCCCTCCACCCATACAAGCTACAGGTCAGTGAGAGAGACATCTAGGCTGGCCGAGGGGGAGCGGGATATCTCTGTGACTCAGGCCCCCTAAGAAGTCAGCGGCAGAGGCAGTGGCAGAGACAGTGGCAGAGGCAGTGGCATCAGCCCAGGACTCCTGGAGCAGCAGGCAGAAGTTTAGGGCCATTACCAAAGGTCTCTGCATAAAGCCCCTGAGGGAACTGAGCCTGGGAGGCAGCCCTGTCCCCAACCAAGCACCAGAACTTAAGCTCACATTGAATAGCAGCCGTCCCTGCTGCAGAAAGCCCATTTGATTCTCAGACCCCAAGAACTAGCTGGGCAGATCTAGGTGGGTGTGGAGAGGAATCTCAGACGTCAAGTAGCTGCCTGGGAAAATGCCCAGAAAAGGGAAGAAAAATAAGACTATAGAAAGCTACTTTGATGGGGTAGAGATGTTCCCGCCTTTCAATTCTGATGACGAGGAACAATTCTGAAGAAAATAACACTTTGAAAAATAGGCTCACTCAATTGACAAAAGAGGTTCAAAAAGTCAATGAGGAGAAGAATGCTTCCCAAAGCAGAATTAGCCAAATGGAAAAAGAGCTCACTGGAAGAGCTCACAAATGGAAAAGCTCACTGAAGAGAATAGTTCTCTCAAAATTAGCATGGAACAGATGGAGTCTAATGACTTTCTGAGAAACCAAGAAATCACAAAACAAAACCAAATCAATGAAGAAATGGCAGAGAATGTGGAATATCTCGTTGGAAAAAAACCTGACCTGGAAAATAGATCCAAGAGAAACAATTTAAAAATTATGGGACTCCCTGAAAGTCATGATCAAAAAAAGAGCCTAGACATCATCTTCCATGAATTTATCGAGGAAAACTGCCCTGATATTCTACAACCAGAGGGCAAAATAAGTATTGAAGGAATCCAGCGATCACCACCTGAAAGAGATCCAAAAAGAGAAACTCCTAGGAACATTGTGGCCAAATTCCAAAATTCCCAGGTCAAGGAGAAAATATTGCAAGCAATTAGAAAGAAACAATTCCAATATTGTGGAAATAAAATCAGGGTAACTCCAGGTCTAGCAGGTTCTACATAAAGGGATCGAAGGGCATGGAATAAGATATTCCAGAAGTCAAAGGAACTAGGACTCAAACCAAGAATCACCTACCCAGCAACTCTGAGTATAATACTTCAGGGGAAAATATGGTCTTTCAATGAAATCAAGGACTTTCAAGCATTCTTGATGAAAAGACCAGGGCTGAAAAGAAAATTTGACTTTCAAACACAAGAATAAGAAGAGACATGAAAAAGTAAACAGCAAAGAGAAGTCATAAGGGACTTGCCAAAAGTGAACTGTTTACATTGCTACATGGAAAAACAATATTTGTAACTCTTAAAACCTTTCAGTATCTGGGTAGTTGGTGGGACCACACACACACACACACACACACACGTACACATGTGCATACACACACACATACACACATGCACACGCATACAGAGACAAAGAGCACAGAGTAAATTGAATAGGATGGGACCATATCTTAAAAGAAATTAAGGTAAACGGTGTGAGAGAAATGTAGTGGGAGGAGAGAGGGTGAAATGGAATGGGGTAAATTATCTCTTATTCAAGAGGCAAGCCTGAGACTTTTTAGTGGAGGGAAAAAGAGGAGAGCTGAGAAAAAAAACATGACCTTTACTCTCATCACATTCGACTAAAGGAAGGAATAAAATTCACACTCATTTTGGCATGAAAACCTATCTTACAATACAGGAAAGTGGGGGAGAAGGAGATAAGCAGTCTGGGGAGGGGTGATGGAAGGGAGAGCAATGGGAGGAGGGAGCAATTTGAAGTCAACCCTTGGGGAGATACAGAATCAAAAGACAGAATAGAAACAATGGGGGGCCGGATAGAATGGAGGGAAATATAGCTTGTCTTACACAACACGACTATTAAGGAAGTCATTTGCAAAACTACCCAGATATGGCCTATATTGAATTGGCTGCCTTCCCAAAAGGAATGGGTGGGGAGGGACGGATGGGGAGAATTTGGAATTAAAGTTTTAGGAACAACTGTTGAGTATTGTTCTTGCTACTAGGAAATAAGAAATACAGTTAATGAGGAATAGAAAGTCATCTAGCCCTACAGGACAAAAGAGACGATGAGGACATGGGAAGGGAGGGATGATAGAAGATAGAAGATAGGGAAAATTAGAATGCTCGGTGTATTGGGTTGGGGGGAGGGGATAAATGGGGAGAAAATGTGGAACCCAAAATTTTATGAAAATGAATGTAAAAAGTTAAGTAAATAAATTTATATTAAAAATTTCATATTCCAAGTTTTTTTAACTCTTTTAAAAATTAATTTTTTTATTTGTTTTCTGTGTTCAACAATCACTTCCATATATCTTAGATTTTTTCCACTCTCTCCCTCTCATTCCTCCCTCCCTCCCCACTGCATCCCTGAGACTGCATGCAATCTTTTATAGGTTCTACATGTACATTCCTATTAAATGCATGTTGCCACAGAAGAATTAAAATGAGTAGGAGATACCAGAAAACGAAACAAAACATAATCCAAAGAAAACGATCTGTTTCTATCTGTGATCCAATTCCATAGTTCTTTCTCTGAATGTGGAAATCATTTTACCTCAAGATTCCACTGGAAGTTTTTTAAGTCCATGCATTTCAATAAAGTACTAAGTCTACCAGAAAAATTCCTCACACACTGTGATTGTTTCTGTGTACAAAGTTCTCCTGGTTCTGCTCCTTTCACTCAGCATCAGTTCATATAAGTCTTTCCAAGCTTGTCTGAAGTCTTATTGTTCATCGTTTCTCATAGTCATTTTTTCCCTTTTTTTTCCATTTTTGTCCTTAATTTTCTAAGAGGATAATGACTTGCATTTGACTTTCATTTGAGTGAGGGAGGGCTGTGAAAGTCACGAGTGTCACTTTCTCCTTCCAAATCATGTGAATCCTGTAACCAGATATTCATCAGGATAAGGGGAAACCCTTACTTTTGCTAAGGTCTTTTCAGGTACTCACTTAAAGCAAGATAATGACCATTCAGGGAATAGGCCTCATCTCTTTAAGGAGTGAGTTAAGGGCTGGCCCCTTTAATTAAAAACAAAACAAAATAAAATTTAAAAAAAATCAAGCTATGAGGGTAAGACACTGAGCTTGCTGTTCAAAAGAGAAACAGTTACCATTAATATTAATTCTGAATTCACTCAAATTCAGGAGCACCCAAAATATAGCCATTAAGTGGAGGTGGCCAGGGACCCACTGTGCTGAAATATATGAGCTTCAAAGTGAACTGGAGGAAAGGAAAGAAGGATGGAAGGAAGGAAGGAAGGAAGGAAGGAAGGAAGGAAGGAAGGAAGGAAGGAAGGAAGGAAGGAAGGAAGGAAGGAAGGAAGGAAGGAAGGACTCTAGGTAGTAAACACCAAGTTAACTGGAAATTTGCCTCCCTTTGGAGAGGAGAAGGAGAGGAAGATGTGAACTATAATCACTCTATAAATAATGCTAGGCACCACCAAAAGCAGTTTTGACTGGCTGTTATATAAAAATAGTATTTGGAGTACATTTCAAATATGGCTTTGAATTTTGGCTATCACTAACTGTCATGGAAACCACAGTTTTATAATAAAAATATTGCTACTATCACTAATGTCAAACATATATGGCTACACATATTCCATCTTGCATTTTAAGTCCATTAATTTTCTAAAACTATGTTTTAATATAATGAGATCTGCCATTTCTAACTGTAATATCATTTCCCAACATAAAACCAAGCTTAAAGCACAATTGCTATAAGAGAAATTTTCAGGGCTCAAGCCAGTTTTGTACTACATTTGTTATTGGTGTAACTTAATGAGATGAGCATAAACTTTTTGAGTTTTAGAGTATTATATGAAAGACAGCTGAAAGTAAATGGTTGAAGTAGTAGCCAGGAGCTTGCAACGATGCAATAGTGGTGTATCAATAAAAAGAGAGAAAGATCAGGTCAAAGAATTGGGCATGCAACTAAAAAAAAAATACTCACCATAAAAACAAATTTAAAACCCCCAGTTAAAGCAATTTGGAAACCCTGAAAGTAAACAGAGAGAGTAGGAAAATTTAAAGTAAGAAAACAATGGAGCAGAAAAATAAATCTAGGGGAAAATAGCAGTTTAATCTAGTTAAAGAATTTAATCCAATTTAAAGAAGAAAGAAGAAAATAAATTATTGTTATCAAAAATGCAGATGAAATTAAAGGAATGAGGAGTTATTTTGTTCAGCCACACATCAATAAATCTGACAACATAAGTGAAATGGAGGAATATTTACAAAGATATGATTACCCAGATTAAAAAAAATAGGATATTTAAAAATTGTATCTCAGAAAAAAGAAATTGAAGAAGTCATCAATGAGAGCCTCAAGAAAAGATCATCAAGGACAGATAAATTTACAAGTGAACACGAACAAATGTTTAAGGAACAATTAATCTCGATGCTATATTTTTTTTGGTTAAAAGGACTATCAATAATACAAACAATTAAAGCATATGATCATATCAATAGATGCAGAAAGCCTCAGAAAAAAAAACACAATTTTTTTTTTATCAAAAACACCTAAAAGCATAGGAATCAATGAAACTTTTCCTAAGATGATAAATAGTATCTATGTAATGCAAAGAATATTTCTCTAATGAGAATAAATATGAGATCTTTCCAGTAAGATCAGGAGTAAAACAAGGATGTCTATTATCACTGTTATCTCTGGCACTCTTATTTAATACGGTGCTAGAAATATTAGAATAACAATAAAACAGATAAAAAAAGAAATTGAAACAATAGCAATAGGCAATCAGGAAACAAAATAGCCACTCTTTATAGGTGATATGATGGATATAACTGGAGAACTATAAACAATCAACTAAAAAAACGCAATTGAAAAAATTAACAACTTAGCAATGCTGTAGGATAGAAAAGTAATCCACATAAATCATCAGCATTTCTATACACTACCAAAAAATCATTTTGAACAGACAGAAAGAGTAATTCCATTTAAAATTACTTTTGTCAATATAAAACATTTGTGAATCTACAAGCCAGGTAAACTCAGGGATTACATGAACACTACTACAAAACACTTTTCATTTAAGGACAGCTTTTAAAAAGGGGACACAGTAAGAGCAATATTGCTGTGATGATCAACTGAGAAAGATTTATTTACTCTTATCAAATGGTGATCCAATACAATTTTAGTTGTCCTATGCTGAAAAATGTTATTCACCTTCACAGACAGAACTGATGTACTCTAAAGGCAAATTTAAGTATTCTTTAATTTTTATTGTTTTATTTTCTTTTGCAAATGGCTAGTATGAAAATATGCTTTGCATGAACTCATATATATATAACTGATATCAAATTGTTTGCCTTCTCACAGAGGGGATATGTAATAGGGAAAGAGAATTTGGAATGCAAAATTTAAAAATAAATTGATTGTTACTTTTTACCTATCACTGGGAGACATTTAATGAAATAAATGAAATATTTTTGAAAAAGATATGCAAGAATTACAGAGCCTCCAGAGGTCTTCATGTTTTGGAAACCATTTGAAAATTGGCCTGATAAAGAAATTGCATGCTCATCTTCAGAGCACACTGAAGTCAGAGTGACTTTTCACACATTATTACATAGGATGATACATGTTTTGGGCCATAAGAATTCTCAAATGTTATTTACAAAATTGAAGATTTTGCACCTGTCTTCTTAAAATCCTGAAGTAATTTTCTTGACTGGAAGTATCCACTCCTCAGCATTGATGGTCTAAGGAAGAAATTCAGGACTTAAGGAGAAGTCACATTTGAGGACTAATCTCAAATTAACATGAGTAAGACCATATTTTTTTGCTGGGCATGTGTATTTTCCATAGCTTCTGTTTGATTGAATGATAAAGGCTCTTCTCTAGAAGTTCTCATGTAACCTGGTGTTCACTATGTCACAACAAAGCAGACACATTTAAAGAGTCTGGGAACTAGTTTTCCTTGATCACATAATAGGTAACTCTCCATAGTTCAATTACTCCTCCACCCACATCATCTGCTTCGGATACTCTCAAGGTCATCGGAACAGATTGTTCTTTTCCACACATTCCACCAAGGAAAGTCTTCACATGCCTGAGGTAGATACCTCCCCTAATTCACCAATGAGTTTCTACCCTTCGGTTACTCTCAATCTGGTTTGGTCCATCTGCTGAAACAGTTTACCAGGGTATGACTACTGCTCATGCTGCAGCTTCTTGGAGCCACAGGTGAAAGTTGGCTGGAAAAGATGGACATGAAAGGTGAAAAGCAGCCCTGAAAAGGGCTCAGCAGCCATCAGGCCAAAGGTATCACTTCCATTTGAACTGTCTTAGGAAGAATCTGAAGATCTCTTGGCAGGATAAGGTACCAGACACTGAGATCCTAGCTCAAGCTAAACTGCCAAGCATTCAAACTATGCTTCAGAGAGCACAACTCCAATGAGCTGGTCATGCTGTTCGAATGCGAAATGTATGCTTGCTAAAAAGACTATTTTAGGGAGAACTAATATGGGCAGGCAATCGAATGGTAGTCAGAAGAAGCTATACAAGGACACTCTCAAGGTCTCTTTTATGAACTTTGGATTTAATTGGTGACATGGAAGACACTGGCACAAGACTGCTCAGCATGGGATGTCCACATCAGAAAGGATGCTATGCTCTATGAGAAAAGCAGAATTGAGGCAGCACAAAGTAAATGTAGGCTGTGCAAATTTGGAGTATCCACCCCAAATGTTCACATGGACTATCTTCACACAATCTGTGGAAGAGGATTCCGAGCTCATATTGTTCCGATTGGTCACAGTTATACACATTGAAACTTAAGTATATTATGTGGATGTCATTTTTGTCCTCTTCGAGAATGAAAGGCAGCAATCAACCAACTCCTCCACTCCCAAATGATGAAGGCCAAAAGATCATGATGAACTGGAAACTCATGATTATCCATTTTTTTTAATCTATGGATTTGTCCTTTGTTGCCAAAAAAGACCATGCCATCAGAGAAATAATGACATGATTTGCACTTGACTTTGTTTTGAGTGAGGGAGGGCTGTGCAGGTCACCAGCCTCACTTCTCCTCCAGAGGCATCTGAATCCAGTGACCAGATATTCATTAACATGACTGGAGATGACCCAAGATGAGACAATTGGGGTTAAGTAACATGCACAAAGTCACACAGCTAGTGGATGGCAAGTGTCTGAGGTGAGATTTGAGCTCGGGTTCTCCTGACTCCTGCACTGGTGCTCTATCCACTGTACCACCTAACTGCCCCTCAATTGTCCATTAGCAAGAGTCCAAAGCATTTATTGCTTATCTTAAAGAGGTAAGATAATGGCCTTCCCTTATACATAAACCAAGAACTGATTCTTGCTGTACATATATCTGTGAGGAATGGTGGAAAGATAATTAGATTAGGAAGTAGAGTACCTCATGCAAAATTCAAGATTTATGACTAACTCCCTATAATATCCTGGGCAAATTATATTGCCTCTCTAAACCTTATTTTTAACTCTAAAGTGAAAGGATTATACTGCATGAGCTCTAAAGTCCCATCCTCCTCTAAATATATGATTATAGGAGAGGAGAGATAGTTGATCAAAACCAAAATATAGTATCCCAGACTCTGGAAAAAATCTAACAACCTTTTTTGACCTTTAAAATAGATTTCCAATAAGTTAATCTCAGTTTGAAGATGTCATAGTTATTTTTCAAGCACAGAGGTGAAAAAGTAATAAATTCATGATTAACATTGCATTAGATTCCCTACATGACTCTAATGATAGATGTGTTTGGTACAGAGAAATAGAATTTAGATGTAAACTATACAATGTAATGTGTTTATTTAACCTTTTGGGAATTCCAGTTTTTAGTGTTCCTAAAACACTGCAATAATTTTTTTACTCCTTATGGAGCAATTTATGTTATTTAATTTTATAGGGATAAACAACAAAAAAAGAGCAAATAGAACATTAATAAATTATTCACTACATCCCTAGAGTGTACCTTTGTCATCACAGACAAGTTGGACCAAAGATCTCTGATTCAAATTTCTCACTTTAAAAACCTGTTAAGAACATTAATTTTGTTCCTGGAATATTCACCTGAATCAGTTTTTTTCTTTATAAAATCTTATTCATTCAATTAAAATTCATAGGCATAAATGAGAAAAATATAGGTTATGAAAAATGTCTCTGTGAGCTACAATAAATAGAAAGGTGCATAGTACCCATAAGTTTGAGATACTCAAGTGAAGTAATGTAAAAAAAGGCAAATTAGCATGGAATCTCTTTTCTAAAAGAAAGATAACTCTGATTTACAGAAACTTAATTGAAACAGAATCATCACACTTCTGGTACAATTTCTAGATTAAGGTTAAAGCCATAACTCTCTTACCAAATATGAAATTTTAGTAGGAGCATGATGAATCAAAAGAATATCTTCTTCTCAGAATAGAGACATGGTCAGTGAGTTAGAAATCATTGATATTCTATGGAGATAATTGAGGTCTAATTTATCATTGTTATTTTTTGAGTCCCATAAGTGCTGTTGTTGTTTTGCATAATCTCAAATATTGCTAATATTTCTTTTTCCATTTAGAGAACAAGTAATAACAACTACCTTTGGGAAACATAAATGGAACATTGTATCTTATCTATGAACAAGCATCAATCAAATGTTCCTATAATCTGTTATCCCAAATTTCCTACAATCAATATACTATTTTAATAACTGTATGGATATTTTATATCTCTTTTATATTTATATTGACAATAAAAGTCATTGTGAGTGATGGCAATGCTTCCTCAGGAGCTACTGACAGTTGCAAGAAATTCGTCCCTAAGATTCTAAGTTAAATCTCATAAATAGATTAAACGAAAATAATATGTCAATGTCATACTGTCACATTGATGACCCATGGACTAGATTTCCTATAAAACATTTTTAAATATATATATATATGTATATATATATATATATATATATATATATATATATATATATATATATATATATATATATATGGAGAGACAGAGAGAAACAGAGAGAAGGATTTTTAGCTTCTTTATAAAAATAGTATGTACTTCCCAGAGTCAAAGTAGAGTATGCTAAAGTCTGTCCTCCGGAAAGAATATCAATTTATACCAAAAGACATTTTCCCTTAGCAATAGCTCTGTTGCCCAAGGAAGTATCTTAGTCATTTTCCTGATATTTTTTTTCTTTTCAACATGAGTTAATGGTTGTATGTCCTGCCCAAAGAAAACACAGTGATCCTTAGGACCATCCAAGAAAATATCTATTTAACAGAGATGTGAAGGAAAAAAAAATTCTAGCTAGTCAGTCCTTAATTTTAAACAATATGCAATTACTGAAGATACAATCCACTGACTTCCAAAATATCATAACAGAGTTGATTTTATTGTTGTTGAAATTATTATTAATATATATTTGTAAAGTTTTTTAATACTTAAAAGGAGATAAGTGGTGACTCAGTGGATAGAGTTCTGTGCTGGAATCAGGAAGACCTGTGTTCAAAATCAGCCCTCAAAATTTATTAATTGTGTGAATTTGGTCAAGATATTTAATCACTATTTGTGTTGATCCACTAGAGAAGGAGATGGCAAAACACTCCAGTATCTTTGCCAAGAAAACTCATGATCAGTATGGTCCATGGAGCCACAAAGAATCAGACATAATTGAATGAATAAAAACTACTACTATGCAAAAATAATTACATTTTTTTGTTTTATCTTTATAAGTCAGAGAGAAATCACTAAAGAATTAACCAATAAAAAATATAAAACATTTGGCACAGATAGGTTCACACCTGTATTATGTCATATTTCCCAAAGGAAAAAATAATCGATGTTACATGGGTTTTAATATATTATGAGAAAGATATAATACTAGGCAATAACTTTTATGAAGTCAGTCAATCAACAAATACTAAGTACTTAATTTGTTCCAGTTACTTTTCTAACTGCTGGAAATACAAAATAATTTTTTTAATAAAAGAAAGATGCTGCCTAAAAAAGACCTGCACAGCATACAGGTCACACAACACTTGTTGCCTGTCAAAGGATTTGGGGAAGTCCACAAAAATATTGAGAACCTTAAAGAAAGTAAAGATATGAGGAGTGCTTTGTCCATGCCCTACTTAAGCAACTCTCTGTTAGTCACTATTGTTACTGTCATGTAACATAGTGGTTGGGTTGTAACTCCTGTCACATAACTTGTGGCAGCCAACCTTTGTCAGTCTTTCTATTGCCTGAGAGAATCAAGAGTTGTATCTTTTCACTGTGCTATTGTTGTTACTAAATATAAATGGTCAGAATATCTGAAAATATATTAAAATTTGTAACACTTTGAAAAGTAATTTTTAACATTAATGTGATAGCACAATGAATAAAAATTTTAAGAAATAAGTATTATTAATGGATATTAATTGAAATTTCCCTTTTAAACATGATTTATTTGCCAAATAGTTTACCAATTAATTGTAACTTTTATTTGGAAAGTGAACCACCAAAAACCTATCTGTGGCCCTTAAGTTTTACCTGTTTTAATTTTGGTACTTACCTACTGTCAAGTTGTGCATGTCTGGCCTTATGTGATTTAAGGATGTGAAAGGATTGCAACAAGAGATGTGAGAAGATGAGGGAGAAAAAGGTAAATTAAATCACAAGAAGAGCCCCAAGAACATATTAAATTAGAGGGAAAGAGGGGAGGGAGATGAGTATTTTTTGAGATTTACTGCCATCTGATTTGGTTCAAGGAGGAAACAGTAAACTCAGTTAAGTATAGAAATCTAACTAGCTCTGTAGGCAGAAGGAAGGGAAAGGGGAAAGAAAAAGGAGGGGAGGCTGAAAGGGAGGGAAGAAATAGGAAGGAAAAAGGAAATTAAAAGGGAGGGGAGCTGAAAGAAGGGAGAGAAGACTCAGGAAGGCAGCGGTTGAAAACTAAAACTCTATTGTGGAGGGTAAGGGAGAAGGGAGAACTAAAAGCATGAATGGGGGGAAAAGGATAGAGGGAAAGACACAGATAGTAATCATAACTGTGAATGTGAATGGGATGAACTCTCCCATAAAATGGAGATGGAAAATAGAATGGAATAAAAACCAAAATCCTGCAAAATGTTGCTTTCAAAAAAGATATTTGAAATGGAGGGATGCATATAGGGTAATGGTAAAAGGTTGAAGTACAATATATTAAGTTTCAACTGATGTAAAAAAGCACGGGTAGCAGAAACACATCTATTCAAAAGAGATAATGAAGTAATCTATACCCTGCTAAAAGACATCATAGACAATGAAGCAACAGGGTTAATATATATATATATATATATATATATATATATATATATATATATATATATATATATATATATATATATATATATATATATATATATATATATATATATGCTCCAAGAGATATAGCATGTAAATTCTCAGAGGAGAAGTTAAGGGAGTTACAGCAAGAAAAACAATTTTTAACTAAAGAAGAGATAGAAAGCCTTATGAAGTACAAAATGGATAACTTTGATCACAATAAACTGAAAAGTTTTAGCACAAGTAAATCCAATGCAACCAAGATTAGGAGGGAAGCAGAAAATTGGGAAATAATTTTTGCAACTAGTGTCCATGATAAAAGTTTCATTTCTAAAAAAAACAGAGAATCGAGTCAAATGTACAAGAATACAAGTCATTGCCCAGTTGATAAATGGTCAAAGGATGTGAACAGGCAGTTTTCAGAGGAAGAAATTAAAGACATCTATAGTCACATCACACTTATTACATTTGCTAACATGAGAGAACAGGAAGATGATAAATGTTGGAGAAGATATGGGAGAGCTGGAACAATAATTCGTTGTTGATGAAGCTGTTAGTTGATCTAACCATTCTGGAGAGCAATTTGGAACTATACTGAAAGGGCTACAAAATTATGCAAAGTCTTTCACCCCGCAATACTTCTTCTAGAACCGTGTCCCCAAGAGATCTTAAGAATGGGACAGGGTCCCATATGCACAAAAATATTTATAGCTGCACTCTCTGTGGTGGCCAAAAACTGGAAATAAAGGGGATGCCCTTCAATTGGGGAATGGCTAAGTGAATTATGGTATATGAATGTAATGCAATACCATTGTGCTACAAGAAATTATGAACAGCAAGACTTCAAAGAGGCCTGGAAAGACTTATATGAACTGAAGCTGAGTGAAAGGAGCAGAACCAGGAGAACTTTATACACCACAGTGTGCAAGTACTTTCTCTGGTAGACTTAGAACTTCATTGCAATGCAAGGACTTAAAATATTGCCAGTGGTCTTTTAAGGCAAAATGCCTTCCACATCCAGAGAAAGAACTATGGAATTCAATCTCAGATTGTAGCAGATCATTTTCTTTCATATTATATTTTGGTTTGTTATATGATTTCTCCCACCAATTTTAGTTCTTCTATACAACATGACCATGGTGAAAATGTATTTAATAGGAATGTGTGTGTAGAATGCCCCCCCATAAAGGAGAGAAAAACTATAGTAGTGGGGGAACTCAACCTCTCCCTATCTGAACATGATAAATGTAACCTCAAAATAAGCAAGGAAGAAGTTAAGGAGGCGAATAAACTTTGGATAACATAGATGTGATAGACCACTGGAGAAAACTGAATGGGCTTACAAAAGAATATAACTTTCTGTCAGTGGTATTTAGCACATAAACCAAATTCACCATATATTAGGGCATAAAACTTCACAATCCAGTGAAGAAAAACTGAGATAGTCAATGTGTCCTTGTCAGATCATAATGCTATAAAATTATATGTAATAAAAGGACATGGAAAGATAAAACAAAAATGAATCGGAAATTAATCCAATCCTGAATAGAGTGCATTACATAACAAATTAAAAATAAAAAAACTATCAACAACTTCATAATTACAAAACACTTTTCACACCACTAAAATCAGATCTAAGTAAGTGGATAAATATCAATTGCTAATGGGTAGGCCAAGTAAATATAGTAAAAATGACAATCCTACTTAAATTAATGTACCTATTTAGTGCTTTACCAATAAAACTACAAGATAATTATTTTCTCAAGCCAGAAAAAAAACTATATCAAAACTCATCTGGAAGAACAAAATATTGAGAATATCAAGGAAACTAATGAAAAGAAATGACAGGGAATGTGCCCAGCGCTACCAGATCTCAAATTGTATTACAAAACAGCAATCATCAAATCCACTTGAAACTGGATAAGAAACAGGCAAACCAGTAGAATATCATAGGTACTCAAGACAGAATAGTCAATGAATATAGTAATCTACTTCTTGGTAAACTCAAGGAACCCAGCTTCTGGGATAAGAACTCAATGTCTGACAACAATTGCCAGGAAAACTGGATAACAGTGTAGTGGAAATGGGCATAGACCAACAGCTGACAGCATGCATAAGAATGAAGTTCAAATGGATACATCATTAAGGTATAAAGACTGATACTATACACAAATTAGGTGAGAAGGGAAGAGTGTACTTGTCAGATTTGCGAACTGAGAAATTTTTGACTAAACAAGAAATAGAGAATATTATGAAGTGCAAAGTGGATAATTTTGACTATACTAAATTGAAAAGGTTTTGCACAAGATTCCCCAATGCAACCAAGATTAGGAGGGAATCAGAAAACTGGGAAAAAAATTTTACAACTAGTGACTGTGATAAAGACCTCTTTTCTAAAATATTTAGAGAACTGGATCAAATTTACAAGACTGCAGGTCATTCCTCAAATGATAAATGGTCAATGAATATGAACAGTGAGTTTTCAGAGGAAGAAATTAAAGCTATCCATAGTCATATGAAAAAATGCTCTAAATCAGTATTGATTAGTGAGATACAAATCAAAACAACTCTGAGATACCACATCACACCTATCAGACTGGCTAACATGACAAAACAGGAATAGGACAAATGTTGGAAATGAAGTGGGAGAGTTAGAACACTAACTCATTGTTGGTGGAGCTATGAGTTGATGGAATCATTGTGGAGAGGAATTTGAAACTATGCCCCAAGGGTTACAAAAATGTTCACACTCTTTGACCTAGCAATATCACTTCCAGGACTGTATCCCAAAGAGATTATTAAAATGGGAAAGGGTACTAAGTATACAGAAATATTTATAACAGCTCTTTTTGTGGTGGCCAAAAACTGGAAATCAAGGGGATACCCACCGATTGCGGAATGGCTGAAGCAGTTGTCATACATGATGGAATAATATTGTGGTATAAGGAATGAGTTGGAAGATTTCAGGGTAATGTGGAAGGATTTATATGAGCTGATGATGAGTGAAAGGAGCCGAACCAGGGGAACTTTGTGCACAACAACAAACACTGTGAGAAATTTTTCTGGTAAACTTAGCCCTTTCCAGCAATGCAAGGACTTAAAAAATTCCCAATGAACTCGAGGCAAAATGCCTTCCAGAGAAAGAACCATGGAACTGAATTGCACATTGGAGCTGACCATTTTCTCTTTTGTTTTGTTTTCTTTTCTTTTCATGGTTTCTCCCACCCATTTTATTTCTTCTATGCAACATGACTAAGGTGAAAATGTATTTAACGAGAATGTATGTGTAGAACCTATATAAGATTAGACACTGTCTCCAGAAGGGAGGGGAGAGAGAGGGGGGAACAGTAGGGGGAAAAGGGAGAAAATCTAAGACATGTGGAAGTGATTGTAGAAAACTGAAAACAAGTTTATTAATTAAAGCATCACTCAACATCTTGAAAAAAAAATGATCTGGAATAGGAAAAAAAGAATTAAGGCCATTATCAGAGACACTTTGTTTAATGTATTTTTTCCCCTAATTTCCTTCTAATATTGGCTATTAGTCATTTCTTGTGAAGTCTTTTCATTTTATGTAACCAAATATCTTTTTTCCTTCCTACAATGTCCTCTATCTCTTGTTTTGTCATAAAATCTAGAGTTGTATAGAGATCTAACTGCTACATTTTCCCATATTCCCAATTTACTTATAATTTCATGTGTAAAACATTTATGTCTTAATCACTTTTTCTTTTTGAACTTATCTTCGTAAACATTTTAAGATAGTAGGCTATTTTTTTCTTTCCTTTGTTTTAAAATTATTACAGTTTTGTTTCAGTATTCTAAAATCACTTCCATATAACTTAGATTTTCCCCCTCCCTCTCCTCTCCCTCCCAAAGACAGTATAAAATTTTACATAGGTTCTACACATACGTTCCTAGTAAATACATTTTCACCTTAGTCATGTTGCATAGAAGAATTAAGATGGATGGGAGAAATTATAAAACAAAGCAAACATAATACAGAAGAAAATGATCTACTACATTCTGCAATCGAATTCCACAATTCTTTCTCTGGATGTGGAAAGCATTTTGCCTTAGGAGATCATTGGGAATTTTTTAAGTCCTTGCATTATAATGTAGTTCTAAGTCTACCAGAAAAAATAATCGCACACTGTTGTTTTGCTGTGTATAAATTTCTCCTGGTTCTGCTCCTTTTTAGCTTAGCATCAGGTCATATATGTCTTTCCAGGCCTCTGAAGTCTTCCTGTTCATCATTTCTTACAGCACACAGTATTCCATCACATTCATATACTACAATTGATTAAGCCATTCCCCAATTGATGGGCATTCCCTTGATTTCCAGTTTTTGGTCACCAGAAAGAATGCTGCTATAAATGTTTTTGTATATGTGGGACCCTTTACCATTTTTAAGATCTCTTGAAGATACAGTCCTAGAAGTGATATTGCTGGGTTAAAGGTTATGGACATTTTTGTAGCCCTTTGGGCAGAGTTACAAATTGCTCTCCAGAATGGCTAGATTACTTCATAACTCCGCTAACAATGAATTAATATTCCAACTCTCCCACGTCTTCTCCAACATTTAACATCATCACATTTTGTCATGTTAGTCAATTTTATAGATGGCATGTGGTATCTCAAAGTTGTTTTGATTTGCATCTCTCTAATCAATAGTCATTCAGAGCATTTTTTCATATGACTATAGATAGCTTTGGTTTCTTTGTCTGAAAACTGCCTGCTGATATCCTTTGACCATTTATCAACCGGGGAATGACTTGTGTTCTTGTAAATTTAACTCAGTTCTCTATATATTTTAGAAATTAGGCCTTTATCACAGACAACATTTGCAAAAATTCTTTTCCAGTTTTTTACTTCCCCCTTAATCTTGGTTGCATTGGCCATCTTTGGGCAAAATCTTTTCAATTTAATATAATCAAAATTATCCATTTTGCATTTCATAATGTTTTCTCTCTCTTCATTAGTCAGAAATTCTTGCCTTCTCCATAAATCTGATAAATACACCATTCCTTGATCCACTAATTTGTTCATAGCATCACTCTTTATACTTAGATCATGGATCCATTTGGATTTTTTTCTTGTGTACAGTGTCAGCCATTGGTCTATGCCTAGTTTCTGCCATATTGTTATTCAGTTTTCCCATAAATTTTTGTCAAACAATGAGTTCTTATCCCAGAAGCTAGGGTCCATGAGTTTATCAAACAGTAGATTGCTATATTCATTGATTATTGTGTCATGAGTACCTAATTTATTCCACGGGTCTACTTTTCTGTTTCTTAACTAGTACCATGTAGTTTTGATAATTCCTGCTTTACAATACAAGTTAAGATCTGGTGTAGCTGGTCCACCTTCCCTAGCATTTCTTCTCCTTGGTTCCCTTAACATTCTGGAGCTTTTGTTCTTCCAGATGAATATTGATATTTTTTCTAGCTCCACAAAATAATTTTCAGATAGTTTGATTGTTTTGGCACTGAATAAGTAAATTAATTTGGGTAGAATTCTCATTTTTATTATATTGGCTTGGCTAACTCACAAGCAACTGATGTTTTTCCACTTGCTTAGATCTGACTTTATTTGTGTGACAAGTTTTGTAATTATGTTCATATAGTCCCTGGGTTTGTTTTGGCAAGTAGACTCCCAAATATTTTACAGTGTCTATTGCAGCTTTAAATGGGATGTCTCTTTCTAGTTCTTGCTGTTGGGCTTTGTTAGTAATATATAGAAATGTAGAGGATTTGTGTGGGTTGACTTTGTAACTTGCAGCTTTGCCTAAGTTATTTATTATTTTACTTTTTTTTTTACTTTTTTTCTATGGGATTGTCTAAATATATCACCATACTATCTGCAAAGAGTGATAACTTAGTTCCTTCTTTGCCTATTCTATTTCCTTCAATTTATTTTTCTTCTCTTATTACTATGGGTAACAGTTCTAGTAGCATGTTGCAAAATAGTGGTGATAATGGACATACTTGTTTCACCCCTGATCTTATTGGAAATGCATCTAGCTTATCATCATTGCATATAATGCTTGTTGAAGGTTTTAGGTAGATGCTGATTATTATTTTATGAAAAGTTCCATTTATTCCTATGTTCTCCAGTGTTTTTCATAGGAATGATTGTTATATTATGTGAAAAGCTTTTTCTTCATCTATTGAGATAATTATATGATTTCAGTTAGTTTTGTTGGTGATGTGACCAATAATGTTAATAGTTTTCTTAATATTTGACCAACCATGCTTTCCTGGTGTAAATCCTACAGGGTCATAATGTATTATTCTTGTGATTAGTTTCTGAAGTCTTTTTGCTAAAATCTTATTTAAATTTTTTGCATCTATATTCATTAGAGAAATTGGTCTATAATTTTCTTTCTCTTTTTTGGCACTTCCAGGTTTAGTTATCAAAACCATATTTGTATCATAAAAAGAATTTGGGAGGAGTCTTTCTTCCCCAATTTTCCCCAATAGTGTATATAGTATAGGAATTAACTGTTCTTTACATGTTTGATAGAGTTCACTTGCGAATCCATGTGGCGCTGGAGATTTTTTCCTAGGGAGTTCATTGATAACTTGTTCAATTTCTTCTTCTGGGATGGGGTAATTTAAGTATTCAACTTCGTCTTCTGTCAGTCTGGGCAATTTCTATCTTTTAAAATAATCGTTCAACTCATTTAGGTTGCTGAATTTATGGGCATACATTTGGGCAAAGTAATTTCTTCTTTGAATTTTTTCCTCATTGGAGTTGAGTTCACCCTTGTCATTTCTATTTTTAGTAATTTAGTTTGCTTCTGTCTTTATTTCAATCAAACTGACCAAAAATTTATCAATTTGATTGTTTTTTTCATAAAACCAACTCCCAATTTCATTTATTAGTTAAATATTTTTCTTAACTTCAATTTTATTAATCTCTCCTTTGGTTTTCAGTATTTCTAATTTGGTATTTGTTGAGGATTTTCAATTTGCTCTTTTTCGAGCTTTTTCAGCTGCATGCCCAATTTGTTGATCTCCTCTTTCTCTATTTTATTGATGTAGGCACTCAAGAGTATAAAACTTCACCCACGAACTGCTGCAGTATCTCATAAAATTTGGTAAATTGCCTCATTATTGTCGTTCTCTTGAATGAAGTTGTTGATTGTTTCTGTAATCTGTTGTTTAACCCACTCATTTCTTAGGATTAGATTGTTTAATTTCCAATTAGTTTTTGGTTTATGTTTCTATGGTCTTTGATTACATATAAGTTTTATTGCATTATGATCTGAGAAGAATGCATTGGTTGTCTCTGCCTTTCTGCACTGGATTGTGAAGTTTTTCTGGATGAGCACATGATCAGTTTTTGAATATATGCCATGTATGCTGAGAAAAAGGTATATTCCTTTCTACCCACTTTCAGTTTTCTCCAGAGATCTATCATATCTCCTTTAACCAGAGTGCTATTCACCTCCTTAACTTCTTTCTTATTTATTTTGAGATTAGATTTATCATGTTCAGAGACAGGGAGTTTGAGGTCTCCCACTAGTATAATTTTGCTGTCTGTTTCTTCCTGTTTCTCTCTTAACTTCTCCTCTAAGAATTTGGTTGCTATTCCACTTGGAGTATATATGTTTAGCAATGAAATTGCTTCCTTGTCTATGGTGACATTTAGGAGGATATAATTTCCTCCTTATCTCTTTTGATTAGATCTATTTTTGCTTTTGCTTTATGTGAGCTTAGGATTGCTTCCCTTGCTTTTTTTGTATCAGCTGAAGCACAATAAATTCTGTTCCAACCTTTTCATTTACTCTATGTGTATCTCCCCTTCTCAAATATGTTTCTTATAAACAGCATATTGTTGGATTATGGTTTTTAATCCATTCTACTATGCATTTCTGTTTTATGGGAATGTTCATTCCATTCACACTCACAGGTATGATTACTATATGTGCCTTTCCCTCCATCCGCTTTCCCCTTGTTTATGCTTCAAATTCTCCCTTCTCCCTTCCCCTCCCAAATAGAGTTTTAATTTTTGACCACTGCCTCCCTCAATCTTCTCTTCCTTCTTTCAGCCCCCCTCCCTTTTGATCCCCCTTTCCCTTACTACTTGTTTCCTCCTTTTTAGCCTCCATTCCCTTTTCTTTCTCCCTTTTCCTCCTATTGCCTATAGAGGTAGTTGTATTTCTATACTCAACTGAATTTGTTATGTCCTCCTTGAGTCCAACCAGATGATAGTACCTCTAAACAATACTCATCTTCCTCTCCTCTTTCCCTCTTCCATAATACATGTTTGTGCCACTTCTGTGGTGGAATTTGTCTGGTTTTTGCCTCCTCCTTTCAACATCCCCCATTACAATCCCATTGCACCAGTAAATCACATTTATTTTCATCATATCATTTAATTTATACCCATTCTATCTATGTATATCCATTTCACATTTCATAATAAATATGCAATTCTCAAGATTAACAAGTATCACCTTCCCTTATAGGAGGTAAACAGTTTGTGCATATGGTATAACAATTTTTTCCCTCTGTTTATCTTTTTATGCCTCTCTTGAGACCTTTGTTGCATGTATCATCTTTCCATATGTAGAAGTACACAATGTAACCTTATTGAGACTCATGATTTTTTTTAATTTTTATCTTTTTATACTTCTCTTGATTTTTGAATTTGAAAGTCAAATTTTCTATCTAACTGTTACTTTCATCAGGAATGCTTGAAAAACTTTGCCAAATTTCATTTTTATTTCCCTTAAAGAATTATAGTCAGTGTTGCTGCTATGTTATTGGAATCCCAGCTCTTCTGCCTTATTGAATATCATATTCTAAGCACTCTTCCCTTACTGCTAAATTTTGTGTGATCCTGACTGTGGCTCCTTTCTATATGAATAGGTTCTTTCTGACTCATTGTAGCATTTTGTCGTTGACCTGGCAAATCTGGAATTTTGCTATAATATAAACAACCTGGGAGTTTTCATTCTAGGATTTATTTCAAGTGCTGATAGGGGGATTCTTTAATTTTCTATTTTATTGCTTGGTTCTAGGATATCAAGACTCTTTTTGGAAAATGTCTTGAAGTATAATAACTTATTGTTTTAAATCATTGCTTTCAGGTAGTATAGCAATTTTTAATTTTTTTTCTCCTTGGTATATTTTCCAGGTCAAGTGTTTTTTCCAAAGACTTATTTCACATTTTCTTATATACATATTTTTAATGTTTTTTTATTTTGTTTATTGCTTCTGGATGCCTCATAGAGTCATTATTTCCACTCAAACAATTCTACATTTTAAGCATGTTTTTACATGTGCCTTGAACTATGATCCAGAAGAGGTTATAGTTCATGGATTTGCAAAACCAGCATCTCATGTTGTATCCAGTGCTCTCACCATGTAAGATGCACATTGTAATCACTTTCTGACAACATAGCAGTTGCTTCTGCTTCTGTAAATGCTACTTACTGTCATTACTGCTGTTTCATCTGAGTGGACTGCAAGCCAACTTCCTCCTTCATGTCAGGTATTTCTGTCAAAACTTCTATGTTGTCTTGTGCTCAAGGATTTTCAAATTTTGACCTTTTCTTGTCTTTACCACTTCTTAAAATTATTTGAAGAAAATGTTGGGAGAGCTCTGCTGAGTACTTTACTGCCATCTTGGCTCTACCCTCAATTTCCTGACAGTACTGAATCCTCCCTAAAACAGGTGCAAAATAAGAATCTCTATTTTCAAAATTTGCATTTAAGACATTATTAATAATAATAGCAAGTACAGAGATATATTTGAGATGAATTTATATAAAAAGAACTCACCAAAAGAATATCTTTGAAGGCATTATATTACATTTTGAAAACATAACAATGTAAAATTAGCTGACATTAAATTAATCAAATTCACATGATATAAAACCAATAATAAAAGCTAGTGCTTATATAATGTGCTATATACATAATACCTAACATCTACCTAGGTTTTGTATACTATGTGATCATTTACTGTGCTAATATTTTACAAGTATTATCCCATTTCATCTACACAAAGATCCTGAAGGATAGGTGCTACTATTATCCCATTTTTATAGTTGAGGATATAAAGATAAACCCATGTTAATTTACTTGCCCAATATCATTCACATTTTAAGTATTCAAGACTAGTTTTGAATTCAAGAACCTGAGTCACGTTCAGCATCATCAACTATGGCATTTGGCAATCTAAGATGCACAATATTTGTATATTTGATGATTGGTAACATTAAAAAAAAATCTTAAAAATAAATTAATCTAAAGCAATAATCCAAAAATCAAATATTTGGACTTAAAGCTGCACATAAATGTGCAGAATTTGTCTAAGTAAAGCTATAGAACTATAATGACTGAGTCATAAAGAGGACCTAAGAAACTGAAGGAATATTCATTGTACAAATTAAAAAGAAAACATGCAAATTAAGTAAAATAGAAAAAATGTATTCTTTCCTGAAATTATATATTTAATACAATAGCAACAAAAGTACCACGAGGTTTATTTTTTTTCAATTTCTAGATTAAACCATAATGAAATTTAACTGGAACAAAAAAATGGACAAGATCCTCAAAGTTCTAAAACGTAGAGTCTTGAAGTATCAAAAATGTGAAATCCACAGAAGAAGATATCTCCATACTGGTTGCCCCTCATCTCCCTTTTCTACTTTACTTTCTAACTTCCTTTTGTATGTTGTCTTCCCTCATTAGACTGTGAATTCCTTGAGGGATGGGACTGCATTTCTTTTTCCTAATTTCTATCTCCAGCACTTAGCACAGTGACTAGCACAAAGTAGATGCTGTAAAATGTTTATTGAGAAGATAGAGGAATAAGAAGGAAGTCACTCTCATCCTCCCTTATTAGCCTGTGAAAGTCCAGAAAATATCACTCCAGGAAAAACTCTGGAAGAGATGAGCCAGCAGAAATATTGCGTGCAGAAATCTTGAGGCCCAAGAAGCTTGGGGGATTAACAGGAAAGGCTGGGAATCTCAGAATCTACAGGATGGGAGACATCCCAGCAAGCTAGCAGAAAGTCCTACACAGCAAAAAAAGAAGGTGATCCTGATCCCCAGGTTGGTGGATCAGGCAATTGCCAACACCAGGGCCCCACTCCCAGTACCTCAGCACAGGCACAGGATCCTGTAGATACCAGTTCAAAGAATCACCACATGAACAGCAATACAAGGTTCTAAGACATCTCCAAAAGGTTCATAAAGGAAAATGCTACCCACATCCAGAGAAAGAATTATGGAATCTAAATTCAGATGGAGTGATATTATTTGTTCTTCCTCTTTTTGGTTTTTTGTTTCTTCTTTCTCATAGAATTAATTGCACTGGTTAGAATTCTTCTTTGCAACATGACTCATGTGAATATATATTTAGTGTAAATGTATATATAGAACCTATATCAGATTGCAAAGCTTCTTGAAGAGGAGGGACAGGAAGAAGGTGGAAAAATTTGAAACTCAAAAGCTTGTGGAACTAAACATTGCAAGCTAAAAATAAATAAATTAATTTTAAAAAGTTCATTAAAAAAGGAAGGAAAAAAACGTGAATTAGAAAGGAAGTCTTTAAAAAAGTAGAACCAACCAAAAAGAAGAGACAAGGAAACTCAGTAACGAACTAGAACTCCTTAAAAAGTAAAATGAGCCAAATGGACAAAATCTAATAGAAGAAAACAATTTGTTAAAAATTAGAATTGCGGTAAGAGTCAAGATGGCAGGATAGAAGCAGGGACTTGCTTCAGTTCTCACCCAGACCCCTCCAAATACCTGTAAAAGTGACTCTAAACAAATTCTAGAAATACAGAACGTGCAACATGATAGAGGCAAATAAATCTCCCTCCCTAGACAACCTGGAAGGTCAATAGGAAGGGCATATTTCACTGGGCTAGAAGTATAGCACAGTCTGACATAGACTGTGCCTTCATAGAAATGGCTGGAGCAGGTCTCAGGAAACAAAAACAATGGCAGCTGTGGCAGCTTCCGGACTTCTCAACCTACAAACATCAAATATAGCATAGAAGGTCAGTGGGAAAACTCTGTAGGACTAGGATGAAAGATGAGCATAGTCTGGCTGGCATCAGGTCCCAGCCCCGGAGTGGGGGAGGTGATCGTGGCATCAGTAACAATAGCAGCAAAAACTTCCAGAGCTCCTGGCCTACAGATAGTTGGGGATTGATCAACTAATACAAAAGCCCTGAAGACTGAAGCTGTACACACACTCCCACTCTCACTCACACTAGAAGCAGAATCCTACCTTGACAGAGTTACAAAGTCAAATATTTTACTAGGAAGATGTACAAGCAGTACAAAAACAGCTTCAGACTATAGAACTTTACTTTGGTGGCAAAGAAGTCTGTTTGTCAGCAAGGAAAGGATAGAAGGAAATGCCAAAGGATTATCAATGAAAAATGCTATCAATATCCAGAGAAAAAACTTTGGAATCAGAAAGCAGATGGAAGCTTACTATCTGCAATCATTTTCTTTGGTGGTTTTATTTTGTTTCTTCTTTCTTGTGATTGTCCCCAATAGTTCTAATTCTTCTTTACATTATCAGTAATGTGAAAATCAGTGTAATATAAATGCATAAGTAGATACTGTATCAGATTGCATGGCATCTTGTTGAGGGATGAAAGAAGGGCAAGTGGAGAAAATTCAAAACTCAAAATCTTGTGGAAGTGAAGGCTGAAAATTAAAAATAAATTAATTATATGAAAAAGCAAATAAACTGTTTATTGAATTGAATGCTGCTTAAAGTATTTACTTTTAAAACTATCTTATAGTAAACTTATGAAAATATATTGAGAAGTAGAGAAAAAATAATAGACATCAAAATAAATGCATACAAAAGATCAATTTTGATAAATAGAAGATAAAAATTAATGAAATGATTCATTACTGAACAACTGTACTTGCATAAAAAAATGTTGGTAATTTGGTGAGAAATGTCTTTAGACTCACACATTATACCATATTTCTCAATGAAGTCCATCTGGATGAGACATTCTTTCTAAAATTTAGAAATTTAGAAGAAATGAGATAATTGTTTTCACAACTGTGTAGAGAAGTTCTTTTTCTTTTGAACAGAAAAAAGGAATTATTTGGGTGGTCGGATACTCTTCACTACTTTAACAAAAAAATGCAAAAAGCAATATACTGAAAAGCAAAATAACTCATTTTAAAAAGTATTATAAGTAAATAACATAGGCCTCATACCTAAAATAAAGGAACCAATAAAAGTATGCTGAAAACTTTTACTTTTCAGTAGATAAAAGTTAAAAGTTGGGTTCAAGAAATTTTCAAAAATGAAAACAGAAATTCTTTTAGTCAACTTAAAATTGTCAAATTAATGACCAAAGAACCTCTAAAGTTTTAGCTAACACTTTGCATTCATAAGTTTTTTTAAAATGTTATACGTAATTATCCATGCTCGAAGAATTGTGGCAAAGAGAATGATGATGATGATGATGATGATGATGATGATGATGATGATGATGATGATTTATATATTTCCATTTTGTGCCAAGCATTGAGGCACTTCTCCAAATATTATCTCATTTGACCCTTACTACAATCTTGGCAAGGGTAATGACAATCAAAATAGGATCTTTTGTTGTTTGTGTTTTAGTATAATCAAGTGCCTGATTGAATCTTGCCTTTATGAATCATGAGTCTTTACTAAGAGTAAAGAATAGAAACTAGACTTTCTTTAAGTAGAAGCAGTACACTTACTCGCACTGTTAATACGATTAAAATCTTTCCTACTTATTGATAGACCTGATTAGGGGAGTCATTTTATAGAAGCCCTCTGACTTTGAAAACGCAGATGTCATATTTCACTCTCTGGTATGGTCAGAGAGTTGTACCTATTTGTTGAATTATGATGAGGCACAGGAAGCCATGCCTGTTGATTACTTTGGGGCTTGCTAACTGGAAGTATTTGTTTGTCCAGATGAGGACTCTGGGAAGCTGCTAACGAGTCTCCCTGTGTTGAAAACTCAAATGTTGTTCTTCCATCTCTGGTAATTATGGTTAGACAGTTGGAACTTTCTGTTGAATTCAGGCAAAGGAAGCCATGTCTGTTGACTCTTGATTTATCTGTATTTTCTTTGAATCTCAGGGTGCTGACTCCCCTGAATTAGGTGAATGACATGGGTATTTTGTTAAATGAATGGTATATGGGTTTTATTAAAGTGATTATTAACCCCTCAAAAGTTACCTTTCCTTTTATGAATGCAGATTTCAGAACCTGTGGTAGCAGGACCCCTGTGCATGCTGGGGTGCTTACCGATACAGGAAGTAGGATGATATTATCTTCAATTTATAGACAGGGAAAATGATGCAAATAATGGTTCAGTAATTTGTTGAGGGTTACAGAACTAGTAAATCACTAAAGTTGGATTTGAATTCAAGTCTTTTCTAACTCTAAACTCAACACTATCCACTGAGCCAAATAGCTGCCCAAATACTTATTTATGACTGCTTGATTTCCAAACCTGTAGGATCAATTTGGAGAGCAACCTATCAATAAAGTTAGATTAATAATAATAATAATTTAATAATAATAATAATAATTTAATAAATGTCCAGGTAATGACTGCATTATTTGGATTGTATTCATAAAACCTTACCAAAAGAATTTTTGGCAGTTTTTCCAAGCAGTGTTTTTCTTTTATGTTTTAATTTATTATTTATTCATGATTAATAATATTTTCAAATTTTGAATTCCAAATTCTCTCTTATTGCCTCCCACATCCTCCTCTGCTCACTGAGAAGACAATATCATGTAAATTATATGTAAATTATACATATGAAATCATGCAAAACATATTTCCATATCTTGCACATACACACACACACATTAAAGAAGCAAGAGGGGCAAAGTGAGAAACATACACTTCATCTTGCACTCTTTTTCAGTTCTTTCTTTGGATGTGGAGAGCATTTCTTCATCATGATGCCCTTGAAATTGTATCAGATTATTGTATTTACTAGAGTAGCCAAGTCTTTCAAAATTGATTATCATTACAATGGGCTGTTACAGTACACAGTTATCACCCAGTTATTCTCACTTCATTTTCATCAATTGATATAGACCTTGAAATTTAATTTAAATTTTTGAAACTATTTTTATCATTTTTAGCATGATATTTTATATCACAACCCTAAGTGACAACTTGTTCAGTCATTCATCAATTGATGGGTAGCCCCTAAATTTCCAATTTTTTGCTAATTCAGAGGGAACTGCTATAAATATTTTGTATGCAAAGACACTCAGTTTCTCTAAAGAATTTTGGAATTCATTGTGAGACACAGGTGACACTGGCACAGAACTATTCCGTGTGGTTTGCCCACATCAAAGAAAGTGCTGTGCTTTATGAACAAAGTAGAATTGTAGTAGATCAAAAGATACATGTCATATGCAGACTTAGTGACATCTCAATTCCAATGTTCACATGGAGTATATGTGCCCAATTTGTGTAGAGTCTTCCAAACTTGTATTGGTCTGATCAGCCATAGTTGGATATACTGTACCTTCATCCCAACAGAGTGTCATTTAGATACACTTTAAGTACAAAGGACAACCACTGTCTCGATTTTTGGATGTCATACTTTTAGTTTCCCTCCTATCAATTTAACAACTCATTCGAAATCTCCTTTGCTGCATCTTCATCCAGATCATACCCTCTCTGTCTTTTGGTCTCACACAGTGTTCTATCCTGGACCCCTTTCTCTACTTCCAGTATACTTCTTCAATTGATTAGTTTACATGACTTTAAATATGCCATCTCTACGATCACAGTTCTGAAATCTATGTATTCTGACTCAACGTCTCTACTGACCTCTGATCTCACCCCCCAAACACTTTTTTACACATCTTAAAATGAATATCCAATACATATTTTAAACTTATAATGTCCAAAATTAACCTTATTAACTTTCTCCCTGAAACATTACCCACTTTCACTCCCCTATTACTGTAGGAGTCAACATACTCAATCCCAAATTATTGATTGTTTCTATGATTTGTTCTTTCATTTATCCATTCCTTCGGATTAGATTATTTAGTTTCCAATTAAGTTTAGTCTATCTTTTCAAGGTCCTTCAGGCAGTATAAATTGTATTACATCATGTTTTAAAAGAATATGTTTAATATTCCTTGTTTTCTATATTTGGTTCTGAGATTTTTATGCCCTAAAATATTGTCAGCTTTTGTGTAGGTGCCATATACTGCTTAGACAAATGTATATTTCTCTCTTTCCTCATTCAATTTTCTCGAGTTCTAGCAAATCTAACTCTTCTAAAATTCTATTTATTCTTTCAATTTCTTTCTTTCTTTCTTCATCTCTTTCTTCTTGTATTCCTTCCTTCCTTCCTTCCTTCCTTCCTTCCTTCCTTCCTTCCTTCCTTCCTTCCTTCCTTCCTTCCTTCCTTTCTTCCTTTCTGTCTCTGTTTAGATTTATCTAGTTCTGAGAGGGGAAAGTTAAGCTTCCTCACTAGTAAAATTTTGCTATTTCCTCCCATAATTTATCTCATTTAGAAATTTGGGTTCTATACCATATCTAGTATATATGTCTAGTAGTGTTATTATTTCATTGCTATGGTACTTTGTAGTAAGATGTAGTTTCTTCCTTTTCTCTTTCAATTAGATCTGTTTTGTTTTGTTTTTTCTTTGAGATTGTAATAGCTACCCATGCTTTTTAAAAATTATACCTCAGGGGAAGCAAAGCATTTTACTTTACTCTTTATATTTCTGTTTCAAATGTATTTCTTATATAAAAAACCTACTGTAAATTTTTGTTTTTAATTCATTTTGCTATCTCTTTCCATTTCATGAGAGAGTTCATCCCATTCACAGTCCCTGTTTTGATTACTATGTATTTCTTTCCATTCTGTTTTTCCATTGTTTATCCTTTTTTCTCTCTTTTTTCACCCTTTCACCTCTCATCAGTGTTTTGCTTCAGACGTTCAACTCGCTCAATCTGCCCTCCCATTAATTATTCCTTCCTCTTTTCTGTTCCCCTCTCCTCCTACTTCATTATAGGGTAAGATAGATTTATGTACCCAGTAAAATATGTATGTTATTTCCTCTTTGAAACAATTCTGATGAGAACAAAATTCAAATAAGGCTAACCCCTCCTCTTTCCCTCTATTGTAATATGATTTTGTACCTCTTCAATTTACCTCATTTGAACTCTCCCCTCCCCCTTCTCTCAGTGAAATCTTCCTTCTCACCTTTTAACTTTTTTCTTATCCAGTCAAAGTCATCATATTTACATCTTTTGTCTATGTGCACTTCTTTTAGCTGCTCTAATGGAGGTACATTGATCAAGAGTTACAAGCATCATCTTCCCATGTAGAAATGTAAACCCTTTAACCTCATGGAACAATTTTTTTTTTCTGCTTCTCTTGAGTCATGTATTTGAAAACTAAATTTTCTGTCCAACTCTGATCTTTTCATTAAGGATGTTTTAAAATCTGGGGGAGGAGCCAAGACCGCAGAGTAGAAATATTCACATATGCTAGCTCTGAACTCACAAACCACAAATTTCCTGTAAAAAGAACTCCCCACAAATTCTGGAACAGTGGAACCCACGCAGAAATGGAGTGGAGGAGATTTCTGTTCTGGGGAGCCCTGAAAAAGCAGCACCAAAGGACCGTCGCACACAGGACAGTGAAGACCAGCCTTGCCCTTGCCATGCGGCCCAGAGAGGAGCAGATCGGACCAGGCTTCAGGGACAGAACCTCCGACAGCTGTGAAGGTCCCTCCACCCACCGGGACACAGGTCAGTGACAGAGCCTTCTGGGCTGGTCAAGAGGGGAGCGGGGGGGTCTCCATAACTCAGGCCCCATTGGTAGGGAGGAATACAGGCAGTGGTGTCCAGGAGCTTTCCGGGGAGGACAGAACCTCAGATCCATTACTGAAGATCTCTGCATAAACCCCCTGAGGGAAATGAGCCTGGGAGGCGGCCCTGCCCCCACCTGAGAACCTGAATTTAATCTTACCCTGAATAGCAGCCCCACCTAATGCTGAAAGCCTTGAGGTTGGGGAGCAGCATTTGAATCTCAGACACCAAGCACTAGCTGAGTGGATGTAGTCAGAGATGGAGAGGAATCTCAGAAGTCAAGTAACTGGCTGAGAAAATGCCATGAAAAGGGAAAAAAAAAATAAGACCATAGAGGGTTACTTTCTTGGTAAACAGACAATTCCTCCTTTCCTTTCTGATGAGGAAGAACAATGCTGACAATCAGGGAAAGACATAGAAGTTAAGGCCTCTATATCCCAAACATCCAAAACAGATATCCAATGAGCTCAGGCCATGGAAGAGCTCAAAAAGGATTTTGAAAATCAAGTTAGACAGGTGGAGGACAAACTGGGAAGAGAAATGAGAGAGATTCAAGAAAAGTATGAAAAACGGGTCAATATCTTGCTAAAGGAGACCCAAAAAAATGCTGAAGAAAACAACACCTTGAAAAAGAGGCTAACTCAATTGGCAAAAGAGGTTCAAAAAGCCAATGAGGAAAAAAAAATGCTTTCAAAAGCAGAATTAGCCAAATGGAAAAAGAGGTTCAAAAGCTCACTGAAGAAAGCAGTTCTCTCAAAATTAGAATGGAACAGATGGAGGCTAATGACTTTCTGAGAAACCAAGAAATCACAAAACAAAACCAAAAAATGAAAAAATGGAAGAAAATGTGAAATATATCATGGGAAAAACAACTAACCTGGAAAATAGATCCAGGAGAGACAATTTAAAAATTATGGGACTACCTTAAAGCCATGATCAAAAAAAGAGCCTAGACATCATATTTCATGAAATTATCAAGGAAAACTGCCCTGATAATCTAGAACCAGATGGGAAAATAAGTATTCAAGGAATCCACTGATCACCACCTGAAAGAGATACAAAAAGAGAAACTCCTAGGAACATTGTGGCCAAATTCCCGAATTCCCAGGCCAAGGAGAAAATATTCCAAGCAACTAGAAGGAAATAATTCCAGTACTGTGAAAATACAATCAGAATAACACAAGATCTAGCAGCTTCTACATTAAGGGATTGAATGTTGTGGAATAGGATATTCCAGAAGTCAAAGGAACTAGGACTCAAACCAAAAATCACCTACCCAGCAAAACTGAGTATAATACTTCAGGGGAAAATATGGTCTTTCAATGAAATCAAGGACTTTCAAGCATTCTTGATGAAAAGATCAGAGCTGAAAAGAAAATTTGACTTTCAAACACAAGAATGAGAAGAAGCATGAAAAAGCAAACAGCAAAGAGAAGTCATAAGGGACTTACCAAAGGTGAACTGTTTACATTCCTACATGGAAAGACAATATTTGTAACTCTTAAAACTTTTCTGTATCTGGGTAATTGGTGGGGCTACACACACACATGTACACGCATGCATGCACACACACACATACACACATGCATGCACACACAGAGACAGAGAGCACAGAGTGAATTGAATAGGATGGGACCATATCTTAAAAGAAATTAAGGCAAACAATGAGAGAGAAATGTAGTGGGAGGAGAGAGAGTGAAATGGAATGGGGTAAATTATCTCTCATTCAAGAGGCAAGCAGGAGACTTTTTAGTGGAGGGGAAAAGAGGAGAGCTGAGGAAAAAAAAACCATGAAGTTTACTCTCATCACAATCGACTGAAGCAAGGAATAAAATACACACTCATTTTGGTATGAAAACCTATCTTATAATACAGGAAAGTGGGGGAGAAGGAGATAAGGAAGGGGGGATGATGGAAGGGAGGGCAATGGGAGGAGGGAGCAATTTGAAGTCAACACTCAGGGAGGGACAGGATCAAAAGAGAGAATGGAAACAATGGGGGTCAGGATAGGATGGAGGGAAATAGAGTTTGTCTTACACAACACGACTGTTATAGAATTCATTTGCAAAACTACACAGATAGGGCCTATATTGAATTGCCTGCCTTCCCAAAGGGAACGAGTGGGGAGGGAGGGATGGGAAGAATTTGGAACTCAAAGTTTTAGGAACAACTGTTGAGTATTGTTCTTGCTACTCGGAAATAAGAAATACAGTTAATGGGGAATAGAAAGTCATCTGGCCCTACAGGACAAAAGAGAAGATGGGGACAAAAGAAGGGAGGGGTGATAGAAGAGAGGGCAGATTGGTGATAGGGAAAATTAGAATGCTCGGTGTATTGGGTTGGGGGGAGGGGATAAATCGGAAGAAAATTTGGAACCCAAAATTTTGTGAAAGTGAATGTAAAAAGTTATATAAATAAATTTATATTTTTTAAAAAAGAATGTTTTAAAATCTCTTGCTTCTTTGAATACTATTTCCTCCCCTGAAAGATTATACTTCCTTGTGCTTTGTGCTTGATGATTGATTTTTTGGTCGTAAGCCAAGCTCCTTTGCTTTCCACAATATTTTGTTCCAAGGTTTATCATCTTTTAATCCAGAAGGTGCTAAACTCTGTGTACACCTGACTGTGACTCCTTCATACTAAAATTGTTTCTTTCCGGTCACTGTGGATTTTTTCTTTTCATTCGGTTGTATGTATTTTTAAGGATTTTTTTCTTTCAGTCAAATTTTTGTCCTTTTTCCAAGTTATTCTCTCTCTCCTACCTCTCCTTCCACCCTAATTTTTCTTCTAACTCTCTTATTTAACTTTTATAATCATTTTAAAACTTTTCTACAAAGGCTTTTTGGCCTTGAGACCAATTCATCTTCCCTTATGAGATTATTTCTTCACTTAGATTTTATATCTCTTTTTCCATTTTATCAATTCCACTTTTTTAAAATATTTGTTTTCTTAAGTGAATTTTTGTACATTTTAAAAATATTTTTATACTTCCTTTATCAAACTGTTGTCTCTTTTTTCAGCATTCTCTTGCATTACTCATTTTTTCTTATGCCTTTCTTATTTGATTTTTGAAATGCTTTTTTAATCTCTTCCTGGAAGAATTGCTTGAGTCTGAGGCAAATTCATATTTCTTTTTAAGACTTTGCAAGCAGATGTTTTGACATTGTTGTCCTCTTCTGTGGTTTTATTTTGATCTTCCTTGTTGCCAAAGTACTTTTGTATGGTCTGGACATTTTTGTTTGGTTGCATTTTTTTGTTCAGTTTTCAGCTTATTTGATGACTTTTAAAGTTAAGTTCTGCTTCTGGGGGACAACGGACACTGCTCCAAGCTTATTCTACTGGGGTCTATGGCCCTAGTCATTGACTTGCTGAATAAGTGACTCTATGTAATGTGATGCCCAGACTTGCCTGGTCTGGACACCAGCTTATTTCACTGGGGCCAGGAGCCTCACATGTATCCTACTGTGCTGCTAGCTTCCTGAGGCTGCATCATAGGGTCTCAGTTGCTTATAGGTTCTGGGGCTAGGGGTATCTGTGGTTTTCACCTCTTACAATGGGCTTTGGTCCTTTTTAACTGAAATGAGACAGGCTTTTGTAGTCCTCAATTGTCTTGAACTGAAAAATTCTTTCACTCTGTCCTTTTATATGTTATGTGACTCCAGTATTCATTTTAAGACGTGTTTATAAAGTTATTTTGAGGGAAACTGGGGCGAGTTCAGACAACTTCAGGCCTTTTCTCTACCACCTTTGTCAAAAATAATAATTTTAAAATGTTGTAATTCTTATTCTTTGAAGCCAGTGTTTCAAAGGGTACATGATTTGCATCATACCTAAAAGTTTCTAGGGGGTTAATATTTTAAAGACTCTCTCTGGGTTGCAGCTTTTTTCTATGCTTTATCTCTATAATAATAATGCTATGATTTTTAGGTTCCAATGTAAATACTTCTGGTAGGCAGTTGAGAACTCCATACTTGGATAGATATATACATATTCATGAGGTTTGACATCTGTCACATTTCATATTTATGAGTTTGTTCTGATGTAAAAGTTATTGAGAGGGGTCAGGAAGAAAAGTACTGCACATTCGAAAAAAAAAAAAAAAAACACCAAGCAAATGGTCCAAAACTCATTTGCAATAAGTAATAGAATGACCTATCATTAATCATATTTAAATAACAACAGTAAGAGAAATTTGAAAAAAATGGAAAGATTTCAACTTTGAATCAGTAGTCAATCAACACACACACACATATATTTATGTAATTTCTCAAACATCTATTACTGCATGTCGATTATGCTTCAGGATATTCAAATAAAAATAAGTCAAAGTTCTCATATTCAAGGAACTTGCAGCATTTTTGTAAGATTTTCATAAGACTACACACAAACACACACACACATACACACACACCTCACAATATACCTTATTTGTTCATCCTTTCTTTTCAAAGAAGAATAATGACATTATAGTGTAGTATTTTGACTTGTATGTGAATTGCTTATAAGTGAGAGACAGTTACTCAAATTCATCAGCCTCACTGTTTGTTCTAGAATCATGAAAGTCCAGTGACAAAAGTCAAGATGTCTCATGATGATCTGGACTGCAGTGGATTATGATGGTGAATTTGATGACTGACCAAGCTCTAAGCACTACACAGCACTTGCTTTAGTGATTTTCAAGGCCAATGGAGTAAATTTTTCTCACTCACCCATTCAGCCAGAAGAAGTCCTCACATGCTAACTCATCAAGGGGTTTCAAATCTGTTGGTTGTCCTCAACCTGACTTGGCCCGTATGCTGCTATGGTTTTTCTAGGATGTGGCTGCTTGGAACCACAGGTGAGAGTTGGTATCAGGTAGACACAGGAAAGTAGATGAACAGTACTGAGTGGGATTCATCTAACCCTTACATGAGAGATGCTAGTCACCCTTAAGATTATTAAAGCTAAGTTACTTCAATATAACTTGATGGCAACAAAGCAAAGGATACTAGAAAGACATGAGCTAGCCTATGATATAGTCAACAACACTGATCTCTTTTAGCCACCGAAGACATGGACTGTTTTTCAAGGACTTCAAACCGATCTGAATTATTCCCCACCCTCATTACCCCCAAAATAACCAAAAACTCCTGAACAACAACTGAGAATGTATCTTTTACTATCTATTCAAGTGAAAATAAAATCATCAATCTATACTAGGGTAACTGTAATCCAATGTACCTATGAGATGTAATCATTATCAGAGTGTGAATCTGAGTTGTTTCAAGTATTTTGGTGAAAAATGGACCTACTTCTTTGTTCTCTCCCTGCCCCCGCCCCCGCCCCCCTCCTGTCTGTCTTTTTTCACACCTCAGACTCAAAGGGCCTTTGATTATTCAAATCCCTCAAAGAATGAATCCATAAATACATATAATTCAGTGGAAAACAATATAGAAACAGTAAGAGAGCAACAAATTAAATAATTAATGCCACCAGAGTTTTACTTCATTTTTGGTTATGCATCTTAAGAAATGTTTTAGGGGGGCGGAGCCAAGATGACAGAGTAGAAGGACGCACGTTTACAAGCTCCAACCCACAGCCCATAGAATTAATGTAAAAAGAGATCCGCATAAATTCTGGATCACTGAAAGGTGTGCAGAACCAGAGTGAAAGAGATTTCCATGCCAGAGAGCCCTGGAGACCCGTCCCCAGGGTCCGTCGCACCCTGGAAAGTGGACCCCACCCCAGCACAGCCCTGGCCAAGGCCCCAGAGAAGCTGACCCAAGCAGGCTTCAGGGATGGAAGCTCCGGCAGCCGGGAAAGTCCCTCCACCCACAGAAGCTACAGGTCAGTGAGAGAGACGGCTGGCTGGCTGAGGGGAGTGGGGTGTCTTCGTGACTCGCCCCCCTTGGAAGGAAGCGGCGGCAGCAGAGACGGGGCCAGGAAGAGGCGGACACATAGGCGGGGGTGGCGGTGGAGGCAACTGGCGGAGGCAGGGGTGGCTGCGGCCAGGCACTCCCCCAGCAGCTGGCAGGATCTTCATTACTGAAAGTCTCTACATAAACAACCTGAGGGAGCTGAGCCTGGGAGACGGCCCTGCCCCCCCCCTGCTCCAGTATTGAAGGCCTCTGCATAAAGCCCCCGAAGGAACTGAGCCTGGGAGGTGCCCCCCCCATCCACTCTGATCCTGAAGGTCTCTACATAAAGCCCCTGAGGGAGCTGAGCCTGGAAGGCAGCCCTGCCCCCACCCCAGCAACAGAACTAAAGTTCACATTGATTAGAGGCTGGCAGTGGGGAAAGTCATTTGAATCTCAGACCCCAAGCACTAGCTGGGAGGATCTAGGCGGAGGTGGACAGGAATGTCAGAAGTCAAGTAACTGGCTGGGAAAATGCCTAGAAAAGGGAAGAAAAATAAGACTATAGAGAGTTTTTTCCAACATATGCAAATAAGCCCAACATTCGGATCTGATGATGAGGACGTATTCTTGCAATCAGGGAAAGACGTGGAGGGCGGGGCCTCGGTACCCCAGACACCCAAGGGGGGTGTCGGGTGGGCTCAGGCCTTGGAAGAGCTCAAAAGGGATTTTGAAAAGCAAGTTAGACAGGTGAAGGAAAAATTAGGAAGAGAAATGAGAGAGATGCAAGAAAAGTATGAAAAACGGGTTAAGTATGAAAAACCTTGGTTAAGGAGACGCAAAAAAATGCTGAAGAAAATAATACCTTGAAGAATAGGCTCATTCAATTGGCAAAAGAGGTTCAAAAAGCCAATGAGGAGAAGAACGCTTTCAAAAGCAGAATTAGCCAAATGAAAAAAGAGGTTCAAAAGCTCGCTGAATTTAATAGTTCTCTCAAAATTAGAATGGAACAGATGGAGTCTAATGACTTTACGAGAAACCAAGAAATAACCAAACAAAACCAAGAGAATGAAAAAATGGAAGAGAATGTCAAATATCTCATGGAAAAAACAACTGACCTAGAAAATAGATCCAGGAGAGGCAAATTAAAAATTATGGGACTACCTGAAAGTCATGATCAAAAAAAGAGCCTAGACATCATCTTCCATGAAATTATCAAGGAAAACTGCCCTGATATTCTAGAACCAGAGGGCAAAATAAATATTGAAGGAGTCCACCGATCACCACCTGAAAGATATCCAAAAAGAGAAACTGCTAGGAACATTGTGGCCAAATTCCAGAACTCCCAGATCAAGGAGAAAATATTGCAAGCAGCTAGAAAGAAACAATTCCAGTACTGTGGAAATACAATCAGGATAACCCAAGATCTAGCAGCTTCTACATTAAGGGATCGAAGGGCGTGGAATAGGATATTCCAGAAGGCAAAGGAACTAGGACTCAAACCAAGAATCACCTACCCAGCTAAACTGAGTATAATACTTCAGGGGAAAATATAGTCTTTCAATGAAACAGAGGACTTTCAATCATTCTTGATGAAAAGACCAGAGCTGAAAAGAAAATTTGACTTTCAAACACAAGAATGAGAAGAAGCATGAAAAAGTAAACAGCAAAGAGAAGTCTCAAGGGACTTACCAGAAGTGAACTGTTTACATTCCTACATGGAAAGACAATATTAGTAACTCTTATCTGGGTAGTTGGTGGGACCACACACATACATGTACATGCATGCACGCACACACATACATACATGCACACACACAGAGACAGAGAGCACAGAGTGAATTGAATAGGATGGGACCATAGCTGCAAAGAAATTAAGGTAAATGGTGAGAGAGATATGTAGTGGGAGGAAAGAGGGTGAAATGGAATGGGGTAATTATATGTCATTTAAGAGGCAAGTAGGAGACTTTTTAGTGGAGGGAAAAAGAGGAGAGCTGAGAAAAAAAAAAAACAATTAGTTTACCCTCATCACATTTGACTAAAGGAAGGAATAAAATGCACACTCATTTTGGTATGAAAACCTATCTTACAGTATAGGAAAGTGGGGGAGAAGGAGATAAGCAAGGGGGGGGGATGATGGAAGGGAGGGCAAAGGGAGGAGGGAGCAATTTGAAGTCCACACTTGGGGAGGGACAGGATCAAAAGACAGAAGAGAAACAATGAGGGGCAGGGTAGGATGGAGTGTAATTCAGTTAGTCTTACACAGCACGACTATCAGGGAAGTCATTTGCAAAATTACACAGATACGGCCTATATTGAATTGCCTGCCTTCCCAAAGGAAAGGGGTGTGGAGGGAGGGATGGGGAGAATTTGAAACTCAAAGTTTTTGCAACAACTGTTTAGTATTGCTGTTGCTACTAGGAAAGAAGACATACAGTTAATGAGGAATAGAAAGTCATCTGGCCCTACAGGAGAAAAGAGAAGAAGGAGACAAGAGAAGGGAGGGATGACAGAAGAGAGGGCAGATTGGAGATAGGGAAAATTTGATGCTTGGCGTATTGGGGTGGGGGAGGGGAGAAAAGGGGAGAAAATTTGGAACCCAAAATTTTTTGAAAATGAATGTAAAAAGTAAAATAAATAAAAATTAAAGGAAGAAATGTTTTAAAGGTAGATAATACTAAAGAACCTGTATTAAAAGTTGTATAAAAATTAGAAAGATAATTTTAGATTATCTTTATTTGAAGGTTCATCCACAAACAGAGAAAAGTAAAACTATTAAACTGTGGAAAAATTAGGAAAGATAGAAAAGGGAAGGATAGAAGGAGGAAAGAAAAAAGGAAGAAAAAAGAAATATTAAAAATAATAAAGGAAGAATGGAAGTATGGAAGAAATGGAGGGAAGAAGAAAGAAAAAAGAGGACAGAAAGAAGGAAAGCAGAAAAATTAGGATGGATGGAAATGCACAGTGATCATAACTATGAATGTAAATAAGAAGAACTCACTCACAAAATGGAAGTGGGTAGCAGAATGGATAAGGAACCAGAACCCAACATTGTGACTTTTATTTTTCTACAATAAACACATGAACTAGACAAGTCAGAGTTAAAATAAATGGCTGCAATAGATTTTACTCTGGTTCAATTGAAATAGAAAAGGAAGTGGTACCATTCATTATTTGAGATGGAAAATAAATCAAAATATATCTAATTTAAAAGGACAATCAGGGCAAATGCATATTTTTAAATGGTACAACACAACGTGAAATAATATCAAAAACGTTTAAAGTACTTGGTTTTTTTTATTTTTTTCTTTAGAGTGGCCTAATTTCTCAGACACATAGAGCACTGAATCAAAATTATAAAAATAAAAGCCATTCCCCTATTCATAAAGCATTAAAGGGTATAAGCAGGCAGTATCTAGAGGAACACATCAAATATATCTAAAGTCATGTTAAAAGGTTCTCTAAATCACTATTGACTAGAGAAATTAAAATTTAATACTCTGAGGTACCAAACCTCTCAAACCTATTAGAAATGAGAAACATTGGAGGAAATGAGGGGAAATAGGAATGCTAATAAACAATTTTAAAGCTGTAAACCGTTAAAACCATCTTGGAAAACAGTTTGCAACTATAAGCAAAGGGCTATAAATCTGTGCATTCACTTTGACTCACCAAGACCATTGTTTGAGCTATATACCCCAAAGTGATAAGAGAAACAGCAAAAGGACTTACATACATACAACTGTTTATAACAGCTCTTTTTTGTGGTGGTAAAGAACTGGAAATTGATTGGGATGCCCATCAGTTGGATAAGGGCTGAATAAGTGGTATATAATTTCGCTGGAGTACTATTGTCCTGTACGAATGGTGATGGGAATGGTATCAGATTAACATTGGAGGACCTTCATGATTTGATAAAACTGAAAGTGTCAGAATGACAAAATTATTGGTCACAGCAAGAGCAATAATATAATGTTGATAGAGTGTGAAAGACTTCGTTATTCTGATTTCTGCCACAATTTAAGATGATTCCAAAGAAATCATGATTAAAATTATATCCATAGATATCTGATAAACTCAGTAAATTTTACATAGAATTTTCTCCTTTTTCTTTGGATTAGTTTTTGTTATATAGCTAATATATCCCTACTAGTTCTTCATTTATTAATATGTGTAATTCATTTCATACTGCTTGCATTGTAAGTGGCTGTGGAAAGGCCTGAAGTCAGGGACAGAAACAGCAATTTACAATTAAAAAAATAAATTATAAAATAATTGATCAATTTAAAAGTTTAAAAAAGACAAGTATAGTGTAGGCTCTTTTTTTTTCTAGCACAGTTGTCAGGTGGTGCAAATCTTTTTTTCTTTATATTTATTTATTTATTTAACTTTTTACATTCATTTTCAAAAAATTTTGGGTTCAAAATTTTCTCCCCATTTATCCCCTCCCCCCATCCCAACACACCAAGCATTCTAATTTTCCCTATCACCAATCTGCCCTTTCTTCTATCATCCCTCCCTTCTTTTGTCCCCATCTTCTCTTTTGTCCTGTAGGACCAGATGACTTTCTATTCCCCATTAACTGTATTTCTTATTTCCTAAGCAAGAACAATACTCTACAATTGTTCCTAAAACATTGAGTTCCAAATTATCCCCATCCCTCCCTCCCCACCCATTCCCTTTGGGAAGGCAGGCAATTCAATATAGGTCATATCTGTGTGGTTTTACAAATGACTTCAATAACAGTCATGTTGTATAAGACTAACTGTATTTCCCTCCATCCTATTCTGCCCCCCCATTTTTTCTATTCTGTCTTTTGCTCCTGTCCCTCCCAAGAATATTGGCCTCAAATTGCTCCCTACTTCCATTGCCCTACTTTCCATCATCCCTCCCTCCCTCCCTATCTCCTTCTTACCCATTTTTCTGTACTGTAAGATAGGTTGTCATACCAAAATGAGTGTGCATTTTACTCCTTCCTTTAGTCGAATGTGATGAGAGAAAACTTCATGTTTTTTTCTCAGCTCTCCTCTTTTTTCCTCCACTAAAAAGTTTCCTGCTTGTCTCTTGAATGAGATATAACTAACCCCATTCCACTTCACCCTCTCTCCTCCCACTACATTTCTCTCAAACCATTTACCTTAATTTCTTTTAAGATATGATCCCATCCTATTTAATTCACTCTGTGCTCTCTGTCTCTGTGTGGGCGTGCATGTGTGTATGCCTGTGTGTGCATTAACATGTGTACATTTGTGTGTGTGTATGTACGTCTGTGGTGGTACCCACCAGGTACTAAAACATTTTAAGAGTTACAAATATTATCTTTCCATGTAGGAATGTAAACAGTTCACCTTTGGTAAGTCCCTTATGACTTCCCTTTGCGGTTTACTTTTTCATGTTTCTTCTCATTCTTGTGTTTGAAAGTCAAATTTTCTTTTCAGCTCTGCTCTTTTCATCAAGAATGCTTGATAGTCCTCAATTTCATTGAAAGACCATATTTTCCCCTGAAGTATTATACTCAGTTTTGCTGGGTAGGTGATTCTTTGTTTGAGTCCTAGTTCCTTTGACTTCTGGAATATCCTATTCCACAACATTCAAGCCCTTAATGTAGAAGCTGCTAGATCTTGTGTTATCCTGATTGTATTTCCACAATACTGGAATTGTTTCTTTCCAGCTGCTTGCAATATTTTCTCCTTGACCTCGGAACTCTGGATTTTGGCCACAATGTTCCTAGGAGTTTCTCTTTTTGGATCTATTTCAGGCGGTGATTGGTGGATTCCTTCAATACTTATTTTGCCCTATGGTTCTAAAATATCTGGGCAGTTTTCCTTGATAATTTTATGAAAGATGATGTCTAGGCTCTTTTTTCATCATGGCTTTAAGTTAGTCCCATGATTTTTAAATTGTCTCCCCTGGATTTATTTTCCAGGTCAGTTGTTTTTCCAATGAGATATTTCACATTCTCTTCCATTTTTTCATTCTTTTGGTTTTGTTTTATGATTTCTTGGTTTCTCAGAAAGTCATTAGACTCCATCTGTTCCATTCTAATCTTGAGAGAATTATTTTCTTCAGTGAGCTTTTGAACCTCTTTTTCCATTTGGTTAGTTTTACTTTTGAAAGCATTCTTCTCCTTGTTGGCTTTTTGAACATCTTTTGCCATTTGAGTTAGCCTGTTTTTCAAGGTGTTATTTTCTTCAGCATTTTTTTGGGTCTCCTTTAGCAAGATATTGACCCGTTTTTCATGCTTTTCTTACATCTCTCTCATTTCTTTTCCCAGTTTTTCCTCCACCTGTCTAACTTGATTTTCAAAATTCTTTTTGAGCTCTTCCATGTCCTCACCCCACCGGACATCCACCTTGGATGTCTGGGATAGAGAGGCCCCGACCTCCACTTCTTTCTCTGATGGCAAGCATTGTACTTTGTCATCAGAAATGAAGGGAGGGGAGGTGGAGCCAAGATGGTGGAGTAGAAAAACTCACGTATGCTAGCTCCGAACCTACAGCCCATATATTTCCTGCAAGAAGAACTCCCCACAAATTCTGGATCACTGCAAGGCGCACAGAAACACAGTGGAAAAGATTTCCATTCCAGAGAGCCCTGGAGAGCCATGCCAGGGTCTGTTGCATCCGGGAAAGCGGAGTCCACCCTTGCTCTGCCCTGGCCATGTGGGCCAGAGGAGCAGATCCGAGCAGGGTTCACGGAGGGACCCTCTGGCGGCCGGGAGGGTCCCTCCGCACACAGAAGCTACAGGTCAGTTAGAGAGATGTCTGATCTGAGCGAGAGGGCAGCGGGCTGTCTCTGTGGCTTGGGGCCCCTCGGCAGGAAGCAGCGGAGGCAGAGGTAGGGGCAGTGGCAGAGGCAGGTGCGGCGGCCCGGGACAGCAGGCAGAAGCTCAGGTCTCTGCGTAAACCCCCTGAGGGAACTGAGCTTAGCAGACTGCTCTGCCCCCACCCGAGCACCAGAACTGAAGCTCAAATTGAATAGCATTCATGCCCGCTGTGGAAAGGCCATTTGAATCTCAGACCCCAATCACTAGCTGGGTGGATCTAGGCAGGGGTGGACAGGAATCTGAGTATTCAAGTAACTGGCTGGGAAAATGCCCAGAAAAAGGAAGCAAAATAAGACCATAGAGAGCTACTTTGAGGGAATGCAAATGTTCCTACCTTTCAGTTCTGATGACGAGGAAATATTCTTACCATCAGGAAAGACATGGAAGTCGGGGCCTCTGTATCCCAGACATCCCAGGTGGATGTCCTGTGGGCTCAGGCCTTGGAAGAGCTCAAAAAGTATTTTGAAAAGCAAGTTAGGCAGGTGGAGGAAAAACTGGGAAGAGAAATGAGAGAGATGTAAGAAAAGCATGAGAAACGGGTCAATATCTTGCTAAAGGAGACCCCAAAAAAATGCTGAAGAAAATAACACCTTGAAAAATAGGCTCACTCAATTGGCAAAAGAGGTCAAAAAGTCAATGAAGAGAAGAATGCTTCCAAAAGCAGAATTAGCCAAATGGAAAAAGAGATTGAAAAGCTCACTGAAGAGAATAGTTCTCTCAAAATTAGAATGGAACAAATGGAGTCTAATGACTTTCTGGGAAACCAAGAAATCACAAAACAAAACCAAGTCAATGAAGAAATGGCAGAGAATGTGAAATAGCTCATTGGAAAAACAACTGACCTGGAAAATAGATCCAGGGGAGACAATTTAAAAATCATGGGACTAACTGAAAGCCATGATCAAAAAAAGAGCCTAGACATCATCTTTCATGAAATTATCAAGGAAAACTTCCCTGTATTCTAGAACCAGAGGGCAAAATAAGCATTGAAGGAGTCCACCGATCACCACCTGAAAGAGATCCAAAAAGAGAAACTCCTAGGAACATTGTGGCCCAATTCCAGAAATCCCAGATCAAGGAGAAAATACTGCAAGCAGCTAGAAAGAAACAATTCCAGTATTGTGGAAATACAATCAGGATAACTCAAGATCTAGCAGCTTCTACATTAAGGGATCGAAGGGCATGGAATAGGATATTCCAGAGGTCAAAGGAACTAGGACTGAAACGAAGAATCACACATGTACTCGCATACACACATACATATATGCATGCACATACAGAGACAGAGAGGACAGAGTAAATTGAATAGGATGGAACCATATCTTAAAACAAATTAAGGTAAATGGTGAGAGAGAAATTTAGGGGGAGGAAAGAGGGTGAAATGGAATGGGGTAAGTAATATCTCATTCAAGAGGAAAGCATGAGACTTTTTTAGTGGAAGGAAAAAGAGGAAAGCTGAGAAAAAAAAAAACAAGAAGGTTACCCTCATCACATTCGACTAAAGGAAGGAATAAAATGCACACTCATTTTGGTATGAAAACCTATCTTACAAAACAGGAAAGTGAGGGAGAAAGAAATAAGCAAAGGGGGGGATGATGGAAGGGAGGGCAATGGGAGGAGGGAGCAATTTGAAGTCAACACTCTTGGGTAGGGACAGGATCAAAAGACAGAATAGAAACAATGAGGGTCAGGATAGGATCGAGGGAAATACAGTTAGTCTTATACAACACGACTATTATCGAAGTTATTTGCAAAACTACCCAGATATTGCCTATTTTGAATTGCCTGCCTTCCCAAAGGGATTGAGTGGGGAGGGAGGGATGGGAAGAATTTGGAACTCAAAGTTTTAGGAACAACTGTTTAGTATTGTTGTTGCTACTAGGAAATAAGTAATACAGTTAATGGGGAATAGAAATTCATCTGGCCCTACAGGACAAAAGAGAAGATGGGGACAAGAGAAGGGAGGAATGATAGAAGAGAGAGCAGATTGGTGATAGGGAAAATTAGAATGCTCGGTGTATTTGGCTGGGGGAAGGGGATAAAAGGGGAGAAAATTTGGGACCCAAAATTTTGTGAAAATGAATGTAAAAAGTTAAATAAATAAATTTTTATTTAAAAAAAATAAGGGAATAACGAACATCTCTTCCCCAAGAAAGTAGCTCTCTATGTTCTTATTTTGCTTCCTTTTTCTGGGCATTTTCCCAGCCAGTTACTTGACTTCTGAGATTCCTCTGCACCTCCGCCTAGAACCGCCCAGCTAGTGCTTGGGGTCTGAGATTCAAATGGGCTTTCCGCAGCAGGTGAGGCTGCTATTCAATGTGAGCTTAAGTTCTGTTGCTGTGGTGGGGGCAGGGCTGCCCCTCAGACTCAGTTCCCTCAGGGGCTTTATGCAGAGACCTTCAGTAATGGAGCGGGTGGGGCAGGGCCGCCTCCCAGGCTTAGCTCCCTCAGGGGCTTTATGCAGAGACCTGAACTTCTGCCTGCCTGCTCAGGGAGTCCCTGGCCGCTGCTACTTCTGCCACTGCCTCTGGCACTGCCTCTGCCACTCCCTCTGCTGCTGCCTCCCAAGGGGGTACCGAGCCACAGAGACACCCTGCTCCCCTCTTGGTCAGCTCAGATGTCTCTCTCACTGACCTGTAGCACCTATGGGCGGTGGGACCTTCCTGGCCGCCAGAGGTTCTGTCCCTGAAGCCTGCTCGGATCTGCTTCTCTGGGGCCGCGGCCAGGGCAGCACTGGGGTGGGCTCCGCTTTCCAGGGTGTGACAGACCCCTGGGGATGGTTCTCCAGGGCTCTCTGGAATGGAAATCTCTTCCAATGTGTTTCTGTGTGCCTTGCAGTGATCCAGAATTCGTGGAAATTTCTTCTTGCAGGAAATATATGGGCTGTGGATTCGGAGCTAGCATACGTGAGTCTTTCTACTCCGCCATCTTGGCAGGTAGTGCAATTTTTAAATTGCCTGTTCTCCATCTCCTTTTAAGGCAAGTTTTTTTGATGAAATATTTCGTATTTTCTTTTATTTTTCATTCTTCTAACTTACACAAAAATTCTGATGTCTTCTAGTTTTAACAACTTTCACTGGCCCAATTCTAATTTTCATGAATTATTTTCTTCCATGAGTCTTTTTTCTCTTATTCCATTAGGCCAATTCTGATTTTTAAAGGAGTCATTTTCATCAATTCTGTGATCCTCTGTATGTCTTGTTTATTGTTAAATTCTTCCTTGACCCAAAGATCTGAAAGGTAAAACTTTGTATGTTGCCCCAATTTACTTAAGATAGAATCCTTTATTTCCAAATTATGTACAAATTTTTACCTTATTTTGGTATGTGTTGTGATTTGTTAGCCTGTTGTTTGTTCAATATTTTACAGTCATACCCAGCTCTTCAAGACACCATGAGGAAAATAGATTGATACTTTAAAAAAAAATGAAAATGTGGGAGATTAAAGGAAAATATTGCATAATTATTCAAGGCATAAGTAAATAAAAAGATAATCACATAGAAACAGCGTACATTCCTTATCTTTTTTAGCTAAGAAACCACTCACTCATTGTTCTGTTGCCACCAGTACTGGTGCTCTTTTTTACCCTACAACTGTGACCTGAGAAGTTATATAGCCAAAGGAACATGGGCATGCTTCCAGTGCCAGTGAAGGGTCCTTTATAGTCTCCATCTGAGCAATTGTCTGACATCCTTAACATCTCTGCACTGAGAGTTCCTCCAAAAACTGCTGTCTTCTTCAAGGCCTGCTATTAGTGTAGCCACTGAACATGCTACAGACTAATTTTCACTTCAGTGTTACAGATCACTTTATAGACCTTTTCATTGGTCTTGTACTGTAATACTGTCACAACTCGAACTTTTTGTTGCCTCTGCCACTCCAGAATTTGATTTGATATTTCAAAGTTTTTTGGTGGAGAGTGTTCGGGAAGTACACTGGATTTCATTGTCCATTGGGTCAATTCTTTTTACAGGGTTTTGTTTTGTTTTTTTTGTTTTCTTTTCTTTTGTTTTGTTTTTAGTTTGTGTGCCTCTTTTACCAAGTTGTTGATTTTATTTTCATAATTGTCTTTCATGACTGATTTTCCCAAATTTTCCCTCTAGCATTCTTATATTTTTAATGTCTTCCACCATGTCTTGTTGACCTTATGTTCATTTCCTTTTGTCTTCATTTGAATTTTTGCTTGTAGTTGTTTTGACATCGTTGTCTTTTTTTGAGTTTATGTCTTAAGCATCCCTGTCGCAATATTAGCTTTTTATGTTTAGGTAACTTTTTGTTGTTGCTGTTGTTACTGTTTACTCATTTTCTCATCAGTTTATTCACTTTTAATTTATGTTATAGTTAGACTTTGCTCCTGTTATAGTGACAGTGTGTCAAGATTTGTGTGTGTGTGTGTGTGTGTGAGTTTGCTTATGTGTGTTTGTGTTTTCAGAGCTGGTTTTGGGGTTCTGTATTTTTTCAGTGCTTCTTAAGGTGGTATGATCTGAAGACAGATGCTGGTTTGAACTCTTATCTTTACCCAGGAAGGGACACTGCTAATTATGAACTAAATGTGCACCCAACATGTGAATTCCTAGAAATGGTTCTCCTTAATGTAGATTCTCCAGCTGTTTGTTCACCCAATTTGATCTAGAAAGAAGTCCTTTTGTTGGGATTTCATTCCAACCTCTCTCCACTATAGTGACTTTCTAAGTTGATTGAATTTAAATTATGTGGTTATTTTTAGCTTGAAAAATTTTTGTAGCATGTAAACGGTACCACATATCACTTAAAAAAAGAATGACTTGAAGATTAGCAATCAGATTAGACTAAAGATTTTCTTTCCTCCATTGTATAATTTTAGGGTAGGGAACTTGTGAACTCAAGGGCACATATGGCCTTCTAGGCCCTTGGGTGTGACCTTTTGACTGAGTCCAAGTTTTGCATAACAAATCATTTCATTAAGGGGATTTGTTCTGTGGAGTTTGGATTTAGTCAAAAAGACACACTTGATGACTTAAAGAGTTATATATGGTCTTGAGACCACAGCTTAAATACCTCTGGTTTAATTTAAATGCTCAAAAAAAAAGCTGAGATAAAGTATAAATTTATTTTACTTTAAGAAAATCAACAGGTAAGTGTGACTTTACAAAAGATGAAAAGTATATTTTATTTCTCTTAATTAATTATGCACCAAATTTTTGTTTGTTTTGTTTTCATTATGTATAAATATCATAATGGTATTTAATTGTTCTCTGTATCTTAAAAATCAATGTATTCACAACCATTTTGTCTCACACTTACCTATTCTACAAACATTTGCACACATAATTAATAACTTCTTGGTTTCTCTATCATTTATTATTTTATTGCATTAAAATTCCTTATTCAGTGTATATGCTTTACCACTCATGTTTCAAATACTTTTATGTGTGGTATCTCAAAATTCTTACAAATAGGCCTTTTATGTCTCTTTAAATGAATTTATTTCCTTTATTTCTTAATCATTGAATCTATTTTATTCTTTGTTTTTTTCCTACTTTTTATGTGTATATCTTTCTATAATGACTTAATATTCCTGAGCCTTATTCTGCTACTTACTGGAAAAATAGGAATAGCAAGAGTTTTAATACCTAACATAAAAATGTTGTGCAAAGTTTTCTGAATCGCAAATTTCACTAGACATAAAAGGAGTGCTGATAGTGCTGCTGAAATTCTTTGGTCACCATTACTACAAATGTAATGTTTTATCTCTTCTTGCTCCAATTATTTTCTTTATAAAATCCTCTAAATGCTTAATGTATTAATTTTAAAAGTATTTTTGTAATTTACATTGTCTTCTAAGTCATTCATGCATTCTGTTATCATAAAACATATCTTAAGTATTTGGTATATTAAGGACCTCTCCCTGGTGCAGAAATATAAAGTGAAAAGATGGTGTAATCCACAGAGATAAATTTTTCAATATCTAGAATGGATGTGACATTTGCACAGCAAGTGCAGACAAATTAGTAGAATGTGACAATAACAAAGGAGAGATTAAAGCACTCTAGGAAATTTTGAGAAATGACATAATACATATAACTAATGGGGGTGGGGAGAGGATAAGAGGAGGCAAAATTAAGTATGTTAGCATTTGAACTGAGATTCAAATTTTATTTAATAAGTAAAATCAGTAGGGAATGAATACCAAGAATGGGTTGGAATCGGGAAAGATGTGCAAAACTATAGCATAATATGGTTATTAATTGATAGTTCAATTTATGAAGCATGAAGGAAACTGTGAAATAAAACTGGAAAGTAAATAGCACCCAGTTCAGAGGGCATAATTGTTATGAAATTTTCACTTTATGCAGTATTATATGAACTTATATTCACAGAGTTCTTCAAAGTCCACCTAGACTAAGAAATACTTAGATAACTGTCCTCTATACCAGATTTAACAAACTGTCATTTATACTTTGCTGTAAGACTAGTGATGTACTATTATCCCTCAAAGTTTCCTGCTCCTCATTTAAACAATTCAAATAAGAAATTTTCACTTACATAAATCTAAATCTGCCACTTTGTAACTCTTTTCTATTGCTCCTCATTTTTTCTTCTTAGCTCAAGAACAATTCTAATTTTTCTTTCATGTAACAAACATGCAATTATTTTAGCTCACTTATCATCTTTAATGATTCATTAAGTTCAAAATAATCTCTATTTCCTACAGTTGACCCTCATATGACATAATCCTGAGGTCCTTTACCAACCCACATTTTCTTCAGGTTTTCCTATAAGAGATAAGAAGTCATCCAGAGGTTTAAACAAGAAAGTTTTCATTTCAACACAAATAGGACTGTAAATGGCAAGAGAAAATATTTGATGGATACATTCAAGAGACTCTAGAATCAGTAATAGCAGTTATTAAAAGACTAATAAAATAGTTTAAAAGATTCAAATTCAAAGTGGAGAGGAAAATGTGGAGCAACTTAGAGAAACTGGGAATAAGGGGAAAGAGGTAGATTTGAGAAAAAAGATGGTAATGTCATTTTGAGTTTTATTGATATATAGGTGCTGACATGAGAAACACGTGGATAAAGGTTAGAAATTATTGAAAATGCAAGATTGAATTGAGGAGAGAAATTGCATCTCTTTTTACATATTTTGAGGTGTCTTGTAAATTGTGATCTTTGAAATCACATGATATGATCGTGAAAGAAGAGAAGAGTGTCAGGGGAAAAGCTCTGTGGAAAACCCAAACTTAGAAATGGGAAGAAGTTGATGAAGCAGCAAAGCAGATAGTGAGGAAGCAGAGAGATATGACTCTAATTGGGAAGAAGCAATGTCATATGCAAGATGAAAGGAAAGACTATGAAGGAGGAAGTGGAGAGAGATAAAGAAATATTAATTATGTGAAAATTCCAAAGGATTTAGAAGTTTAAAGGTCATTAATTTTTCAATATAGATTTAGTACTGTGTTGGCAGGATGTGAAGATAGATTTCAAAGAATTGAACAGTGAGTGAATGGTTGATTAGGTAGAAAATGTAAAAAGTGTATGCTGCTCCTAAGAGATTAGATATTTTTTGTTTGCTTATGCTGGAATTTTTTTTAATATTTCCCTTAATCTCCTACATTTAAATTTTAAAATATTATCTATTTTCTTCATGGTGCTCATTTCAAAGCATTTAAAAATTGTTAATCATTTACTAATGCCTAATCTATTTTTTCAAAACTTTCTATTTTTTCTGAATATATTCACATATATGCACACATATCAATATATTATACATCCATCCATTATGTTACAATATATGGTATGACATAATGAGATATATCATTTGACAGGTCAGGTAGCATTTTATTTTAAAATATTATGTAATTTTGTCAAGGAAGTCTGGGATTCAAGTTCCTCTATACCTGAAATTAATGATAAGATCCAAACTTTTCCCATGTTCTTGAGACCAAGATCAGAAAAAAAGAGACATAAATAGCCTTTTGACTATTCCAATTAACATTAAAAAGTGAATCCCAGTTACTATATAAAGTCTACATTTAGTATAAGAGCTTAAAATTCCGTAATTAAGGCTAATTTAAATGATTGACAAGTTATTAGAAAGAAAACCAGTCTATATTTGCAATAAATCCTATTCTGACTTTGCTTGTCATTATTAAAGATTTTAATTACATTAATAATTCATATTTTGTTATTTTATGACAATTGTAATACATTGGGGCTATGACTATGACCCATAGTCATGCTTGTGGTTATAAAATATTTTTGTGAGTGCTCTGAAAGAGATATTAAAATGTTTTCTTTTGAGGGATTTCCAATATGTACATCTTTTTATATGGACTTTAAATTGTCTATCTTTGAGAGAACATTTTGTTTTGGTTTTTGATGCAATAATTCTATTTATTTCTGTACATTGTAAAAGAAAATCAATCATTACAACAGTATTCTTTTCAATACATTTCATAATTTATTAACATTGTTAAAATTTCTTATTAACTCAACAGAATGATTTTTTTTTTCAGAATTACACACTTAAGGGGAAAAAACCTAAATGTGATTATTGATTATAACAAATTTTATACCTAATATTTGCTAAAAAGATGGTGGCCATGAAGCTGCAAATATAGCCTTCCTGTAAGTTTTGCTAGAAAAGTGTGCACACTAAAAATAGGCACATTAGCAAAAAATATATATGTATAGTCTTAAGGATATCTTTAGGGATGGCATCAGAAAATCTAAAGCCTAGTTCAAGTTGAGACTCACAGAAAATATTAACAATGACAAAAATTGGTTTTGTAGTTATGTTAGTAATGAGAATAATAAGGAATGAATAAGTTTAGTTCTTGAAGCAATTATGTTATGTTTGCGGATGGGAGAAAGAAGAAAGGAATATCCATGCATTGTATCATTAAATATTTATTATATGTTTATTTTTGGAGACATTTGGGGTTAAGTGACTTGCCTAGGTTCCTGAAGCCTAACGTGGACTCAGGTCCTCCTGACTCCAGGGCTAGTGTTCTATCCACTGTGCCACCTAGCTTCCCCTGGATGATTTTTATATACCAGACAATGTGCTAGATTTTAGGGGATGCAAAGGATATATATGTGTGTGTATATATATATATATATATATATATATATATATATATATATATATGTATATATATATATATATATATATGCATGTATGTATGTATATGCATATATATGTACATATACATATGTGTGTATGTATATGTACATATATATGTGTGTATGTATATGTACATATATGTATGTATAATGTATATATATGAGACTCTCAAACATCTTGATTTCTAAGACAAGATTGAAAAGAATATAAGGAGTTACTGTAATATGTATAATAGTTACATTCCACAAACAATCAAGCGAAATGATGAATACCTATAAAAATATGAATTGTCAACATTAAGAGAAGAGAAAAAAATACTTAACCTTATCTTAGAAATAGAAGTTACATAATATCTCAATGAGTTCAATAAGGAAAAAATCTCCATGAACATATGAATTTATAAGTGATTTCACCAAACATTTAAGGAATAATAAACCCAGATGCTACGTACATTAACTGAAAAAAAAAATAGGTGAAGGAATCCTATTAACGTACCTTTATGACACAAATATTGTTTAGATACTTAAATCCCAGGAAAAAAATAGGGAAGGGAAACTATAGACCAATTTATCTGATGAATATTCAGGAAAACATTTAAAATAAAATAGTAGTAAAGAGCTAAACAAGGTATCAAAAAGATTAAAGAGGGGAAGTTAGGTGGCACAGTTGATAGAAGACTGTGCTGGAATCAGGAGGACTTGAATTCAAATCCGACTCAGATAGTTGACACTTACTAGCTGTGTGACCTTGGGTAAGTTCATTCCCTAGTAACATAATAAAAAGTTATTTAAAAGATTATACCTTATAGACAGGTAGGATTTGTGCCACAAAAGTGGAATCGGTTAAATATTAGGAAAACTATAAGCATAGATAACCATAACAAAAATAACAATAAATATGGTGATATATAGAGGCAGAAAAAGCTTCTGACAAAATGCCAAAAATACTTCAAATGGTGTCACAAAGCACCATACACCTCAGAAAATGACTAAAGAATGACAACAGAATCTGTCTAAAACTAAAACAGTAAGAATTATATGGAATAGGGATTAACTGGAAGCTTGCTCAATAATATCATTTGTGAAACAAGTGTGTCCATTATAGATATACATATTATGGATAAGGGTCATATTCCTTTGGATGTAGATATAGATAGATGTAGATATATAGTTCAGTATAGGTGATAGACCAGGATGTCTACTCTATTATTAAATATAGTATAAGAAATGCCATAATTATAACAATCAGATAAGAATAAAAGTAATTGATAGACTAAAAAATCTCATAAGAAAACAAATCTTTCACGTTTTGGAGGTGATGGAGAGACAACACTAGTGAATCAAACAAAAATTAATTAAAACAAGTATATCAAAACTACAGGGCATAAAATAAATTCACATAAATCACCAGCATTCCTGTATATCACCAAATGAACCCAGTAGGAAAAGATAAAAAGAGAAATTCTATTGAAAATACCTGCAGACAATATAAAATGCTTGGAAATTTGCCTGCAAAGATAAACTCAAGCAATATCTAAGAGCAATTACAACACACAATTCACACAAATAAAGACGATTAAATAATTTAAAAATTATTCCTTGTTCATGGGTAGGTTAAGGGAATTTGATAAAAATAATCATACTAACTACATGCATTTACATATTCAGTGCCATACTAATCAAACTGACAAAGGTTTATTTTATAGAACATGAAAAATAATAAAATATTTCTGGAAAAATAAAAGTTCAAGAACATCAAGACAATCAACGAAAAAATGTGAAGGAAGGAGGTTTAGCAGCATCAGATCTCAAACTACATTTTAAAGTCGTAGTTACAAAAAACTGTCCCCTTACCAAGATGGCATGCAACCTGATATATGCTAGACGTGTATGATCATCTTAAAAATAATTAAAAAATAGTCGTGTTGTGAAAGAAGAATCAGAACAAAAAGGGAAAACCATGAGAAAGAACACGATACAAAAAAAAAATTAGAGAAAATAATATTCTTTGATCTGCATTCAGACCATATTTCTTTCACTGATGTAGATAGCATTGTTCATCATGAGACTTTTGGAATTGTCTTAGAGAATTGCACTGCTGAGAAAAGCTGTCTATCAAAGGCAGCTATCCCACAATGTTGCTGTTGCTAAGTATAGTGTTCTACTAGTTATTTTCATTTCACTTAGCATCAGTTCTTATAAACCTTTCCAAGTTTTTTTTAATCCACATGATCATCATTATTTATAGCAAAAACAATATTCTGTTACATTAATGTACCAAAATTTGCTCAGTCATATCCCCACTGATGGGTATCCCCTCAGTTTCCAGTTCATTGCCATCACCAGAAAAGGTGCTGTATACACACACACACACACACACACACACATACACACACACAAACACACACACATACACACATAGTTCCTTTTCTCTTTTTTGTGATGTCTTTGAGCTACACACCCAGTGGTGGTATTGTTAAGTCAAAGGGTATGCACAATTTGATTATCCATTGGTATAGTTCCAAATTACTCTCCCAAATGTTTGGACCAGTTCACAATTCCACAAATAGTGCATTAGTTCCCAATTTTCCCACAAGCTCTCTAACATAGCATCCATACTCTTAAAGAAAAACTTAAATGAGTTACAAGTGGAAATAGTAAATCTGGAGTAGTGGAGAACCTCAAATTTTGCTACCCAGGACTAGATAAATCTAATAAAAATACACAAGAAATAAGTTAAGGATAATATAATTTTATTTATTTTTTCAGGAAGTACTTTTAAAATTAATTATTTTAGTTTTCAATATTCATTTCCATAACAGTTTGGGTTTTAAATTTCCCCCCACTATCTCTTCTCTCCCCAAGATGGGATATAATCTTATATAGGCTTTACATGCACATTCATACTGAACATTGTTTCATATTATTCATCTTGTAAAAAAGAGTAAGAAACAATGGTAGGAACCAAAGAAGGAAGAAATGAAAGAAAGCAACAACAAAAAAGAGAATAAATGCTACACTTCTATCAGCATTCAGACTCCAAAGTTATTCATTTGGACTTGGATAGCATTTTCTATCATGAGTTTTTCTGAGTTGTCTGAGATCCTTGTTTTACTGATAAGATCCACATCTACCAAAATTAGTCATTGCACAATGCAATTGTTACTGTGAACAATGTTCTTCTGGTTCTGCTTACTTCACTCAGCATCAGTTTATATATGACTTTTCAGGTTTTTCTGAAGTCAGCCTATTCATCATTTCTTATAGTACAATAGTATTCCATTACAAACATATACCACAACTCGTTTAGCCATCTCCCAGTTGATGGGTATCCTTTCAATTTCCAATTCTTTGTCATCACCTGAAAAGCTGCTATAAAAGAGTTTGTACATATAGGCCCTTTTATCTTTTCAGTGATCTCTTTGAGATAAAGACCTAGTAGTTCTATTGCTAGGTCAAAGGATATGTACAATTTGCTTGTTCTTGGGCATAGTTCCAAATTGCTCTCTGCAATGGTTGGACCAGTTCACATCTCCATCAATAAAGCATTAGTGCTCCAATTTTTCTACCATCTCTCTACAAGAGCAATCAAATTCTTAAAGGAAAATTTAAAGAATTACAAGTGAGAATAGACAGTAAAATTAAAGTAGTGGGGAACCTCAACTTTTTCTTCTTGGGATTAGATAAATGTAATCAAAAATGCACAGGAAATAAGGAGAATAGAGTTTAGAAGAGGAAGATATTGTAGAGTTATGGAGAAAATTGAGACTAGAAAGTATACCTTTTTATCTACTATACATGGACTCTATGTAAAAAGTACCATATGTTAGAGCACAAAATCTTCACAGTCAAATGCAGAGGAGAAATATTAAATGCATCCTTTTCAGAAAATAATACAATAATATTTTTAATAAAGAGGCATGGAACAATAGCTTAAAAGTTAATATAATAATAAGTAATCTAATCCTAAAGAATGATTGGGTAAAAGAACAAATCACAGAAAAAATCAATAATTTCATTGAGGACAATGACTAGAGTGAGAAAATATATCACAATTTATAGGATGCAGCCAAAATAATACATAGAGGACAATTTATGTCTCTAAACCCATCAGTAATGTAAAGAAAGACCATATCAATGAATTGAGCATGCAAGTTAAAAAAAAAAACTGGAAAAATAACAATTTAAAATGCTCATTTGAAGACTAAATCGGAAATCCTGAAAAATAAAAGAGATTAGTAAATGAAAGTAAGAAAATCATTGAACAAAAAAAATAGCAACTTTTATTATCACAAAACCAACAAGATAATCCATTGGTTAATTAGGTTACAAGAAAGACCAGGAACAAAAGGAACATAAAGTACCAGTTTCACAAATGAACAGGGAGAATTCAACACCAATGAAGAGGAAATTAAAACAATTAATAGGAAATATTTTACCAAACATATGCCAATGAATTAGACAATTTATCTATTTTCCTTTAAAAATATATATAAATTGTCCAAATAAACAGAGGAGAAAATGGGATAATTAAAAACCTATTTTAGAAAAAAAGTAATTGAACAAGCCATCAACGAGTTCCCTAAGAAATAATCTTCTGGACCAGATGGATTCACAAGTGAATTCTGCCAACATTCAAAGGACAATGAATTTCAATACCAGATAAAAATTTTTGGGAAAAAAAAATAACCATTGTGTCCTACCAAATATCTTATTCAATTTATTTTTTCTCATATGGGGTTATTTAGGTATTTTACTTCCTTTTTTCTTAATCTGGGCAATTCATATATGTGTGTGTGCATGTACATGTGTGTATATGTGTATGTGTACATACACATATACACATATATGCATACATATACATACACATATATACATATATACATCCATATGCATACACATATATACATACACACATATATGTATATATGTATGTGTGTCTATATATATTATATATATTATATATATATACATTTCACTGACATTGTCAAATTCAGGGCTATACAGTTGGGCAAAGGAATTTCTAATTATTTTTTTAATTTCCTCCTTGTTGGAAATAAGTTCAAACTTTTCATTTCTAATACTGGTAATTTGGTTTTCTTCTTTCTATTTTTCAAATATAATTGAACAAAGGCTTATCAATTTTATAGATTTTTCATAAAACCAACTCTTAGTTTTATTTATTAGTTCAATAGCTTTCTTAATTTCAATTTTATTAATTTCTCCTTTGGTTTTCAGTATTTCTAATTAGATATTTACTTGGGAATTTTCAATTTGTTCTTTTTCTAGCTTTTCCACTTGCATGCCCAATTCATTGATCTCTTTTTCTCTATTCTATTCATGTAAGCATTCAGCGATATAAAGTTTCCCCTAAGAACTCTTTTTACTACATCCCTCAAGTTTTGGTAGGTTTTATCATCATTGACATTGCTTTGCATGAAAGTATTGACAATTCCTATGAATTGTTGTTTAACACATGCATTCTTTAAGATCATTTAGTTTCCAATAAAATTTTTGTCTACCTTTCCATGGCTCTTTGTTTTGTTTTGTTTTGTTTTTAATAAAAATTTATTTATTTAACTTTTCACATTTATTTTCACAAAATTTTGGGTTCCAAATTTTCTCCCCTTTTCTCCCCTCCCCCACCCCAATACACCGAGCAATCTAATTTTCCCTATCACCAATCTACCCTCTCTTCAAACATCCCTCCCTTCTCTTGTCCCCATCTTCTTTTGTCCTGTAGGGCCAGATGACTTTCTATCCCCCATTAACTATATTTCTTATTTTCTAGTAACAACAACAATACTAAACAGTTATTCCTAAAACTTTGATTTCCAACTTCTCTTCATCCCTCCCTCCCCACCCATTCCCTTTGGGAAGGCAGACAATTCAACATAGGCCCTATCTGTGTAGTTTTGCAAATGACTTCGATAATAGTCGTGTTGTGTAAGACTAACTGTATTTCCCTCCATCCTATCCTGCCCCCCATTGTTTCTATTCCGTCTTTTGATCCTGTCCCTCCCCGAGTGTTAACTTCAAATTGCTTCCTCCTCCTGTTGCCCTCCCTTCCATCATCCGACCCCCCTTGCTTACCTCCTTCTCCCCCACTTTCCTGTATTGTAAGATAGGTTTTCATACCAAAGTGAGTGTGCATTTATTCCTTCCTTTAGTCAAATGTGATGAGGGTAAACTTCTTTTTTTTTCTCAGCTCTCCTCTTTTTCCCTTCACTAAAAAGTCTCCTGCTTGCCTCCTGAATAAGATATAATTTACCCCATTCCATTTTACCCTCTTTCCTCCCGCTACATTTCTCTCTCACCATTTACCTTAATTTCTTTTAAGATATGGTCCCATCCTATTCAATTCACTCTGTGCTCTCTGTCTCTGTGTGTGCATGCATGTGTGTATGTGAGTGTGTGTGCATATGTGTACATGTGTGTGTGTATGTGTGTGTGGTCCCACCAACTACCCAGATACTGAAAAATTTTAAGAGTTACAAATATTGTCTTTCCATGTAGGAATGTAAACACTTCACTTTTTGTAAGTCCCTTATTACTTCTCTTTGCTGTTTAATTTTTCATGCTTCTTCTCATTCATGTGTTTGAAAGTCAAATTTTCTTTTCAGCTCTGGTCTTTTCATCAAGAATGCTTGAAAGTTCTCTGTTTCATTGAAAGACCATATATTCCCCTGAAGTATTATACTCAGTTTTGCTGGGTAGGTGATTCTTGGTTTGAGTCCTAGTTCCTTTGACTTCTGGAATATCCTATTCCATGCCCTTTGATTCCTTAATGTAGAAGCTGCTAGATCTTGAGTTATCCTGATTGTATTTCCACAATACTGGAATTGTTTCTTTCTAGCTGCTTGCAAGATTTTCTCCTTGACCTGGGAATTCTGGAATTTGGCCACGATGTTCCTAGGATTTTCTCTTTTTGGATCTCTTTCAGGCGGTGATTGATGGATTCCTTCAATACTTATTTTGCCCTCTGGTTCTAGAATATCAGGGCAGTTTTCCTCAATAATTTCATGGAAGATGATATCTAGGCTCTTTTATTGATCAGGACTTTCAGGTAGTCCCATAATTTTTGAATTGTCTCTCTTGGACCTATTTTCCAGGTCAGTTGCTTTTCCAATGGGATATTTCACATTCTCTTCCATTTTTTTCATTCTTTTGGTTTTGTTTTGTGTTTTCTTGGTTTCTCAGAAAGTCATTAGACTCCATCTGTTCCATTCTAATTTTGAGAGAATTATTATCTTCAGTGAGCTTTTGAACCTCTTTTTCCATTTAGCTAATTCTGCTTTTGAAAGCATTCTTCTCCTCATTGGCTTTTTGAACCTCTTTTGCCATTTGAACCAGACTATTTTTCAAGGTGTTATTTTCTTCAGCATTTTTTTGGGTCTCCTTTAGCAAAGTATTGCCCCGTTTTTCATGCTTTTCTTGCATCTCTCTCATTTCCCTTCCCAGTTTTTCCTCCACCTGTCTAACTTGACTTTCAAAATCCTTTTTGAGCTCTTCCATGGCCTGAGACCACCAGATATCTCCCTGGGATGTCTGGGATACAGAAGCCCCAACCTCCACGTCTTTCCCTGATGGTAAGAATATTTCCTCGTCATCACAATTGAAAGGTGGGAACATCCGTGCCCCATCAAAATAGCTCTCTATGGTCTTATTTTGCTTCCTTTTTCTGGGCATTTTCACAACCACTTACTTGACTTCTGAGATTCCTCTGCACCCCGGCCTAGATCTGCCCTGCTAGTGCTTGGGGTGTGAGATTCAAATGGGCTTTCCGCAGCAGGTGCGGCTGCTATTCAATGCGAGCTTAAGTTCTGGTGCTTAGGTGGGGGCAGGACCGCCTCTCAGGCTCAGTTCCCTCAGGGGCTTTATGCGGAGACCTTCAGTAATGGAGCGCGTGGGGGCAGGGCCATCTCCCAGGCTCAGCTCCCTCTGGGGGTTTATGCAGAGACCTGAACTTCTGCCTGCTGCTGCCTGCTATCTTGGGCCGCTGCAGCTGCCTCCACCACTGCCCCTGCCTCTGCCTCTGCTGCTTCCTCCTGAGGGGGCCTGAGCCACGGAGACACCCCACTCCCCTCTCGGCCAGCCCAGAAGTCTCTCTCACTCACCTGGAACATCTGTGGGTGGAGGGACCTTCCTCGCCTGCCAGAGTTTCCGTCCCTTAAGCCTGCTCAGATCTGCTCCTCTGGGGCGGCCCAGCCGGGGTAGCTCAGGGTTGGCATCCACTTTCCGGGGTGTGATGGACCCCTGGGGACAGCTTCTCAGGACTCTCTGGAATGGAAATCTTTTCCACTGTGTTTCTCCATGCCTTGCAGTGATCCAGAATTTGTGGGGAGTTCTTCTTACAGGAAATTTATGGGCTGTGGATTCAGAGCTAGCATACATGAGTCTTTCTACTCCGCCATCTTGGCTCCACTCCCGTCCATGGCTCTTTTTTATATATAATTTTTATTGCATCATAATCTGGAAAGGATTAGTTGACTGCCTTTACCTTTCTGCACTGGATTGTCATGTTTCTATGCTTTGGATATGGTCAATTTATATGCATGTATCTGGTACAGTTGAGGGAAAAAAAGGTATAATCTCTTCCATTCCCATTCATTTTTCTCTAGAGGTCTGTTATATCTACCATATCCAAAATTCTACTCACCTTCTTTAGTTTTTTCTTGCTTATTTTGAGATTAGTTTAATCAAGTTCAGAGAGGTTCAAGTTGAGCACCCCAATTGTACAGCTTTGTTGTCTATTTCTTCCTGTAACTCAACTTCTCCTTATTAATTTAACTTATTTTTCTTCGAATTTGGATGCCATACAACTGGGTGCATATATGTTTAGTAATGATATGACTTCATAATTTATGATGCATTTTAGCAGGATATAGTAATCTTTCTCATCTCTTTTCATTAGAACTATTTCTGCTTTTGCTTTGTTGGATATTAGGATTTCTGCTCCTGCTTTTTTTTGTTCCTATCAGCTGAACCATAATATATTCTGCTTTACACTTTGACCTTTACACTGTGTATATCCCCTTGTTTCAAATGTGTTTCTTGAAAACAATATATTATGAGATAACGGTTTTTAATCCATTTGCCTATGCACCTCTGTTTTATGGTCGAGTTTATCCCATTCACATTCACAGCTATGATTGTTTTCTGCGTCTCTCTCCATCCTATTTCCCCATTTGTGTTCTTATTTTTTCCCTTCCCCTCTTCAACAGAGATTTATTTTTGACTACATCTTCCCTCAATTTCCCTTCTCTTGGATCAGCCCCCTTCTATTTTATTTCCTTTACTACTTCTTCCCTCCATTTTACCCTTCCTTTTTCTTTCAGCTTCCCCTTGCCTGTAGGACAAGTTCACCTTGTTTACTTAACTGAGTATGTATTCCTTCCTTGAAATAGATTAGATGAGAATAAAACTCAAACAATACTTATCTCCCTCCCCTCTTTCCCTCTACTATATTATGTTTTTGCACCTCTTGTGGGGATATAAGTTACCTTTTTTTGCCTCCTCTTTTTCTTTTCTCCAATTACAATCCCTTCATACCCTTTAATTACAGTTTTATATCATCACATCAGTTAGATTGTACACAATCCCTCTATGTATATTTCTTTTAAATGTCATAATAAATACACAATTCTCAAGGTTATCAAGCATCATCCTGCCATATAGGGATGTAAACTGTTTGCCCATATTGAATAAAATTTCTTTCCCTGTGTTTACCTTTTTATGCCTCTCTTGTTTCTTATATTTAAAGATCAGGTTTTCTATTGAGCTCTGACCTTTTCATCAGGAAGATCTGAAAAGCCTTTATTTCATTAAATGTCCATCTCCTTGCCTGAAAAAATTATGTTCAGTTTTGCTGGGCAACTGATCCTTGATTCAAATCCAAGCTTCTTTGCCTTATAGAATATTATACTCCAATTCCACTCATCTTTTAACAACTTCGTGATGCTGACTGTAGTTCTTCAGTATTTGAATTGTTTCTTTCTCGTTGCTTACAGTATTTTCTACTTAACTTGATAGTGCTGGAATCTGACCAAAATATTCCTTGGTATTTTCAATTTGGGATCTCTTTCAGGAGTTGAGTGATGGATTCTTCCAAAGACTATTTTGCCCTCTAGGTCTAGGGCCTCAGTACAATTTTCCTCTATGATTTCTTGGAAGATATTGTGCAGGCTCTTTTTTTCATCATGGCTTTAATGTAGATCAATAATTCTTAGATTTTCTCTCCTGGATCTGTTTTCCATGTGAGTTGTTTTTCCAATGAGATATTTTACATTTCCTTCTATTTTTTCATTCTTTAAGTTTTGTTGGACTGATTTTTGATGTTTTTTAATACATTGTTTCCTTCAGTTAACTTTTGTAACTCTTTTTCCATGTATCCAATTGTTCCTTTTATAGAAATATTTTCTCCAGTTAGGTTTTGTATCTCCTTATCCATTTGCCCAATTTTTCTTTTTAAGGACCTGTTCTCTTCAGTTAATTTTTTTTTCATATTTTTAAAATCATTGACCAATTTTTCTTCTACCTCTCTAAGTTGACTTTTAAAGTCTGTCTTGAGCTTTTCCAAGAATGCTTTTTTGGGATTGAGAGCAGTTAATATTCCCTTTTGAGGTTTCAGATGTGAATATAGTGTCAATACTGTCCTCTTCTGTATTCATATTTTGGTCTTTTCTGTCCCCACCATAAAAGTCTATGGGCTTCACTTCATGATTTGCTTCTTATTCACAGCGATTACTTTTTTCCTGGCTTTTAAAATGGATCTCTTCTTCTCAGGCACAGAAGACTTTATCCCACATTTCTTGTCTTGACAACTGGAGGCTTTGTGTGTTTTGCCTCTGGTTCTTTCAGCTAGAACCTAGAGTGCTGCAGTTTACCTGGTGCTCAACTGGCTGGTGTGTGCCAAAGCTGAGGCCAAGTGAAGTCTTTTGGAGTTTTCCTGGGGTTACACTGAAGCTCCTGGCATGAGGTGTAAGGGAGGTGTGATCTGGTCATATGAGTTCTCCTCTTCCCCTATGGCTGTACTAGAGCACAGGCAGGGCCAGCAGCTGGTGAAACCCTATCTGTGCTTGTGTCTGCCCAATTCCCATGGCTGTATTAAGGCATACCTGGGGTCCTCATGTTAGCACTTATGGACTCCACAACCCTGGGGCTCAGTATCTCCTCCTGGTTCCTTAAGGTGTGACTGTCTGATACACTTCTGATCCTGCACTGGTCCCCTTCAGCCATTGTAACAGGTACTCTTCTTCTTGATCACCCCATACCCCTGAGTCGATAGACTGCTGGGCTCCATCTGCTGATCCCACTACTTCAGGAATTTTCCTGGATAAATATTCTCTGGGTTTTTCGAGATCAACAAAAGGAGGGTAAGAGCACTTACAGTTTACTCCACAGTCTTGGCTCCTAGAAGTTCAGGTAGGTGACTTTCAAACATTTAGTCTGTGGGCTGATAGTATCAAGAGTGGCTACTGCCATTATATGGAGCCCAGTGCTTCTCTCTCACTCAGTTTCACTGGGCTCCTGTCTTGTGGTGACATGTTTGAGAATCTGCAGTGCTACTTCTGATTCACTCCATCCTGGAGGTTCTTGTTCCTCTCAGGTATGACAGAGTCTTCACTGGTGCAGCCTGTATGCTCTGTCCTCCCCCTACCCTGTGTAACAAATCATTGTCATTGACCTTCTGTGCTGTTCTGGGCTGGAAATGTCATATTCCGTCTCCTAATGCATTCTTTCACTCTAAAATTTGTTCATATTCTATTTTTAGAGGTATCTGAAGCAATTTGTCACAGGAGTCAGTTAAGTTCTTGCTCTCCCATCACCATTTTGGCCCCAAATTTCGTTTAAAACACAAATATGATCCTGCTCCCTAAATCAGAAAGAACAGAAACAGAGAAAGAAAACTATAGACCAATTTCCTTAATGAAACTTGATACATAATTATTAAATAAAGTACTAGCAAGGAGATTACAGCAATATATCACAAAGATCGTACTTTATGACCAGGTAGAATTTATACCATGAATGTAGGGCTGGTTCAGTTTAGAAAAATTGTCATCATATGACTACATCAAGAAAAAAAGGCAGTAAAAATCATATGATTATCTCAATAAATATAGAAAAAATATTTGACAAAATACAACATCATTGCTATTAGAAACTCAGAATCATAGCAATGAATGGATCTTTCCTTAAAATGATAAGTAATGTCTGTCTAAAAACATCAGCAAGCATTATTTTTAATGGGGATAGGTTAGAAGTGTTTCTAGTAAGATGAAAGGTGAAGCAATGATGTCCTTTGTCACCACTTGCTATTCAACATTGCTCTAGAAATTCTAACTATAGCAATAAGTTCAAAAAATTGAATTAAAGTAATAAAAATAGGCAATAAGTAATCAAAATTAAACTTTTTCACACAAATAATGAGAAATTTAACAACTGAGGAAATATTAATTACTCATGGGGAGGCTGAACCACTGAAATGAAAATGATAATGCTACTTACATTCTTATTTAGTTGTATTCCAAAAAAGTTACTAAAAACATAAAGAATAAAATAAGAAAATTTATCTAGAACAAAATGTCAAAGACACCAGTGAGATCAATGAAAAAAAAATATGAATTTACTAGGTAGTTTGGTCACACCAGATCTCAAACTATGTTACAAACTGGTGATTATAAATATGACTAAAAATAGAGTAGAGGATCAGAGGCATACACTAATTACAAAATACAAAGTAGTAAATGACCATGGAAATCTAGTGTTTGACAAACTTAAAGACCCAAGGTTTTGGTAACAACTCAACTTTTGTCAAGAACTGCTAGGAAACTAGAGTGTGCTTTGAAGGGACAAAGTCCTTGAGTGAATTATTATACCATACACTGAAAAAAAGACATGTGTACATGATTTAAACATAAAGAAAATTAGGTGAGAGCTCAATATTTTCCTTTTGAGATCTAAGATTAAGGAAAGAATTTATGATTCAATAAGAGAAGGGATACTATGGGATGTAAAACCGATCAATTTTATCTTTTCCCTATATTTTTATGAAACAATCATGGAACATAATCAAATGAATGTGCTGTTCAGTATGCTTTATGGGTCCCAAGGTTTGCCCACTTTAGTGGTAAGCAGCATCTGTTTAACTGTCAATTGTTAGTCCAAAAGTGTATATGCAGCAGAGAATCAGCCTATACTTTGGTGCATCTCAATCTGAAAAAACTATATTGAGTGCACAATTATCTGTGAGCAAAAAGGCATGCACCAACCCTCCCTCCATTTTAGTCTTGGCTTGTAACCTTCTAAAATTAAATAATATACCATCAGTGTGACCTTGATGCCTTTTTTGGTCCTCATTGAAGGAGTTCAATAACATCGTTGAAAATATCGTGCTAAAAATATGGGATTAACTACACAGCCCTGCTTCAATGTTTGATGACAGGGAAACTGAGCAAGTATTCTCCATTATTCAGAACTCATGCAAGCATGTCATCATGAAACTGACATATACTAATGATGAACGTTCCTAGGCAACCAAATTTTGCCATAATTTTCCAGAAGCTCTCATGATTAATATTATCAAAGTACTTTTTCAGATCAGTGAATTTTGCATCCTGATGTTTATTCTACTCCCTGAATTTCTCCTGGAGTTACTGGTCAACAAAACATGTTCAACATTCCTCACTCTTTATGAAGCCACATTGGTTCTGAAGAAGATGAAAATATTCTAGATGAAATCAATCTATTTATGAGAATTCTGTCAATAATCTTCCTGGAAATTATTGGAGAGTGGTTTCCTTGTGATTGTCACAGGGCATTCAATTTCCTTTTCCTTCATTTAACTGGAGAATGGAGACACTCTTGGACTCCTGTTGGGATAACCTCCTCTTGTTATATAACCCAGAAAACTTCAGTTTTTTCTTATGATCAGTGGATCCCCTGCTTGTAAATCTCAACTGGAATTGAATTAATACAAGTCACTTTACCACACAAGAGGCACCTAATAACATTCAAAACCTTTTTAAACTGAAGGTTTGGCAAGAGATGGAATAATTCCAACCTGAAGTATATGATCAATAGCTACAACATTGCTTAACTTCTTGTGGTTTCAAAGAAAAAAAGTGTTTCTCTAGCTCTAATGTCTTTTATCTCATTTTCATTTTCATGACAGTTTCGAGTAAGACAGAAGAACTCTATTCCTCTCCACCTCAAGTCTTTTTGTTCCTGACACTGACTTGGAGTAATGAAATCAGAAATATTTGCCAGAATTTTGAGTTCCTTTTCTTTCCATTCATCTATAATATTATTTTTTGAATTGAAATATTTTATTTGTTTTTAGTGTTCTACAATCACTTCCATGTATCTTAGATTTTTTTCCACTCCCTCCCTCTCTTTTCCCCCTCTTCCCCATTCCCTCCCTCAGATGGCATACAATCTTATGTAGGTTCTACATGTACATTCCTTTTAAATGCATGTTTTATAGAATTAAAATGAATGTGAGAAACTATAAAACAAAACAAAACATAATACAAAAGGAAAGGGTTTTTTTCTATCTGTGATTCAATTTCACAGTTCTGTCTCTGGAATTGGAAGGCATTTTGCCTCAAGAGTTCATTGGAAATTTTTTTAAGTACATGCATTTCAATGAAGTACTAAGTCTACCAGAAAAATTCCTTGCACACTGTGGTGGCTGTTGTATACAAAGTTTCCCTCGTTCTGATCCTTTCATTCAGCATTAGTTCACATAAGTCTTTCCAATATTCTTTGAAGTATTCCTGTTCGATGTTTCTCTTAGCACAATAGTATTCCATTACCTTCATATACCACAACTGGTTCAGTCATTCCACAAATGATGGGCATTCCATTGATTTCCAGTTTTTGACCACCACAAAGAGGGCTACTATAAATATTTTTGCACATGGGGAACCCTTTCCCATTTCTCTGATCTCCTAGGGATAGAGTCCCAGAAGAGATATTGCTGGGTCAAAGGATATGCATATTCTTGGGCAGAATTCCAAATTGCTCTCCAGGATGGTTGGATCAGCTCACGGTTCCATCAACAATGAATGAGTGTTCTAACTCTCCCACATCTTCTCCAACATTTATCATTATCCTGTTTTGTCATGCTACCAATCTGATAGATGTGATGTGGTAACTTCAGAACGGTTTTGATTTGCAACTGTAATCAATAGTGATTGAGAGAATTTTTTTTTTCATATAACTAGAGATATCTTTAATTTCTTCATCTGAAAACTTCCTGTTCATATCCTCTGGCCATTTATCGTTTGGGAAATGACTTGTATTGTTGTACATTTGACTCAGTTCTCTACATATTTTAGAAATGAGGCCTTTTTCACAGATACTAGTTGGAAAAATTCTTTCCAAGTTTTCTGCTTCTCTCCTAATCTTTGTTGCATTGGGTTTCTTTGTGCAAAAACTTTTCGATTTAATGTAATCAAAACTATACATTTTGTACATAATTTTGTCTATCTCTTGTTGGGTCATAAATTTCTCCATTCTCCCTAAATCTGACAAATGCACTATTTCTTGCTCCATTAATTTGTTTATAGTATCAATCTTTATATCTAGATCATGTATCCATTTGGACTTCATTATTGTGTATGGTGTCAGGCATTGCTCTACGCCCAGTATCTGCCACACTGTTATCCATTTTTCCAGCTATTTTTGTCAAATAGTGAGTCCTTATCCCAGAAACTGATGTCCTAGGGTTTATCAAGCAGTAGATTGCTATGTTCATTAACTATTGTGTCTTAGACACTAAACATATTCCACTGGTCTATCCTTCTGTTTCTTAGCCAGTACCAAGTAGTTTTAATCATTGCTGCTTTATAATACAATTTGCGATATGGTAGGGCTAAGTCACCTTCCCCAACATTTCTTTTCATTAGTTCCCTTGATATTCTGGACCATTTATTCTTCCAGATGAATTTTGATATTATTTTTTCTAGCACTAGAAAATAATTATCTGGCAGCTTGATTGATATGGCACTGAATAAGTAAATTAATGTAGGTAGAACTGTCATTTTTATTATATTACCTCAGCCTATCCACAAGCAACTGATGTTTTTTCACTAACTTAGATCTCACTTTATTTGTGCAAAAAGTGTTTTGTAATTTTGTTCATATAGTCCATGGGTTCATTTTGAGAGATACACTCCCAGATATTTTACAGTGTCTACGATATCTTTAAATGGGATTTCTCTTTCTATCACTTGCTATTAGGCTTTGGTAGTAATATATAGAAATGCAGATGATTTATGTGGGTGTATCTTGTAACCTGCAAGTTTGTCAAAGTTGTTTATTAATTCAAATAGTTTTTTACTTGATTCCCTGGGATTCTCTAGGTATGTCATCATATCCAGAAAGAGTGAAAACTTAGTTTCTTCTTTACCTATTCTAATTCCTTCAATTTAATTTTCTTTTCTTACCGCTACAGCTAGCATTTCTGATACCATATTGAATAACAGTGGGTGATAATGGACATCCTTGTTTTACATCTGATCTTATCAGAAATGTATCTTGCTTGTGCCCATTGCATACAATGCTTGCTGATGGTTTTAGTGAATTATTGCTTGTGATTTTTTGGAAAGTTCCATTTATTCCTATGCTTTACACTGATTTAAATAGGAATGGGTGTTGCATTTTGCCAAAAGCTTTTTCTGCATCTATTGAGAAGAGCATGCGCAATGTCCACGAGGGAACTATGCAGCTGGGAGAGCTTAAAAGGGGACAGAAAGCCTGAGGGTCGATTTTCAATATTTTTCTATGCAATCTTTATGATGCTTGTAAATAGTTAATATTGTAACTTCTTTGATCTTCTTTCTCTTAACAGTGTTAAAAGCCCTTTTTGGTGTCCTTATCATACTATTGTAAATAGTTAATATTGTAACTTCTTTGGCTATGCCAGTTTCTTGAATTTTGTTTTCCATTGGCATGAACATAATCTTAGCATGATCTTAATGTAATCATCACATTTTTCCTGACTTTTAAAGACAATATCTGAGTCTGTGTCACAGGTGACTCTGTGCCACAGTTCTTGTGACTAAAACTTGAGGCTCTGTGTGTTGTGGCCTCTGGTTCTTTCAGTTAGTAGCTAAAATGCTGCGGCTTACCTGGTGCTGAGCTGACTGGTATTGGGAAGCAGATGTCAGGTGAGGTCTTTTTGAGTTTCCCCACATTTAGCCTGGAGCTAACTCATTAAGCGTGGGGGATGTGTGGTCTTGCCACAGGAGGTGTCCTCTGCTGAGCTAAAGCATACACAAGCTCAGGGATTAGTGATTGTATCTGTGCTAGTGTCTTCCAGATTTCCCTGGGGTTCTGAGTCATGCCTGGGGTCCTGGTGTTGGGAGTTGCTGACTCTACCCCCCGCCCCGAGGCTCAGGATCTTCTCTAGTTTTTGAAGTAGGGCTGTCTGGGATAGCTCTGATTCTGCATGGGTTCCTTTCAGCCACAGAAAGAGGTACTCTCCTTAACTATCTTCCTAACCTCATGTTTTGAGTCTATTTACCCCTTCAGTTGCTCCTACTGCTCTAAGATTTTTCCCTGGGAAGATATTCTCTGAGCTCCTCAAGGTCAGCAAGGTGAGGGAAGTAGCAATTATCTATCACTCTGCCATCTTGACTCCTGGAACAGCCAGAATTTCAAGTTCTCATCAGGCCTTCAGAGCTACCATGAAGTTCTGAGGATACACAATTTTTCCTCTATACAGCAAAGTGGCAGTTGTTGATTTTTTTGTTATCATTAACTACTTCCAGAATTTACCCTAGTATAAAAACCCAAATGAGTGAACTCTAGGTGAATAATATGGTCCTGATACCTAATGCAAAAAGGGATATTGTCTAGATACTACACCAGGAAAATACTACTACAGACTAATACTTTTAATAAATTAATTTTAAAATGTTAAATATATAAAATCACTGAAAATTTATACTCTCTGAAAATTAACTGGGACCCTAAAGATTTAAGTGACTGGTCCATGGTCACATTTTAAGTATGTGCTGCAAATGAGGTTTTAACTTTGGTATTTCTGATTCTGCTATCAGTTTTTTTATCTGCTATGTCACACTGCATCTTCTAACTGATAATATTAATAACAGGAAAAATCATTTGAAAATATCAGATAGATACTGAAAAGTCCATCAATAACATACAACATTCAATTGTGTTAATAATACATGCAGAAAACTCTAATTCTTGGGAGGAAATATGATATAATAATTTCCTTAATAAAAATGAAAACTTTTAATAACATTATTTTCAACAGAAAAATACTGGAAACACTTTCAGTCCTATTAAAAGTGAAGTCAATTATACTTTATTGGCACTACTATTCTACATGCTAAGATTATGTTCATGCCAAAGGAAAACAAAATTCACGAAACTGGCACAATGAAAGAAGTTGCAATATTAACTATTTACAAGCATCATAAAGATTACATAGAAAAACCTTGAAAATCACCAACATAAAAAGGAAAAAATTAAAGCATCAGTAAAGTAATAAAATCCCAAGCAGAAACAAGTCATCCTTTTCTATTAAACTAGGAGTAAGAGACACATACTTTTCACTTAGCATCACAACATATATGAACTATCCTGGGTTTAAATAGAAATAAGATTTGCAGAGCTCTGTCCTTTCCATGTTTTTGATATTGCTATACTTCCAAAGCAGCAATGCTATCCCTTCTTTGATCTTCTTTCTCTTAACACTGTTAAAAGTCCTTTTTGGTGTCATTATTCATTGCCAATCTCAGCTTGTTCTGTACTTTACCTTCCCAGACAATCTCCTTACAGATTTGTCACTGATTTGTATTCAGTCCTAATTACATGTCTTTGCCTTCAAGGGCAGGTAATCAAGTAGATACCAGCGGTTAACATTAAATAGAAGCAAGAAACTGGGGAGTCTCATCCATAAAATTATCGATATTTTTGAAATTAAAAAAAAAACTAACTAGATCACAACAAAAGAAAAACTCTGTTAACTTCACTTAATTTTTAAGTATGCATTGGCACTCTCCCATATCCGTCACACATGCATTTGAGTGAGGCATCTTCCATTCCTGGATTACACTGCTTTTTATTTTTATTTTTTGCTCAAGTCCTTCTCTTCCCTAAATACCCAGCTCAGCTGCTAGGTCCTTCTTAATGATCCTTCTCTCTGATCCCCCCTCAGATATTTCTTGGCTACTTTGTCTGAATTTATCACTTACCTTTACTTCATAGTACCAAGTAAAATATTTATCATTTGTTATGTTATTACCTTTTTAAAGTACAACATTCATTCTAATAGGTTTTCTTTCCCTCCTCTATACAGACAAACTTTCCTAATAGGAAAGATTTATAAAGAAAAAAAAGAAAATTATCAGCACAATGAATAATTTGATAATGAAATGAATATATAATTCCATATCTTTTCAATGAAAGCAAGTATTTAATTTGCTGCTTCTAGATCCAGACTTAGTCATTATAATTATGTAAATCTCAGTTTTTCTTTTACTCTTATATTATTGATATCATTGTTTATATTGTTTTCTCAGTATTATTTACTTAACTCTGTATCAATTCATTTTAATAGTTCTATGTTTATCTCCATTTTTCATATTTACTCTTTATGGCATGTTTATATATTATAATCTCAATTAGTGCAGCAGTTGTTTATTTTCTTTCCTTTGTTTTTGGTTTAATACAATCTCTTAAACACAGTAATCATTTGATAAATATTTGTTGAATTGAATTTCGTGAATCTAAGGATCTAGGAAGGGGCTTTCAAAAAAGAAGTGGAATAGAGAAGGGAGAGAACAAAAAGACAGAGAAGAAGAAGTTAGGAATAGAAAGAGCAAGGAGGTGATGTGCTTTTGGGGACTATAAACTGATGCGCCACAATGGCTGATAGTAAACAGTATTGAATAAAATAGGTCTTGGACACGTTTCTATCACATGCCATGCATGAAACAAACTATTAAGGATTGAGGTTTGTCCAAGGAATACAAGTGCTGGAAAACTCTGGTTTTCACCGACTTAATTGTGTGGGGTTTTTACTGGAACTTTGAAAGAAAATGTGTTTGAAATGAAATGATGCCATGAAATGAAAATATGCCATGGAGTTTAGAAAAATAACATATTATTTCAAGATTTTGCAGTAAGTTAGGGAATGGAGTTCATTATTCCTCTCCACTTATAGCATTATTGTTTGGCTTCTGACAAATCATATACCCTATCTCTATGTGAAACAGAGACTATACTTCTGATTTAGTGAACGAAATAGTTTTAATCTAAATTTGATCATAAAAAGTTGCAGGATCCCTTAATTCAGAAGCTTCCATATCCTGTGTTATCCTTATTGCATTTCCACCATACTCGAATTGCTTATTTCTGGTTGGTTGCAATATTTTGTCCTTGATCTGAGAACTCTGGAATTTGGCTACAATATTCCTAGGAGATTTTCTTTTTGGATCTCTTTCAGGAGGTGATCCATGGATTCTTTCAACACTTATTTTGAACTCACTTCCAATGAGGAGGAACTTAAATCAATAATTAGAAATTACTTTACCCAACTTATTGCCCATAAATACGACAATCTACATGAAATGGATGAGCATTTTAAAAAATACAAATTGTCCAGATTAACAGAAGATAAAGTTGAATACCTAACTACATCTCAGAAAAATAAATTGAAGAAGCCATCAATGGACTCCCTAGGATAAAATTTCCAGTGCCTGATGAAGTTACAAGCAAATGCTATCGAATATTTAAAGAAAATTAATTCCAATCCTATATAGACTATTTGGGGAAATTGGGGGAGAAATCCTCTTAGATTCTTTTTATGATACAAATATGGTTTTGTTACCTAAACCAGCAAGAGACAAAACAGAGAAATAAAATTAATTTATGTAATTAATATAGATGTAAAAATTTTAAATAATATTTTAGCAAAAAGAATACAGCAACTTATCATGAGAATAATATATTTTGATCAGGTAAGAGTCATACCCAGAATGCAGGACTGCTTCAATATTAGGAAAACTATTACCATTATTGGTCATGTCAACAACAAAACTAATAGAAACCACATAATTATCTCAATAAATGCAGAAAAAGTTTTTGACAAAATACAACACCAATTCCTATTAAAAACACAGGATAACATAGGAACAAAGAGAAATTTCCATAAATAATAAGTAGTATCTACCTAAATCCTTCAGCAAGCTTGTTGTGCAATGGAGATAAGCTAGATCAGGCAAGATAAAGAACTAAAGGAATTAGAATAGGCAAAAAGGAAACTAAGTTATCACTCTTTGCAGATGAAATACTGATGTACTTAGAGAATCCTAGAGATTCAAGTAAAAAACTTCTTGAAATAATAAACAACTTTAGCAAAATTGTAGGTTATAAAATAAACCCACACAAATCTTCTGCATTTCCATATGTTAGTAGCAAAGCCCAACAGCAAGAGAGAGAAAGGGAAATGCCATTTAAAGCTACGGTAGACAGTATAAAATATTTGGGAGTCTACCTGCCAAAACTAACCCAGGGACTAAATGTACACAATTATAAGACACTTTAAGCACAAATAAATTCATATCGAGGTAAGTGGAAGGAGATCAGCTGCTCGTGGGTAGGCTGAGTTAATATGATAAAAATGACAATTCTACCTAAATTAATTCACTTATTTAGTGCCATACTAATCAAACTATGAGATAATTATTTTCTAGAGTTAGAAAAAATACTATTAAAATTCATCTGGAAGAACAAAAGGTGCAGAATATCAAGGGAACTAATGAAAAGAAGTGCTTCCCAGTGGCCTAGCGCTACCAGATCTCAAATTGTGTTATAATGTACAATTATCAAAGCCACTTGGTACCGGGTAAGAAGAAGGGTAGATAAGTGGAATATACTAGGTATTGAACAGACAGCAGGCAATGAATATAGCAATCTATTGTTTGATAAAGTCAAGGACACAAGCTTCTGGGATAAAAACTCACTGTTTGACAATAATTGCTGAGAAAAATAACATGTGGTGGAAACCAGGCACAGACCAATGCCTGACACCATACACAAGAAAAAAGACCAAATGACTACATTATCTAAGTATTAGTACAATACTACACTATACTATATATATGTATATATACACATATATATAGTATATGTACACATAACATATAAGTATAATAGTATATATGTATAATACTATACTATACAACACTATACACAAATTGGTGGAGCAAGGAATTATGTATTTATTAGATTTATGGAGAAGGGAAGAATTTTTGACTGAAGAAATGACAGAGAGCATTATCAAGTGCAAGATGGATAATTTAGACTACATTAAACTGATAAGCTTTTGCACAAACTCAATGCAACCAAGATTCATAGGGATGAAGAAAACTGGGAAAGAATTTCTGCAGCTAGTATCTGTGATAAAGGCCTCATTTTTAGAATATTTATAGAACTAAGTCAAATGTACAAAAATACAAGTCATTCGCCAATTGATAAATAGTCAAAGGATATGAACAGGCAGTTTTCAGAGGAAGAAGTTAAAAATATCTATAGTCATACGCAAACATGCCCTAAAAACTACCTCTTAAAGAGATGCAAATCAAAACGACACTGAGTTACCACATCACACCTATCAGAATGGTAAACATGAGAGAATAGGAAGATAATAAATATTGGAGAGGATGTGGGAGAGTTGGAACACTAATTCATTGTTGGTGGAGCTGTGAATTGATCCAATCATTCTGGAGAACAATTTGGAACTATGCCCCAATGGTTACAAAAATATTAATACCTTTTGACCTAGTAATATCTCTTCTGGGACTGTATACCCAAGAGATCATAAAAATGGGAAAGGGTCCCACATATACAAAAGCATTTACAGTAGCCCTCTTTGTAGTGGCCAAAAACTGGAAATTAAGGAGATGCCTATCAATTGGGGAATGGCTAAATAAATTATCGTATATGAATATAATGGAATACTATCGTGCTATAAGAAATGATGAACAGGAAGACTTCACGGAGGCCTGGAAAGGTTTATATGATCTAATGCTGAGTGAAAGGAGCATAACCAGGAAAACTTTGTGCACAGCAATGACCACCATGTGCTAGAGTTTTTTCTGGTATACTTGGAACTTCATTGCAGTGCAAGGACTTAAAAAAATTCCCAATTATCTTTTAAGGTAAAATACCTTCGACATGCAGAGATAGCACTATAGGATTGTATTGCAGAATGTACCAGATCATTTGTTTTTGTGTATTACATTTTGCTTTGTTATACAATTTCTCCTATTCATTTTAATTCTTTTGTACAATATAACTATAGTGAAAATGTATTTAATAGGAGTGCATGTGTGGAGCCTATACAGAATTGTATGCCATCTCACGGAGGGTGAGAGGAGGGGGGAATCTAAGTTATATGGTAGTGATTGTAGAACACTGAAAATAATAAGGATAATTAAAATATATATATATATATGTACATTATATGTACATATATATATTAGCCTCTGGTTCCAGAGTATCATGGCAGTTTTAATTGATAATTTCCTGAAAGATGATGTCTAGGTTCTTTTTCTTCATCATTGCTTTCAGGTAGTCCCACAATTTTTAAATTGTCTCTCCTGAATCTGTTTTCCAGGTCAGTTATTTTTCCAGTGAGATATGTCACGTTGACTTCTATTTTTTCATTCTTTTGGTTTTGTAATTTCTCATTTTCTCATAAAGTTGTTAATTGTCATCTACGCTATTCTAATTTTTAAAGAAATATTTTTTCAATGAGATTTTCAATCTCCTTTTCCATTTGACTAATTCTGCTCTTTAAAGCATTCTTCTCCTTATTGGTTTTTTGGGCCTCTTTTGCAATTTGAGTCAGTCTATTTTTAAAGTTGTTAATTTCTTCAGCATTTTGGGGGTTTCTTTTAGCAAGCTGTTGACTTGCTTTTCATGATTTTCTTCCATCTCTCTCATTCCTCCTCCCAATTTTTCCTCCACCTCTCTTACTTGATTTTCAAAATCCTTTTTGATCTCTTCCATGGCCTGAGACCCCTTAATATTTATTTTGGAGGTTTTAGATGCAGAAGCATTGACTTTTAGGTCTTTTCTGAAGACCTAAATTGTTCCACCTCATTCAAAAGGATGGAAGTAAGTGTCTGTTCATCCAGAAAGGAACCTTCTATTGTTTTATTCTTTTTCCCTCTTGGGGGCATTTTTTCACCAGTTACTTGACTTTTGACTTTTTTGTCAAGAGGAAGGTACACTCTGGGGACCTGTAAGTTCTCAGTTCCCCTAAGGAGGCACAATCAAGGGAGAGGATTTTATTCCTCTCCTGACCTGAGCTCTGGTTTGTGAGCAGGATTCCCTCAATATAGCCTCCTCACCAGCCAGCACTCCACACCCCAGGGCAGCCCCTTAGGCCTGAGATCCATATCAACTGCTCAATTCTCCCAGGAGTTTTAGGCCAGGGCTCCAACAATGGGAGCTGCCATTCCCTGTGGCTATGGCTAGACCAAAGCATTCCCTTCTCACCCAAGTGAAAGAGCTTTCTCACTGATTTTTAAGATGTTTTTGGCTTTTGCGACTTGAGGAATCTGCTGCCTGAATCATGGTGCCTTGAAGTCTGTTCCTGTCCTGTCATTCCTATGCTGCATTCCACACCTGTGCTGGCAGCACTCTGCTCCCTCCTTGATAATTTCTACAAAGATGATGTCTAGTGTCTTTTTTTTTTTTGATCATGGCTTTCAGGTAGTCCCATAATTTTTCAGTTGTCTGACCTGGATTTATTTCCTGGTCAGTTATTTTTTCAATGAGTTATTTCACATTGTCTGTTATTTTGTTTTTTCATTTCTTTATTTTTTTTTATTTTATAATTTCTGGATTTTTGTTCACAAATTCATCAGTTTCTATTTGGGAGTAGTTTGCTTCAGTGATCTTTTGCACCACATTTTCCATCTGGCCAATTCTGGTTTTTAATGCACTCTTCTCCTCATTGGTCTTTTGGATCTCTTTTGACATTAGAGTTAGTCTTTTTTTAAGGTATTATTTTGTTCAGTATTTTTGGGGTCCCCTTTAGCAAGCAGTTGATTCATTTTTCTTCATTTTATTGCATCACTCTTATTTCTCTACCCAAGTTTGGTCTACTTCTCTTACTTGATTTTCAAAATCTTTTTTGAGTTCTTCTATGGCCTGAGATCAATCATTATTTTGTCTTGGAGGTTTTGGACATAGAAGTTTTCACCTTGCTGTCTTCTTCCATTTGTGTATTTTATCTTCCATTTCACTAAAGTAAGATTCTATAGGTTGTATTTTTTCTGATTTTGCTCATTCCCTCTGCCATTTACTTGTCTTCTGAGCTCTCTTTCAAGGGAGTTATCACAGTGAGGGTAGTTGGGTACACTTTCAACCACTTGATCCCCTCCAAAATCTGTGGGCCTAGACAAGGACACTGTCAAGGTCTGTCTCAAGAACTTTGGATTTGCCTGTGTAACATGGGAGATACTGGGACAGGACTGCTCACAGCATGGCATGCCCACATTAGAAAGAGTCCTGTGCTCTGTGAGCAAAGCTGAATTGAAATAGCACAAAATAAATATAGGAGGCACAAATTAGCAGTATCTACCTGAAACATTCACACAGATTATCTGTGCCCAACTTGTGGTATAGCATTCCAAATTCCTATTGGTCTAATCAGCCACAGTTGGACACACTAAAATTTCACTTTCTCATGGTGATGTCATTTTGTTTCTCTTCAAAAATGAAGGCCAAAAGCCAGTCATACAAAATGACTTATTTAGTGCCATATCAATCAAACTATCAGAAAAATATTGTCTAGAGCTAGAAAAAAATAATATAAAATTTCATCTGGATGAACAAAAAGTCCAGAATACCAAAGGAAAATAAAAAAAAATGGTAGGGAAGGTGGCCTAGCCCTACCAGATTTCAAATTATATTATAAAACAGCAATCATCAAAACCAATTGGGACTGGCTAAGAAATAGGGGGGTAGACCAGTGAAATAGGTTAGGTATTCAAAACAAAATACTCAATGAATACAGCAATCTAATGTTTGATAACTGCAAGGACCTGAACTTCTGGGATAAGACCTCACTGCTTGACAAAAACTTCTGGGGAAGCTGGAAAACCGTGTCATGGAAACGGAGCATAGACCAATGCCTGAAACTGTACACAAAATTAGTCCAAATGAGTACATGATCCAGGTATCAAGACTGATACTATAATCAAATTACAAGAGCAAGGAATAGTATATTTATCAAATTTATGGACAATAAAGAAATTTATGAGCATAGAAGAGATAGAAAACATTATCAAAAGCAAAAAGCGTAACATTGATTACATTAAACTGAACAGGTTTCACACAAAGCCAATGCATACAAGATTAGGAGGAAAGCAGAAAACTGGCAAAGAATTTTTTCAACTGGTGTCTGTGATTGTTGAGGGGCGGGATGGAATGCGGTTTACCAGTTCAGGATAGACCTTTGGGGAAACTGTTCTTTGAGACTGTGCTCAATATCATCTGGAATGGCTCTCCATGCTCCACACCCCCACCCCCACCCCCATGTTGCTGTCTCCCTGAGACAAACAAGAGAACTACAGAAAACAAAGGATATGTAAAATAGATGTTCTCTAGGCTAACAGTCTTTAAAGACAATAAGACTGGCCAAATCTCTAGGACAGGAGAGGAGCAGGTTTGCAGTTTCTGTCTATAAATACTCTGACCCTTGGATCAATAAACAGAGTTGGTCTGTCTTCTTCTGCCTGCCCATGTCTGTCTTCTTTACCATGTCACTGAGCCATGTGGGGGTGCAAGCCATCCGTCAGGTATGATAAAGGCCTCATTTCTAAAATACATCAGGAAATGAATCAAATGTACAGGAATGCAAGTCATTCCCCAATTGGTAAATGGTCAAAGATATGAACAGGCAGTTTTCAGGGGAAGAAATTAAAGATATCTATAGTTACATGAAAAAAATGATCTAAATCACTATTGATTAGAGAGATGCAAATCAAAACAACTCTGAGATATCACATCAATCAGTTGGCTAACATGACAAAACAGGAAGATGATAAATGTTGGGGAACATGTAGGAGAGTTGGTACAACAATTACTTTTGTTGAAACTCTGAGGTAATCTAATCATTTTGGAGAACAACTTGGAACTATTCCCAAAGAGCTACAAAAATGTACATACCCTTTGACCCAGCAATATCATTTCCAGGACTATGTCCCAAAGAAACCATAAAAATGGGAAAGGGTCCCATATGTACAAAAATATTTATAGTAACTCTCTTTGTGGTGGCCAAAATCTGGAAAGGAAAGAAATGCCCATTAATTGGGGAATGTCTGCACAAGTTGTGGTATATGAATATAATGGAATACTATTGTAATATAAGAAATGATGAACAGGAAGACTTCAGAGAGGCTTGGAAGAACTTATATGAACTGATGCTGAGTGAAAGGAATAGAACCAAGAGAACATTGTACACAACAACAACTAGAATGTGCAAAGAATTTTTCTGGTAAACTGAGCCCTTCACAGTAATGCGAAGACCTAAAACATTACCAAAGAATGCTTGAGGCAAAATACCATTCATATACAAACTACCATGGAATTAGAATGCAGAATGAAGCAGAATATTTCTCTTGTGCTATGTTTTGGTTTGTTTGGGCTTCTCTCACAGTTTCTCCCAGGCATTTTAATTCTTCTAGGCAACAAAACTAATGTGAAAATATGTTTAATAAGAATGTGTGTGGAGAGGAGGAGTCAAGATGGTGGAGGAGAAAGACTCACGTATGCTAGCTCCGAACCCACAGCCCATAAATTTCCTGTAAAAAGAAATGCCCACAAATTCGAAAGCAGTGGAAGCCATGCAGCAACACAGTGGAGGAGATTTCCATTCCTAAGAGCCCTGAGAAACCAGCACCAAATGTCCATCACGCACTGGGCAGTGGACCCCAGCCCTGCCCAGCCCTGGTCATGCCACCCTGAGAGGAGCAGATCCGAGCAGGCTTCAGTAACAGAATCTTTGGTGGCTGCTAAGGTCCCTCCAACAACAGGCACTACAGGTCAGTGAGAGAGACTTCTGGGCTGGCTGAGAGGGGAGGGGGTGTCTTCATAACTCAGGCTCCTTCAGAAGGCAGCAGCAGAGGCAGTAGTGGCCAGGGGCACCCGGAGCAGGCAGGACCTAAGATCCATTACGGAAGATCTCTGCATAAAACCCCTGAGGGAACTGAGCCTGGGAGGCGGCCCTGCCCCTACCTGAGCACCAGAACTTAAGCTCACATTGAATAGCAGCACTGCCTGCCACTGAAAGCTCTGAGGCTGGGGAGCAGCATTTGTATCTCAGACACCAAGCACTATCTGGGCAGATCTAGGAGGGGGTGGAGAGGAATCTCAGAACTCAAGTAACTGGCTGGGAAAATGCCCAGAAAAGGGAAGAAAAATAAGACCATACATAACGGCTTTCTTGTTGAAGAGATGTATCCTCCTTTCATTTCTGATGAGAAAGAACAATGCTTACAATCAGGGAAAGACATAGAAGTCAGGGCTTCTGTATCCCAAACACCAGAAATAGATAACCAATGGGCTCAGGCCATGGAAGAGCTCAGAAAGGATTTTGAAATTCAAGTTAGATAGGTGGAGGAAAAACTGGGAAGAGAAATGAGAGAGATGCAACAAAAGCATGAAAAACGGGTCAATATGCTGATAAAGGAGACCCCCCCAAAAAAAATGCTGAAGAAAATAACACCTTGAAAAATAGGCTAACTCAATTGGCAAAAGAGCTTCCAAAAACCAATGAGGAGAAGAATGCTTTCAAAAGCAGAATTCACCAAATGGAAAAAGAGCTTCAAAAGCTCACTGAAGAAAATAGTTCTCTGAAAATTAGAATGGAACAAATGGAGGCTAATGACTTTCTGAGAAACCAAGAAATCACAAAACAAAACCAAAAGAATTCAAAACATGGAAGATAATGTGAAATATCTCACTGGAAAAACAACTGACCTGGAAAATAGATCCAGGAGAAAAAATTTAAAAATTATGGGACTACCTGAAAGCCATGATCAAAAAAAAGAGCCTAGATATCATCTTTCTTGAAATTCTCAAGGAAAATTGCCCTGATAATCTAGAACCAGAGTGCAAAATAAGTATTGAAGGAATCCATCGATCACAACCTGAAAGAGATCCAAAAAGAGAAACTCCTAGGAACATTGTGGCCAAATTCCAGAATTCCCAGGTCAAGGAGAAAATATTGCAAACAACTAGAAAGAAACAATTCCAATACTGTGGAAATAAAATCAGGATAACACCAGATCTAGCAGCTTCTACATTAAGGGATCGAAGGGAATGGAATAGAAAATCCCAGAAGTCAAAGGAACTAGGACTAAAACCAAGAATCACCTACCCAGCAAAATGGAGTATAATACTTCAGGGTAAAAATGGTTTTTCATTGAAATAGTGGACTTTCAATCATTCTTGATGAAAAGACCAGAGCTAAAAGAAAATTTGACTTTCAAGCACAAGAATGAAAAGAAGCATGAAAAAGTAAACAGCAGAGAGAAGTCATAAGAGTCTTACTAAAATTGAACTGTTTTCATTCCTACATGGAAAGACAATATTTGTAACTCTTGAAACTTTTCAGTATTGAGGTAGCAGGTGGGATTACACAGACACACAAACACACAGACATACACACATGCACGCACACACAGAGACAGAGAGCACAGAGTTTATTGAATAGAATGGGGTCATATCTTAAAAAAATGAAGTTAAGCGCTGAGGGAGAGATGTATTGGGAGAAGGGAGGGAGAAATGGAATGGGGCAAATTATCTCTCACAGGAGAGGCAGGTAGGAGACTTTTTAGTGGAGGGAAAAGGAAGGGAGCTGAGAGAAAAACAGGAAGTTTACTCTCATCACATCCGACTAAAAGGTTGAATAAATTGCACACTCATTTTGATGTGAAAACCTTTTTTGTAATTCAGGAAAGTTGGGGAGAAGAGGATAAGCAGTGTAGGGGGGATGATGGAAGGGAAGGCAATGGGAGCAATTTGAAATCAACACTCTTGGGGAGGGACAGGATCAAAAGAGAGAATAGAAGCAATGGAGGGGCAGGATAGGAAAGAGGGAAATATAGTTAGTCTTACACAACATGACTATTATGGAAGTCATTTGCAAAACTACACAGATATGGCCTATATTGAATTGCCTGCCTTCCCAAAGGAAATGAGTGGGGAGGGAGGGATGGGGAGAAGTTGGAACTCAAAACTTTAGGAACAGCTGTAGAGTATTGTTCTTGCTACTAGGAAATGAGAAATAAATGTAATGGACAATAGAAAGTTATGTGGCCCTAAAGGATAAAAAAGAAGATGGGGACAAGAAAAGGGAAGGATGATAGAAGAGAAGGCAGATTGGTGATGGGGGAAGTTAGAATGCTTGGTGTATTGTGGTGGGGGAAAGGAAAAATGGGGAGAAAATTTGGAACCCACAATTTTGTGAAAATGAATGTAAAAAGTTAAATAAATAAATTTAACTAAATTAAAAAAAAAAGAAATACTGGTTTCCTTCCCACATGAAAAAAGATAGAGTAAGATAAAAAAGCCTAATCATAAACCATGCCACCAAGTCCTCTAAAATTTATTATATTTAAATTAGCTATCATATTGATATTATATGTGACATTATATTAGTACACTGACATTGGTTATCATATCAGTTTTATGTATAACATAGACATGATAACCAACATTAGTGCAATAAAACAATATGCCCTATGTCACATACCATATATGCTATATTATGGTTTAATATATAATATTTTGCATTTATGTCGTTACCATATCAGTGGTGTATATATATATATATATATATATATATATATATATAATATATATATATAACACTAGTGTCACATATAATCATATTAATGTTATGTGTAACATTAATATAAGTAATACTAATGTAACAACAATTTATTGTACTCAAGATTTTAAGCTCAATCCTTCTACAGACATTTTTAATTAATTTGGCATTACCTTAAATCCAAGAATTTATAATTTAGAGAATTGTCCAAACTGGCATACCATTCCCACCCACTATAATGCCCTCTTCACTGTCACCATCATCTAATTTCCCTAAACCGAAACAATTTGAGTTAGCATTTACATGAACCTGGATAAGGTAACGTTAATGTCATGTTAAAATATGGTTTGAGATTAACATTCCACGACAATAGTTACTTAATCTTCAACTAGAACTTTCTTGACCACTCCATTTAAGTAGTTAAAGGGAGTCCCTCTCTGATGAAAATACTTTCTGAATTAAAATGGCAATTCCATTAGGTATATCAGAGTTTAATAATTTTAGGGATGGGGATGGAAAAGATTTTAAATGAATGGAAGGTTCTTTTAATCATAAATTACTTCTCAACATTATTTCAGTTTCCATAGGAAGGAATTTTTCTCTTTACCAGGACAAGTCAAGAAAAGTACATGTTAACTGCGAAAACATAATCTCCAAGTAAAATAAACTAAACATCTATTGAGAAACTTTACAATGCAAAATGCTATTCTACATACCATGATAGAATACAAAGAATTGTAGAATGTATTTTCTGGTCATGAAGGATGCGCAGTTTAGAAGCAGAAGCATGAAATAAACCATTGAAACCATGAAAGTTGGAATAGCAACAAAATCAGATTTAAATAACAGTTCACATGTTAGTAAGAGAAATGTCTCAAAGCAATGCATGATTAATTGCCAAATTAATGAAACACAAAAAATTCAAAGGAGTACTATTCTGAAAAAGACACAGTGTTTCTCATTTTAGAAGAGGTATTTGAAATTAATAAAAAGGAGCAAGTTACTTATTCAATTCAATTATTCTTAAATAATTTTTGGTAAAAAAAAATGGTTTCAGCCAATGCTTTTAATGACTTCCATCAGAAGTTATGAATGAGCCTAGGAACAAATAAATAAAAAAAGCAATTTTAGCATTAGTTTCCCAAAGCATACAATTTAAGTAAATTAGGTACAGTATTCATATCTGATTCCAACAAAAAAAATACTATTTTTATATAAAGGATAAATAAAGGTCATTTTTGAAGTATCATACTCGTTTAAAAGGTGAATTAGCATAATTTAATATCTAGTACTACTTGTTCTTTGCAATAATATTTTCATTGGACCAATTCTCAACAGATTGCTTTTTCTTTTTAAATAAAAGTCCACATGTCTATCCGGTTGGACACTAGGTTTCCACAGATGTAAGTTGTAAGTAGTTTGTCAAGAAAGATAGGGAAAACAATACCAAACCATCCCCTATATTATAAATGAGTTCACCATTTAGCTTGTTTATATCTCTCTCCCACATCTCTACTTTTGACCAAATAGCCCAGAGAATAAGGCTTGGAGTTTTGTTCTGTTTCACTTGTTCTTTCAATTCTAGACTTAGGCAACAGAGCCCTAGGCCACTAGTTGACGTTATGGTGACCTTGGAGCCCAAATTCCAGGAAGAATTTTGCTGTCAGCATAGCAGAGAAATACTAACAAGAGAGAGTACCAGGATACACCCTTTGTAATTTGAAAAGGTAAGATTTTTCTATGTTGAGAATTGAGTTAAGTCATGAACCAATCCACCTCCCATTCCAGAGATTGAGGTGGCAAAAAATTTATTTGATTTATGGTCCCAGGTGTTGTGGGATGTTTGGGATTTCTCATCATATTTCTGAAATAAAAATTCTATTGCAAAACATATTCTTCCAAAAGTGGTTAAATGGAACCAATGTGGGGCACATTGGCTTTAGCCTATGGTAGAGACTTTCTGGGATGGGAAACCTGTGACCTTGTGTCACATGTGGTCTTTGGGTGCAGGCATTTGATTGAGTCTAAGTTTTAAAGAATAAATCCTTTACTTAAGGGAATTTGCTTTATGAAATTTGGGCTAGGTCAAAGCAGTGAAAGGGCTGCACTAGATACTGCAAAATCCCCTTAAATTGTCAAGGGACTGTGTATCTTAGAGGAGAGTAACTGAATACCTCTGGGCTTCAGGCAAGCAGTAAGTACCATGGATTTGTTCTTGCATATGGGATATTTTCTGGCATAAAATTATGACTTTTCTCATTTGAAGGGACTTTTAAAGAGAATTTAGAAATCAGTATCTTATTTTTCAATTGTAGAAGCCAGAAAACCAGGATCCCTCTCCTCCAAAGCTTTTCATTCCCTTATGCCAGAATGGGAAACTGAGGAATCAATTACCACCAATGAAGAAAGCCTTAGACAAATATGCTTAGAGATTCAGGGTACAATTGTGATTATCATTTTGAAGAGGGAGTGACCAATTTTACTATTGTTTACTGTGTTTTTGCTATCCTGAAAGATCAGTAGCTTCCTTCAAATCTCAGCTAAAATATAACCTACAGGAAACCTTTCTGGATGCTTAATTTTAGTGCCTTACATCTAATTTGGATAGATAGATAGATAGATAGATAGATAGATAGATAGATAGATAGATAGATAGATAGATAATGTATGTATGCTTATGTGGGTATATATAGTCACACAATAGGTATTTATATACACATACATCCACACAGTTTATAAATATTTGGTGCATGATTATTTGTATGTTCTCTCCTATAGAATGTAAGCCCCTTGAGAACAGAACCTGTCTACATTTTACCTTGCTTTGTATCCCTAGCACTTAGTATAATGCCTAGCACATATTATGTACTCAATAAATATTTATTGACTAAATTAAAACCACATTATCAAACAATTAACCACATGTATGTGTTCCACATATGCATAAATGCATATATGTCTATATATATGTGTGTGTGTGTGTGTGTGTGTGTGTGTGCATATGTATGGGTGTATATACATATGTATATTCAGGTTATTCAGTCAAGTACATCAAGATAACATGAAATAAACCATATTACAATGAATTTTAGGATAATTTTATTTTATAATAAGAAGAGATTTGAACAGAGAATGGAGAGGATTGTTTTCAGTTTCAGTTTGTCTATTTCCTAACTAGGTGTATGACCTTGGGCAAGTCACTTTAAACTCCTGAGCTCTAGTTTATTCCACCATAAAGTGAAAAAAGAAGAAGAAGAAGAAGAAGAAGAAGAAGAACAAGAACAAGAACAAGAACAAGAACAAGAAGAACAAGAACAAGAAGAACAGGAAGAACAAGAAGGGGAAGGGGAAGGAGAAGGAGAAGGAGAAGGAGGAGGAGGAGGAGGAGAAGAAGAAGAAGAAGAAGAAGAAGAAGAAGAACGCTTTGATTGGATGATTTCTAAAGTTTCTTTCACATTATACAATTCAGTAAAATTATTTATTTTACTATAGTATATACTGCAGTTAATGTAACTTTAAAGTAGGCAGATATTGCTGGTGTTAGATATTTGGAAAACAAACGTAAATTTTTATCACAATGATAACCAAGAAAAAAATATTGATTAAGTGATTCAACTCTAACTGTTCTTTACAAGCCAAGGCATTGTTGATTGGGATGACTAAAAAGGAATGATGAAAGAAATACTGTCGAAAAAAGTCAAAATACAGTACTATCTATGAATCATTCAATACTCTTCCTTCTCTTGACTCCTGAATTCTCTTTTTTAAACTCCATAATCTTGGTTTTGTTTTCTGCTTCCCATTCTGAAATTTATCATCTTGAACTTTCCCTTTGCTACATCTCTATGCTAAACGGAACGAAACAACAATGCTAGTACCTGGCATCACATTTAAAGATATAGTGATCATAAGAATACTGACTACTTTTGCCAGAACTTCCAGCAAGAGATGAGTTAAAAGATTTTATTTCATTTCACACTCTATCTGTCAAACTCCACACTCACCCCCTGCATAGGTGACAAATGAGTTATAAAAGACAGACAAAAAGGAGACTTAATTTAAATAGTCAACTTTGATCCAATCAATACTCATCCACTAAAAAAGCTTTTTCAATATTCTATTTAAACTAAGTTTCTTTAAATGACTCCAAAAATCTGAGGGGAAAGTCATGTAAAATGTAGCAGTAGAAACTTTAAATTGAAGAATGTTGATTTCAGTAAAGTTAAAAACTCATAAGAAGCAGCTTTAAAACTGCTGTTGAAGCAGGTAGCAGTTATAAAATATAGATGACTTGTTGACCAGAAGGTAAGGGTAAACACATGGAGGTAGCAAAGTCATTTTTCGGGATCCAATAGTTTGGGGAGGATATGTGTGATGTCTTATTTTGGACTTATCTTAAGCCGAATACGAGAGAAAGCACCACCAAATTTTACCCCACAATCTTCAGGTTTTTAAACAGCTATAGTAAAATGAGGTTGGGATATGGCTTTAATTACAACAGTTAATTTAATTTTACAACTAAAGAAGCCATTTTTACACTGCAGTCTGATCTTTGGAAGCAACAGAGTCTGGCAGATGATCTGGCACTGGTTCTACAAAGTCCTTGAAATGAACGTTTTTTTTTTTGAACTTCTAGAAGATCCAATGAATTCTAATAAAGCAGAATAGATACAATATTTCATTAGTAACAAATATTAGTTTAAACTAACATTAGAATACAAATATTTAGAAATTTCTTTTTCTTTTTAAAACTGGGTCCTAATCCTATTTATCTGGATTATTAATCTCTTATAAATATTTTTTCTTCATGTATGTTTCCAATTTAATCAAGAGTTCCATTTAAAAAAAAATGAAAACTTTCAGGATTATGTTTCAAACTGTTGGTTATTTTCACTATCCAAATCTCAATAAAGTGTAATTTCAAATGCTACCCTCCAATATAAAGTTCTACCAATATGCAGAGTCAACTTGCCAAATTGAAGACTGCCTAAGAGGAAATTAACAAATCAGTTAAGAGGCCACTGAGTTCAAAGTATCATGTTAGGTATGGATAGAAATAGAAAGTTTAGGCAAATAATGATATCTGTCATCAAGGAGTTTCCAGTCTACCAGGGAAAGGAAAAGTCCCACCACCAACACCCCCCCACACACACACACACAAAGATAAAATATCGAGTTCTACATGTTAAGAGTCATTAGAGAAGCTAAAAAAATAGTGTATGTGAAGTAAGAGTGGAGAAGTCTTTATTGGCTAGGGTGATCGTGGAAGTCTTGGTGGAGGAAAAACTATTAGAACTGCACATAACAAGATCTGCAGAAATTGAACAGGTAAAAAGAGAGTGGAAGAGCATTCTTGGTATAGGGAAGACTGCAAAAAGTTACAGACGTGAAATCACAGGTTATTTGGTGGAGTAAATAGAGTAGTACAGTAATAACATAATAATAACAGCAACAAGAATTATATTGCTAGGTACTGTGTTAAGGGCTATCTAGACATCTCATTTGATGCTTATAACAAATCTATGAGCTAGGCATTATTACCATTCTCATTTTATGATTTAGGAAACTGAGTGAGACAAAGTTTAAGTGACTTGCCCATAATCATACAATTAGGAAGTGTCTGAAATCAGATTTGAACTCGTCTTACTGAATATAGGTTCAATATTCTTTCCACTAAGCCACCTGGTTGTCTTAGATTATATCAGGTGCCTATGAAAGGAATGGAGCAATGTGAGGCATGAAGTCCTTGGAATAATTCAGTCTCCAGACATAACCATTAAAACATGCTACCCAAACTCCTGAAAAAAGAGAATATTGTGCAAACTCTGAACATATTGAACCCTCCCCCCCCAGAATGGTTAATCTTGCAGAAAAGCCTTGAAACTCCCCAGAACATATAATTCTTAAAAGACTTCCCACCTTTTCTCGTCTCAGGGCAAGATTTGTGTGACTGTCTTTGTTCTTTGCTGCTGGAGAAGATTTCTGTGAATAGATTGTGAGTTCTGAAGCCCAACCAATAGGATAGGAGGCAGAGGGTTAGGAAGGGGGAATTTGCACTACAGTATAACTAAGACTTGCTTTCTGTAACTAATTTGCACTCTCCTGCTGCCGAAAGAGCTAGCGGTAAGGGAGGCTTGCCCTTTGTCATGAAAAAGAAAATAAACTTTACCTCTGTTTTCTCAAACAGCCCCTAGCTCATTGATGCTAAGAAAGGCCTAGAAATGCAAGATGACACTAGGTTATGAAGGTTACATGTCAGGCAGAAGATTTTGAATTTTATTCAAGATGCAATAGATAGACATTGGAAATTTGTGAACAGATAAGTGAAACTACTACTAAAATTTAAATAAGAAAGAGTATTCTGACAGTGGTATAGAGGACCATTTGGAGGAAAGAAAGAAAGAACAGGCATTAACTAATTATTTACTGTATATTAGTTACTGTTCTGAATACTTTTCTAAGATTATCTTATTGAATACTTACAACAATCTGTGAGGTAGGTGCTATTATTTTTCCCATTACTTGGAAAAAACTATGGCATGAAAAGGTTGAATGACTTGCTAGTAAGTATCTGAGGCCACATTTGAACTAAGGTCATTCTGGTACCAAAACAAATATTAAATAGTTTCCTCTAGAGGCCAGAAGAAGTTTCAAGGCAGGAAGATCTGTAAGGCTAATGTCATAATTCAGCAAAGTGGTAATGAGAGTTTATATCAGAATAGTTCTATTGTGAATTGAAAGAGAAGGAAAAATTGAAGACAGTTTTTGGAGAAGATAAAAGGAGCTAGTAATTGATGATGTATATTGTGAAACATGTGGACAGACAAAAAGACTGGAAAAATTATCAAAAGGCTACAGACGTGGCAGATATAGAATGACAGGGCTATATAGAGTAGTGGCAAAAATTGGAAGGGGAAATGTATGAAGAAAGACTATTTACTGTTTAAGACACCATTCATTTAACAAGCCAGTAGGAAATTATGATGATGTTCTCTAAGCAATTGGAAATATGAGTCTGATCATCTGACAAGAGCTAGACTAAGAAGTCATTGACACTTCAGTTGGAAATTGATGCCATAAGGATGAAGATAATTTTCTAGAGAGATAGTGTAGAGACAGAGGCAAAATGAGCCAAGGATAGATCTTTTGGGAACATTTACATTGAAACCTCAGAAAGAAAAGTGGAACTGGTATGTGAAGTGATTAAAGATGTCAGAAGAATTCCAAAGAGGAAAGATATTTCTGAAGGAGTGATTATCCAATAAGAAGAAATCAGTCAACTGAAATTTGTCTTCTTTTTATTCAAGTTATTCTGGTACTAAAAACATCAGTTGATCAGTCCCAAAATAATTCAGAATTGTTATGTGGTAGGTATATGTCTCTATTTATGATTGATAAATAAATGACGATAAACTACTTGAAGTTGGGGTGTGTATGTGTTTTGTTTTTGTTTTTTTTTTGTCTTTCTATCCCTAACATCTAGCACTGTGTCTGGCACATAGTTGGCATTTAATAAGTGCTTTTAAGTCAATATATTGCTTGATGTACAGCTGAAATGGAAACTAGCAATCATTTAGACTGATATCATTTTGAAGATGAGGAAGCAAAGATGTTAAGTGACATTCCCAAAGTCACACTTTGAAAGAGCTAGTATTTGAATGCAGGTTCTGTTGCTCCAAATACAAACGTTTTAAATTCTTTCCTGGAGGGTCCATGCTAACTCTCAATTTCTGTGATTTTGTCATGTCATAAAGTTTTAAAATATGGTCCTTGTCTAGCAGTTGTATATTTATCATGCATTTAGCTCTTTAAAAGTATTATTAAATATTAAAGAAATCAATCTGTTTAAAAAATGATGCAACAAGATTATTCATGAGCAATTTTTACTATCTCAGCAGGAAGAACATTTTGAACAACTTCACAGGATTATTGTTGCTAAGGAAACTGCATCACATATATCTGCATCTTTAGTCACTTTGTATGTATATGTTTAATAGTGATACCTGCGGGGATTTAAGAGAGAAAAGACCATGTTGAATGAGTTAAATATGCGATATATTTTAGTAATCTTATTTAGGGTTTTCCAAATTTTTGACATAATGCAAAGTAGTGGGGTAAGAAATTTGGAGCAAATTCTGAGTATTGATTTATTTCTGAGAATCAAGGAAAACTGCAGCAGGATTTAGGATTATCTCAGAGCAATCATAGCCAGTAGGGGAATGTTGCTGTTTGTATCATGAGTTGTTTCTTGTTAAATAGAGGAAATCAACTACAAAAACAAAACAAAACAAAACAAAAAGAAGTAGCAGGTAGTACTGGGACATAAAGGGGAAACCTACTTATTTTGTAAAAATCATTACCCCTACATTATTGATTTGATGTGCTATTTACCGTACATGTTACTGTAAATGTATTGCAAAGTATTGATGATTCCTACATTTTAAAATTTGGTGTTAATTAGAACTTAGATGCACCAAATATTAGAATAGATAACAAAAATAATATCCAGGGTTCTTCTACCAAGTTTATTGGTAGGAAGTTTGAATAACACAACTCTTTTTATTATGTAAATATAAAATGGGTTAACTTGCTTTTAAACCACAATAATATTGTTCAATATATTGTAAAGTCCTTGACATTGGGAACTTACATATTGTTGCTTCCCAGAAAGCAGACAGTATAGCTCCTGGTACATAAAAGACATTTATTAAAAATGTTTTTATATTTGTCAGAATCACCATAACACAAAAATAACCACTTAAAATGAATATCCCATAGATTGCTTAATCTCAGTGCAGACAAAACCCAGACTCAGAAGCTAGGTCTCAAGCTTGACTCTCATTCCCACTAAAGCCATGTGTCCCATCTGTTGTGAAGTATTGGCATTTTTACATTCATGATGTCTCATGAGTGTCACCTCTCCACTCATATAGCCACAACCATGGTTCAGGTGCCTTGCCTGGCACATTGAAGTAATATACTGGTTGTTCTCACTCCTTTAAGTCCCCTTTCTTCTAATATATCCTTCTGTCAACTGCCAAAATAATCTTCTTAAATTAAAGATCTGACCATGTCTGTCACACACACAAACACACACACACACACACACACACACACACCTACAGTGAATCCAAATTATTTCCAGGATAAAACAAACAAATAAATAAATAGCAAAAAATACAGAAACCAGATTAGATAGAAAGATAATTGGTGAACAGATAAATTAGTTAACAAATAAATGTTTAGATAAGTAAATAGAAATCTCTGGTTAGCACTTACAGCCATTCACAACCTGATCCCTCCCTACCTTTCCAGTCTTTTTATACTTTATTCATGTCCACATACTTTAATTTCCAGTGACACCAGCCTCCTTACTGTTCCTTGAACAAGATCCTCCATCTCCCAATTCTATTCCATTTCACTGGCTTGGTATATGGTTGTTTTTGTTTTTTTCTTCTTTTTCTGAATGCTTTTCTTCCACATTTCTGGCTTCAGGCTTCCTTGGCTTCTTTCAAATCTCATGTAAAATCTTTACATTTTGCATATTAATATAATAGAATTTATGTTGTTTCTTCCAAAAATTGCAAACTCCTTGAGGAGAAAACTATTTGTTTTGGTGATGACTTCTTTATTTACAAAATGGGTACAGAGTTGAAGATTCACTCAGCAGCTGTTGCTTTTTCCTCCTCTCAGTCTGGGTCCCCAGAGGCCTCTGTTTCTCTTGGCCCAAGCAACCATGGGCTCCTGCGAATCCTACATCTCATCATTCCCTGTTTCGTCAGAGAGGAGTGGGACAGGATCTCTAGGCTCATCCTCCTAGTTGGCCCTATGTGAGATGAGAAAGTTCAGCTGCTTAAAGCTACTGGCAGGCAGATGCAGTGTCATTCCATTAAGCACATTCTTACCTCTTCTGATCTAGACTGAATTCTGCAGGTACATCAACTTTAGGAACCTAGAGGACTGGAGTACAAGATTTAGCTGAAATTATCAATGAACTATTCTGTTTTTGTCCTTGCCAAAAGTCAATTTCTTTTAGTTGTCGATGAGTGTTCCCAATGACCACAAAGTTGTCCCCTGGAGTGCGGGTAATTGCCCTCAGGGGATACTCTCCATAGGTGGTTTCCAGCACAAAACCACCACTATGGAAAAATTGTGTCATACACTGGGACCTAATGATGTATAGTGCATGTGGCAATCTTCTGTGACCCTAGGAAGAATTGGATGTCCTGCTCACAGATGGGAGATAAGAGGTTCAACTAGGCATTGCTGACATTCTTAGTTCTGAATATGGACTCCTGGGCATTGTCTACTGGCAATTAACTCTCCTTCCTACCAGTGGACACTCTGTAGGGTTGATGAGGGTTCTGGCACATCTTGTTTTAAGAAATGAGAAGAACCAGGGGAACACTGAACACAGTAACAGTCACATTATATGATGACTAACTTACCTAGACTTGGCTTTTCTCAGCAATGTAAGGATATTAGTCAACTCCAAAAGACTCATGATGGAACATGCTATTCACATCCAGAAAAAGAAATGAATGCAGATTTGAATGTCTCAGTGAAGCGGACCTTGATGTTTCTCAAAGTTTCCTGGACTAAAACCTGTTCAACCCAGTCTTTTCACTGGATGTGTTGCTTCAAGATTTTTCCTTGGGCACTATTTTCTGGTTTTTCAGAGGTTAATATGGAAGAGTAACAGTGATTTACTGATTACTCTATAATCTTGGCTCCTATAAGTCCTCTGAGCTAAATTTATAAAAATAAGAGTCATATCCCAATTTGCAGTTGTCAAAGGATATGAACAGGCAGTTTTCAGAAGAAATAAAATTTGTCAATAGTCACATGAAAATATATCTAAATAACTATTGCTTGTTGCTCTATAGTCTTTTTTCTGTCACATTTAATTTTTTGTGATCCCATGTGGGGATTTCTTGGGAAAGATGCTGAAGTCATTTGCCATATCCTTCTCTAGCTCATTTTACAGGTAAAGAAACTGAGGCAAATAGGGTTTAGACACTAGAGTCAAACAGCTATTAAGTGTCTAAGACCAGATTTGAAGACAGAAAGATGAGTCTTCCTGACTTCAGTGAGGCCTGGCGCTCTATCCAATATTCAACCTAACTGAATGACTATTGGTTTTTTCAGATATCACTTTTTACCTATTAGATTGACTAAGATGACAGAAAAGAAAAAATGATGAATTTCAAAGCAGATGTGGAAAAATTGCACTGTTACTGTAATTGTGAACTAGTCCAATCATTCTGAAGCACAGTTTGAAACTATGCGCAAAGGACTTTAAAAGCTGTGCATACCCATAAAACCAATAATATCACTTTTAGGGCTGTATTCTAAAGATATCAAGGAAAAGGGGAAAAAATCTATTTGTGAAAAAAATATAATAGCTCTTTATCATGGAAAAGAATTAGAAACTGAATGGATGTTCATCAATTGGGGAATAGCTTAAAATTTTGTGGTATGTGATTGTGATGGAAATATGTTTTTGCTAGATGAAAAGATGAACAGAAGAGTCTCAAAAGAAAAACAAAGCCTGGGAAGGCTTATATAAACTGATTTAAAGTGAAGTGAGCAGTACCATAAGAATACTGTGTGCAGTAAATAACAGTTTTAAGGATGACCAACTGTAAATGACTTAGCCACTCTGATCAAAATGATTATCAAAGAGAATTCCAAAGAATTTATGATGAAAAATTTTATCCACTTCCAAAAAGACAATTGATGAACTCTGAATGCCAATTGAAGTATACTTTTTCATTGTTTTTCTTTTACTTTCTGTATTTTCTTTTGCAATGTGATTAATATTGAGATATGTTTTGCCTGACTTCATTTGTATAATAGATATCAAATTGCCTTTTCGGGGGGGGGGGGGATTGTAAATAAGAGGGAGAGAATATGGTACTCAAAACTAAAAAGAAAAGGAAGTTAAACTTTTTTCATGTAATTATAAAGATCTAACTAACTGAAGTATTTTTAAATATCAGAACAGGCCTCATTTCTCATAATAATTATAATAGCCCACTTAGTTCAAGACCTACACAGAAGTGTATTTAAAACTTCACAAATTGTGAAATTAATGAATTGATATTTAGAGGTCTGACCATGTCACTCTCTGTTCAAGATGGATTTGTTATTGCTTATGGATAAGACTCAAGCTTCTCTGTTTCCCCAGACCAGCCATGGGGCCTGCCATTTGTGATTACTGAGAGATCATGAAAGAAAAGTAGAAACAAGGTCAGGCAAAGAGTTATAAAGAACAGCTCTCATTTATTAACCGGATAGCCATGATTTATATAGCTTATTACAGGCAAACAAGCAGAATTGTTCATTGTGAGAACATTGAAGCAAACAAGGCCATTCCCATGAGAACATTTTTAGATTATTTTTATACTCCCTAATCTAGTTCCTCCTGGTGAGACAGCCACTGGGAGGAACAGCCTTGGGCAGGACTTTCTCATACCTGAATAACTGAGAGTGGAGATGGTGAACCAGTTATCCTGATAAAGTTAGCTGCTCACATTAGTACAAGTCTCAAGTAAAACCTGGACAGTATCTCATATTCCAGACTACATCAGCACTAACCCTCTATACTCTGTTATTTAAATCTTCAATAATCAGAACTTAAATTAATATTTCATTTTACTTCTCCTTATGCACATTATATTCCAACTAAACAAATCTTGCATCTCCTTGCCCACAGCATTATCTTCTGTGCTTTGAACATTTTTAGATAAGCTATTCACCCATTCTTAGAATGTTCTTTCTCCTTCCCTCTATTTCTAGAAAGCTCTCAATCCTTTTAAGCACTATTTTCTAAATAAAACCTTTCTGAATATCTCAAGTCAGTGCCCTCAAATTTTTAATGTATTTATTATACATATTTTGAATGGATGTTTCCTAGAATGTTACTTATTATTCCAGTAGAATGTTACCCTCTTGAGGACAGAAAAGTTTTTAGTTTTGTCATTTTTATTCTCACTACCCAATACTGGTAAATAGTATGCAACTGGGTAGGTCCAATGGATAGAATGTTTATCCTGAAATCAGGAAAACCTTGAAATCACATGAGATTTCAGATGCTCGCTGTATGACCAGAAGAACGTTACATAGCTATTTTCTACCTCAATTTTTTTACTTGTAAAATAATGATAATAATGGCACCTACCTCCCAAGTTTCTTGTAAGGAAAAAGTGAATAATCTTTTTAAAAGCTTTGCAAATAATAAAGATTCATATACATATATATGTGTGTATATATGTGCACATTTGTATATGTATATATATGTGTGTGTGTGTATATAGGTATGTATACACACACACACACACACACATATGGGCACACATACATATATTCACACACACAGGAACTTCCCTGAGCTTTCTCCTAAAGCCCTCCAAATATCTGTAAAAATGACTTTAAACAAATTCTAGAGCTACAGAACCCATAAAATATCAGAGTGAAACAAATCCCCAGCCCAAAGGAGTGGAGCACAGTCTAGAGTGGGCTGCACCAGCATAGAAGGGCAGGAGCAGGCCTCTGGGTAATCAATCATTGGCACCTGTGGCAATTGCCAGATTTCTCAACCTACAAGTGCCAAAAAAAAGGTGAGTGGGAAAAGTCTGTGGAGCTGAAGTGAAAGAGAAATGCTACATCTGGCCAGGTCTGGCTCCAGCTGCAGGGCAGTGGGGGTGCCAGCAGCAGCAGTAGCAGCAGAATTTCTCCCTGAGCTCTAGGCCCATAGATGGTGTGGGATCAAGCTTCTGATGCAAAATTTCTCAAGCCTGGGATAGTATGCCCACCTCCACCCCCACCCTCATGGAAGCAGAGTCCTACCCTGACAAAGAGTTAGAAAATCACCTGAGAAGATGAATAAATATCAGAAAAGAACCCAGACTATATAATCTTACTTTGATGGCAAGGAAGATCATGGTATACAACCAGACCAGGACAACTTCAACTTCAGAGTAGGGCAATTTCACTGAAGAAAATAATTCTTTCTAAATTAGAATGGAGCAAATGGAAACTAATGACTTTATGGGGAATCAAGAAATTATAAAGCAGAACCAAAAGAATATATTAAAAAAAGAACACAATGTGAAATATCTCATTGTAAAAACCACTGACCTGGAAAATAGATCAAGGAGAGACAATTTGAAAATTATTGGGTTACCTGGAAGCCATGATAAGAAAAAGAGATCAGACATCATCTTTGAAGAAATTATCAGGCAAAACTGCCCTGATATTCTAGAATCAGAGAGTAAAATAGAAATTGAAAGAATCTAATGATTACCTCTGGAAAGAGATACTAAAAGGAACTAGGAATATTGGAGGAAAATTCGAGAATTCGCAGGTCAAGGAAAAAGTATTGCAAGCAGCCAGAAAGAAGCCATTTGAGTATTGTGGAAATACAATTAAAATTACACAGGATTTAGCAACTTCTACATTAAAGGATCGAAGGGCTAGTAATATGATATTCTAGAGGTTAAGTTAGCTAGTATTGAAACCAAGAATCACCTACCCAGAAAAACTAAGTATAATCCTTCAGGGTCAAAAATTTATTTTCAGTTAAATGGAGCACTTTAAAGCACTCTTGATGTAAAGACCAGAGGTGAATAGAAAATTTGACTTTCGAATACAAAAATCAAAAGAAGTATGAAAAGGTACAAAGGAAAGAAATTATAAGAAAGTTATTAAAGTTGAACTGTTTACATTCTTACATGAAAAGATATTTGTAATTCATGAGACCTTTCTCAATATTAGGGCAGTTGGAGGAGATAGATAGATAGATAGATAGATAGATAGATAGATAGATAGATAGATAGATAGATAGATGGCACAGGATGAGTTGAATATGAAGGGGCAATGTCTAAAAATAAAGCTAATGAGCAAGAGAGGAATATATTTGAAGTAGGAGAAAGGGAGAGATAGAAAGGGCAAATTATCTCACCTGAAAGAAGGAAAAGAGCACTTTCACAGTGGAGTAGAGGGATAAGTTGGGGAAGGAATAAGTGAAAGTTACTTTCACTGAGTTTGGCTTAAGGAAGGAATAATATTCACACTCAGTTGGGTGTCTTACCCTACAGGAAAGTAGGTGGGGGAAGAAATAAGAGGGGGTATGATAGAAGGGAGAGAAGATTGGGCAGGGGTTAGTCAGAAGGAAATACTTTAGAAAAGTGACAGGTCAAAGGACATAATAGATTAATTAGGGGGCGGTATAGGATGGAGGGAAATACAGTTAATCTTTCACAACATGATTACTATGGAGGTGACTTGGGTATTTACACATGCATCCTCATTATTGAATTTCTTGCCTTCTCATTGGGAATGGGTAGGGAGGGAAGAAGGGAGATAATTTGGAACTCAAAGTTTTAAAAATAAATGCTGAAAAGTAGTCTTTACATGCAACTGGGATATAAGATATACAGACATTAGGGTAGAGAAATCTATCTTGCCTTTTAAGGAAGCAAAGGGGAAGGGGATGGGGGGATGACAAAAGGGAGGGCAGACTGGGGAAAGGGGTAATCTTAATACATACCAACTCAGGGTGGGGGGGAAGAGAAAGATAGAAAATTTGGAACTCAAAATCTTGTGCAGATGGATGTTGAAAACTAAAAATAAATTCATTAATTAAAAAGATATAAATTATTAATAATATAGTCTTCTTAAATTGCCATCAATTAGTATAACCTTCAAATATATTGTGCTATGATATTTTTTTCTGTTGTTATAATAGGGGGATTTTGGGGCCATGAAAATTTTCTATAACAGTTAGGAAGTTAGCAACTAAATATTAGTCATATCTCTTTGATTAGCACTAATGATAATGGATATGTTTCAGCTGATGATAGAAATAGTGACTAATAGATGATTACAATATCATCTATCTAGTATTTTTTGGCAATAGGCTATTAGTTTTGATGTGCAAAAATATCTATTAACTTAAGCATAAGCTAAAGGATATGTTCTTTTAACATTCTGAAAATTGAAACCTTAAAATATAAGTCTTGCAAATTAGAAATATGAGTATTTTAAATGAATTCATCTTGGTGAGCAAAAAAAGAAATAACCCATTAATTGTGAAGTTCAATTTTACACTTTAATTATTTCAAAAATAATGTTTTTCCAACTTACTTTGGAGCACACTATCAGGATAACTAGAACAGAAATAATAGAAAAATATAATAACTTCCATAATCTTAAAATATTTTATTTCAACTGGACTTCTCAATTTTGGGGTTGCTAATGAAACTTTTCAAAGGGATTCCTTCTAATCTCTTAAACCCAGAAATGTAATGCGATTTTTCTATCTATCTATCTATCTATCTATCTATCTATCTATCTATCTATCTATCTATCTTTTATCTATCTCTCTACCTATCTATCTATCTCTCTCTATTTCTATTGATATTGATGATTTGTATAGATAAATATAGATATGTATTAATATAGATAGATACAAATATATATACACACATTAAATAGAAATATATATATAATTATATATTTTATAAAACATAATTATGTACACAATCTATATGTTAAATACAAAACCCATGTTACACATACATATATGTGCATTCATGTATATGTACACATAAGCACACATATCATATGCATGCATACAAATAAACACACACATCTGGAAATAGCTACACAAATGGTTATTTGTATAATTCCTACTGATATGTGTGCTGCTTTATAACCAACCCTGTTTTCTATTTTAAGGCTTACTCTGCACTCTGAGGCTGACTTGTTAGTCTATGAGTCTCTGCCTGAGAACACCATATAATAGAAGTTACAGCCATGCTACTCTCTTCATTTCCAGCTTACTTACTAGTTTTTCTCCACTTCCACTCTGGCTACCTTGACCCTCTGAGGGTGACACAATGCTGAGACATTCAACGATTGATGAGATTCTGCCTAGAACTCAATATATTATGGAAGACGTGGCCAAGTTTCCCCCTTCCCTTCCAATTCTTTTTGTGCTCACTCTGGAATCTGTTCCAATTCTATCCCTACACACACACACCACTTTCCCACTTTTTGGTGTTCTGCTTTCTTTGCAACTTTCTTTTCTCCATTCCTACATTTCCATAAAACTTTTTTTTTTGCCTTATATTTCTTATTAGAATATAAGCTCCGTAAGAGGAAGGTTCATCTTATTGTGTTATTGTTGTAACTCAGTGCTTAACACATGGCCTGGTCCATAATAAGTATTTTGTAAATGGCTAATCTATTAAAATCTTTAAATTGCATGTTTCTGTAAGCATGTGGTACACTTTGTGAAAGATCTATGATTTAATCATTGTGCTCATCTTCTGGTGTAGGAATTCCCTCTACTCACACACTCTAATCTGCTTATTAGGATAAATTTTAGGAAGTTACCAGAGTAACACAGAAGTCAAATAACTTTCCTAGGTTCAAGTACTTATTAAGTGTCAGATATGGAATTTGACTTGGGCTCTCCTGACAACAGAGTCAGTCCACTATTCATTAAACCATGTTAACATTATTTACATAACAAAATTTTGGATATATCAGCTTAAATGATAATCTATGTCATATAATATACTTGTATAATTTTCAAAAGATTGTAAACATCAAACAAATCTGTCAAAATACACATATATGTATTTCTATATCATACATGTATCTATGAATATATGTCATACATTACAACAAAAACTGTAAGCACTGAGAGAAAAAACGTTTTATGTATAGATATAATATACATATGAAAATACTACATGCATATACATAGGACTATATTGTTCTCAGCATCAGTCTTTTTACTCCCTTATATACTAAATCTTTGAGTGGTAAACCTACTCACAACTGCAAAAGAAAAAGGTACAAAATTAGTTTTCCTGCCTCAATTGTTGTTTTCATGTAATAATATTGAATAAAGTTAGGTAGCATTGTAAGTTGTGATGTAAAACTTTTTAATTTTTGTAAATCTTTTTTTTCACTTTTCAACAATCACTTCCATAAGTTTTAAATTTTCTTCCCCTCACTACTCTCTCCCTCCCCAAGACTGCATGCAGTATTATATGGGTTCTACACATACATTCTTATTAAAAATATTTTCACATTAATCACATTGATTAGAAGAATTAAAATGAAAGGAAGGAACCATGAGAAAAATCAAACCAAACCAAAAACATAACAAAAGAGAAAATAATCTGCTTCATTTTGCATTTCGACTGTATAATTATTTCTCCATATGTAGATGGCATTTTGCATCAATAGTCCTTTGGAAGTGTTTTAGGTCTTCACATTGCTCTGAAGGGCTAAATCTATCAAAATAAGTCCTAGTACATTGTGGCTGTTACTGTGTATAATATTCTCTTGGTTCTGCTCATTTCATGAGCCTCGGTTTGTATAATCCTCTCTGCATCATTCCAATTTTAGCATATATGCTGCTGAAGCAAGCATGATATAAAACTTTTAAATGAGTTCTAAGTATTGCTATCATTTAGGTTATCCATTAAAAAGAGAATGATCATGCACTAAGGATTTTAATATAAATACAAAGATTTTAGGGAAATAATTTTTTTTTCTGAGATGTTCCCCTTAATATATAAGTTCCCCATATAACTATGGTCTTATTAATTTATTCCCTGTTGTTCATATGTTCATATTTAATAGGAAGATTGGATTTTAACTCAATTGGACTTAATGACTTGAATATGAAGAAAAGAAGAAAACCTAGATGTAGCATACTCTCCCCCTTGGAGTAGAGAGAATGGAAAAGTCAGAGAACAAGGCTAGTCAAAGTGGAAATAATAGGAGTAAATAATGTAATTCAGCTGCTACCCCCAAAAAAACAAAGTAAACAAACTAGAAAGTGTAGTTCATGAAATCCAAGGAAAATTCAATTTGAGTATATTTCCTACCCCAGATAAGCATGGGGAAACATATAGAAGTCTGAGGACACTTATAACAAAGTCTAATCAAGAATACCACATGTAGAGTCTTCTAGTGAGGGGACAGACCTATGACCTGAGGCTTTGTATTGGAGCAAGAAAAGATCTTAATCCAACAGGGATGGGCCTGTTGATATGTAGGGAGCAAAATAAATAGCTCTACTGTCCATATCTAGAGTGGGTTTGCAGATCCAGTGTGGGTCAAGGAATGGACCTGCACCTAGGTTTGGAAAGCCTACCCTAGGAGGAGAAGAAGAGCAATAACAAGCCTGAGGCTATGTTCTGGGCAATGAGCAAGAACAAAAGCTAGTAGCACTATGTGATTTTGACCATGGAAAGGGATTTCCTATCCAGCCTTCATCTTGATTAAAGCCTAAAGAACCAGGCTGTGGATATTAAACTAAGGATTGAGTTTTCTATGTATGTGTACACAAACACATATCACACACCTATTAGTACACACACACATATATATATGTACACACACACACATATATATGTATATATATATATATATATATGTAAGAATAATGTGAGTTAACTTTGATTACAGAGAGACTATCTCAAGAATTATCCCTCTCTCAATACAATAGTAACATTCTAGAAATCCACAGGTTGATCCTACCTAGATCCAATGAACTGGGTGTTAATAGCATATACACTTTAAAAATCTTCAATAATAATAATATATTTATCAATTGAAAAATCAGTTCCCTTCCCCTTTATTCATTCATGTCCATCCATAACTACATAGAGACTTCATTAGTAGCATCCATACCTATGATTATTTGGGAATTCTCTAAAATTATATATTTAGTTTTATAAATAAACCCACATTCTATATTTTTGGAATTTTTGGAAATCTATATTTTATAAACATATGTAACCTAGTGTTTAATGATCCATGATTTCTTAGATGCAAAGAACTCCTAGTGTGATAATTCCCTCCACCAATATAAATTACAACATGCCTATAACTAGCAGACAAGTTCTAAATAGTGACCTAAGACACATAGAGGAATGGGGTTCAGCAAAAGGAGACAGTCGTAACTCTTGTGTTGAGATGAAAGAACTTTCTTTATCTGTGGATTGGGACCTATTATCACAAGACTTGGGGTTAGTGTATAATTCGCTATCTCAATCCCTTCATTTTACATGTTATGAAAATGACACCCAAAAGACTTAAACTACTAATCCAAGATTACACAAATAGTAAAATGCAGTCCACAATTCAAGCTCAAGTCCTCTCATTTGAAATCCACAATGCCTTCTTGATACCAAATTAGATTTAACCCTTAGAAGGGACAACTCATCCTCTCTCAATGAACTTAATTTCTGACCTAGAATTTCAAATGTCAAGGTTAGGAGATTGTTTCTAGTATTCATATAGTGGTTTGGAGTAAACTATGAGCAAGTTATTATTAATAGCTGATGTTGTTATACTGTTTCATGTGTGTCTGGCAGGTAAATGGCAAAATGGATAGAGTGGTGACCCTAGAGTCAAGAAGACTCTTCTTCCTGGGTTCAAATCTTGTCTCAAATATTTACTACCTGACTGACCTTGGGAAAGTCACTTAATCCTATTTTTCTCAGTTTTCTCATCTGTTAAATGAGTTGGAGAAGGAAATGTCAAATCACTCCAGTATCTTTGCCATGAAAATCCCAAATAGGTTCACAAAGAGTAGGAAACAATTGTAAAGGACTAAACAACAATAACTATCTGATCATTATGGCAACTCTGAGATTTAGGTACTTTGAATTGCCTCTATTTTTACAAATTAAGAAAATGTAGCATATAGAGATTAAGTGGCTTGCCCAGGGTCATACAGTCAGTAAAATGAGTGCATATCTTTTGGGTTACCATTCAGAATTTTATCTCCTGTTTTCTATGGATTTGCATATTTATATTGAGTTTGAAATGTATATGTAGATTCTCTCTATGTGTATCTTCAGATTATGTTTGGATCTCTCCATTTATTGGGATTTATAGAGCCTATGACCTTATTGTCCACTGTCTTCATTCATTGAAAAATAAGCTTCATAAGAGCAAAAGCTTTTTCATTTTTTCTCTTTGTAACCCCAGACCCTAGCACAGTTTCTAAGACATAGAAGATATTTAATAGTTACTTTTGGATTGGACTAAACAATTATTGACTCAAAATTTGGAGGAAAATCATTTGATCTCCAAAATCCCTTTGCCCTGCCATTGCCAACAGCATCACTTCCTATCTAGACTCTCAAGAAACACAAGATAAAAGGTGAAGGGAAACTAAATACCTTGGAAAAGAGAACATATGTGGCCTAAAATTTAAAGGAATATTTTGGGGGTATTAATTATCAATGTGTGAGTATTTTAGAGTGTTTTTTTTAAACTACCTAGTCAAGGTCTCAAAGTCTCAATGCTATTCAGTTTGGTACTCTAGGGAGAAAACATAAAACCAACGGTATTTTTCACTTAGTTTCAATTTTATTTTATTTTTCCAAGACATTAACTACATTGCTTTCTGACAATATAATTTTCATCCCATGAGGAAAGAAATCAGGCTTTATTGGATGAAAGTGCCTGGAAGGGGAAAGGGGATGAGATGACCTCTCAGATGACCTCCAGAGGTATAATTCAATGACTTTCCATGCAGGACACTAATCTGGTTATGGGATAAGGAGATGTCTGCCATTCTCAAAATAGTATTTGATAATAGTATGTCTATACTGTATGACTTTGTGCCAAGGTTCATGAACACAGAAAATTTCATAGGAATTATCACTAGGAAAACTGTTATTCAGATGCACAAGGATGTTCTCATTGTTCAAGGTCCTAACTGAGACATACAGTCAGGCTAATGTAAAGGAACTATATTCTGTAATTAATAGAAGACTTTGATCCTTGAAGCTGACAGTTTGAAACTTGATTTTTTTTAACAAACAAAATATTACAATTCTCAAACTCAGAATGGTGGTGTCTTCTGAAAAAAATACAAGGCATGGGATTTAGCTTGGCCTTTCGTAGACAAAATTAAACTTTTCTGTGCTGATTCTACAATTTTAAATGATTAGAAGCAGAAAAATATGATATACTAATTGGCTCAATTCAGTCCAAAAAACGTGTAAGGGCAAAGCTTATTTCTTTCATTTTGGGTGCAACATAGTGAATTGTTTTATAAATTAGTTTAATTGTTTAAATCCCATTCTCTATTGTGTATCTAGCTACATCCTTTGGACAGACAAATTTTTTATTCTTTTAAACCAGTTATTCTCCATTCCTCAGAGAGCACTTAAGAATACATTCACTTCTGTGCAATGAAGGGATTGGACCAGATGGTTCTAAGGTCACTTTCAGCTCTAAAATTCTATGATCCATGACTTTTAATTAACCAAGCGTAGACCTTAAAACTTAGTAGAGCCAACCATCCATGTTACTACTGAACTGAAGATGTACAGTAATCTTCCGATAATACAGTTAGTTTGTTCCCTTCTAGAGCCAAACGATCAGGAAGGTAATGGAATCATGAACTCATGAATATAGGCATTAATTCCATCATTGTGAATAGTATTTTGCATCACATGATGCTTATCCTTCCATAAATGATTATAGAGGATCTACCTAATGCAATGGATGGTCCCTTTTATGTCTTATTCTTATTTGGCAATACCAGTATCCTTCTGAGGTAGCCATTAGATTATACTTCATTCTTATTATATGAGGCACAAAGTCAAGGTGAAAAGGGGGAAAAGGGAAAGGGACATTGGTTCTGAAAAAGATTTGACTGCCACATTAACTTCACTCTCAGGCCATACCACAAAACTCCTTCCTCCCTGAGATTTCAGAATTCATATTTGGGGTGCTGACTGTTTAACTAGGCCAGGTTCTTTGTCCCTTCCCACAACCTGCCAACTTGTGACCTATCTCATGGGTCTTAGCCAGTTGTGTAAGTGGCACCACCCTACCATTAAAAATGCTTTCCTTAGGGTGGGAGAGCTGTTCAGCCTGGGATGAGGTAGGATTCTCCTAACTCAATTTCCCTACTGACACCTGGCAGACTTTAAGCCTGACTGAATGCAAGTTGACAATCTACTCCTGCCTGGAATTGGCATGAAGTTGGGGAGATATTGTATCCCTGCAATGCCCCTACTGTTAATGGCAATTTCCTATAGTCTAAAGGTTTATAAGCTTAATACCAGATTTATTAAATTATAGATAATTGGTAGGGGAACATCCAAGTTTAAGTCTAAAATTAAACTATTATGCATAGAATTTTAGACCAACAACAAGTTACGGTCCTTTGATTCTTAGCAATATTGTGGAGACAATTAGGTCAAGAGATTGTGAAGTTAGCAACATAAATATTATTTGTGTCTCCATTGGTTAATGTTTGAAAAAAATCTTTTGTGGTCCATATTGTAAATGCTTTAAAAAGAAGTATCACCTGACCAAAAGTTTGAATTGTTTTATCTGTGATAAACTGTGTTCAAAATGAAAAATAAAATTAAAAAAATAAATTAAAAAAACACATTATTCTAAGGCAGTAGACTGCCAAAGGGATCCATAATAATAAAAATAGAAGTAAAATAAATAAATAAAAAATAAAAATGCTTTCCTTATCACAGTTGATGGATCAGTCAATTTCTCACCAATGCCAACCCTTGATCCTCCCCATGCCACCTTGACCCTGTGTCATAATCTTGTCCTTACTGTATAGATTTGAGATTAGTTTTTATTCCTTATGAAGATGATATACTATTTTTGTTAAGTGTGTATGTATTTATGCAAGGCTCTGCAGGACTCCCCTGTGGTGAACACTTGGGGAGATGGTTCCCCTCCCCCATGTAACCCTACCCTCCCTCATCAGTGCCCCTAGGAGTAGGAAAGACTACCCTATCCCATATTCTGGCTCTTTGAAGTAGTCTGTGTGATGGTGGAAGTGCAGTTCAGTTAATAAAAAGTGTCTGATTTGCAAATATAAATAAATAAATACTTGTGGGCTTTGAGATAAAAATCTCTACTCTTAAGTAAATGACTCTCCCTTTAGGGTGATAAAACTAGCTTAAATACTAAGGAGGAACTGAAACCGTGTATCCATGTAGACTGATATATGACTAATGGTGATAGTTCAGTATAATAGGCAAAATGGAATTAGGCTTAGCATGATGGAAGAGGTCACAGGTGATAAATCATTTAGCATGCAGAAAATTCCTTGGGGTGCCCTTACTAAAGCAGAGCTTTGAAGAGTAATAGGAAGGAGGTTGGTTGGTTGTTGTCCATTTTCAAAGAGGACTAAAATGATATTACCAAAGGAGGTGAATACAATTTAAATCCATACTTTTACTGGAGCCTGCAGTTATGCAGACTTGTTAAGGGGAATCAAAAAGGAGGAACAGAACTGATATTATTGATTATACTGGAAATAAATCTGAAGAAAATGTATGATGAGTATAAGTAGAGGGTCCAAATATATTATCTGAACAATTATTGTAACTAGGGGTTGGAATGAATGAATGAAAATAATTTATTAGTGCTTGCTCTGTGCAATGAATTACAATAAGTGCTAGAAATAAAATTGTAAAGCAAAACGGTCCCTACTTTCAAGGACTTTATATTCTAGAATGAGTTACAACATGTGTAGGAACCTTGAAATGTCCTTGTTCCTCAGTGTATGGTTGCAGAGCAGATGGAAATGTAGCTTTCATGTCTTTCCATTAATAAAACTAATTTGGTATCTGAGCAAGAAATATTTGATAGTTTTGAGGACAGTGGTATTGAGAACATCCTTTTTTGGGTGTTCAGTACTTCTTGGTGCTGAGGAGGGAATTGAGGCTATAACACTTAAAGAGGAAGTTGTTGTTCTTGAATCATTTTTAGTTTTGTCCAACTATTTCTGACCCTTTTGGGGGTTTTCTTTGTGAAAGATATTAAAATGGTTTTCCATTTCCTTCTCCAGTTCAGTTTGCAGGTGAGGAAAATGAGGTAAACAAGGTTAAGTGGCCTGCCCAGGGTCATACAGCTAGTAAGTGTCAAAGGTGAGATTTTAACTCAGGTCTTCCTGACTGCAAGCCCACTGCTATCCACTACACCACCTAGCTGCCTGACAGAAGTTACCAGGTGTCATCTACACTGGAGTTGCCTCCTACACCTGTGGCTGAGGGTGGAGTACAGAGGGTGAAAAAAGGAGACTAGGAGCATGACAAATAGTCTTTAGTTTACTACTATTCCTGAGTCTCTTGAGTTCACCTGCTCATTGGTTGCAGTTGTTTTTAAGTTAGTGTTGTTGATGGCAGTGATAGTAGATGTTGGTAGAACTACCAAGTTTCTCTCATATTGTACTGAGTGAGATATTCATGGGTTTGTATCTTGATCTACAGTATGTCTCTGTGCTGTCCCAGAGTCTTAATTCAGTATTTTTCCAAATAGATAACAATGAATCTTTTTTCAAAACTTGTGCTGTCACTTGATCCCAGAATAAGCTCACTCTCCAGCCCTCTGCTATTTTCCCTTGTACTAAGCATGATGGGACTGGAAATATGATGTACTATGCAGATGAAGTTCTCCAATGACCCACATAAAGTTTTCCTAACTAGAAAACTATGATAGGCGACAAGAAGAAGTTTTCTTCAAGTGGACCGTAAGTATTGTGTCATCCATGATAAAAGCAAGGATCTGCTATTAAATACAGATTCTGGGGGGGATGAGGGAGATCAGAGGCAGGAAGGCAGGTCCAGAAGAGAAACACATATTCTTTTTAGGAATAGCAGAAATTGGGGAACAAATCAAAGGAGTGTCCTGGGTCATGGTAGAATTCAAGAGAAACACTAGGTAAATGGGTTGTTCTCTACTTCCTGCGACCATGTACATTTGTTTATGGCCACATGGGACATGCTTCCTCATTTTTCCACTGTCTTGAGTTTCTGCTCACTGCTTCAGACAGTATTAATTAGAGGGGAATTGTTCATAGTAACAACTTAGTAGTTATATATTCATAAAAAATTGTCCCCCACTCTCCTTTATTGGCCCTAATTTACCAGCTTACCATGGACTACTCTATTCTATACCAAATAAGAAAATTTGTCAGTGACATACATAGGTGGGGAATAGTTATCAAAATTACAAACTGATATATTTCTTCTATCCCCATGTAGAGGCTAGTCTGATGGTGCCTCAGGTACTTCCCATGACAGTGATTCTGTTCCAAGATATTTAATAGGGAAAATAGAAAGAACCTTTCCCTACTCTTCAGTCATCATCATCTAGTATTTCAAACCATTCTTCATTTTTTAAAAAAATAAACTCTACCAAAAGTGGCATTCCTCATTGGAAAACTGTAAAGGAATTTATTTGATTGTACAGTGTCCTTGATGGGGAAAGGAGTCTTTTCCTGGGATGCCTAGAGGTTAGTTAGTCAATGAACATTTATTAAGCATTAACTATGTGTCAGGAAAATAGAATCAGGCACATGATATTTAAAAAAAAAAGGAAAAAAGAGTCTCTGCTCCCAAGGAGCTCACAATTTAAGGGGGAAAGGCAGCATGCAAAGAATTATTTACAGGAGAAATTGAAAATAATCAACATTGCAATTACTAGGGATGAAGGCCTCCTGTAGAAGGTGGAATGTTTTTTATCTGAGACTTGAAGGAAGACAGGAAAGTCGGATATGGAGATGAAGGAGCTAATTTCAGGCTTGCCCTGAGTTAAGACATGGAGTGTTTTGCTACTAGAGGGAAAAAATGGAGTATAGTATCATTGAATCAAAGAATAGGAGACTTCTTGCTATCTGAGACTATTTGGGAAGGAATTTTCCTTTCAGAAAATAAGATGCTATATTTTCATGTTAGATATAGAGATGGTACAAAACATTTCTTTATGCAAAATAATGAAATAACTTAGCTGAGATATTGTTTTTTTTTTTAACAAGAAGAGATTGAGTTAGGAGGTTTGTTCTATTTTATTTTGTTTTTAAAAAGGGCCTATGTGAGGAGTGCCAAGAATGTTTGACAAGGCACTCTAAGAATCTGTTAGCCCTCTTGACAAACAACTGGACTATCAGGAGACAATATGAGCTTCTGACCAAGAGGAGCAGATATAGAAGTGGGCAGAAAGCACTGAGCATGTACAGTTGTTTCTCAGAGTCCTTAAGGAGTTTTGTTGTCATGATTATCATTTTGTTCTTATCATTCAAAACACCCAGATTTTCTTTCAGATCTTATGGTGAAAGAAGAACAATAGAAAACAACATAGATATAAAGAGAGGACTCCTTCATATAACTATAAAATAAGAAAATATTAGAATTAATAGCACTTGTGTTGCCTATAATAACAGACAGAAAGACAAACAGATAGCATTTATATAACACTCAAAATTTTCAAATTTTGTTATCTCATTTTATCTCAAAATATCTTATGTGATCCTCACAACAACCCATACAGTACTGCTACTTACCCTCTTCACTTTCCCGTGAGGAAATTGGGTTTGAAAAATTAAGTGACTTGCTGATGGTTACATGCTCTTAAATATCTGAGGAAGGATTTGAACTCAGATGTTCCTGACTCCAAGTTCATCACTCTCTCTGCTATCTTAATCTCTATCTCCTAAATAATGTTTAGTAATGCTCAGTCTTTCAGGATAGGGGAAATAAGAAAACAAGGAAAAAAAGAATAGGCATTTGTACTTGGGATAAAAAGTCAAAAGTAAAATGGTTCTACAACCCTCAAGAAGCTTAACTGCTACATATGAGAAACCTCAAGCAATTCAGGCAACCCAAAGAGTTGGTACAGGGATGTAAAGTATCACAAGATTAAAAGTTCAGATTGGAGCAAGATGGTGAAGAGTTTTTAATGGAAACAGTTCAGATGTGATCCTACTAGCAACAGGGAGGTACTGGAGTTTATTGAGTAAGGGAGTGGCATGTTAAAACCTATGCTTAAGGAATGTCACTGGCAGCTGGGTAACGGATGGATTGGAAAGGAGACCAAAGTCAGGAAACCAAAAAGGTTATTGTAATAGTCTAGGTGGTGGATGACAGAGATCTGAATCATCATAGTGACCATATCTCTGGAAAAGAGAAGACAGGTAAGAAGATATGACAATTGGTCAGGAAAGCATAGTCTCAGAGTTATATATAACATACATACTTATTTTATTTATTTTGTTTTCAACCAAACATCATTTTATTGTTATTGAAAACACAGTGAAGAAACTGACTCTAGTAATATATAAACACAGAATTTAAGATCTAGAGCTGGAAAAAACTTTACAGGCTATCTTAATGAAATCTCACATGTTAAATCAAAGCCAAGCATAGCCTTTAATGAATTGCCTTAAAAAGCCCTGCTCTTTCTTTAGATTTACTCATTCATTCTCAAGTTTTTCTCACATTATTATCTTGCATATTTCTAAGAGTGGGGAAGATGTACATGAATATAAATTCATTGCTACATCTTAATTCTCATAGTTCTAGGGATAACCCTAGTGTAGGTGGGATGTACCTCTGCTTACCGTATAATGACTGAACCCCCAAAAATGTGCTTCTCATTTATGTAAAATCAGTTACAATTCCTCTATTGACTCAAAAATGCAAGATTTATTAAATATGAACACAAAATCAAGAATAATCACAGATTTCATTCACCAGAAGGCAAAAATCAGAAATAATCAAAATTTAATACTCTATCCTTATACCTGATTATAATTTAATATAAATTTTGTACTTTAATAAGGGCCAAAGCTTGAATTAAGACCTAATAGTCTCTTTGTTTTTTGAAGTAAACTCAGAGAATACCTTTTCCTATGTCAACAAAACCATATGGAGCTGACTTAGCATTCCTTACAAGACCCTTAACCCAAGATACTATCTTGAATAATGGGACTTTTTCCATATCTTAACAGTTTGTGGACATATACTATGTTATGGCATGTTAATAGTAAAGAAAACACAGGTATCCTGGGTCATAATTTAAATTGAAACTTTGTCAACTCCTTTATCTTACTGTATTTACAACCTATGCAATTAAGAAATTCCTTTCTCATGGTCTAGTTAATCACTCATGGAAACAATAAATCTGAAGGACACAGACCACCTTGAATTATCCTGAATAGATTTAAGCCTGGTCATTCTTGTACTAGTCAGCCAGAATTTATTGCTGGCTCCATGATAATGTATCTATAGCTTAAAGGGAATAATCTATTTGCATTTAGCCTGTTGCCCTTTCCTTAACCATATTTTCAGGTCGACAACCTGAACCACAGTCTTTAGCCACTGCACACAATGTTTAAGTGGAATAGTGGGAATACATTTACAGCAACCTAACACTGAGGAAAATGAAGAGAAAAATATATACACCTGGAACTACTCATGATGCTGGACTCCAAGCCTTGATGTCTTTGACCTCCTTAGAGAAAGTCTATATCAGTCAAAACTTGCTAGGCAAAACCATTTCTCAAGTAGCTGCTCAGTTTTACTCAGTTCTCCTGTTGGTCAAAGTCAGTGTAATGGCAACAAATTAGTATCTTTTTGCTGTTTTTTTATTATTATTATCTTCATGAAGCATAATGCCTCTTTGAATGTGACCAAAGAGGATCTTTCCCATGCGTTGATGGGCCTTTCCATTGTGGGAAGCATGATTAGTGGAGTTGTTTTGCGGGAGGGTCCCAAGTACCTTTTGTTTTTGTTTTTTCTATTGAGGCATTGGGTCAGAGGGTTATGCTTTCTGCCTCTAAAAAGTATGTAAATACTCTGAGGATGAGGTTTTACTTGGGGGCTTAGTTTTTGAAAGAAAGTCTGCATGTCAGATGGGACTCTGGGAAGCTGCTAAGCAGCCCCATTCCCCTAGCCCCCACCCAGCTTTTTGAAAATTGAGATGTTGATGCTTCCCACTCAGGTAGATATATGTATATATGTTAGTAGTCAGGCAGTTTGTAAGCACTGTCTGTTGATTTTTTTTATTTTTCTGAAAGTCTGAGTTTGATTTTCTCTGATATGTGTGCTTGATTAAATTGATTGTTAACTCCTCAAAAGTTGCCTTTCTTTTATGAATGCAGATCTAAGAACCTGTGATTGCAGGTCCCCCTGTGTATGTTGGAGTGCTTACTGATATAGTCATATTTTTTGACTACTCTCAGACCACAGAAACAAAGTCACACTATTTTTGCACAGAGTTGAAAATGTGTTATGCTCTTTTAGCAAATAATAATAATAATAACACAGGTACTAGTACTATATTCTCAAATTTTCTTTTTCCTCTTTCCCTTTTTTTCTTCTATTAAACTAAAGAAGGCACTGAAGGATAACACAATTACTCCTAAAATGTTTCTCCTCTTTCAAGTTGTGTGTGTATTAGTCTTTTGTTGCCAAAGAAGACCTGCCATCAGAGAAACAATGACAGGACTTGCACTTGATTTTGACTTAAGTGAGTAGGGCTGTACAGGTCACCAGCCTCACTTCTCCTCCAGAGCCATCTGAATCCATTGACCAGACATTCATCAGGATGATTGGAGATGACCCAGGATGAGGTAATTGGGGTTAAGTGACTTGCACAAGGTCACACAACCAGTGAGTTTCAAACATCTAAGGTGACATTTGAACTCAGGTCCTGCTGATTCCTGCAGTGGTGCTCTATCCGCTGCACCACCTAGCTGCCCCTCTTTCAAGTTATAGATAGGAGTAGAAGGTAATCCAATTAAGCAATTCAATATGAGAATTCTACTTTATCCAATCACCTTCCAGTAGCTTCAGTGCTATCCTCCAATGAGGACTGCAGTTCCAGTCTTACCAACTTATGGCAGTTTTCCTATTAAAGTAGCCTGAAGCAGTTTCCCATACCTTCTCTTTCTCCATGTCACCATTTAATTCAAGCAGTCTACACCATCAACTTCTCTTCTCCCATGGTTGCTCTCTCTCTCTCTCTCTCTCTCTCTCTCTCTCTCTCTCTCTCTCTCTCTCTCTCTCTCCTCCTCCTCATCCTCCTCCTCCTCCTCCTCCTCCTCCTCCTCCTCCTCCTCCTCCTCCCTCTCTCCCTCTCTTTCTCTCTATTCTAATTTCTGAGGTTTCATCTTCTCACCTTCTGTTTTAATCTGACCCTGACCCTCTCTGGCTCAAATGACTCAAATTGGGGTTCTCCTGCAAGGAATAATTTATCTCCTACAACTAGAAAGACTGGAACAAAACACTTCCTTTAAGTATACAAATGGACAGTCAGTCAATGGGCATCTATTTGGAATAATTTATCAGGCCAAATGCTAAAGTATTGGGGATTAAAAGAAAGGTAAAACATACCTAGGTGTCATGGAGTTCACATTCTGTTGGGAGAAGAGTACAAATAATGAGAAATTCTCTGACAATCTCCAAACATATTATTGGAAGTTTCTCATCTCTATCCTGACCCTACCTGAGAACCTGAATTTAATCTTACCCTGAATAGCAGCAGTGCCCACTGATGAAAGCCCTGAGATTCAGGAGCAGCATTTGAATCTCAGACCCCAAGCACTAGCTCTGCAGATCTAGAGGTGAGGCAGGGGTGGAGAGGAATCTCAGAAGTCAAGTAACTGGCTGGGAAAATGCCCAGAAAAGTGGAAAAAAATAAGACCATAGAAGGATGCTTTCTAGGGGGAACAGATGTTCCCTACTTTCCACTCAGGTGAGGAAAAACAATGCTTACCATCAGGGAAAGACATAGAAGACAAGGCCTCTGTATCCCAGACATCCAAAGTACATATTCAATTGAGCTCAGGCCATGGAAGAGCTCAAAAAGGATTTTGAAAATCAACTTAGACAGGTGGAGGAAAAACTGGGAAGAGAAATGAGAGAGATGCAAGAAAAGCATGAAAAATGAGTCAATACCTTCCTAAAGGAGACCCAAAAAATGCTGAAGAAAATAGCACCTTGAAAAATAGGCTAAATCAATTGGCAAAAGACGTTGAAAAAGCAAATGAGGAGAAGAATGCTTTCAAAAGTAGAATTAGCCAAATGGAAAAGGAGGTTCAAAAGCTCACTGAAGAAAATATTTTTCTCAAAATTAGAATGGAACAGATGGAGGCTAGTGACTTTACAAGAAACCAAGAAATCACAAAATAAAACCAAAAGAATGAAAAATTGGAAGATAATGTGAAATATCTCATTGGAAAAAAAAATGACCTGGAAAATAGGTCCAGGAGAGACAATTTAAAATTATGGGACTACCTGAAAGCCATGATCAAAAAAAAAAGACCCTAGACATCATCTTTCATGAAATTATGAAGGAAAACTGCCCTGATATTCTAGAACCAGAGGGCAAAATAAGTTTTCAAAGAATCCACTGATCACCACCTGAAAGTGTTCCAAAAAGAGAAAGCCCTAGGAACATTGTGGCCAAATTCCAGAATTCCCAGGTCAAGGAGAAAATATTGCAAGCAGCTAGAAAGAAAAAATTCAAGTATTGTGGAAACACAATCAGAATAACACAAGATCTAGCAGCTTCTACATTAAGGGATCGAAGGGCATGGAATAGGATATTCCAGAAGTCAAAGGAACCGGAACTAAAACCAAGAATCATCTAGCCAGCAAAACTGAGTATAATATTTCGGGGGAAAACATGGTTTTTCGATGAAATAGAGGACTTTGAAGCATTCTTGATGAAAAAGCCAGAGCTGAAAAGAAAATCTGACTTTCAAACACAAGAATGAGAAGAAGCAAGAAAGAGTAAACAGCAAAGAGAAGTCATAAGGGACTTACCAAAGTTGAACTGTTTAGATTCCTACATGGAAAGACAATATTTGTTACTCTTGAAACTTTTCAGTATCTGTGTAGTTGGTGGGATTACACACACACACACACACACACACACACGCACACATGCACACATGCACAGAGACAGAGAGCACAGAATGATTTGAATAGGATGGAGTCATATCTTTAAATAATGAAGGTAAACGGTGAGAGAGAAATATGTTGGGAGGAGAGAGGGTAAAATGAAATGGGGCAAATTATCTCTCATAGAAGAGGCAAGCAGGAGACTTTTTAGTGGAGGGAAAAAGAGCAGAGCTGAGAGAAATACATGTATTTTACTCTCATCACATTCGACTAAAGGAAGGAATAAAATGCACACTCATTTTGGTATGAAAATATATCTTACAATACAGGATAGTGGAGGAGAAGGAGATAAGCAGGGTGGGAGGAATGATGGAAGGGAGGGCAATTGGAAGAGGGAGCAATTTGAAGTCAACACTCTTGGGGAGGGACAGGATCAAAAGAGAGAATAGAAGCAATGAGGGGCAGGATAGGATGGAGGGAAATATAGTCAGTCTTACACAACAGGACTATTATCGAAGTCATTTGCAGAACTACACAGATATGGCCTATATTGAATTGCCTGCTTTCCCAAAGGGAATGGGTGGGGAGGGAGGGATGGGGAGAAGTTGGACCTCAAAGTTTTAGGAACAACTGTTGAATATTGTTCTTGCTACTAGGAAATAATAAATACAGGCAGTGGAGAATAGGAAGTTATCTTGCCCTACAGGACAAAAGAGAAGAGGGGGACAAGGGAAGGGAGGGATGATAGAAGAGAGGGCAGATTGGTGAGAGAGGAAAATAGAATTCTCAGTGTATTGGAGTGGAGGAAGGGGATAAATGGGGAGAAAATTTGGAACCCAAAATTTTGTGAAAATGAATGTAAAAAGTTAAATAAATAAATTTATTTAAAAAAAGAAAAGACACGTTTCTCCTGAAACTGCTGTCATCGTTGTTCTATGCACTAATACTGTGTTGTTGTTAGCCCTTGCAGAACCAAAAGCGCCAAGTAAGAGGTAGTATCTTCCATACCAATTAGGGAACAGGGACAAGAATTTTAAGTCACTTTCCCAAAGACCTATGTAGTCAATAAATGTCAAAGGTGAGATTTGACCTAAAGTCTTCTTCCTACAGAATCAATGTTTTCAACTTAGTCTTAGAAGGTTGTCTGGGGTGCATTAATAGGTTATTATATTACCAGTACCATAAAACCAATATAAGTTGGTGGCTGAACTTGAACTCACATCTTCCTGAACAACACAGAGTATTTGATCTACTATGCTTCATTGAATATCAGCCTTTTACAGATCATCAAAGTGAAGTAACAGAATCATAGATTATCAGTTGATAAGTAAAGACATGTAGTCCAAACCTAAATCTAAATAAAATTTTGCTCTAAATACTCAACATGGGATCATCTAGATACTGCTTAAAGACATTCTGAAGCAGCCCATTACATTGTTGGTTGCCCTAAATGTTAGGAAATTTTTCTCCTCTTTTAATCTTGACCCTTTTTATTCTTTGTTCTTTCCTATGGAATCATGTAACAGATATTTAATCTCTAAAAATAGCTATCATACTCTAAGCAAAATCTTCCCATGTCCTTCAGCTGATTCTCATGTGGAATAAAATTAAGGCACTTAATTGTCTTGTTTTCTTCTGTATTACTCTGTAATATCTAATATAAAAATATGATATCCACAACTGAACATAATATTCTAGCTATATGTCCTCTTCAGATAGAACAAAATATTGGCATTGTGGGGGGTACTAATCCATTACTTGCTTATCTTCTAATATGACCTTATATTAGATTAATATTTTTGGTTCCAACATAACATCACAATATAGGTGACATATAGCATAATCAGTATATTGAAACAATGATTTTCTTCAAAGCACTATCTTAATATATCTTACTTATATTTTGTTTATTACTATGTACAACTGGAGAATAGTAAGCACCTAATAAATACTTGCTTAGTTGTATTCTACATTGACTTTTGACCCAAACATAAGCTTTTATATTTATTCTCATTCAATTTCACCTCTCACTCTGTTCTTCACTCATAAATTTTTCTTTCTTCTCCAAATTGGCTTTTACTAGCCCTCAACTCTGCTTAACAACCTATTACTTTTTCATCTATACTTTAATGTCTATGAGTACAGAGTAGCAAAGTAATTGGACAACTCTCCTTTATTAAGAACTTCATCAACCTTCACTCATTCCCCCAGATGCTAGCTACCCCTTCTATGCTTTTGTGATCTGAAGATCTGATAAACCCACTTGTTATACCTTTATCAAAGCAGCTGATAAACATAGGAAAAGTTTTAAAATAAGTCTGCATACCTTAGAGTACTCTACAGTACCTTCCAAGATATTGAATCAAGTTTATAGATTTATAAAATAATAACATTATATAAATTTAGGCCATCTAATTTGAAACCCATTCCCTTTTCAGTTGTGGCATATTTCTTCATAACTGTGAGAAACTTCACAGAAATATATAGGTAGATAGATAGAAAGAACTGCATATGATCAATTTAACTGATTTTTGTCTCATAATAAAGGAGATATTTGAAAAATATCCTTAATAAATAGATTTTAATTAATTTTTGGACTAATTATGCATCTTCTTGAGCAGGTTGAATTCTGAAAAAAATTTCTGAGAAATTATAAAAATAAAAGTTCAGAAATAAGCAATATCTTCTTCACTGAAGATCGGGAAGCACAATAAAAAATAATAGCTAAAATTTAAATTGGACTTAAGTATTATTCAGTCATTGTGCTAAGCATTTTGTAATTATTATCTCATTTCATCCTCACAATCACCCTGGGATGTAAGTGCCATTATTATTCCAATTTTACAGATGAAAAAACTGAGTTTGTCACCCAGTATCATTTAGCTGGTATTTCTCCAAGCTTGATTTGAACTCAGGTCTTCCTCATTCCATGCCAGGTACTCTGTCCACTACATCACTTAGCTACCTGATATGAGTAGGAAGAAAACATCTAGAAGAACCTAGGTGTCTAACTTTGGGGGATAGTATAGAAGAGATTTAATGTCAGTTTCCGATTTGCAGAACTTAATGTCATGTGTATCACTTCCCAATTCTACAATTTCATGATAACATGAGTTTTATGTTAGATTTGTTTAATGTGGATTGGTGGGTAGTAGAATAGACTTATTCGAAGTTTAAAATATCCCATAAAAATTATAGGAGGGGGTGAATTAGGGGTATGTGAATAATTGAGAGTTTATCTTTAGCACAGAGAAATAAATATATGATTATCATAGCACTATGAAACCTATTTGGAAATGGTTTAAACATGCTACTAAATGTTTAGAGGATAAAAAGCATCCCATTTCAAACCAGGAAGAAATAATGTTGGGGACATTTTGAGATGGCCAATGTTTTCTCCTAAAAGATCTTTTTCAAAGTAAGTTTGCAACAACACTAAACTTCAAAAGGGTAGGAAGTTAACAAAAGAGAAATCCCTTGAAGACAAAGTCTTCTGATTAGAAAATCACCATTAGGGCATTTTCTAAGACCTAGGGAAGGAACAACAAGCTCTTGCTTACTTGTACTTAGAGGGGGTGGTAAATTTGATTCCTCCAGCTAAAATAGAAACGGGAGGAGAAGTAAAATAGCCAAGGAAATCAGGAAATTGTAGAAATCTACTCTTCTTTGTGCAAGAAACCTGTGGAAGAAAATAGAGTGAAAAAAAGGGGCTCTGAGAATTAATTAGAGAACACTAGGTGGCAAATGAACGACTTCTCTCAGAGAAATTGCTAGAGACTCTTTTGTTAGAGTCTATTCTCTCTCTCTCTCTCTCTCTCTCTCTCTCTCTCTCTCTCTCTCTCTCTCTCTCTCTCTCTCTCTCTCTCTCTCGACACCACAGCTATTCTCTAACTTGAGACATGAAGACCTGGCATTGTAAGTGGTGTTTAAAACAGTAAGAGCCTGAACTCAGCAAAAGCCATGGGAGACTTAGGGCATTAAAAAAAAGTTTCCTAATGAAATGAGCATAGCTTTCTACTTAGATGTTGTAAAGTGAATTGTGGTTAAAATAAGAGTTTATTATTGATTCCAGTGATCAATAATTTTATCCTCATAGGTCTTAGAATGGTATTTAGAAAGGTATATTGGATTTGATATGTGTCAGTTTGGCCTCAGTTCTTGATTTTGTCATGTATTACGCTTAATCATTTGACAAGCCATTTTACTTTAACAGATAACAGTTTTCTCATGTATGTAAGATGGGGGCTAAACTTCAAACAAAAATAGGCAAACAAAAAAAAAAAGCCCTTTGATCCCTCCTAAGTCTAAGTGATATAGTGTTATTTTTCTGTAATACTCATATTCCTCATCTGAGAGTCTTTTCTTAATGAGTTTCTGTGGTAGGAAAATATGTATGCATATACACATACACATGAATATACACATATGTTTAGGTGTGCATGTGTGTACATGTATATATTAGATAAATTATAAAGGTGAATCTAATCATAAATTTAATTGAATGTGAGATGTATAAAATATTATTGCACCTAAATTAACAGTCATGCCCTCTGATACTATTAGAAGCCAATCACCCATAACCATACTTGATTCATTTCCAGTAGTGTTCAAGTACCTCTGCCTCCTGCCTTCCCTGTTTTCCTTCAAGACAGAACAAACACCACCCTCTGCAAGAGGCCTTTCCTTGTCTCTCTTCTCCCCACTGCTAGTGATTCCCCTCTAACTTAACCTCCCATTTATCCTATGTGAAGTGTTTAGTTATTTTTTCCTTCCTCTCCCTCATTGAATAGTGATGTTCTTAAAGGCAGAGACTGTATTTTTACGTTTTTTTCTCTTAAATAGTCACAGTGATTAGCACTGTGCCAGATGCTCATTAAGTGCTTGTTGACTGACTAACCAAAACATGAAGTTAATAAGCTAAGGAGAATGTTGTAGCTGTTGTTGGTACAATTATAACATAAAGGGAATATTTATATTTTATACAATATACAGTGAGGAGGTCTAAGATCTTCTTCACAGGAACAAATTAATAAAAATTATCTGTTGAAAAGATGTGACTTTTTCCCTCAAACAATTGATTTTAAAAGGTGAAAAATAAGATAGCACGACCAGATAAAAAAATGAAGAAACAATCTTTAATGAAAAGATAAGAAACTGAATGTAACTGAGTGTTACAAGAAGTGAATAAGTGAAGGAAAAATTAAGATAATATGAAGCAAGAAAGAGTAGAGTGTTTTGATTAGGAATAAGGAAAAAGAGTATATGGAAAATAATGTTGAATATTTTTCTGGAGAACATTTTCCCTACGTAGTCAGATTTACTAACAGTAATTAACTCTATATTACCACTGAACAACCCGTATCTCAGTTGATACAAAATCTCCAACTTTTGAAATCTTCAAATCAAAAATGAATTATGAATACTCTGAAAAAATTATTCCCAATTATTTTGAGACTCTTTGAACAAATGTATTGATGGTACAATTTTTGCTTTGGCATATTGTACGTTTCCCTGAAGTTCTTCTAGGTGTTTCTTAGTCCATTGAATTAAAAGATTCTCAGGGAAAGATGTTCAGTAAGAAGGATGAGCACAAAGACAATTGAATCACAGATATGTAATTTCAAGGGACCTTAGATTTAATTTCATCCAATCAGTCATTTTACAAATGCAGAAAATGATGTGCAGAGGTGAAGAGACTTGCCCAAGTTGAATGAGGGACTTAATGACATAGTCAATATTTAACACAGATTCTCTGATTTTGTACTATGCTATGTTGCTTTCCTAATCAGAATCAGAAATGGTTATATTAGATTGCTTGCGGGTTCTTCACGTTCGAGTAAAACTCTTGAACCAAGAACTATGACAGAGTTTCTTCCCTTTTAGGAGGGGAAAATTGTGTATATGCTTTCTTTTATTTTAGGGAAATCAGTGTCTACACAGCATAGCAAGAAAGAGCAATAAGGAAAGCATCCAAATTTATTGAGTGTTAACCAGTTAATAATAGAGCACTAAACTCCTTTCACAGTAAAAAAGAGGAAAGGGCCTAGGAACATTCTGAATAATTAAATCCAGGGACAACTCTTTTTTTTTTTTTTTTTTCCTTCAAGGTATCCAATAGCTTAGGCGATTAGGGTTTCCTTTTCTTGGATTTAATTGCCAGAAAAGGGTCCTCATCCTCCAAGCTACACCAAATTCCATACAAAATAACTAAAAAATAACATCAGAAGGTGAACTAGAGTAGATAGAGATGATAGAAAGATTGACAGATGTCATATAGATAGAAGGAGAGATATGTAAGGGGTTTGGAACTCTCGGGTTATCAGGGTCATGGTATCCTCGGGAGAAATCTCTTGAGACATTATGTCCTTACATGACTTACATGATGGACCACCCTTATGCAATAACCAACCTTGACAATTATCTTGCATGCATGGAAGTAGAATGCCTATATATACTCTGAGCTAGCTGAGAATAAACGGAGTGCATACCATCCGTGCTCCTGCCTCATTCATTCCCGCCCAGAAGAAAGATCTCATGCAGGCATGAGATCTTTGGAACTCAACAGAGATAAAGAGATAATGTGATTTGTCCAAACTCCTATCTCACACTTCCTTGAAAATGGAGAAATAAGCAAGTTGTGAGTTGCTGTACACACACACACATACACACACACACATACACATATATACATCACCTCAACCCAACTCCACTACTCCACGCAGCAACATGTCACTGCAGAGAGCGGGAGAAAATTAGGATGGAACAGCAAGCAACAAAGAGTGGCAGATGGGGAAAGTAAGAAGAAACAGATTTGTGTTCACAGTAGCATTCATAAGGAAAATACACAGGTTATTATAATATTAAAATGACACTTTTCTGTTCCCTTATGTCTATAATTATTCCCTTTTCATTTTATACCGGTTTCAATGTCATTGCTTCTCATACAGCTTATCAAATTATTTTCCAATGCAAACTCTTTCTTGATTTCTGTTCTAGCATCAATCAAATTAAATATATGCACAGATATATAATCCACTGAGCAAGGCACCAGTGGATAGAGATAAAGATAAAACACAGCAGATAAAAAGATAGAGATAAAACAGCAGCAGCAGCAGCAACAACAAAAACAATTTTCTTATCAAGGCCCTTTCATTTTATTGAGAAAACATCATCTATCTCTTCATCCAAGAAAAGATAAAGTATATCTCAAGGCATTCAAAACAGTTTCAAGAGGTACACAACTGGAGACACCACTGATTTACTCTGCAATTTTGTACATATTTTTCTGTCATTTAATTCAGAGCTTTTTTTTGTTAAAATGAGGCATTTAGTGATAGTATAATAACATGGAAGAACTAAGCATTAAAATGATCATAGACTACTTCAAAAACAAGTCTTGCACAAACCACAACTAGGAAATAAATAGACTAGAAAATGAACCTTCCATGCTTCCTTTCAATAGTACTATCACTTAAATGCAAACTGTTTTACAGTTTCTTTTCTACTAGTCTAACTAAAATATATTTGCAGCTGTGATAATGACAGCATGAATTTGAACAGATTGACATGAAAACCAAATGAAAATTTAATACAACTCCTCTGAAGGGCATATGGAGAGCAATTAGTTTTAGAAGTCAAAAATTTCCATGTTCATCTAAATTTCCAGTGATACAGATTTCATTTTATATTCTACAATAATTTAATTAAAGTATATCGAATAGACAAGCCACCTTCTAAAGCAACCACTTAAAAAGTATTCCCAAAGTTTCTTATGCCAATATGTTTGACCTTTAGTTTAAAATATTTCTACCAAATGAATTTTTTTCAGGTCCCATAACACGGTACCCACTGAAATATTTAATATGCATAAGAAACATGTTCTGAAACTGAACAAAGAAGCAAAATGACAGAAAGGTATGCATTTTATTTTCTTTTTTTGGAATATGTTCATTCTTTTATTTTCAAGTCTTTTTTATTCAGTTGCAAATTCTCTCCCTCCCTCCAGTCCATCTCATGCCTAATGACAATGCAAAGACACCATATATATATATATATATATATATATGTATGTATGTATGCATGTATATGTGTATATGTATATAATATATATGCATGTGTATATATGTATGTACATGTATATATGTATGTATATGTATATATTTATATACGAAGTCATGCAAAGCATGTTTCATATTAATCATTGTTGCATAAAAGCAAGAAAATAAAGTGAAAAAACATTTAAATTAGCCCTTATGGTTCATTGTTTCTCTCTTCGGAGGAAGGTAGCATTTTTCATCAAGAGTATTTTAGAATTGTTATGGATCATCATATTGATTAGAGTAGCTAATTCTTTCACAATTCATTATCATTACAATATTGCTATACTGAGTACACTGTTCTGGTCCTGCTCACTTTATTTTGCATCAGTTCATAAAAATTTTGCCAATGTTTTTTTCTGAAACTATTCCCTTTTTTGTTTCTTTTTGGTTATCCACACACCTATATACACACATATATAATTATGCATTTATATATACATATATATGATTTTCCCAATTACATGTACAATAATTTTATATTTGTTTTTTTAATTTTAAGTTCCTTATTCTATCCCCTTTTGCTGCCTTTCACCCACCATTGAGAAGGCAAGCATTTGATATGTTATATATGTGCAGTCATGAAAAGCATTTCAATGTTAGTCATGTTTTGAAAGAAAATATAAGAAACCCAAGAAAAATAAAGCTCAAAAATATGTTTCAGTCTGCATTCAGATTCCATGAAAGATGGAGATGAATACAATTTTTCATATTAAGTTCTTTGAAATTGTCTTTGATCATTGCATTGTTGAGAATAGCTGACATTCACAATGCATCATATGTATTGCTTTTATTGTGTCCAATTTTCTCCTGTGTCTGCTCATTTCACTTTGCATAAGTTAATAAAAGTGTTTTCAGCTGTTTCTTGAAAGCATCCTGCTTATAGAGAAGTATTATTATATTTTTAAAATGTATATTACAACTAGTTTAGCCACAACCCAATTGATGGGAACCCTCACAATATACAATCTTTGTCACTAGTAAAAGAGTTGTTACAAATATTTGTGTACATATAGGTCCTTTTATAATTTAGGATATTTTATCTCCTTAGGATAGATACCAAGTAGTGGTATTGTTACTTCAAAAGGTGTATGCATGTATGTATGTATGTATGTGTATATTTGTGTATATATGTATACACACACACACACACATATATATATATATATATATATCATATTGCATCTCTGTAGGCATATGCAATGATAATTATGAGAGTTAAAAATCTTCAGCCATGAAAGAGCCTGCCCATTAAGGGAAGCTTGATTATGGGAAGCCAACACTTTTAGTTAACTGTCTAATGCAACAATGGTTCTCAAGGGTTGTGATGCCCTCTGGCTCAAAGTGTATAAATACTCTGAGGTGAGGTTTTACTTTGGGGCTTGCTTATTGGAAGTGTTTGTTTGTCTAGATGAGACTCTGGGAAGTCTCTAAGGGGTTCCCTGGCTTTGAAAACTCAGATGTTGATACTTCCCTCTCTAAAAACTATATGTGTATGGTCAGACAGTTTTTTGTCTGTTGATCTGTGCTGTACATATTGCTTATGGTCAGGCAGTTAGAAGCTCTGTCTATTGGTTGGTCTTTGTTTCTCTGCTTCTATTTTCTCTGGGGCGCAGGTGCTGACTTTTTCCCCTGAACTAAGTGAATGATATATGTGCTTGATTAAAGTGGTTGTTGACCCCCCAAAAGTTGCTTTCCTTTTGGAAAATCTGATCTAAGAATCTGTACAGCATGCCCTCCTGTGTATGCCAGGGTCCTTGTTTTTAGAGCATAGCTCCAAATTGCTTTCCAGAATTATTGAATCAGTTCTCCAAGAGTACAAGAGTGTTTCAAACTTCCCCCATCCTTTCCATCATTTGTCATTTTCATTTTCTGTCATATTATCCACCCCAATAGGTGTTGTATCGTACCCAAGAGTTGTTTTAATTTGCATTTCTGTAATTATTAAGGATTTAGTACTGTCTTCTTATAACGATTATTAGCTTTGATTTCTTCTGAAAACTGCCTGTTCATATCTTTTGATCATTTATCAATTGTCTCTTATGTTATAAATTTGACTCAATTTCCTAAATATTTTCGAAAGAAATCTATCAGAAAAACTTGTTTAAAAATACCCCCCCAGTATTTTTCTTCCCTTCTGATTTTTGATTGCATCTATTTTGTTTGTGGAAAAAATAGTTTAATATAATCAAAATGATTAATTTTCCCTCTGTGAAGTTACCTGTCTCATGGTTAATAATAAACTCGTTCTTTGTTCTTAGATTTCATAAGCATTTTTCCCTTCCTTCCCTAATTTGCTAATGGTATCACCTTTTACGTCTACATCTTGTACCTATCTTGATATTGTTTTGGCATTCTGTGAGATACTAGTCTACACCTAGTTTCTGCCAGATTGTGTTCCACTTTTCCTAAAATTTTCTCAAAAACTGATCCCTCAAAGTTTGGCTCTTTAGATTAATTAAATATTATATCACAGTAAAAAAAAATTGTTTCTGTATTTTCTCTACCTATTCTATTCCATTGATCAACCACTCTATTTCTTATCCAATACTGTTTTAATGATTACTGTGTTACAGTATAATTTTAAGTCTGGTATTGCTAGACTTCCTGTTTTCAATTTTTCCCATTCATTTCTGATACTCATGACCTTTTATTCTTCCAGATGAATTTTGTTATACGATATTTTGTAGCTCTACAAAACAATTTTTGATACTTTGATTAGTATGGCACTAAATAAGTAAACTAGTTTAAGTAGGATTCTCATTTCATTATACTACCTTAGTTTACCCTTAAAGCAATTAAAATTTCTCAAATTGTTTAACAAACACTATGTTTTCAATATTAATTTTATAGGTTTTCTAAAAAGGTATCATTTCAGGAGAGCTTTAGACTTAGACCTTCTCCAGTTTGGAGCTCTTCAGCTATTAACCTAATTGAAATAAATATTTGATTGGATTAACTTGAAGCAATCATCCAATGCTAACACTTGGCTAAGAATTAATATGTGTAAATACATGTATGCAATTATATGCATGCATACATATGTATGCATATATATGTATATATACATATATAAAAGCATACAACATACTTATAGTGGGTGTGTGCATGTTTAGTATATGTTTATATATCCATGCATGTACATGCATTTATACATATATTATATGCATGTACCAATTCACATAGCTGTATAGACTATAAGTATTGGGCTGTTATCAGGAAAACCTCAGTTCAAACTCATCCTTAGAGAGTTGCTAGTTGTGTGATCCTGGGAAGATCACTTAAACTCTGCCTCAATTTCTTCAGTTCCAAAATGTGAATAATAATTTCACCTAACTCACAGAGTTGGCATAATTATTGAATGAGATAATATTTTAATGTTCTTAATAAAGTACATAGCACCTCTTTGGATCTTAATAAATGTGTATTCCCTGATTCCTTCCTAATGTTATAATAGTGCTTTCTTAAACCATCAATCAACAGTCAAATCATTTTTTTAACATTCCATAATATGGAATTTTTGAAACAATCCAAAACTAAGAATTTCTGGAATTTTCCTTCACACAAAAATACAAAAAAAAAAATGGGTAACGAATTATTTTGTTATTAACAATTAGAAGACTTCTAAGGGTGGAGTATAAGGTGTGTTCAGGGAAGAATAGCACCTCTGATGTGAAAGCTGTCAAACTCTTTTAAGGGCTGCTTTCCCACCTTTGGTATTTACCTGTTCTACCTAGCTCTCACCTGTGGCTCCAAAAAGCTGTAGCGTAAGCAGCAGTCACACCCTGGTAAACCATTTTAGCAGATGACTAACTCAGTTTGAAAGTAACAGAGGATTCTTTGACCCATTGGTAAGTTAGGGGGGCATCTACTCCAACTATGCAATGACTTTCCCTGGGGAAATGAGCAGATGATAATAATTTGTTCCAGTGGCCATGAAGGCAGCTGAAGAGGGTGCTGTGAAGAATTTAAAGCTTTGTTAGACATCAAGGGATGCCAAGGTCATCCATTGCATCTTGAACCATCAACCGTCATCTAAATTCTGCCCTACCACTGGACTGTGATGACTCTGGAAGGAAGAATGAGGTTGACCATTTCCTGCAATTGTCTCACTTAAACCCAATTTAAATATGAACTAAAAGACATTCACCATGCCATTTTGCCATTTTACCTGTCTCAAGGTCCTCAAAGTGACAGGAAATTGACCAAGGAGCAGGTACAAATACACTGAGAGCTGTAGTCACAGTACTGCACACAAGCAGTCCAGGGCATAGGGTCATTTTCTCACTGGAAGCAGCAGTGAAATTAGACAGCCCTGTGTGTGTCTGAGTATTCTTTTAAGGACTGTATTGCTCACCTCCTTGTGTGAGAAAGGGGCTAGAAAAAGTGCCCTAAAAATTGTCTGTTTCCTCAACCCTGGACTGATTACTGTGGCAGGTGGGAAATCCGACTATGCAGTTGAAATTTAAAAAATGTACAAAAACATTTGCTAGGTGATTCCACTCACCACCCCACATAAGGAATGTGTGTAAACTTATAAACAATGCTAAATCCAGTAGCACTGAAAGATGAACAGCTCTTGTCGCAAGAAAACTCAGCAGGTATTCCATCCAAATAGCAGCACCCAGTGAAACAAGGCTGGCAAATGAAGGCTACCTTACTGAAGTTGTAACTGTATACACATTTTTTTCTGGACTGGCCACAGTGAAGGGGAAAGTCATGAAGCTGGTGTAAGTTTTCCAATCAAAACTAACCTAGTCAACAAGCTCATATGCCTACCAAGTGGAGTGAATGGCATTCTCACGGCAATGCAATTGCCCCTTCCAGAAAAACATCATGCCCCCATTGTCATTGCCTATGCTTCTACCATGATGAACCCTGATGAGGTCAAAGAAAAATACTATGAAGACCTGGAGCCCCTTATCTTCAATGTGTCAGAAGAGAACAAGCATATAACTCTGGGTGACTTTAATGCTAAAGTAGGCTTATACTTGGCTTCCATACCAGGGCTCCCTAAGGAGAAACATAGCTGGAAACAGCAACAGCAATGGTCGCTTGTTACTGAAGAATTATACATCTCATTACTTCATCACCCATACTTTCTTGTGTTTACCTAAATGCAGTAAAACTTCATGGATACACCATTGCAGTAAACACTGGCATTTAATAGACTATGTGACTATAAGGGGAAGAGATGGACAGATGTGAGAGTGACAAGGTTAATGTGTAGTGCAGAGTGCTGGACTGATCCTAGGCTTATCCTCTCCAAGTTAAATATGGACATTCAACAAAAGCAACATCCTCAAGCAAAATTACTACCAGAAGAATTAATGTCCACAGATTATAGCTTTTCTCTGAGCAGGAATAGTTTGTTGCTGATTTGAAGGGAAGGTTTAATAAATACACAGTGGGCAAAAGTGGAGCAGAAAAGGAGTGAACAGCTTTCAGAGATTATGGCACTTCATTGTTTCATCTGGATCAAAATACTAACAAACATAAAGACTGGTTTCATGAAAATGATGGAGAAATTAGCATCAGTTAAATGAAAAATGAGAACACCACAGAGTTTACCAGCAGGATAGCTCATCTACCGCTAATAAGTCAGCATTTAATTGCATTGAAAGTAAAGTGCAATAGAACCTTAGAGAGATGCAGGATTCTTGGTTCAGTAAGAAGGTAGATGAAATTCAATTTTATGCTGATATTAACAATCCAAAGGGCTTTTATGGTGGCTTGAAGGCTATTAATAGGCCAAAGACAAATGTTTCATCTCATCTACTCAGTGCTGATAGAGACACAGTGATTAGTAATAACAACATGATCCTTGAGAGATGAGCTGAGCATTTCAATAGTGTTAAAAGACATTAATCAATGCTGAAGCCAATGACTCTTTCCCTCAGTTTAAAGTCTCTCTCTAGACAAAATTTCAACTGAAAAATAGATTTTTGAATTTCATTAGGTTCCCTTCATGTGGGAAAGCACCTAGTGCTGATTCTATTCCAGCAACGATTTACAAAGTTGGGGATACATTGTTCATACAAAAGCTGACTGAAATTCTCCAGGTTACATGGCAAGAGGAGGTTATCCCTCAGGAGTTCCAGGATGCCTCCATTGTCCATCTCTCTAAAGGTAAAGGAAATAGATTTCCCTGTAACAATAACAAGGGAGTCTCTCTCTTAGTCATTGCTTGCAAAATTATTGCCAGAGTCCTCCTTAAAGGCTGATCCTTCATCTAGAAGATGGTCATCTACCTGAAAGCCAGTGTGGCTTCCAAAAGGCCAAGAAACGGTTGATATGCTGTTTCCTGCCTGACCACTTCAGGAGAAATGCCAGGAGAATAACAAAGGTCTGTAAATAACATTTGTAGATCTTATCAAGGCTTTTGGTGCTGTCAGTTGTGAGGACATATGGAAAATTATGTCAAAATTTGGTTACCTGGACAACTTCATCAGCATTGTATGTCAATTTTGTGATGACATCTTGCCCAGGTTCTGTATAATGGTCAATACTCTCATGTTTTCTCAGTCACCAGGGAAGTGATAAAAAGCTTTGTTCTTGCTCCCATGCTTTTTGACATGATGTTTTCAGTTATGTTGTCAAATGCCTTCAATGACAATAAATAATATCAAGATCAGCTACTGCACTGATGTTAAATCTTCAGCTTGAAAAGACTGTAAGCCAAGACCAAAGTGAAGGGAGTGTTGATTTATGATTTTATGTTTGCAGATGATGGTGCACTCAATGAAGCCTCTGAAGCTAAAATCTCACAGTGTTAATTGATTCCCTGCTGCTTGTGCTGTTTGACCTAACAATTAGCACCAAGAAAACACAGATGCTCTGTCAGCCACCACCACACTATCCTTAAATGTAACCATAAGGTATAACAAATGAAGAAGTTTTGAATGCTGTGGATCATTTCACTTATGTTGGTAGCGTACTTTCAAGGGATGTATACATTGATAATGTGGTTGACATATGCATTGCCAGAGTTGGTTCAATGTTTAGGAGGCTCCAAAGGAAAGTGTAGGGGAGAAGAGGTATTAGACTGGTTACCAAGTTGAAGATCTACAGAGCCATTTTGCTGATCTCATCATTGTATGCCTATGAAAACTGGAGAGAATACCAGTACCATCCCAGCAAACTGAATTCCTTCCATTCTCAAGATTGCCCAGAAGGATAAGATACCAGACACTGAGATCCTTTATCTAACTAAACTGGAAAGCATTCAGACTGCTTCAGAGAGCACAGCTCTAACGGGCTGGTCACATTGTTCAAATGAAAAATGTGATCTTGGCAAAAAGACTGCTTTATGGAGAGCTCACACAAGGAAACAGTTCACATGGTGGTAAGAAGAAGCAATACCAAAGTACTCTACAAGTCTCTCTTAAGAGCTTTGGAAGTGATTGTGTGACATGGAAGATACTAATAAAGGACCACTCAGTATGGCATGCCAATATCAGAATCATACCATATCATACTGGATGTGGGAGCAGATACTATTTAGCAACTCCACTGTCTATACTGGCTTCTTTGTCACAGTTCAAGGTTTGAGAGGGGAACTTTCAGTCAAGAGGGAGCAAGGACCCACAGAAGCAGTATCATTTCCAGTTCCAAAGACCAAGGGACACCATGGAGCAGTGCTGATTGCAAGAGATCAGGAAACTTCCCTAAGGACCCAAAGTAGGAAACCTGTGGCCACACGTCTACCTAACTAACACCAACTTGGAAGCATCAAATACTTCCAGACTCTAAGAATCAGCTCTGAAAATAAATGTACAAAAAAAAATGTAGCTAGGGACAATGCTTCTCCTCTCCCTTATGTCAGGAAAAGTGCCTAAATTTAACATAATTTCACACGTAATCAATTCTTTAAAAAAAAAAAAACATGAACAAATAACAAAAACAAAATCTGACCACAAAAAAGTACTATGATGACAGGAAAGATCAAGACCAAACTCAGAAGAAAATATTGAAATCCAAATAGCTACAAGGCAAACATCAAAGGGAAAAATAAATGTAAATTGAGCAGAAGCACAACAAAAATTCCTAAAAGAGCTAATAAATTATTTCAAAATGACACAAGTTATGTAGAAGAAAAATTAATTAATATAATTCAAGCAAGGAAAAAACTTATGAAAAGATAAAAGTTTGGCAAAAGAAGCACATAAAATATTGAGGAACATAGAATTTTAGAAAGGATAATGTACCAAATTAAAAATAGGTACAAATGCTAGCTTAAAAAAAATAATACCTGAAAAATTGCAATTGGGCAAAGGGGCTAATGACCCTAGGAGACATCGAGAAACAATACAAAGGGGAAATACATACATATATATATATATATACACATACATACATACATATACATATATGATGTATGTATGCATGTATATGTACATATATAAGAAAATATGGCATATTTCATCAGAAAAAACAACTTACCTGGAAAATGAATTGAGGACAGATAATTTATGAATTATTAGGCTACCTGAGAGCCATTATTGAAGAAAAAAATACACAGATATTACATTTCAAGAAATTATTAAGGAAATTTGCCCTGATATCCTAAAATCACAGGAATAAAATAGAAATGCAAAAGTAATCTTAAAGGAAAAATTGTAACAACTCTAACAGCTGTTATTTTTATCTCTGTCTTACAAATGAGAAATTGGGGCAATAGAAAGATTAAGGAATTTTCCTAAGTTTGCTCACACAGCTAGTTACTGAGTTGCGATTTCAAATTAGATCTTCCTGACTCCAGGTACAGAGTACTATCTACTGTGCCAACGATGTGCCGATTGTTATTTTGAAAATTTGTACTTGCATTTGATTTTCTCAGAATAAATGCTTTTCAATTTTATGTGAGAAAAATTTTTGATTATCTTTTTCTTTATTTTTTTTAATTTATGGTACAAGATAAGAATTTTCATTATATAACATAGTAAAAAAAGATGATTGCTAATGAAATGACCAGTCTTTTATGCACAACTTGCTATTCCTTTTAAGTATATAATAGTTATCTTATACATTTTTTTTTGTCTTTTTTCTTCCACTTTTGCAATATCTTGCATCCTGCATCTCATCATTAATTTTCCTCCTGTCCTCTGAGTAAAAAATATAGACAGAACAAATTGAAGATCAGAGAGGAGGGTAGAGCATTAGCAGCTATGGAAGTATGAAAGGAATTTTGAAGAACAGGGATTTGATTTGAATATGGAGGCAAGGAAATGAAGAGGAAATTATATATATATATATGTATGTATGTATGTATGTATGTGTGTGTGTGTGTGTGTGTGTGTGTGTGTATTATATGAAAGAGAGACACAGAGAGAGAAATAGCATTTTATATAACAGGGAATACTAATACAAAGGCATGAAGCCGAAAAAAAAATGGAGAGTTTTGTTTCAAGTACAGCATGTAAGCCAATGTGACTGTATAGTAGCATATTGAAATGGGAGTAAAATATAAGAAGATTGGAAAGATATAAAGGGTTGAATTTAGGAGGAGATTTAAATATTCAGGATGTTTTGTTTTATTTATTTTTCCCCACTGAAGCTGACATGGGACTATTGGAACTCATTAATTAGTGGGAAGACATGCACAGACCTATGCTTTAAGAAAATCAATCTGACAGCTAAGTGGAGGTTGAATTAGACTTGGAAGAGGCTTGAGGCAAGAGAATGAATTAGAATATTCCTGCGGTAGCTCAAGTAAGAGATTTGAAGCCCTGAACTGATATGGTAGCTGTGTGAGTTGAGAAAAATTAATGTGAAAAAAATGAATTTAAATTCATTCATTCCACTATACCATAGTGCTTGATTTTCATCCACATCCAACTTTAAGTCTTCCTGTACTTAGCAGGAGATAGACTTTGAAGAATGCTAGACACATGTAATCTTGTTGATAAAAAAATAAACTATGACAATCTTAAAAAACTAAAATCCCTGGTCTATTTTCATCCCAACACATTTGACTCTTTTAATCTTGGTTTTTGCATCTTTTTTTTCTGTTTCAGAAAATGCCTTCCAAGCTTCTGTCTTCTCTGCTGATTAAGACTTTATTTCTAACCCTTTTCCCACAACTCCTCTTGGAGGGCTGAACTTTTAGACCTATTCAGTGTTAGAAACCGGTTCTCTAAATACTTGAAATCTTTTTCTTTTTTTCACAACACATTTCTTTTGAATAGAACAGAAAATTTAATAAGAATGTTAAAATGAGATTCAAAGTAGTTTTATGAAGGGAAATCAGAGAAAAGAGTATCCTTATCCACTCTTGAAATTAATGAAACTTTCAAAAAATTAATACACTCAAACAAATTCTCAGTTTATTTATAGAAATATATGGAGAGCTATACTCACAGAATTTCACAGTAAGAGGGTTTTTAAAAGTATTCAAAAGTATCAGCTGTACCTGAATGACATCCTTGTCTATGGCGTCTCTAAAACACAACTGTTTAGAGACTGTTTGAAGACCTTACCTTATAATTCAGCTACTAGGCTCCAGGACACCACATTTTCCTTTTTTGTGTGGTCTCAACCTCAGAAAATGTTCTCTCTTTTATAGAAGAAAGTGTAAAATATCTCATGGGATGAAAAACTGATGCAGAAAAAATGGTTTTAGGAGATACAATGTCAGAATCGTTGAGCTACTTGAAAGCCATAATCAAAGAAAAGACCTGAACATCATATGCCAAGAAATTATCAAAGAAAACTACCTGGATATCCTGGAAACAGAGGGCAAACTAGATATTGAAAGAATCTACTGATCACCTCCAGAAAGAAATTCCAAAATGAAAACTCCAGGGAACATTATAGTCAAATTTCAGAACTATCAGATCAAGGAAAACATAGTGCAAACAACCAGAAAGAAAAATAATTTAAATATCATGGAGTCACAAACAGGATTAAACAGAATTTAGTAACTGCAATAGTAAAGGATCAGAGATCATTAAATATGATATTCTGGAAGGCAAAGGAGCTAGGATTACAACCAGGGATCACATATAGAGTGAAATTGAGTATAATACTTCAAAGGGGAGGAAGTATTTATTCAAGTGAATAGTGAAAGGATTTCAAGCTTTCCTAAGAAGAAGACCAGAGCTGAACCAAAAATTTTACCTCCAATATGTAGACTCAAGAGAAGATAAAAAGGAAAAAAGAAAACATTTGTGATTGAACAGAGCTAACCTGTTTATATCCCACCATGAGATTGGACATCTAAAATTCTTAAGAATTATACCATTAAAAGTGATATTAAAAAGAATATATATAGCTAGAGGCTATGGGGATAAGGTGAATTTGATGTAACAACATGAAAAATTGATTAAATGATGAGAAAGAGGAGCACACTAAGTGCAGAAAGAAGAGAAAGGTAGAAAAGGTTAAATTATATCACATGAAGAGGCACAAAAAGCCTACTATAGTGAAGAGGTACTTGGGAGGCCAGGAAGTTTGCATGACTTGGACGTTATTTTAATGATAATTGTTTCAAATACTGAACAATATGCACAATAAGTTCAATATAGAAATATCTAATCTGACAAGGAAGTCAGGATGAGATTAAGTAAGGGGGTAAGGAGTACTCAGAAAAAGGAGGACAGATTAGGAGAGGTGATGAATAGAAAGAATATGCTGGTGCGGAGGAAAGGATGAAAGAAAAGAGAGAACAAAGAGGAAAAATAGAATGGAAGAAAATAAACAGTTACTAATCGTGAGTGTGAATGAGATGGACATTCCCATAAAATGGAAGTTGAGATCAAAGTAGATCAAAATCCATTATTCTATGATATGTTGTTTACAAGATGTACACATGAAGTAGAGAGATGCACATAAAGTAATAGTAAAGGACTGGAACAGAAAATACTATGCTTCAGAGAAAAACAAAAAGTAATAGTAGCAATGCTGATCTCAGACAAGGTGAAAACAAAAGTAGATCTAATTTAAAGAGATAAGGAAGGAACTTATATCTTACAAAAAGCTACCAAAGAAAATGAAGTAATGTCAGTATTAAACATATACACACCAAGTAGTACAGCATGCAAATTATTAAAGGTGAATTTCATTGAGTTACAGGAGGAAATACTGTGATAATCTGAGACCTCACATGCCTCATCAAAGAATTTGACCAATACAATGAAAATATAAACAAAATAGAAACTAAGATGGTGAATAGAATCTTAGAAAAGTTCGACATGACAGACCTTTGGAAAAAATTGAATGTGGATAGAAATGAATAATATTTGTTCTCAGTAGCACATGTATATACAAAAAATTGCTCATATATTAGGACATGAAACTTAAAGGTGATATGTAGAAAGATAGAAATAATAAATGGATACTTTTTAAACCACAATTAAAACAATCAAATCCTAAAGAATAAATGGGTCAAAGAGCAAATTGTAAGAATAAGTAACAATTTCACTAAAGAGAATGACAACAACAACAACAAAAAATGAGATAGCATGCCAGAATTTATGAGATGTAGTCAAAACAGTACATAGAGAAAAATTTATTATTCTATTTTGTTTTTTGGTTTTTAGTATATAATTTATTTGTTTTTCAGTTTTTAGCATTCATTTCCACAAGTATTTAAATTTAAAATTTTCTTCCCATCACTCCCCACCCCCATCCCAGGACAGTATACACCCCATCCACTCCTTCCTCCAGTCTGTCCTCCCTTCCTTTACCCACTATTCTTCTTTTCCCTTTCCCCTCTATTTTCCTGTAGGGCAAAATATATTTCTATACTCCATTGACCATATAGCTTAACTTCCAGTTGCATGTTGAAACAATTTTTAACACGCATTCTTTAACTTTGAGTTCCTTATTCTCTCCCTCACTCCCTCCTCATCCTCTTTGAGAAAACAAACAATTCAACGTAGGTTATACATGTGTAACATTGTAAAGCACTTCCGTAATAGTTCTGCTTTAAAAGACTGATGGCATTTTCCTCGGTCATATCCTGCCTTTCATTTATTCCATTCTCGTCCTTGACCTGTCCTCCCTCAATAGTGTTTGCTTCTGATTATCCATTTTCCCAAATTGCTGTCACTTATATAATCTTTCCTCTCCCATTCCCATCTCCCTTGCCTTCCTGCAGAGTAAAATAGATTTTCATATCCAATTGAGTGTGTGTTATTCTCTACTTAAGCCAAATCCCATAAGAGTAGGCTCAATTATTTCCTTTCATCTACCCCCTCTTCTCCTTCATGAAAAAACACTTTCTTCCCTCTTTTATGTGAGATGGCTAGCTACATTTTAACTCACCCTTTCTCTTACTCATAGTATATTCCATTCAACAATAAATATTATTTATTTTAGGTATTCTCCCTTCAGCTCACCCTGTACCCTCTGTCTATGTACATATGTATATATGTATGTGTGTGTATGTGTGTGTGTGTATACATGGCAAAGTCGAGGGTCTTACCCCAGGTAGCATAGGGTGAAGGGGGTAGAGGAACCCATGGCAGCCACAGCAGCAGTAGGGACAGAGACTGTAACTCTTTCTGGAGCTTTAGGCCCATAGATTGTGGAGTAATCGAGTGACTTGCAGGGCACTTCTCCACTGAAAGCAGAGATCTACCTTGACAAAGATCTCAAAAGTCAAGTATATGGCTAGGGAAATGAGCAAAAACCAAAAAAAAAAAAAAAAAGGAATCATAGTGTAGAATCTTAATTTGCTCACAAGGAAGATCAGATCACACACCCAGAAAGAAACAACAAAGCCAATGCTCCTCCACCCAAAGCCTCCAAGAAAAATATGAATTGATCTCACATCATGGAAGAGCTCAAAAAGGATTTTGAAAATCAAGAGCAGTAGAGCAAAAATTGAGAAGAGAAATGAGAGTGATATAAGACAATTATGAAAAAAAATGAGTCAATTGTTTGCTAAAGGAGACCCAAAAAGTGTTGAAGAAAATAACACTGTAAAAATTGGACTAACCCAAATAACAAAAGTGATCCAAAAAGCCAATGAAGAGAAGAATGCCCTAAAAAGCAGATTTATCCAGATCGAAAAGTAAATCCAAAAGTTCATTGAAGAAAACAATTCCTTAAAGATTAGAATGGAGTATATGGAAGCTAATGACTTCATGAAAAATCAAGAGATTATTAAACAAAACCAAAGGAATGAAAAAATAGCAGAAAATGGGAAATATCTCATTGGAAAAACAACTGACCTGCAAAATAGATCCTGGAGAGGCAATTTAAAATTTATGGGACTATCTGAAAGTCATGATCAAACAAAGAGCCCAGACATTACCTTTCAATAAATTATCAAGGAAGACTACCCTGATATTCTAGAACCAGAGGGTAAAATAAATATTGAAAGAATTCACTGATCATGTCCTGAAAGAGATCCCTAAAGGAAAATTCCTAGCAATACTATAGTCAAACTCCAGAGCACCCAGGTCAAGGAGAAAATATTGCAAGCAGTCATTAAAAAAAATTGAGTACTATGGAAATACAATCAAGATAACACAAAATCTAGCAGCTTTTCATTAAGAGATCAAAGGCCTTGGAATATGATACTCCAGAAGTCAAAGGAATTAGGAATAAAATCAAGAATTACCTGCCCAGAAAAAATGAGTATAAGACTTCAGGGAGGGAAATGGTTATTCAATGAAATAGAGAATTTTCAAGCATTCTTGAGGAAAAGACTGGGGTTGAATAAAAAATCTGATTTTCAAACACAAGAAAAAAGAGAAACATGAAAAAGTAAACAGAAAAGAGAAATCATAAGGGACTTACTAAAGTTGTACTGTTTGCATTTATACGTAGAAATATAGTATTTATAATTCTTGAGACTTTTCTGAGTATTATGGTAGTTGGAGGGATTATATACATATAGATAGAGGGCACTGGGTGAGTTGAATAGAAAGGTATGATATGTAAAAATTAAAATTAATGAGTGAAGGAGGAATATATTGGGAGGAGAAAGGGAGAAATAGAATGGGGCAAATTATTTCACATGAAAAAAGCCAGAAAAATATTTTTCAATTGTAGGGAAGAATGGAGAGGTGAGAGGAAAAAAGTGAACCTTTCTCTCCTTACATTTGGCTTAAGGAGGGAATAACATGCTCACAATTTGTTATGAAACTCTACCTTACACTACAGGAAAGTAGGGGAGAAGGGAATAAGTGAGGCGGGGAAATGATAGGAGAAAGGGCAAATGAGAGGAGGAAGTAATTAGAAGTTAATTCTTTTGAGGAGGGATACGGTCAAAAGAGGGAATAGAATAGAATAAATGTGGGACAGGACAGGATGGAAGGAAATATAGTTAGTCTTCCACAACAGGACTTTATGGAAGTTTTTGCATAATTACACATGTATAACATATATTGAATTGCTTGGCTTCTCAGTAGGGATTAGTGGGGAGGGAGGATGGAAGAGAAATTAGAACTCAAAAGTTTTAAAAACTGTTAAAAATTGTTTTTATTTTTCCATGCAACTGGGAAATAACATATATAGGTAATGGCTTATAGAAATCTATCTTGTCTTCCAAGAAAATAGAAGCAATGGGGATAAGAGAAGGGAGGGGTATGATAGAAGGGAGGACAGATTGGGGGAAGGCGTAATGATAATGCACACTGTCTTGGAGTGTGTGGAGGGGAGAGATAGGGAGAAAATTTGGAACTCAAAATCTTATGGAAAAGAATATTGAAACCTAGAAATACATAAGCTATTTAGAACTTCTAAAAGTGTGCTTAAAACACTAATGTTTAGACTTAAGATGGAAGAGTATTTCTTTTCTATTAATTAAGGAGTATGTTTCCTACGCAAACACCCAAAAGAAATTATGCATAAACATGCAAGAATATAAACATTTCAGTTTTTCCTATTTTAGTGTAGAAAGTAGAAAATGAATGACAGAGGAAAATAGATCTAGTATTAAAAAAATCAAAATCAGTATTCATTAAGAAATCAGACTAACTTTGCTTTTGCAGTACCACTGGTTGGTCTGTATCCTAGAGAGATCACAAAAAAAGGTCAATGGTCCATATGTACAAAAGTTTTTATAGTAGCTTTTTTGTGATGTCAAAGAATGAGAAATTGAGGGGATGCTCATCAATTGGGACATGACTGAACAAGTTGCTGTATGTGAATTTAATGTAATACCATTTTACTTTAAGAGACGATGAGCAGGGAGATTTCAGAGAAACCTGGAAAGGCATGCATGATCCGATACTGAGTGAAGTGAACAGAACCAAGAGAACATTGTGAACAGTAATGGAAACATTGTGTAATGGCTTACTTGGATACATTTGACTTTTCTCAGCAGTACAATGATCTAAGAAAATTTGAAAAGACTCATGATGTCAAATGCTCTCCACATCTAGAGAATGGATTACAGAATCTGAATGCAAATAGAAGAATATTTTCATTGTTTTTTTTTCCCCCTTAGGATTTTTTCCATTTTTTTCTGATTCTTCTTTCACAACATGACTAAGGTGGAAATATATTTAATATGATTGTACATACATAACTCATATCATATTATTTGCTGTCTTGGGGTGGAGGAAAGGAGGGAAAAGAAATTGGAATCATATAAAAGTGAGTGGTAAAAACTAAAAAAATAGTGAATAAAATCAACCCTTATAAAGTAAATTGGGTGGAGAAAACTAAAAGTTAAATCTAAAAAGGGATAAATATTTTCATATGTTGATTTCGTTCTTTAGAATGTAAGCTTTTTATGAGAGGATATTCATTTTTGTTCTCTTTATGTCATCAGTAACTCACTCAGTGTCATGCATGTAGCAGTACTTTAAAATTTCTTGTTGAAGTAAATTGGGTATTATGTGATAGAAAAAGGCAGTATATGGCATAAGAGATGCAAAGATTTTCAAATTCACTTAAAAGAAGCAACGCTGTCCTCTTATAAACCATCCTTTGTTGCCAATTTCTCTATGGTAACCATATTTTTGAACCTCATGTAAAATATTTCTTCTGACCAAGAAGGATCCTTTTGAAAAAATCTCATTTCAGTTGCATTTTCTTTTCTTTGAATCTGCATGGAACCAGACAATCTGGGACACATGGTCATCTTATTTATTAGAGAGAGGATGCTGAGTTTGATGCATGAAGCCCGAGATTCAGTGTGATAAAAGTTCTTAAGTCTTTATATGTGTTTTATAACACATGTGCATTTATATAAAGTACAAAAACAGGAGCACTGAAAAATCTATTTATATGTTGTGAATTACAAGTAAACTCTCAGCTATAGACAACTGAAATAGTGAGTAAACAAGAAGATTATGACAAATCCCTTCCTTAAAAAAAAAAAAAAAAAACAAGCAAACAAACAGCAACAACAACAACAACAAAACAGCAAGACTTACACAAAGTTTTACTGGGAAAAGTATATGTGGCATAAGAAAGGATGTGTCATGGTGAATTATTCCAAATTTTCAGCTACCTGTGCCTATGGCTTGTACCAACATATTTCACTGTAACAGCTTAAGAATAATTAAATTAACTTATTTTTAAGGGTTTTAAATGAACCCACCTGATTGATGGGTGTTTTAAGGCACATCACATAGATTCAAAAGTGTGACGATTTCTTAATTATTTTACCGTCTAATTTCAAGAAGTTTGTACAAATTTATGTTGAGGCATATTTGACTTGGTTACTCAGAATAAAAAAAATAAAATAATGCTAAATACATACTTCATAAGAATATTGCAAGAAAAGCAGATAGAATCTTTATATCACAGCAGTAGATATGTGAAAACTTAATTATCAAAAGAATATTTAAAATCCTCCCCAATTTATATAGTATTCAAATATTGAAACAATAACTAGTTAAATAATTTGGAAAAAAAAAACATTTAGTATGTCAACATATATTGGCAGCACTCCTCGATGGATATTTTGAATGAAACAACTCATCTTAATCACTAAAGGAATACTTTTTTCTTTTGTTTTTCTTTTTAAATATTTATTTATTTTTAGTTTTCAACATTCATTTACACAAAATTTTGAGTTCCATTTTTTTCTCCCCATCTCTTCCCTCCTCCACCCCAAAACACGGTGCATTCTGATTACTCCTTCCCCCAATCTGCCCACTCTTCTATTACACCCCTCCCTTCACTTACCCCATCTTCTATCTTTTTTTGTAGGGAAAGATAGATTTGTATACTCCATTAAGTGTATTTCTTATTTCCCAGGTGTATGCAAAAATAATCCTCAACATTTGTTCCTAAAACTTTGAGTTACAACTTCTCTTCCTTCCTCCCTCTGCACCCATCCCCTCTGAGAAGGCAAACATTCAATACAGGCTATAAATGTGTATTTTTGCAAAAGACTTCCATAAAAGTCATGTTGTGCAAGACTAACTATATTTCCCTCCATCCTACCCTGCCCTCCCCATTTTTTCTATTCTCTCTTTTGATCTTGTCCCTTCGCAAAAATGTTTATTTCTAATTATTCCCTCCTCCCATTTAGCTACCCTTCTATGTCCCCCCACCACACTTATCCCCCTCTCCCCTACTTTCTTGTCGTGCAAAACAAATTTTCATACCAAAGTGAGTGTGTGCGTTATTCCTTCCTTAAGTCAAATGTGATGAAAGTAAGCTTCACTTTTTCTCTCACCTCCCCCCTGTTCCCATCCTTTGAAAAAGCATGTTCTTGCCTCTTTTATGAGAGATAATTTGCCTCATTGCATTTCTCCTTTTCTCCTTCCAATATATTCTGCTCTCACTCCTTAATTTTAATTTTTTTAGATACCATCCCTTCCTATTCAACTCACCATGTGCTCTCTCTCTCTCTCTCTCTCTCTCTCTCTCTCTCTCTCTCTCTCTCTCTCTCTCTCTCTCTCTCTCTCTGTATATATATACACAGAGAGAGACATAGATAGATATAGATCGATAGATAAATATAGATATATACAGATATATATAGATAGATAGATAGATAGATAGATAGATAGATAGATAGATAGATAGATAGATATAGATATAGATATAGATATGGGACTTACTAAAGTATATATACAGATACATGTATATATACTTTAGTAAGGCCCTTACAATTTCTCTTTCCTCTTTACTTTGTCACGCTTCTCATGATTTATGTGTTTGAAAGTCAAATTTTCCATTCGGCTCTGGACGTTTCATGAAGAATGATAGAAAATCCTGTATTTCATTGAATGACCATTTTCCCCTGAAGGATCATACTCAGTTTTGCTGGATAGTTGATTTTTTGTTTAATTCCTCGTTCCTTTCACTTCTGAAATATCATATTCCAAGCCCTTCGACCCCTTAATGTAAAAGCTGCTTGATCTTGTGTTGTCCTGATTGTATTTCCATAGTACTTCAATTGTTTCTTTCTAATTGCTTGTAATATTTTTGTCTTGACCTGCGAACTCTTAAATATTCCTAGCTGTTGTCCTTTTCAGATCTCTTTCAGGAGGTGATAGGTGGATTCTTTCCATGGTTATTTTGCCCTCTGGTTCTAGAATATCACGGAATTGTTTTCTTCAGTTATCTGTTGCCTCTCCTTTTCCATCTGTCTAATTATTCCACTTAAGGACATATTTTCTCCAGTTAGTTTTTGTACTTCCTTTTCCATTTGTCCAGTTTTACCAGTTAAGTTCTGTGCTTTCTTTTCCATTCGTTCAATTTTCTTTTTTAAGGACCTGTTCTCTTCAGTGAATTCTTTTATCATACTTTTAAAATCATAGGTCAGTTTTTCTTCCATTTCTCTAATTTGGCTTTTAAAATCCTTCTTCACCTCTTGCAAAAGAGGTCCTTGTGCTTGTAACCAGTTCATTTCCCTTCTAAAGTTTCAGATGGGAGTACAGTCTTCTTAATGCTGACCTCTTTGGTATTTGTATTTTGGTCCTTATCCCCATAGAAAGATTCTATGGTCTTTTCTTTCCTGCTTTGCTTCTTTCTCCTGATGATGAGGCTTTGTGTGTTGTGGCTTCTGGTTCTTTCACCTAGAAGCTAAAGTACTGCATCTTGTCTATTGCTGAACTGTCTGGTGTGAGAAAGCAGAGGCCATGTGAAATCTCTTTGTGTTTCCCCAAATTTACCCAGGAACAAGCTTGTTAAATGTAGGGAACAGGTGGTCTGGTCACAGGAGGTCTCCTCTGCCAAGATAGAGCATGAACAAGCTTAGTGTTTGGTGGTCCCTGTTGCCTTAGTGTCTTCCAATTTCCCTTGCAGTGCTGAGGCACGTCTGGGGTCCTGGTGTTGGTGGTTACAGGGCTCCACTCCCCTGGGTGTCTGGATATCCTCCTGGTTTGCTGAGTTGGAGCTATCTGGGACAGTTCCAGTGCCACACTGATTACTTTCCACTACAACAAGAGGGATCCTCCTTACCAATTTTCCTAGCCTCAAGTGCTACAACACTGTTACTCCTTCTGATCTTATTGCTCCAGGATTTTTCTAGGGAAATATTTTATGGTTATTTCAAGATCAACAAGAGGAGAGGAAGAGAATATTTATGCATCACTCTGCCATTTTGGATCCTGAAAGTTCTAGTAGTCAACTTACAGACATTTAATCTGTGGGCTGAGTCTCAGGAGCAGTTGCTGCAGGTCCATGGGGTTCTGGAACTCTTGCTTGCTCTTTTCCACTGCACTCCTGTCCTGGTCTGATATACCTGAGATTCTGTAGTACTGTCACTGCCTCAGACTGTCTGGGGCTTCCTGCTAGGCCTTGTTGTGGTGGGGACGTATGATGGATTCATTAGTTTCCATCTGCTTCATTCTAGTCCCTAAGGAATCATTTTCTTCAGTGAGCTTTTGGAATTCCTTTTCCAGCTGACAAATTCTAGCTTTTAAGACCTTCTTCCCCTCTGGCATTTTGGATTTCTTTTCCAATTTGGGATAGTATACTTGCTAAAGCTTCATTTTAAAGCATTTGGGGTTCCCCTTTAGGAAACGATTGATTCATTTTTCATGATTTTCTTTCATCACTCTCATTTCTCCTCCCAATTTTCGCTCTACTCTTTTTCTTTTCCTTTTTTTTAATATAAATTTATTTATTTAACTATTTGCATTCATCTTCACAAAATTTTGGGTTCCAAATTTTCTCCCCATTTGACCCATCCTCCCACCCCAATAGACCGAGCATTTTAATTTCCCCTATCACCAATCTGCCCTCTCTTCTATCATCCCTCCCTTTCCTTGTCCCCATTGTCTCTTTTGTTCTGTAGGGCCAGATGACTTTCTATTCCCCATTAACTGCATTTCTTTTTTCCTAATGGCAAGAACAACACTCAACAGTTGTTCCTAAAACTTTGAGTTCCAACTTCTCTGCATCACTCCCTCCCCCCCTCCCATTCCCTTTGGGAAGGCAGGCAATTCAATATAGGCCATATCTGTGTAGTTTTGGAAATGACTTCCATAATAGTCGTGTTGTGTAAGACTAACAATATTTCCCTCAAGCCTATCCTGCCCTCCATTGTTGCTATTCTCTCTTTTTATCCTGTCCCTCCCCCAAGAGCGTTGATTTCAAATTGCTCCCTCCTCCCATTGCCCTCCCTTCCATCATCTGCCCCCCACACTGCTTATCTCCTTCTCCCCCACTTTCCTGTATTGTAAGATAGGTTTTCATACCAAAATAAGCGTGCATTTTATTCCTTCCTTTAGTCGAATGTGATGAGGGCAAACTTGATGTTTTCTTCTCATCTCTCCTCTTTTTCCCTCCACTAAGAAGTCTCCTGCTTGCCTCTTCTATAAGAGATAATTTGCCCCATTCCATTTTACCTCTCTCCTTCCAATACATTTCTTTTATACATTTACCATAATTTTTTTAAAGATATGATCCCGTCCTATTCAATTCACTCTGTGCTCTGTCTTTGTGTGCGTGGGCATGTGTGTATGAGTTTATGTGGGTACACACATGTACGTGTGTGCGTGAGTGTGTGTGTGTGTGTGTGTGTGTGTTAATTCCCACCAGCTACCCAGATACTGAAAAGTTTCAAGAGTTACAAATATTGTCTTTCCATGTAGGAATGTAAACAGTTCAACTTTGGTAAGTCCCTTATGACTTCTCTTTGCTGTTTACTTTTTGATGCTTCTTCTCATGCTTGTGTTTGAAAGTCAGATTTTCTTTTCAGCTCTGGTCTTTTCATCAAGAATGATTGAAAGTCCTCTGTTTCATTGAAAGACCATTTTTCCCCCTGAAGAATTATACTCAGTTTTGCTGGGTAGGTGATTCTTGGTTTGAGTCCTAGTTCCTTTGACTTCTGGAATATCCTGTTCCACGCCCTTTGATCCCTTAATGTAGAAGCTGCTAGATCTTGTGTTATCTTGATTGTATTTCCATAGTACTTCAATTGTTTCTTTCTAGCTGCTTGCAAGATTTTCTTCTTGACCTGGGAATTCTGCAATTTGGCCACGATGTTCCCAGGAGTTTCTCTTTTTAGGTCTCTTTCAGGTGGTGATCAGTGGATTCCTTGAATACTTATTTTGCCCTCTGGATCTAGAATATCAGGGCAGTTTTCCTTGATAATTTCATGAAAGATGATGTCTAGGCTCTTTTTTTTGATCATGGCTTTCAGGCTCTCATAATTTTTAAATTTTCTCTCCTGGATCTATTTTCCAGGTCAGTTGTTTTTCCAATGAGATATTTCACATTCTCTTCCATTTTTTCATTCTTTTTGTTTTATTTGGTGATTTCTTGGTTTCTCAGAAAGTCATTAGCCTCCATCTATTCCATTCTCATTCTGAGAGAACTATTTTCTTCAGTGAACTTTTAACTTCCTTTTCCATCTGGCTAATTCTGATTTTTAAAGCATTCTTCTCCTCATTAGCTTTTTGAAGCTCTTTTGCCAATTAAGTTAGCCTATTTTTCTAGGTGTTATTTTCTTCAGCATTTTTTGGGTCTCCTTTAGCAAGGTATTGATCCATTTTTCATGCTTTTCTTGCATCTCTCTCATTTCTGTTCCCAGTTTTTCCTCCACCTGTCTAACTTGATTTTCAAAATCCTTTTTAGCTCTTCCATGGCCTGAGCCCATTGGATATCTATTTCGGATGTTTGGGATACAGGGGCCTTGACTTCTATGTCTTTCCCTGATGGTAAGCATTGTTCTTCCTCATCGGAAGGGAAAGGAGGAAACATCTATTCACCAAGAAAGTTACCTTCTATCGTCTTATTTTTCTTTTCCCTTTTCTGGGCATTTTTCCAGCCAGTTACTTGACTTCTGAGATTCTTCTCCACCCCCACCTCACTTCTAGGTCCGCCCAGCTAGTGCTTGGGGTCTGAGATTCAAATCATGCTCCCCAGCCTCAGGGCTTTCAGCGGGCATGGCGGCTATTCAGGGTTAAATTAAATTCAGCTTCTCAGGTGGGGCCAGGGCCGCCTCCCAGACTCAGTTCCCTCAGGGGGTTTATGCAGAGACCTTCAGTAATGGATATGAGCTCCTGCCCCCTCTCCCCTCCGAGAGCCCCTGGCCACCACTGCCTCTGCAGCTGCCCCCGGAGGGTGCCCAAGTTTTGGATACACCCTACTCCCCTCTTGGGCAGTCCAGAAGGCTCTCTCATTGACTTGTAGCACCTGTGGGTGGAGGGACCTTCACGGTTGCTGGAGATTCCATCCTTGAAGCCCGCTCAGATCTGCTCCTCTTGGAGCCACATGACCAAGGCAGGCATGGGTTCCACTCCAGGTCCGGTGCATGATGGACCTTTGGTGTCGGTTTTTCAGGGCTCTCTGCAACAGAGATCTCCTCCACTCCATTGCTGTGTGGCTTCCACTGCTCCAGAACTTGTTGCAGTTTCTCTTAACAGGTAACTGTGGGCTGTGGATTCAGAGTTAGCATATGTGAATCTTTCTCTTCTGCCATCTTGGCTCCTCCCCTCGCTCTACTTCTCTTATGATTTTCAAAATCCTTTTTGTGCTCTTTCACGGTCTGAGACAATTCATATTTTTCTTGGAGGCTGTGGAAGTAGCAACTTTAACCTTATTGTCTCCTGTTTTTATAAGTTGATTTTCCTCTTCTCCAACGTAGTATTCCATAGTCTGATTCTTTTTCCAGTTTTTGCTCATTTCCCCAGCCATTTACTTGACTTTTGAGCTCTTTGTCAAGGTAGTTCTCTGCTTTCCATGGGGGTGGGGTGATTTGCACCATCAACTGTCTGATCCCCCCACAACCTGTGACCCAGTGCTCCAATGACAGCTGCTACTTCTGCCCCTACTATTGTTGCCACAGGCTCTTTCACCTCCTCTGATGCCCTGGAACTGGGGCTGGCTCATTCTGCTCTCTCACAGAGGTCCCACAATTTTTATCCACTGACCTTCGAATTTGTCCTCAGTATTTTGGGGTCTTGATGTCTAGAAATTGCAAACAGTGTGAGAGATTCAGTCCCTCAAAAGTCTTCCCAGGTCCTATCTGTGCTGTGGCCCAAGCTGGACTGTACTCTGCTCCTAACCCTATGGGATAGATGCTTCCCTTAAACCTTCCAGGCTGTCAGGGGCTGGAGATTTGCTTCACTTTGTCCTTCTGTGGGTTCTTCAGCTCCATATTTTTTTATTCATTTTTACAGATATTTAGGCTTGAGGGGAGAGCTCTAGCAAGTCTGTGATTTGACTCTTCCATCTTGACTCTCCCTGCATTGTTTTGCTTTTGTAAAAAATGAAAAGGGAAGTTCTTTTCCAAATAATTTATCTTTTCTACTTTTCCAACATTAATTTTTGGAGTTTCTGTTGTTTCTTATTCTCTCTTTACTGTCTCTTCCATTGAGTTGCCTCTCCATTTTCAACCCATACCAGATGTTTGTGGTAAGAGGCCATTTATAAATACATTTTGAAACATTTTCCTCCTATCTATTATCTCGTGTTTTTCACATAGTTATTTTTTTCCTCCATTCTATCTGAGTTCTTGATTTCAGGTAATTCTCTCCACCCCTTATCCATCATCAAGTCCTCCAGAGATCACCACAAATGCCTTTTCTTCCATGATCCCTCCTGTGGTTCCAATCAGTAGCTCACCATGCAATACATTTTAAAAGTCCTTTTCCAATATAGACTTAAATAACCATTTTTTAAGGGGAGAGGTATTTTTTTTTGTTTTTAATATGACCAATTATATTTAATATTTTCCTAGTATCAAACTGTCCTCACATCATGGTTGAAAATCCAACTTGGTCATAGTGAATGTTGTTGGTTGTGGTTGTTGTTGGTGTTGTGAGAAATATTTGTAGTCAAAAATAATTTATTTAAAATGTTTGAATGATACTGATAATGATATTAATTATTTTTTTTGCCTTCTGTACTTTGTCCTTCTCTGGTTTAGATATCTAGAAGTAATCATTTCATAAAAGGATATTTTTCTTTTTTTTTTTTTACTTAAAAATAGTTGTATTTATATTTCACAATTTGGTCAAATACTGGTTCTTATAGACTTTCTACAGGATGTTTTTAAAACAAATTCTTCACATTTTGTCTTGTCTGTGTACTTACAGAAATTCAGGGAAATAGTTCTCTTTGTTTTTATAGTTTAACATGTACTAAAGGGATGGCAGGTAGTCACATGCAGTGTCCATATGGGATTCTAACATGACATTTAATGAATTTTCTGATGTTGACCATCCCTTTGATGCTGAAGGCAATGCATCTGTTGAAAGAAGTAACTGTGGCTTTGGGTTATTGCTCTCTGCGTCTTCCAGTTTTTCAGTATTGTCTTCCCACTTAATGTGGAATCTTGTGACACTGGGATTAGATGCAAAATGTTCCTTTGAAGCTTAGAAAAGTCAGGTTTAACTGGTGGGTTTTACCTTAATTCTGTCTCCGTATATTCATTATTTATGTAATGGCCTACTGTAATAAATGACCTTGACAGGCACATGTAATTAGCGCAACTGTTACACCTACTGCATCTGCATCTGGAATAAGTCCTGTATTTGGCATATCAGCCTGAAATATAAACACATGCCATCCTACAGGAACAGAGCCCACTAAAACAGTCTAAAACTTGGTCATATTATTCACTTTTTGCTGAACCCACATAGATAATTTTCCACTCCAAGTCTTCTGACAGATCCTCTATGCACTCAAACGTGATTTCGAACTGAAAAGGGTTTTAGAAAGGAGAAGGGTTGTCCAGCACCACTACATTGTTCACCTGAACCTTTGCAATATTTTGAGAGAGAGGGAGAGAAATCCCACACAAACAATAGGAACGGGGTGTTCTTGCAGCACAACCAAGTCCAACGTGTTATGACTGGGCACAACCCCAGCTCCAGCACCTGCCCTGGGCCAGCTGGCAGTGACCTGGGAAACTTTTTGTCATCTCTTCTTCCTCGTCGTCGTCGTCTCCTTCTTCTTCCTCTTTCATTTACACCGGGAAACAACTCCACAGTGTTTTTGCAGCTCTGCTTTGCACTCAACTACAGCCCATTCAGCTTGGTTAACTAGCAGCTTGAGCCCGGATTGGCAGCACGCTGAGGTCTGACCCTCCTCCTCCTCCAGCTCCTGCTCTAGGAGAGAGCAAGATGGGCTCCTTTCACCCGAATGAAAAGATTTTCTTCTATTGTTTTCTTTATCAAATTTTGAGAATTATTTGCATAGTGTAAATGGTAATTTTTCTATAAAGTTTTAATAGAATTTCTCATATTAAGTTGTGAGTACTAGTAAATTTCCTCTTTGGAAATTCCTTCACAGATAAGTGTATTTCCTTTTCTGAGACTGGGTCATTCAAAATCTCTAGGTTTTGGAATATATTTTTATTTTTGAAGGTTTTCCTGTATGTTTTTATCTTTACAGTTTTTCTTTGTTGCATAGTTATGATTTTTTAAATTTTGTTTTGGTTTCATTGTGATTTCATTTTGCTTATTTGGTAGGTTGTAAATTTGATTTTTTTTTTGCCTCACTTTTAAATATCAAATTGCTTAAATGTTTTTCACTTTTATTATTCTTTTTAATGACACAGTTAATCATTTTATACAGTAATTTATTTTAGATTCTAATTTATCTATTTCCTTCTTCCTTGTCAAATTTACTCTTTTATATGTATTTTGATTTTATTTGTTGAGTATCTAATTTATTAAATCCATATTCAGCTCATTAATCTTCTCTTTTTATAATGCATATGTTTGTTGAAGCATGATTTAGTTCCTGAGGACTATTTTAGTTGTCTTCCAGATATTTTGGCTTGATATTTGAAAGTAAGACTTGTTCTAAGTCCACATATTATTAGTATTTTAAAATTTTCATATCCTTTGTGTCTATCTTTTTATGATCCCTGTATTAATTTTGACTTTCACCTGCATTGTGGTCTATAAAGGATGCATTATCTTTCTTTCTTTTTTTTTTTTAACATTTCTTAATATCTATGTCTTCTGGCATATGGTAAGTTTTCTAAAACTTTCATTGATGCTGAGAAATATACATATTATTTAGCTATCCTAATTACAATAACCTATGGATTTTTAAACTTTTCTATCTCCTGCAATTTGCTCAGATCTTTACATTCTCTTTTGCCTGTCTTTCATTAGACTTGTCTATAACTAAAAAATGTATATTGAAATATCCTATTCCTATTTTGTACTTCAGTTAATGTCTTCTTTTTTTAATTTACATGCTAAAGCACTTTGGGAATATACATTTAATATTGTTTTCATTTTCTATCTATGGTGATTGCAGAATAATGTCTTTATTCCTCTTAAGGATGGGCTCCTTCATTTTGGTATAGTATTAACTGTTAAGGAGAGTTTGTCTTTCTTTTTGAAGTAGAATCAACTTGCTTATTATTCATAGTCATTGGTCCTATTTTTGTAATATGGAATTAAGCGGAACAAGTATTATTATTCCTCCAATTGACAACCCTCCTGGTATTTAAATATTGCTTTTATCACTCTTCCTTAGTCTTCTATTTAACAGATTAATCATTCCAACATTTTTATTTAATTTTTTTTATTTATTTATTTAACTTTTTACATTCATTTTCACAAAATTTTGCGTTCCAAATTTTCTCCCCTTTTATCCCCTCCCCCCAGTCCAATGCCCCAAGCATCTAATTTTCCCTATCTCCAATCTGCCCTCTCTTCTGTCATCCCTCCCTTCTCTTGTCTCCATCTTCTCTTTTCTCCTGTAGCGCCAGATGACTTTCTATTCCTCATTAACTGTATGTCTTCTTCCCTAGTAGCAACAGCAATACTAAACAGTTGTTCCTAAAACTTTGAGTTCCAAATTCTCCCCATCCCTCCCTCCCCACCCATTCCCTTTGGGAAGGCAGGTAATTCAATATAGGCCATATCTGTGTAATTTTGCAAATGACATCCCTGATAGTCATGTTGTGTAAGACTAACTGGATTACCATCCCTCCTAACCTGCCCCTCATTGTTTCTCTTCTGTCTTTTGATCATGTCCCTCCCCAAGTGTTGACTTCAAATTGCTCCCTCCTCCCTTTGCCCTCCCTTCCATCATGCCCCCTCTTGCTTATCTCCTTCTCCCCCACTTTCCTATACTGTAAGATAGGTTTTCATACCAAAATGAGTGTGCATTTTATTCCTTCCTTTAGTCAAATGTGATGAGGGTAAACTAATTGTTTTTTTTTTTTTCTCAGCTCTCCTCTTTTTCCCTCCACTAAAAAGTTTCCTACTTGCCTCTTAAATGACATATAATTACCCCATTCCATTTCACCCTCTTTCCTCCCACTACATTTCTCTCTCACCATTTACCTGAATTTCTATTCAATTCACTCTGTGCTCTCTGTCTCTGTGTGTGTGCATGTGTGTATGTGTGTGTGCATGCGTGTACATGTGTGTGTGTGGTCCCACCAACTACCCAGCACCATTCCAACATTTTTAAAGCATACACTGTTATTTCCCCATTGTAAGGGCCAGATCTTCTACTCTATGGGAGAATCCTGAAAATAAATATATAGCTAAGAATTCAGCAGTTCTTTTATTTTCCGCTGCTTTGCATTGTACCCTCCTAATCTCTATCTTATTACTGCAGGGCTTTACATTCCTCCACCTTTGCAATATTTCCTCCTTTCTTGAAACTGTTTCATACTTCCAACTATCTGCTTCTATCTCTCTTCTCTTTGTTAAATACTGTATCTCTGCTTTTCAAACTCTTTAACTTCATATTAAAACACTTCATTCATCCCTTCCAAGTAGAGATCTTTCTAACTCTCTGTCAGAAAGCAGAAATATGAGGGTTTTATTCAGTTTTTTTCTTTTACTTTCTTCACCATTCATAAGCATGTGGATTTTACTTGACACAAATATATAAAGCTAATGCAAATTCCCTTATGATATCAGAAAAGTCTTCTTTGCCCTCAACATTTGCTAAATTTAAGATGATAAGTTCTTTGCAGCTCTTGCTATAAATTCTTCACCTAGCCATTCCAGTAAATCACCTAGTCATCTGTGTTTGCTATGAGAAGTTGTCTTATGTCTGGAGCCTTCCCATGATTTTTTAAGGTATTCTTTTCCTTTTTTTGCAAAATGTTTACCACTTCCACTTTTTTCATTTGACTTGTAATTATCAGACTTAAGACAAAGTCCATATGCAAATAAGAGCTATCTCTAAGAAGTGGTCAAATTTAAATATAACTTTGAGTTACTTCCCACATCTTCATTTTAATCCAATATAACTTGTTATTAATGAATCCTTATTGGTTTGTAGTAATAGCATATGCTTTTTTAAAAAAATTTGTTCACAAATTGTGATTTCAATTCTGCTTTCTTTTTTAAATTTTAGAAATTATCATTATAAAAGTTATATAGACTATAATTTGAAGTGTTATATATAAGATTTTCCATCCCTATTGCTGCCTCATTTTCTTGATATAATCACATAAAGTAAGAGAAAAATTAAAAAAAATTAAAAGACTTTAATATTCTAATAACTTTCAAGGAAATATCTATACTTCACCAACTTTTTATGAGTCATGAATAACTCTGATTAAATTTGACAGAGAAACTGACTACTGACTGAGAATAAATTCTCTATGTGTTCTAATGTATGGTCAGCTGTCTCAAATAATGTTTTATAAACAAGTCTGACAGCCCCTGGGATCAGTTCAGTAAGTAAAAGTGTTTGAGGAAGAGAGATAGAGACAAGAAATATTAAAGGATTTTTTTTTTATATGACTACTTTGCATTTAACAGATACTAGCCATACAGATGAAGGAATTGCCCATTAGAAGACAAAATGTTTAACCAGATGAAGAGAGACAGAGAAGTAGATAATTGGAAGGAGATAACTTCAAATAGCATAAAATCTGGCAAGACAACGAGAAACCAATAATGTATTTAACTCTAGCAATTCAGAATAGAGATGATGATGGTGGAGCTTCAGGGAAGTCATCTAAAGGAGCACAGTAGAATCACTGTGCTAGAATTGTGGTGGGCAGGAAAAATGGGAACATTATGAGGACATTGGGACTTTACAGTACTGGTGAGTTGAGTTGCTTTGTCCATCTGTGTATTTTCAAGATATTTCTTCTGGCCTAAGAGATTTTAACTAAATGAAGGCAGAACTTGATCCTTAATTGCTGTCTTCTGCCTTATCTTAGATTTAAATTTTGAAGTAACATTATTTTTCTTGCCATCCAGCTATTTTAAGAAAAAAACAAAGCAAGACAAGAATAGAGAAGGATTTTCAATTAGCCATTTATCTTTTCTCTTTCCATCCAGACAAGGATCCTAACAATTATATGGATCTTTCTTCTGTTAAACATGACTTTCTGTAGTCCTTTTTGCTGTTCTTAACATTCATAGAAAGTCATTGATAATTTTAAATGAGGATATTCTAATTTCATTTTAAGAAGCATTTAGTATTTTTCCCCAGTCAATCAATGAGTGTGTATTAAGTAAATTATTATGTGTCAGGTAATATAGACACAAAGACAAAGGAGAAATATTGCCCTCAATTAGCTTACATTACATTGGGGAAAATACATTTGTGGGTTATTTGAATATACACATATACACCCACATATATATACACAAACACATATATTCTTACATACATATATATATATATATATGTGTGTGTGTGTGTTTCTATATACTGACTATATGACTTCATATGAATACAAATATGAATATGTTATAAAAATTAAGATGATTTTTTTTAGGTGATAGGGCACCCACAAATGAGGACATCAATAATGACTTCATGGAGAATGAGGCTTAAAATGAGTATTAAGAAAATCAAAACCAAGATGATCAGTATTTGTGGAATGGCTAAAAATATAATGTTATATGATTGTGATGGAATACTATTGTGTACCAAGAAAAGATCAGGAAAAAGTAGAAAAAAGAGAGTAAAAGCAAGGATTTTTTGAGACTTCCCAAATTCCACTCCAAAGATCTTTAAAATAATCCCTCAAAATAAATTTTGGAGCAACATAACTAACACAATGAAGAAATTTTCTTGTTCAATGAATCTAAGGTTATGAAGAAAGGGATGTGCCAGGAAAACCAGCACTCTTTCTCCCTACCTTTCCTAAATCAGTAATGGGCACAGTCCTAGAAAATCATGAGTAGGGTATGACCTGCAAGCAAGTAGAAGACTTTAGGGATACGGCTTCAGCACTGGCAACTTCTGGAGCTATGATAAATTGATTGAAATACAGGTCAGAAGGAAAGAAGAAAACACCCTGTACCAACACCGAGTCCAGAACTCTGTTGCATTGCCCACATGCAGTTTTTGGTCAAAGGCTTATGTTTCAGTCCAAGGATGAGAAGGAGAACTAGTACACTAGAAATCCCAGCCTGATTGTGAAACCTGTTCTTAGTATCAGCAAGTAAAAGATTACATGTTTGAAGTTTGACCTGAAGTTTGAGATAGTGCCTCCTTAATTTCAGAAGCAGAGCCCACCTTTAACATAAAGCTAAAAACCAAGAAATGGTTTGGGGAAATGAGAAACAAAACAGAAAAAGAACCTTATCATAGAAAATTATTATAGTCAAAGGGAATACCAAAACACAACTCAGAGGAAACAATGTTAAACTACCTATATGCATAGCCACAAAGTGACAAGTGAACTGGCCTCAGCCTCCCACCTCCAAAAATTTTATTGGAAGAACTCAAAAAAGATGTAAAGAATCAAATTCTAAAAGGAAAGTTAAATTAGATACAGGACTAAATAGAAAGTTAAATTGTACTAGTGGAGACCTCAGATTTTCAATCTAAGAAACAAAGAAATCTTAAAAAAGCAACAAAGAAATTAGATGGATAGTACTTTAGAAGAATTAAATACAATCAATCTCTGGAAAAAATTTCATGAGAAAAGAAAGAAATGTACTTTTTTCATTGGTACATGGCACCTACATGACCATATGACAGGGCTTAAAAACTTCATAAGCAAATGCAGAAAAGCAGAAATATGAAATCCAACACTTAAACATCATAATTCAATAAAAGTACATTCAATAAATGTCCAAGGAAACAAAGATTTGAAAAATATGGAAAGTCAAATAATTTAATCCTAAGTAATGAGGTCAAAAACAAATAGTAGAGACTATAATAATTTCATTAGAAAGGGTGAAAGTAATGAAACAACATGCCAAAATATATGGGATGTAGTCAAAGTAGCATTTAAGGGAAGATGTATATCTCTAAACACATGCAATAATAAAATAAAAAAGAGAATATTTTTAAATGTTTATATAAATTAAAAATAAAAAGAATGAAAACTTCAATTGGAAATTGAAGCATATATATATATATATATATGTGTGTGTGTGTGTGTGTGTGTGTGTACTTCATTTTTTATATTGATAATTTAGTTTTCTTCGTTTTTAAATCAAATTGACCAAAGCTTTACCAATTTTATTAGTTTTATTACTTTTTTTCATAAAACCAACTTAGTTTATTTATTAGTTCTATAGTTTTCTTAATTCAATTTTGTTAATCTCTCCTCTGTTTTTCAGTATTTGGTAGGTTGTCTCATTATTGTTACTCTCTTGAATGAATTTGTTGATTGTTTCTATGATTTGTTATTTAACCCACTCCTTCTTTAGGATTAGATTATCTAGTTTCCAATTAGTCTTTGGTTTATCTTTTCATGGTCTTTAACTACATATGATTTTTGTTGCATTATGATTTGAGAAGGGTGCGTTGACTATCTCTGTTTTTCTGCACTGGATTGTGAGGGTTTTATGCCCTCATATATGGTCAATTTTTGTGTATGTGCCATGCACCACTGAGAAAGAAATATATTCCTTTCTATCCCCGTTCAATTTTCTTCAGAGAGCTATATATCTAACTTCTCCAGAGTTTTATTCACCTTTTTAACTTCTTTCTTGCTTATTTCGAGGATAGATTTATCAGGTTCGGAAAGGGGGAGGTTGATGTCCCCCACTAGTATAGTTTGGCTGTCTATTTCTTCCTGTGACTCCTCCAACCTCTCCTCTAAGTATTTGGATGCTATACCACTGGGAGCATACATATTTAGTAATGATATTGCTTCATTGCCTATGGTGACTTTTAGAAGGATATAGTTTCCTTCCTTATCTCTTGTGATTAATTCTATTTCAGTTTTTGCTTTATGTGAAATTAGGATTGCTTTTCTCACATCAGCTGAAACACAATATATTCTGCTTCAACCTGTGTGTATCCCCCCATTTCAAGTGTGTTTCTTGTAAACAACATATTTTTAGATTATGACTTTTAATCCATTCTGCTTTCTGTTTTATGGGAGAGTTCATTCCATTCATATTCACAGTTATGATGAATATCTATCTTTATCTATATCTATATCAATATCACAATCTATATCTTTCCCTCTGGCTTCTTTCCCACCGTTTGTGCTTTTAGTTCTCCCATCTCTTTTCCCCTCCTCAATAGAGTTTTCACTTTTAACCAATACCTCCCTCAGTCTTCCCTTCCTTCTTTCAGTCCCTCTCGTTTTTACTCCTCTTTAGCTTTACTACTTCTACCCTACTTTTTAGCCTCACCCCATTTCCTTTCCTCTTTCTCTCCTACTGCCTATAGAGCTAGTTAGTTTTATATATTTAAGTTTGTTGTTCCCTCCTTGAATCAAATCAGATGAGACTACCTCTCAAACAATACTCCTCTCCTTCCCCTCTTTCCCTCTAATGTAATATAATTTTGTACTTCCTCCTGTGATGTAATTTACCAGTTTTTGCTTCATTCTTTTCACATCTCCTGTTACAATAATTTTGCATTCTTAAATCACATTTTTCTCATCACATCATTGACTTTATACTCGTTCTCTCTATACGTGTATCCCTTTTATATTTCATAAGAGATGCACAATTCTCAAGATTAACAAATATCATCTTCCTTTATAGGGAGGTAAACAATTTGCCTAAATTGAGTAGGAAGTTGTTTCTTCTCCCCTGCTTACCTTTTAATGTCTCTCTTGAGGCCAGCATTTGAACATCAAATTTTCTACTGAGTTCTGGCCTTTCTATCAGGAAAGTCCGGAAATCCCTTATTTTGTTGAATGTCCATCTCCTTTCCTGAAATGTTATGCTCAACTTTGCTGGGTAATTGATTATTGGTTGAAGTTCCAGCTCCTTTGCCTTACAAAATATCATATTGAAATTCCTTCAGTCTTTTAATGTAGACACTGCAAGGCTCTGTGTGATCCTGACTATAGCTCCATGACATTTAAATGGTTTCTTTCTGTCTGCTTGTAATATTTTCTACTTCAATTGATCGTTCTGGAATTTTGCAGCAGTATTTCTTGGTGTTTTTAGTTCGAGATCCCTTTTGGGAGGTGAATGGTGGGTTTTTTCAATGGCTATTTTGCCCTCTGGATCTAGCATATCTGGGAAGTTTTCCTTGAAGATTTCTTGAAAGATATTGCAGACTCTTTTTTTCATCTTGTCTTTCTGGGAGGCCAATAAATCTTAAATTTTCTCTCCTGGACCTATTTTCCAGGTCAGTTGTTTTTCCAGTTAGATATTTTACATTCTCCTCTATCTTTTCTTTATTTAGATTTTGTTTAACTGATTCTTGATGATTCATGGATTCCTTGGTTTCTACTTGCCCAATGCTAATTTTTGTCAAATTATTTTCTTCAGTTAACTTTGTATATCTTTTTCCATCTGTCCAATTATTCCTTTTAAGGAATTTCATTTTCTCCATTTAGTTTTTGTACTTACTCTTCCATTTATTCAGTTTTCCCAGTTAGGTTTTGTGCTTCCTTTTTCATTTGTTCAACTTTTTTTTTTTTAAAGAGCTGTTCTGTGTATACTTTTTTCATATTTTAAAAATCATTTTTCACTTTTTCTTCTATTTTCTTCTTTAACTGTTCCAGGAGTTCTCTTTGTGTTTACAAGCAGCTCATAATCCCTTCTGAACATTCAGATAGGAGTACAGAGTCAAAAATGACCTCTTTGGTATTCGTATTTTGGTCTTTGTCCCCAAAGAAAGATTTTATGATCTTTTACTTCTTGCTTTTCTTCTTCTTACTTATGGGAATGATGCTTTGTGCAGTGTGGCCTCTGGTTCTTTTAGTTAGAAGCAAGAGAACCTGGTGTTGAGCTGGCTGGTGTGAGAAAACAAAGGTCAGGTGTTTTTTTTCTTTTTGTTTTGTGTGTCCCTGGGTTAACCCTGGGGGTAGCTTGTTAAGTTTGGGGGAAGGGTGTTCTGGTCACAGGTGATCTCCTCAACTGAGCTGGATGCAAAAGCAAGTTCAGAGGTTGGCGATCAAGGCTGCCTTATTGTCTTCCCATTTCCCCTGATGCAAGCCTGTGCTCCTCATATTTGTGATTGTGCTCCACCCACCCCACCCCCTGCCTGCTGCTACTCCCTTCCTGGTTAACCTCTGCCAGAGTAAGAGGAATATTTCTTAGCAACTTTCCCAGCCTCACGTGCTATGAGATTGTTTGCCCCTTCTTCTGATTCCACTGATATTCAGGATTTTTCTGGGACAATATTTTGGGTTTTTTCCAATGTCAACAAGGTGAGGGTGAGAGAGCATTTACAGATCACTCCATCATTTTGGCTCCAGGAAGTTCAAATAGAAGACTTACACATGTTTAGTCTGTATGCAAATAATCTCAGAAGTAGCTGCTACTGATTCCTGGGGCTCAGCAGTTGTCACTCACTCGGCTACTCTGGTCTCCTACCTTGGGCTGCCACTCTGCTATTCTGCCCTGCTGCCACTCCCTCATGCCACCCCAGGGCTTTCCTGCTTGGCAGTGCTTGGGCAGGATGCACTGTCTCCTTTGTCATTTCTTGAAAGATGTTGTCCACACTCTTTTTTTGATCACAGCTTTCAGGTAGACCAAAAATCTTTAAGTTACCTCTCCTGGATCTATTTTCCATGTTAGTTGCTTTTGCAATGAATTATTTTATACTTTCTAGAATTTTTACATTCTTTTAATTTCATTTGATTTACTTTTGATGTCTTATAGAGTCTTAGCTTCCACTTGCTGATTTTAATATTTAACAGATAACATACTGACACAGTTCTGAATCATAAAGTATAAAAGACATTCCACATAGAAGGCAGAAGGAAGCATTTATTCAGACACCAGAAAGCTAAATATCAATACTGGAAAGCCAAATTCATCATAGTAGTAAAGAAGTCAATACATATCAGCACTGCTGGGGATAATGGCATTCTCAAATCTTCCACCTCCCTATACCCCACAAGGGTTTTCCCACAAGCAAACTCTCACAAGACATTTTGTGCCTACTGCTCTGCATTCTCTCTTTTCTGCCCCAACCACTCTCACTAGCTTCATCTCAGTTCTGCTCCACCTTTCCTGTTCCACCTGTTTAACAAGCTCCTCCCACCACATGTGACATACGTTTTCAGGTTACTTAAGTAGGTAACATGGGCATATTAATGAATGGGAACGTTCTTCCCTTTTAAATTGCCATGACAACACTACATATAATTTAGTACATTTGTAGTTATAAGTATAAATGGATTTTGAAAATGGCTAGAGCATTTCACAGTTCTACCAACTCTTCATTAGTTACCCATTAATTAGTCATTCGTATCTGTTTTGCCATATCTATTCCACCAATTGTTATTTATCTTTTTTGGTCATCTTTGCTAATCTGTTGGGATGGAGATAATTTGAATTTGCATTACTTGGTTACTGTTAGTTTGGAGCATTTTTTTTCTTGTGGCTGTTGGGAGTTAGCTTTTCTTTTTATGTAATTTCCTATTTAAATCCTTGGATAATTTTTTTTCTATTGGATATCAATATGTCTTCCAAGTGGACTCTAAGGTAGGCAATCTTAGTGACACTTTGGTAGAGTGAGTATAGGTCTTTATTTTGTATAGCTCATTTGATATTGACTTTGAAATGATTGCCATTAAATCATAAATTGGACTTACAGTGGAATAGTGTAAGCAGGACTGAAATTTTGAAACAATTTCACCTATTAAATGATCCCAAATGGTTTTCTGATGCAGAAACTCATCATTGAAATACCACTGTTCTTCCTGATCTGCTTACTTATCAGAAATAAAAGAAAATCATGAGTTTCAAATAATCTAAATTTCTAATGCTGCAAAGTTTAATAGAAATACACATTTTAAGTGTGAGTAGGCTTTAGAACAGCAGTTCTGTCCTGATGTGGAAAGATGACTGCAGAGTTTCCTTCTGACTGCTAGGTAACTGCTGAAGATTTTTCCAGATATCAAATTTTGTGATTCTATATCATAACTAAGGTATTATCAACGTCATACATGCCTATAAAAGGGGGTATGACATTCTTGTAGTGAGATTGATGAATACTAGACAGCCAAACTGTTGTACTGCTTTTCAGAAAGTATAAAAGGTCTTAGCCTTCAGCATTTATGTGAATCCCTTATTCAGGATTTATTGAACAGCGTGTACAATTGCAAAGAATAAGTTTTATGATCAGTGTTAGTGGAAGAAACACCCATATCGATGAGGTCACTCATCTCTCAATGTATAATAAATATTAATATTGCTAGAATAAATTACTTTTATTGTATTCTCTATACTTTACCATTGCACATACACACAACTATACTGGGTAAATTAGCAACAAATTTTTGAAATGTCAATAAAATGGTTAAAATTGAGTTTTATTACAAAAACTTACACAATACAAATAACGTTTTGCAGAAAATATTGTAGCAGCACAATGCACCTAACTTTCTTATTACCTAGATCAATGATCCCAATTGTACATTATCTAGCACTTTACCCAAGTCTAAATTTTTTTAGTGTTTCTAAATCATTAAAGTGTTCAGAGCTTTCATTCATCTTTACAGTAACAGCATATAACTTTCAGTTTACTGATACATTTCCAACTGATACAATTCTGACAAACACATTTATCCTATTTTACAAAATTTGTCTGGGAAAAGCACAAATCAGAAAGATTAGTACTAGAATGTAGTAAAAATATTTTATCGATTAGATAATATTGATTCTGCTACCATTGTTTTGTTTACCTTCTTCAAAGCACATTATGGTGCATTTTGTTGTTGCTGAGCAAAGAGTAAATAAAGAATTTTCTTGATTTTTATTTTAGAGTCTAATTATCACTTAGGTAATTAAAAGAAAACTGATTAATCTCCAGGTCATCTTCGTAATTTGTTTTGGAACTCAAGCAGGAAGTTTCCTTGAGCACTACATCTCAGGAGATTATTGGTTATTTGTTTTTCAACTTTCCAGATATTCAAAGAAATGTGTGATTTACAAAACTACAAATTAACTTTTCTATTATTTCATACTGTAAGCAACTTTATAATTGGAAATAAGCACCCCTACTCATTCAAGGAACTCATTCAAGTTTACCTGCTTACATTCCCACATGGAAAGATGATATTTGTAATTCATGAGATGTTTTTCAGTATTGGAGTAGTTAGAGGGAATACACACACACACACGTACATATACATATATGTATGCTTATATATGTATATATGTGTATATAAACATATATGTGTATTTATACACATGTGTGCGCATATGTCTATATTTAGTATGCATATAAATATTGGTATGCTTTTATATATAGATGTGTGTACGGACACACATGTATATACATGCATGTATAAATATGTATACACACACATAGAGGACACAGGGTGAACTGAATCTGAAAGGATTATACCTAAAAAATAACATTTCCTTTTCATTGGAATGTACTAAGAGTAAGAGAAAGAGAGAGGTAGAATGTAGCAAATCATTTTACCTAAAATATGCAAGTAAGAGCTTATACAATGTAGGGGAAGACAGGGCAGATGAAAGGAAATAACTGAGCCTTACTCTCAAGGTATTTGGTTTAAGGAGGAAATAACACACTCAATTACATATCGAAATCTATTTTACCCTGCAGGAATACAGTGGGCAAGGTGATAGGAGAGGTAAGATAATAGAAGGGATGGAAAATTGGAGAAAGAGATAATCAGAAGCAAACATTATTGCTGGAGGTCAAGTCGAGGGAAAGAATAGAATAAATGGAGGATAGGATAAGACAGAAGGAAATATGGTTAGTTTTTCCCAACATGACTATTATGGAAAGGGTTTGAATGACTACACATGAATGTCCTATATTGAATTGCTTGCTTTCTCAATGAGGGTGTGTAAGAAGGGATGAAGGGAGAGAATTTGGAACTAAAAGCTTAATAATGAATGTTAAAAATTGTTTTAGCTTGTAACTGAGAAATAAGATGTATAGACAATGGATTACAGGAATCTATTTTGCTCTACCACAAAATAGAGGGAAGGAGAATGGAGAATGGATTGACAGATGGGAATACAGACTGGAGAAAGGAGTGGATGGGGTGCATGCTGTGGCAGCGGGGATAGATGGGGAGAAATCTTTGAATTCAAATTATTGTGGAAATGAATTTTGAAAACTGAAAAATAAATAAATTACATAGTAAAAAAGCAAAACAAAGTTAGATAAATTCATTCTGATCAATAGCTTTCCATGTCAAAGAAGACCAAGAGAATCCTGAAGGAAGAAACAGCCATTTTAATGAGTACTAGGAATAGCAATATTACTTTTTTTCCTACTAAAGTTAAGATAATTAGTTTGCTTTATAATATTGCAAAATCAATATTAAAAAATTCAACGCTCAAAATCTTTGTTACATTCATAAGGACCACAGATATTTTCAATTACAAGGGGAGGAATTAAAGGTTGTATTTCAAAAAGTAAGAGATGAGAAACAAAAACAATTCATTTAAGCATCAATAAATCCTATAAGAAAAAGGTAGAAGTGGTAGAAGGGAGGGCAGATTGTGGAAAAAGGTAATCAGTCACATGCTTTCTTGTGGTGGGGCAGGGGAAAGAAGGAGAAAAATTTGGAATTCAAAATCTTGTGGAAGACAATATTGAAAACTCAAAATACTTTTTTTTTTTAATAGACTAACCCCAGTGGCAAAAGAGGTCTAAAAAGTCAATGCATGGAAGAATGACTAAAAAACAAAATTGACCAAATGGAAAAGGAGGGCCAAAAGCTCACTGAAGAAAATGATTCTTTAAAAATATTAGAATGGAGCAAATGGAAGCTAATGACTTAGTGAGAAATGAAGATATTATACAAAACCCCAAAAGAATGTAAAAATAGGAGACAGTGTGAAATATCTCAATTAAAAAAAAAAAATCAGACTTGGAAAATAGATCCAAGACAGATGATTTTAAAAATATATATTGGACTGTCTGAAAGTCATGGTGAAAAAAAGAGCCTACACATCATCTTTCAAGAAATTATCAAGGAAGACAGTCCTGATATTCCTAAACCAGAGGAGAAAATAGGAATTTAAAAAACCCACTGATCACCTCGTGAGAGAGATAGACAAAGAAAAACTCTTTTCATTATTTTAGCCAAATCCCAAACATCCCAGGTGAAGGCAAAAATACTGCAAGCAGAACTTTTGTGAAGATAGCAGAGTAAGAAAAAACTACTGACCTAAGCTCTTAGACAAACTCCTTCAGATAAATCTGAAAGGAGAAATTGACCAAATTTTGGAGGTGCAGAATCCAATAGGAGACAGATGTGGGAGACTCACAGACCAGGACAGACCGGAAGTTGGACGGGAAGAATCTGTTCCACGGGGGTGGAGGAGGACACAGTGCACAGCACAGCGCATTACTGCCTTGGAAGGGCTGAGCAGGAAAGCCCTGGGGTGGTCTGGAGGCAGCAGCAGTATGACAGAATAGCAGTTCAGGGCTGGAGTTCAGAAAAACCAAGTGAGGGAGAGCCACAGTGTCACAGATATGTGCAGCAACTGCTCCTGAGATTATTAGCCCACAGATTAAATGTCTGTAAATCACCTACTTGAACTTCTGGGAGTCAAAATGGAGGAGTGATCAGTAAATGCTTTCTACCTCTCCTCTTGTTAACCTTGAAAGAACCATAAAATATTTCTCTAGAAAAATCCTGGAACACCGGGATCAGCAGAGGGGGCGCTCTCATAGCATATGAGGCTAGGAAAATCGCTAAGGAGTATTACTCTTGCTGTGCCAGGGGTTGTCCCAGACAGCTCCACCTCAACTAACCAGGAGGGGATCTGGAGCTCTAGGTGGGTGGAGTCTCACAACCACCAACAACAGGATCCCAGGAGTACCTTAGCACTCCAGGGGAAACGGGAAGACACTAGGGCAGAAAGGGTCACCAACCACTGAGACTGCCTCTGCTCTAACTCAGTTAAGGAGATCTCCTGTGATCAGACCACCACTCCCTCACACTTAACAAGCTATCTGGATGGCTAATCCAGGGGAAAAATAATTCACTTGGCATCTGCTTTCTCATACCAGCCAGCTCATCACCAGGTTCTTTTGTTTCTAGCTGAAAGAACCAGAGGTCATAATACACAAAGCTTCATCATCATGAGTAAGAAGCAAAGCAAGAAAGAAAAGGACATAGAATCTTTCTATGGGGACAAGGACCAAAACAGAAATGCCAAAGAGGTCAACAGTTAGACTAACCCCATCTGAAACTTCTGAAGGGGCCATGAATTGGTCTCATGCACAAAGAGCTATCTTAGAAGAGCTGAAGAAGGAAACAGAAGAAAACTGAGAATGATTTTTAAAGTGTGAAAAAAAAATTTGCTGAAAAAAAGAGCCTGGACAATATCTTCCAAGACATCCTCAAGACAAACTGCCCAGAAATCCTGGATGCAGAGGGCAAAAGAGTCATCGAAAGAATCCACTGTTCACCTCATAAAAGGGTTCCCAAATACAAAACACCAAGGAATATTGCTGCCAAATTACAGAACCATCAACTGAGGGACAAAATACTACAGGCAACCAGAAAGAAACCATTCAAATATCAGAGTGCTACAGCCAGGATCTCACAGAACCTTGCAGGGTCTATGTCAAAATATTGAAGAAATTGTAATATGATATGCCATAAGGCAAATAAAATGGGACTACAAGCAAGGATCAACTACCCAGCAAAGCTGAGCATAGCACTTTAGGCAGAGATGGACATTCAATGAAATAAGGGATTTCCAGACCTTACTGATAAAAAGGCCAGAAATAAATAGAAAACTTGATCTTCAAATGCAGGACTCAAGAGAGGTATAAAAAGGTCAACAGGGGAAAAGAAAATCTTGTTACTCGGTATGGGTAAACTTTTTACCTCTGTCTGAGGGATGATGATACTTGTTAATCTTGAGAATTGTATATCTACTATGAAATGTAAAGGGGATGTACTTGGTTGTGGGAGGAGGTACAAAGTAAATAATGTGATGGCAAAAACGTGATTTAAGGATACAAAGGGATTGTAACTGGAAATGTGAAAAGGAGGAAGCAGAAAATGATAAACTACATCACAGGAAAAAGTATAAAATTATATTACAGTAGGGGAAATGGGTGGAGGGAGGTGAGCATTGTTTGAGAGGTACTCTCACCTGATTTGTTTCAAAGAGGGAACAATAAACTTAATTATATAAATCTAACTAGCTCTGTAGACTGTAGGATGGGAAAAGGAAAGAAAGGGGAGGGAAGGCTGAAAGGAAGGAAAGAAGTAATAAGGGTAAATGGGAGTAGAAGGGAGGAGGGCTGAAAGAAGGAAGGGAAGACAGAGGGAGGTGGTGGTCAAAAATTAAGACTCTATTGTGGAGAAGGGAGAAGGGAATTGAAATCAAAAATGGTGGGAAAGAGGATGGAGGGAAAGACACAGTGATTATAATTGTGAATGTGAATGGGATAAAATCTCCCATTAAATGGAGACTGATAGCAGAATGGATTAAAAGCCATAATCCAACAATGTGTTGTTTGCCAGAAACACATTTGAAGCAGGGGGATATACACAGGGTAAAGGTAAAAGGTTAGACAGGTGGAGGAAAAACTGGGAAGAGAAATGCGAGAGATACAAGAAAAGCATGAAAAATGGGTCAATATCTTCCTAAAGAGACCCAAAAAATGCTGAAGAAAATAACACCTTGAAAAATAGGCTCAATCAATTGGCAAAAGAGATTCAAAAAGCATATGAGGAGAAGAATGCTTTCAAAAGCAGAATTAGCAAAATGGAAAAAGAGGTTCAAAAGCTCAGTGAAGAAAATAGTTCTCTCAAAATTAGAATGGAACAGATGGAGGCTAATGACTTTATGAGAAAGAAGAAATCACCAAACAAAACCAAAAGAATGAAAAAATGGAAGGGAATGTGAAATATCTCATTGGAAAAACAACTGACCTGGAAAATAGATCCAGGAGGGACAATTTAAAAATTATGGGACTACCTGAAAGCCATGATCAAAAAAAGAGCCTAGACATCATCTTTCATGAAATTATCTGATATTTCTAGAACCAGAGGGCAAAATAAGTATTCATGGAATCCATCGATCACCGCCTGAAAGACATCCAAAAAGAGAAACTCCAAGGAACATTCTAGCCAAATTCTAGAATTCCCAGGTCAAGGAGAAAATATTGCAAGCAGCTAGAAAGAAACTATTCCAGTATTGTGGAAATACAATCAGGATAACACAAAATCTAGCAGCTTCTACATTAAGGGATCGAAGGGCGTGGAATAGGACATTCCAGAAGTCAAAGGAACTAGGACTCAAACCAAGAATCACCTACTCAGCAAAACTGAGTATAATACTTCAGGGGAAAAAATGGTCTTTCAATGAAATAGAGGACTTTCAAGCATTCTTGATGAAAAGACCAAAACAGAAAAGAAAATTTGACTTTCAAACACAAGAATGAGAAGAAGCATGGAAAAGTAAATAGCAAAGAGAAGTCATAAAGGACTTACTAAAGTTGAACTGTTTGCATTCCTACATGGAAAGACAATATTTGTAACTGTTGATACTTTTCAGTATCTGGGTAATTGGTGGGATTACACACACACACACACACACACACACACAATTACACACATGCACGCACACACAGAGACAGAGAGCACAGAGTGAATTGAATAAGATGGGATCATATCTTTTAAAAAATTAAGGCAAACAGTGAGAGAGATTTATTGGGAGAAGAGATGGTGAAATGAAATGGGGTAATTTATCTCTCATAGAAGAGGCAAGCAGGAGACATTTTAGTGGAGGGAAAAAGAGGAGAGCTGAGAAAAAGACATGAAGTTTACTATCATCACATTCGACTAAAGGAAGGAAAAAAATTCACCCTCATTTTGGTATGAAAACCTATCTTACAATACAGGAAAGTGGGGGAGAAGGAGATAAGCAGGGTGGGGGGTGTCCGCGCTCTGTCCCTGCCGGACCTCAGGGGGTACGTCGTGACCTCTGCTTCCACCTAACTAACGGCGGCTTCGGACGTCTCCGGTCCCGACCCCAGGGGCTGAGGACGGGCAAAACCAGACACTGGCCAGAGTGGTGAAGCAAGCAGGTGTTTATTCAGCAGGTTACATCAGCCCAGTCCCACTTTCCCTCTTAGGGCATTGGCTTATATTCCTTATCCTTTCCGGGTTCTGCTGTCCAACTCCTGATTGGGGAGTTCAGCTTACTGTCACCCCAGCCCCTTCCCCTTTGTTAGCCGTGCCCTGTGGTGATAGGGCAGGGGTCTCTCAGGACCTTCCTTCCCCGCTCGGACCATCTGCTTAGCCTATTACAGGTGGTCAGGTGTATTTTTCTCTTCCTGGGATTTTGTCAGTACCTCCCCGAGGGCGGTATCGTGCCCTGTACACGAGTCTTCCCTTTTTCCCCAGCCCGGAAACCACGGGTGAGGCGCGTGATCACGGGGGGGGGGACAGGTATAGACTCCTGCTATTACCTCTCTGCCCAGGAGGTTCGGGGACGGCCCCTGACAGGGGGGGATGATGGAAGGGAGGGCAATGGAAGGAGGAAACAATCTGAAATCAACACTCTTGGGGAGGGACAGGATCAAAAGATAGAATAGAAACCATGGGGGCAGGAGAGGATGGAGGGAAATATAGTTAGTCTTATACAACACGACTATTATCGAAATCATTTACAAAACTACACAGATTTGGCCTATATTGAATTAACTGCCTTCCCAAAGGTAATGGGTGTGGAGGGAGGGATGGGGAGAAGTTGGAATTCAAAGTCTTAGGAACAACTTTTGAGTATTGTTCTTTTTACTAAGAAATAAGAAATCCAGGTGATGGGGAATAGAAAGTTATCTGGCCCTACAGGACAAAAGAGAAGATCGGGTCAAGGGAAGGGAGGGATGATAGAAGAGAGAGCAGATTGGTGGTAGGGGAAATTAGAATGTTCAGTGTGTTGGGGTGGGGGAAGTGACAAATGGGGAGAAAATTTGGAACCCAAAATTTTGTGAAAACGAATGTAAAAAGTTAAATAAATAAGTTTATATCAGAAAAAAAGAAAAAAAGAAATAAATACATTGTCTCTTTCTATCTCTTTCTCAATGCATTTTTTCTAGTAATACATAGAAATTCTGATGATTTGTGTGGATTTATTTCATATCCTTCAATTTTGCTGATACTTATTTTTTTTAAATGTTTTAGTTGATTTTATAGATTCTCTTGTATACAATCTACAATGAGCAATGGTTTACTTTCTCATCATCTATTATTTTTCTTTTCCTTTCTTTTTTTTTGCCCTATAGCTAACATTTCTAGTGCAATATAGTATGGTGAGAGTGAAAATGTATGTTTGTTTCTCCCCTGATGTTAATGCAAAGATTTCTAGTCTTTCCTACCCACACTTTATGCTTCCCTCTGAATTTTTATAGCTACTAGGATAATATGAATTTGTATCACATTTTATTAAATGACTTTTTGTATATCTATTTATATTATCTTCTTTTTGTTGTTTTTATTAGTCATGCAGTTAGAGGTGATTATATTTTTTGTAATCCTGAACCAGCCCTACTTTCCATGTAGGAAGAAAACCTGATCACATTGTATAATCTTTTGAAATATTTCTGCAATTTCTTTGCTAGTACTTTATCTCAATTTTTTCCATTCACATTCATTAAAGAAATTCATCTCTATTTTCTGTCTGTGTTTTTCTGTCCTCTGTTAATGAATCAAAGTCATGTTTGTGTCATAAATAAGTTTGATGGATTTCCTTCTTTCCTGATTTTTCTCAAAAAGTATACATATATAGGTGCACATTTGGAATTCTTTTTACCTTAAATGTTTAGTAAAATCCTTAAGTCCATCTGGTTCTATTTTTTTTTCCTTAGCAAACACATTTAAGGGTAGTCCAATTTTTTTTCTCAGAAATGGTTACATTAATATTTTATTTCATTTTCTACAAATCTGATTAATTTATGTTTTTGTAAAATAATTAGACAGCAGCCCCAAAATGACTGAGTAAAGACTGGGACTTGCCTGAGCTCTCCACCAAACCCTACTAAATGCCTTTAAAAATTATTCTAAACAAATTCTTAAGCCGGAGAACCCACAGAAAGATGGACTGAAACAAATTTCCAGCCCAAGAAAACTTGAAAGACTCAGAAGAAATGTTCGTTGTGCCAGGATGAAAGATTAGTGCAATCCAGTGCAGGGTATGCCAGTGAGACTTGTACCCAACAAATCTGGAGAAAACATGAGGTGAATAAACCACTGGAAGCAGGGGTGCTTTCCAAATATCTGATGAAAAGGAGATTGTAGGGGTCATTTTGCTAGCACGGAGGCAAGGCTCTGCTGCTTTACCCATACACAGATACACGTTTTGGATGGCAGTCCCAGGGTGAGGAGGAGGACTAGCACAGCAAAGTTGCAACCACAGCTCCCCACTTGCATATCCAGGACAGAAAAAGATTGCTTGTGGTTGCTCACAGACCAGAGGACAGGTCAGGAGAGTAGTAAACACCTGTACTTACATCATACCACCTTGGAAGAATAGAATACTCACGGATCCCTAAAAGTATCTCTGAAAACACCTGCACAAACCCATGAAACTTGGGACATTACATTCTCCACTCTGGAAGCAAAACCCTACTTTAACAAAGAGTTAAAAGTGAACTAATAGGTTAGGAAAATAAGCAAACAAAAGAAAACAAAACTCTTGACTTTCAGAAACCATTTATGAGGAGGAATAGGGTGAAAGGAAAGAGAACAGAGTAAACAGGAGGGAATATGATGGAGGGAAATACAGGTAACAATAGTCACTGTGGGAAAAAAATCTGAAAAAAAGTTTCTCTGACAAAAAAAGCCTCATTTTTCAAACAGTTAGAGAACTGGGTAGAATTCATGAAAATAAGAACCATTTCTCAATTGATAAAAATATGAGCATTTTCAGATGAAATAACTAAAGCTGTCTATAGACATATGAAAAAATTATCAAACTCACTATTGATTGGAGAAATGCAAGTTAAAACAATTCTGAGGTACTACCTAATATCTATTAGATTAGCTAATAAGGGCAGAAATGGTAAATGATAAATGCTGGAAGTTCATTTACCTTTTATTTTAAGAGGTTGGATACTATTCCATTTGGTACATGTATGTTCATTTTGGGGATTTTTTCATTATATTTGGTTCTTTTTAGTAAAACATAGTTTTGGTATTCCTTAATTAGGTCTACTTTTGCTTTTTCTTTTTTGAGATCATTATTGCTGCCCCCATCACTTTTACTTTAGCTGAAGTAAAATAGATTCTGTACCAACCCCTTTCTAAAAAATCTGTATATATCTTTCTGTTTCAAATACCTCTCTTAGGAACGACATATTGGATGAATACGTCTAATGCATTCTGTTTTCTGCTTTTATATAAGGGTGAGTACATCCCATTCACCTTTTTGGTTATGATTTCTATTTTTCTTTTAATTTCATTGTCTCTTTTTCTCCTTTATTTATCCTTTTCTTTTTTCTGTTGTCCAACTAAATCTGTTTAGCTTTTGGACACTGTTTCCCTCTATCTTCCCTTCTTCTCACCATCCTCTTTTCATTACATCCTACTTTCTCATTGGGCAAAGATGAATTTGTATACCCATTTCTTTATGTTTATGTATTATTTGCTCTGAGTCAGTTCATATGAGAATACATTCAAACATTACTCCCTCCCCAGTCTTTCTTTCCATTATAAAAACTCTTTATTGCACATCTCTTTTGTATATAATTTCTTCTTATTTTCTTCTCCCTTCTACCTCTTCCAGTGCCTTCTTTCTTTCTCAATCTTCTTCTATTTTTGAGTTCATAACAACACAAAATACTTATATCCTTTCCCTCTGTCTATGTTGACTCCTCAATCAGTTGTAATTATAATAAAATTCTTAAGAGTTTGAGTTATCATCTTCCTTGTCTCACTCACTGTTCCCTCTGGGATCACTTCTATAATATTTACCATTTATTTCTCTCTTCTTTTCCCCTAAACCAGTCAAGCAATAACTTGGATGCCAGAGCTGAACTTCCTCACTAGTTACACATAGATAAGCTGTGAAAATCAATTTCTGATCATTGTTCGGAAGTTTTGCATATAATTTAATGGAAATCCCTTGGCCTGGAACAGAGTTGAATGTTTTAAATAGTATAATATATGAAATGAATTTATAGGACAGTGGGTCCCAAAGTAAGGAAATAGTTATACTGTATTTTATTTCAGTAAAGGAACTCTTTTTTCATAATACATACAGGTCAAAGGCATAAATGGTACAGAAAAAGATGAAGTAGAATTGAGTCTACTGCCTAGAGTCTATTGCCTATGGCTTGTGATTCTGCTTAGAAGGTGGTAAATTCTAGAATTCAGATTATTGCTCATAGCAAGTTATGAAATTAAATTATTTTCCAAAGGTGTAGTTGTATCAAAGGCTAGGGGGTTAAGTAAGACTGAAGATAGGCAGTCTAGTCTCTAAGCAAGTGATTTTCCTGAATTAACTGGAACAGTATCTGGTATCTTTGAATACAACATAACCTGTCAGGGTCCAATTGAACAGAGTTTGACAATGACTGGTGGAGAGAAGACTCCCCTAGGATGAGTCAGATGAGAAAGTACACATTTACCTGTTGGTTTCCTTATTACCAAAGCCATTAGTAGTCTTTTCTTGTATATTTTTTTTTTGTAATAAGGACCCGTCTGCCTTTTCATTTGTGAACTTTTATGTGCTCCCTTCTTGTCAGTGGCATGATATGTGTCTATAACATACTTTGAAATGTCTGTTTCTATTCAATTTATTGTCTGGCTGATTGCAAGCAATGTAAACACAATTATAGGGTCTTATGAGCTGTGCTTTTAGGAATAAAGATTCCCATCTAAAATGATTACCCCTGAACAAGCTCAATAGATAAAATCTGGCATAGTGACACAACCATTCTAGAGAGCAATTTAGAACTATGACCTACAAAAATGTTCATACCCTTTGACCCAGCAATATTGTTTCCAGGGCTATATCCCAAGGAGATCACAAAAGTAGGAAAGGGTCTTACATGTACAAAAAATATTGATAGTAGCTCTTTTTGTGGTGGCCAAGAATTGGACATCAAGGGGAAGTCCATCAATTGGGGAACGCTTGAAGAAGTTGTGGTACATGAATGTAATGAAATACTATTGAGCTATAAGAAATGATGAGCAGGCAGACTTCAGAGAAACCTGGAAAGACTGATATGAACTGATGTTAAGTGAAATGAGAAGAACCAGGAGAACATTATACACAGCAACAGCCACAGTGTGCAATAACTGTTCCTTATATACTTAGCCCTTCACAGCAATTCAAGGACTTAAAGATTCTCAAAGGACTCTGGAGGCAAAATGCCATCGAGATTCAGAGAAAGAACTGTGGAATCAGAACCCAGAATGAAGCATACTATTTTATCTTGTTTTATGTTTTGTTTTCATTTGATTTTTCTCATAGTTTCTCCCATTCATTTTAATTTTATTCAGCATGATTAATGTGGAAATGTGTTTAATAAGAACGCATGTGTAGAACTCATATAAGATTGCATGACTTCTCAGGGAGGGAGGGGAAAGGGAGGAGAAGAAAATTTGAAACTTATGGAAGTGACTGTTGAAAACTGAAAACAAATGAATTAAGTTTAAAAAAAAACCTGGCATACCTTAGATAAAGTGATGCAATGAAGCTCAGTGGTATATGTTCATCCTTCTTTGCTGAAGATCATGCCATCAGAGAAATGATGACATGACTTGCACTTTACTTTGTTTTGAGTGAGGGAGGGCAGTGTAGGTCACCAGCCTCATTTCTCCTCCTGAGCAATCTGAATCCAGTGACCAGATATTCATCACGATGACTGGAGATGACCCAGAATGAGGCAATTGGGGGTAAGTGACTTGCCCAAGGTCACACAGCTAGTGAGTGTCAAGTGTCTGAAGTGAGATTTGAACTCAGGACCTCCTGACTCCTGCACTGGTGCTCCACCTAACTACTCCAGCCTCAGAATAATAATGACTGACTAAATGCTATCCTTGCTTTGTTCTTGGACTTATCTAATTTTCATTTCACCTAATTCTCCAAGAAGTACATTCAAGAACCTTTTATATAATAAATTTTTGCTCATTGTTAGTCCCTTAACAGACTTGGGAAGATTTGCAGGAAAGCCTACACCTTTTGCTAATGAGGCACTGGTTCTCAAGGGTTGTGATGCCCTCTGACTTTGAGAAATGTATAAAGACTCTTAAGTGAGATTTTACCGTGGGATGTACAGATTGTAAATGTTTGTTTGGCCAGATGAGACTCTGGGCGGATGCTAAGGAGCCCTCCCCCTCCACTTGGAAAACCCAGATCTTGGTGCTTCTCTCTTTGGTAACTATGTATGCATGGGCAGACAGTTATCTATCAATTTGTGATGTATATCAGACAGAAGCCCATCTATTGATTTTGATCTCTCAGTATTTCCTCTGAATTTCAGGGTGCTGTTTTTCACCCTTGAACTAAGTGAATGATGCATGTGCTTGATTAAAGTGATTGTTGACCTCACAAAAGTAGCTTTCCTTTTAGAAAAGTAGATCTTAAGAACCTATCCCTCCTGTGTATGTCAGGATGCTTTCTGTTACAGCCCTGAGGATATAAGAAAAATATAAAAATTATTTCATTGTTACTATAACTCAACTAAAAATCCTTTATTACCAAATTACTTCTAAGATCAAACACAAAATACTTTGCTTTATAAATCCTTCACAACTTGACCTTTCTTATCTGTCTAGTCTTACGACACTTTATTACATGACTGAATGACACTGACTTTGTCTTTCCTCCTAAGTGACTTCCTCCATGACTTCCCTTCCTCCATGATTTTTTGTGAGTTATTCCCCATGCCTGGAATGCTATGCCTCCTTGCCATCCAGTTTTCTGGATTTCTTCATTCCTCAGCTCAAATCTAGCTTTCTACAAAGGAAATTTCCTGTTCTGGTACCATTCAAACACACACATATTGGTAGTACCTTGCCCCAAAGATTATCTGAAATTTATCTTAAACTGTTTATTGTTTGTGTGTAGTTGTGTGTGTACATGTGTGTTTGTGCATGCATGTGTGCACACAGTCCTCCCCATTAGAATAAGAGCTCCTTTTCACTACTTCTGACTGACTGCTTTTGACTTTCATTGTCTCTCTAGAGACTGACATATTAGTTAGCACATAAGAAGTGGTTAGTCAATACCTGTTAACTTGAAAGTATTTACATTCTACTAGTTAGGAAGAATGAGTATTATTGTACACAAATAAGTAGGTATAATTCAAAGGAAAGTGATGGAGACCTAAAAATAAGTTTTTCCAGGTTCTGAAGCTATTACAGTATTATATACATCATATATTATAGATGTGTGTACACATTAACATACATGGATACTTGTGTGTGTGCAACTGGCATGTATGTAGGTGCATAAATGTATAACTGACACAACTCTGTATTTTATATGTGCATATTTGTATATACATTTGATCCCACCTCAAATCCAAGACCTGAGTTCAAGTTGTTCCTTTGATATACATTAGCTGTGTAAATTTAATAAAGTCACTTAATATCAAAATTTTCCAATAACTCTATAAGACAAAAAGTTGCAGAAGAGGCCTCAGGCTGAAATTGTGAAGGGATTTTTTCATCCAGAGCTCCCTATAAATGCATTGCATTATTTAGCCCACTATCATTTTTTTTCACAATATGTTGTGCAGTATATAACAATAGAGTAAAGGAAACAAACGTGTTTTTTTTTTCCCCCAGAATATGGGAAGGAGAATTCAAAAAATATCCAATTATGAGTTAACTTCCAGGAGCCAAGATGGAGGACTGGTCTGTAAGTCATTCTCACTCTTCCTTATTGACTTAAAAAAACAGATACTATCACTCAAGGAAAAATCTTGGAAGAGTAGAGTCAGCAGAAAGATGTGGTGCAGCATTCTCTTAGCCCACAAGGCATGGCAGCCTAATAGGAAACGTCCTTCTCATTTGATAGAAGGGAAGCAGTACAGGAAAGGAGGCATGCAGGCAAGTAATGGTAAAGCCCCACCTCAACAAATCAGTGGGAGATACTGAGCCACAGGGTATTGGAGCAAGTAAGCACTAACACCAGGACTCCCATGTGCTTTAGCACAAGCAGGGGAAGCAGCAGATTACAACTCAGAAAACCACAATGTACAAGCTAGGTGTCCTTCAGCAACTGAACCTCCATGTACTTCAGTGCAACTCTAAATGCACAACTCAGCCCCAGATAATCTGCCAGACTCTTACAGCCTCCATGTGTCAGCACCTGAGGTCCCAACACACAAAGCCAGAGACATGGGTACCAGCATAAGAACTTTGGAACAGTACCCCCTTGTGCTCCGGCAGGAAAGCTCAATTTTAAAAGCCAATAAATAAGTAAATATTATGAGCAATACTCAGAAACAGACAATGACCGTAAAGTACTTCTATGGAGATGCACAAATTCAGAAAAGGAGAGCATTGTCAATATGCACACATCTGAAACTTTAAAGGGGAACATGAACTGGTCTCAAGTCCAAAAATCTTTTTGGAAGAGTTCAAGAAGAATTTGAAAAGTCAAATCAGAGAATTAGAAGAAAAATTGGGGAAAGAAATGAGAAGAGAGAGAGAGAGAGAGAGAGAGAGAGAGAGAGAGAGAGAGAGAGAGAGAGAGAGAGGGAGAGGGAGAGGGAGAGAGAGAGGAGGAGAGAGAGGAAGGGAAGGAGGGACGGACAGAGAGGGAGAGGGACAGAAAGAGAAGGAGAGAGAAAGAGAGAGAGGGAGGGAGGGAGAGAGAGAGAAAGGGAGAGAAAGAGAAGAAGAGAGAAAGAGAGAGAGGGAGGGAGGGACAGAGAGAGAGAGAGAGAGAGGGAGAAAGAGAGAGACAGAGAGAGATACAACAGCTTGGAAAAGGAAACAAAATAAAATTACGGTAGAATAAAATTCCTTAACAAATAGAGTTGACCAAATTCAAAATGAGGTGCAAAAGCTAACTGAAGACTACAATTCCTTAAATATTAGAACTGAGCAAGTGAAAGCTAATGAAATTGTGAGACTTCAAGAATCAGTCAAACAAAGTAAAAATGAAAAAAAAAAATAGACGAGAATGTAAAATATCTAATTAGAAAAAGAATTGACCAGGAAAACAGAAAGAGGAGACATAATTTAAGAGCTGTTGGTCTACCTGAAAACCATGATTAATAAAAAAGAGCCTTGACAGCATCTTTCAAGAAATTATCAAGGATAACTTCACTGAGGAACTAGAGACAAAGGGAATAGTTATGGAAAGAATCCACTGACCATCACTTGAAAGAGATCCCAAAATGAAAACTCCAAGGACTATTGGAGTCAAATTCCACAATTATCAGGTCAAGGAGAAAAGACTACAAATGGACAGAAAGAAACAATTTAAACATTGTGGAACCACAGTAAGGGTTACTCAGGATCTTGTAGCTTCTTCATGGAAAGATTAGAGTGCTTAGAATGTGATGTTATGTAAGTCATTAGAATTAGGATTACTACCAAGGATCAACTACCCATCAAAACTGAGTATAATCTTTCAGGGAAAGAAATGGATATTCAATGAAATAGGAGACTTCCAAATCTTCCAGAAGAAAAGAACTTAACGGAAAATTTGGTCTTCAATACAAGACTCAAGAAAGGCACAAAAAGATAAACTAGGAAAAAAAAAAACATGTCATTTAATAAAGGCAAATAGCTTACATTCCTTCATGGAAAGATGATGCATACAACTCTTGAAAACTATCTTTATTATGAAATTTAGAAGGGAAAAACATACAAAGAGAGTGTGGGTAAAAACTGACTTTAACGTGATGATTAAAAATCCAATTAAAAGGTGAAAAAGGATTGTACTGGGAAAAGAGGAAAGGAAAAATAAGAAAAGGATAAATTGCATCACATGAAGAGGCACAAAGATTTATTTCAGTGCAAGGAAAGAAGGGTGGGTGTGGTGTGAGTACTGTTTGAACCTTACTTTCATTATATTTGTCTCAAAGATGGAATAGCATACTCCGATATAAAAACCTAACTTACCCTATAGAAAATAGGAGGGAAAGGGAGAAAGAAAAGCAAAGGGTTGAATGGAAGGTAGGGCAAATGTAGGGAAACAGTGGTCAAAAGCAAACCATTAGTAAGGAGAAAAAGGGAGAAAGGAGAGAGAGACAGAAAAACAGTGTTGGATAAAGGATGGAGAAAAAAACATTGTTAGTAATCATTTGTGTGACTGTGAATGGGATGAACTTTTCCATACAAGATGTAGTGCATGTCCTTGGTGTCTTCAATATCTAAACAAGGTCTAAGCTCTTCAAGCGACTACTTCATATATCTTCATGGCCATTGGGAGAATGTTCTCATTCACCCATTTCATCTGTGGAAATCTTCACAAGCTTGGAATACATGCTCCCCTAACTCACCAAGAAGTGTGAAACCCCTTGGTTGCCCTCAATTTGGTTTAACCCATCAGCCAAAACAGTTTACCCATTTATGTCTGCTGTGCATGCTACAGCTTCTTGGAGTCACAGGTGAGAGTTGAGTGAAATAAGTGGAGAGCAAAGGTGGAAAGTATCATCACACCACAGGTACTTGTTTTCACTGAACACACCTTATACCCCACTCTCTCATAAAATGGAATCAGATTGCAGATTGGATTGAAAACCATAATCCTACAATGTGTTGTTTACAAGAAACACATTTGAAGCAGAGAGGTGCACATTCACCACAGGTAAAAGGTTGAAACAGAATATAATATGCTCCAACTGAAGTAAAAATAAAGGCAGGGATAGCAATTTTGACCTCAGACAAAGTGAAAAGAAAAATATATTTAATTAAAAGAGATAAGGAAGGAAACTGCATCCTGCTAAAAGGTACCATAAACAATGAAGTAATATCAATTCTAAACATATATTGATGTAGTGGTGTTGCATCCAAATTCTTAGAGGAAAAGTTAAGGGATTTACAGGAAGAAATAGACAGGAAAACTACACTATTGGGGGAACTGAACTTCCTCCTCTAAGAATTAGATATTTCTAACCATAAAATAAGCAAGAAAGAATTTAAAAAACTGAATAGAAATATTAAAAAGTTAGATATGATAGGCCTCTGGAGAAAACTGAAAGGGGATAGAAAGGAATTTACTTTTTACTTAGCAGTACATGGCATATGCAAAAATTGATGATATATTATGGCAATAAAGTCTCATACTTCAATGCAGATAGGCAGAAATATTAAAAACATCTTTTACAGATTGAGATGCAATAAAAATTACATAAAGGGCCATGGAAAGATAAACCAAAAATTAATTGGAAACTAAATAATCTAATCATAAAGAATCAACGAATTAAACAACAAATCATAGAAACAATCAGTAACTTCATCCAAAAGAATGACAATAAGGAGAAAATATATTAAAACTTATAGAAGAGTGCCAAAGCAGTACTCATGGGGTATTTTATATGTCTGAAAGCTTACCGGACTAAAATAGAGCAAGAGGAGATCAATGAATTGGGTATGCAACTGAAAAAAAAAAGCTAGAAAAAGGACATTAAAATTACAAATTTCCAATTAAATACCAAATTAGAAATATTGTAAACCAAAGGAGAGATTAATAAAACTAAATTAATAAAACTATTGAACAAATAAATAAAACTGAAGCTGATTTTATGAAAAAAAATACCTAATAAGTTTCATTAAATTTCCATTAATTTGTCCAAAAAAACCTTAGAAAACCAAGTTATCACCATCAAAAATGAAAAGGCTGAATTCACCACTAGTGAAGAAGAAATAATAACAATTAGGAGCTATTTTGCGCAATCATATGCAAACAAATTTGACAGTTAGGGAAGGGATGAATATTTATAAAAATATAAATTGACCATATTAACAGAAGAGGAAATTAAATACTTAAATAACTCACTTTCAAAAAATGAAATTGAACACAGCATGAGATAAGTCCCTAAGAAAAAACCTCCATGACCAGATGGATTTACAAGTGAATTATTGCAAACATTTAAGGAACAATTAATTTTTATAATCATTTGAAAAATAAGCAAAGGAGTAGTCCTATTAAAGTCCTTTTATAATCCAAATATGGTGCTCATACCTAAACCAGAAAGAGTCAGAACAGAGAAAGAAAACTGTAGAGCAATTTCTCTAATGACTAGAATTGAAAAAAAATTTAAATAAAATATTAGCAAAGAGATTACAGCAACTTGTCACAAAGATAATAAATTAAGATTAGGTAGGATTTATACCAGAAATGCAAGACTGGTTCGATATAAGGAAAACTATCAGAGTAATTGACCATATCAGCAACAAACCAACAGAAATCATATGAGTATCTCAATAGATGCAGAAAAAGTATTTGACAAAATACAACAAATATCTCAATTAAATTAAATTCACTTTTGATTAAAGTAAATTTAAATTCACTTAAATTAAATTTGTAAATTAAATTAAATGCTCAATAGAGAGTATAGGAATAAATGGCATCTTCCTTAAATGATAAGAAGCATCTATTTATTACATCAGCAAGCATTATATATAATGGGGGAAAGCTAGATGCAGTTCAATATGATCAAGGTGGAAATAATATTGTACTAAAAATGTTAGTTTTCGTGATAATGAAAGAAAAGAAATTGAAGGATTTAGAATAGGCAAAGAAGGAACAAAACTATTACTCTTTGCAGATATTATGATGGTGTATTTAGAAAATCCTAGAGAATCAAGTAAAAATCTGCTTAAAATAACAAACAACTTTAAACAAGTTGCAGGATATAAAACGAATCCCCACAAATAACAGACATTTCTATATATTGCTAACAAAGTCCATGAGCAATAGGCAGAAAGAGAAATTCCAGTTAAAGTTGCTGTAGACATTTTAATATATTTCAGATCCTACCCACCAAGACAAACCCAGGAATTATGTGAATATAATTACAAAATACTATTCTAAAAAATAAAACCAGATCTAAATAATTCAAAAAATATCAGTAAACTGAGCTAATAAAATAAAAATTATAATTCTACCTAAATTCATCTACTAATTCAGCACCATAGCAACCAAACTATCAAAAATATCTTATAGAGTTAGAAAGAAGTAATATCAAAAGTCTTTTGAAAGAACAAATGATCTATAACATCAAGGCATTTAATGAAAAAGAATGTTACGGAAGGTGGCCTAGACATACTAGTTCTTAAATTGTATTATAAAGCAACAATCAAAACTACTTGGTACTGCCTAAGAAATAAAGTGGTGGATCAGTTTAATAGGTTAGGTGCACAAGATACAATAGTCAATGAATGTTGTAATCAACTGTTTGGAAAATCCAAAGAATCCAGCTTCTGGGGTAAGAACTCCCTATTTAAGAAAAACTGCTGAGAAAACTGGAAAATAGTATGGCACAAACTAGGCATAGACTAACATCTTACACCATATACCAAGATAAAGTCAAATGAGTATACAATTTTGATATTAAAGGTGATACCATAAGCAAACTAGAACAGCAAAAAATAGTTCACCTGTTAGATCTACAGAGAAAGGAATAATTTTTACCAAAAAGAGAAAGAGAACATTTGGATTGCATTAAATTAAAGAAGTTATTGCATGAACAAAACCAATGCAATCAAGATTAGAAAGGACACAGAACGTCAGGAAATAATTTTTAAAGTCAGTGTCTCTGATAAAGGCCTAATTTCTAATATATAGATAGAACTGAGTCAAATTCATAAGAATACAAGTCTTTCTCCAATAGATAAGTGGTCAGATTATATAAATAGACAGTTTTCAGAGGGCAAAATTAAAGATATCTATAGTCATATGAACAAAAATACTCCAAATAACTATTAACTTGAGAAATGCAAATCAAAGTAATTCTGAGGTACCATTTTCCAGATTGGTTAACATGAAAAAACATAAAAATGATAGATGTTGGAGATGTGGGAAAATTAGACACTAATGCATTGTTGGTGGAGTTGTGAACTCATCCAACCACGGTGACTTAGAATTGAAATTTAAAGAGATTCCGTCTTTTGGGGAATGACTGGACCAGTTGTGGCATATGAATGTAATGGAATGCTATTCTTCTATAAGAAATGATGAGCAGGCTTACTTCAAAAAAAAATCCTGAAAAGACTAACTTGAACTGATGTTGAATGAAGGAAGCAGAACCAGGAGAACACTGTGCCCAGTAACAACACAATATGTGATAACCAACTTTGTAAAACTCAGCTCTTCTGAGAAACTCAAGGATCTAAGACAACTCCAAAAGACTCATACAGGAAAATGATATCCACATCTAGAAAAAGAACTATGGAGTCTGAATGCAGACTAAAGCATATTATTTGCTGTCTTCCTTTTCTTTCTTCTTTCTTGTGGTTCTTCCCATTGGTTCCAATTCTTCTTTACAACATTACTATTGTGAAAATATGCCCAATATAAAGGTTTATGCAGAGCTTATATCAGATTGCATCACATTTTGGGGAGGGGAGAATAAAGGAGGAGGAGAAAATTTGGAACTCAAAATCTTATGGAAGAGAATATTGAAACCTAAAAATAAATTATTCTTTAAATGATAGGTTCTGATATACACATTGACAAGTATCAAGACAGATGTTTCATTACAATTTTGTAAATCATTCTTGAGTAAATAAGCTACATAAAAGATGATGCATTCATGGAAAACATAGGTTTTTATATTTCAGTAACCTACATTTTTTTGTAAAAATTTAATGGGGCAGGGTGGAGACAAGATGGCAGAGTAGAAAGACTCATGTATGCTAGCTCCGAACCCACAGCCCATATATATCCTGCAAAAAGAACTCCCTACAAATTCTGGAGCACTGCAAGGTGCACAGAAACACAGGGGAAAAGATTTCCATTTCAGAGAGCCCTGGAGAGCTGTCCCCAGGGGTCCATCGCATTCCGGACAGCAGAGTAGACCCCTGTGCTGTCCTGGCTGCGTGGCCCCAGAGGAGAAGATCTGAGCAGGCTTCAGGGACAGAATTTCCTGCAGCCAGGAAGGTCTCTCCACCCACAGATGCTACAGGTCAGTGAGAGAGACATCTGAGGTGGCCGAGAGGGGAGCGGGGTGCCTCCGTGACTCAGGCCCCTCGGGAGGCAGCGGCAGATGGAGCGGCAGAAGCAGCAGCAGAGGCAGAAACAGTGGCCCGGGACTCCAGGAGCAGCAGGAGGAAGTTCAGGGTCATTACTGAAGGTCTCTGCATAAGCCCCTGAGGGAACTGAGTCTGGGAAGCAGCCCTGCCCCCACCCAAGCACCAGAACTTAAGCTCACATTGAATAGCAGCCATGCCTGGCGCGGAAAGCCCATTTGAATCTCAGACCCCAAGTACTACCTGGGTGCATCTAGGCGGGGGTGGAGAGGAACCTCAGACGTCAAGTAACTGGCTGGGAAAATGCCCAGAAAACGGAAGGAAAATAAGACTACAGAAAGCTACTTTGATGGGGAACAGATGGCCCCGCCTTTCAATTCTGATGACGAGGAACTATTCTTACCATCAGGGAAAGACGTGGAGGTCGGGGCCTCTGTATCCCAGACATCCCAGGGGGATGTCCGGTGGGCTCAGGCCATGGAAGAGCTCAAAAAGGATTTTGAAAAGCAAGTTAGACAGGTGGAGGAAAAACTGGGAAGAGAAATGAGAGAGATGCAAGAAAAGCATGAAAAATGGGTCAATACCCTGGTAAAGGAGACCCAAAAAAAAAATGCTGAAGAAAATAACACCTTGAAAAATAGGCTCAATCAATTGGCAAAAGAGCTTCAAAAAGCCAATGAGGAGAAGAATTCTTTCAAAAGCGGAATTAGCAAAATGGAAAAAGGGGTTCCAAAGCTCACTGAAGAAAATCCTTCTCTCAAAATTAGAATGGAACAGATGGAGGCTAATGACTTTATGAGAAACCAAGAAATCACAAAACAAAACCAAAAGAATGAAAAAATGGAAGAGAATGTGAAATATCTCGTTGGAAAAGAATTGACCTGGAAAATAGATCCAGGAGAGACAATTTAAAAATTATGGGACTACCTGAAAGTCATGATCAAAAAAAGAGCCTAGACACCATCTTCCATGAAATTATTGAGGAAAACTGCCCTGATATTCTACAACCAAAGGGCAAAATAAGTATTGAAAGAATCCATCGATCACCACCTGAAAGAGATCCAAAAAGAGAAACTCCTAGGAACATTGTGGCCAAATTCCAGAATTCCCAGGTCAAGGAGAAAATATTTCAAGCAGCTAGAAAGAAATAGTTTCAGTATTGTGAAAATACAATCGGGATAACTCAAGATCTAGCAGCTTCTACATTAAGGGATCAAAGGGCATGGAATAGGATATTCCTGAAGTCAAAGGAACTAGGACTCAAACCAAGAGTCACCTACCCAGCAAAACTGAGTATAGTACTTCAGGTGAAAATATGGTCTTTCAATGAAACAGAGGACTTTCAAGCATTCTTGATGAAAAGACCAGAGCTGAACAGAAAATTTGACTTTCAAACACAAGAATGAGAAGAAGCATGAAAAGTAAACAGCAAAGAGAAGTCATAAGGGACTTACCAAAAGTGAACTGTTTGCATTCAATCATGGAAAGACAATATTTGTAACTCTTAAAACTTTTCAGTATCTGGGCAGTTGGTGGGACCACACACACACACGTATACATGTGCATGCACACATACATACACACATGCATGCACATACAGAGACAGTGAACACAGAGTGAATGGAATAGGATGGGACCATATCTTAAAAGAAATTAAGGTAAATGGTGAGAGAGAAATGTAGTGGGATGAAAGAAGGTGAAATGGAATTCGGTAAATTATATCTCAATCAAGAGGCAAGCAGGAGACTTTTTAGTGGAGGGAAAAAGAGAAGCGCTGAGAAAAAAAAAAAAGAAGTTTACCCTCATCACATTCGACTAAAGGAAGGAATAAAATGCACCCTCATTTTGGTAGGAAAACCTATCTTACAATACAGGAAAGTGGGGGAGAAGGAGATAAGCAAGGGGGGGAGATGATGGAAGGGAGGGCAATGGGAGGAGGGAGCAATTTGAAGTCAACACTCTTGGGGAGGGACAGGATCAAAAGACAGAATAGAAACAATGGGGGGCAGGATAGGATAGAGGGAAATACAGTTAGTCTTACATAACATGACTATTATCGAAGTCATTTGCAAAACTACACAGATAGGGCTTATATTGAATTGTCTGCCTTCTCAAAGGGAACGGGTGGGGAGGGAGGGATGGGGAGAATTTGGAACTCAAAGATTTAGGAACAACTGTTCAGTATTGTTGTTGCTACTAGGAAATAAATATAGTTAATGGGGAATAGAAAGTCATCTGGCCCTACAGGACAAAAGAGAAGATGGGGACAAGAGAAGGGAGGGATGATAGAAGAGAGGGAAGATTGGTGATAGGGGAAATTAGAATGCTTGGTGTATTGAGGTGGGGGAGGGGATAAAAGGGGAGAAAATTTGAAACTCATAATTTTGTGAAAATGAATGTAAAAAGTTGAATAAATAAATTTTTATTAAAAAATATATCAATAAAAATTTGATAGGAACGGAAATCCAAAATCAATTTTAAAATAATTGAATGAATGATATATTATAATTTTTGATTTTATAAGTAGTGCTATCATAATAGCACACACATAATTGTTTTGTAACTAACAAGAATACTGGAAAACTCATTCATACAATTGGTCAATATTCGTCCAGCACCATTAGAAATATATACACTGCGGAATATACTATAGTGTACTAATAAATAGGCACACTTTACAGTAGAATAAATTCTATCATGACCTAATTCTACATTTAGGTCTTCCACAACATTCTGATTTTAAAAATATTTCCATTATTTCTTGGAATTTATCATAACTACAGCAACATCTTAAATTATTTCCCTCTCTTTTAGTAACAGAAATTTAGTATTAAAATTTGTGCCTGGATGGAGTGATAATTAATTGACCACTATTAAAAAAAATACTTCTTTTAATTCCTTACTTCTGCAGAAATCTAACTACCCTCCACAGCTCCACACACACATAAACACACACACACACACACAGAGACAGAGAGAGAGAGAAAGAGAGAGAGAGAGAGAGAGAGAGAGAGAGAGAGAGAGAGAGAGAGAGAGAGAGAGAGATTGTCTGAAACTCACTCTTGAATCAAATAGAATGCATTTTCAGGAAACTAGGAATACAAAAGTTGTTATTGGTGCATAAATAGCAAATAGGAGAATAAGCCAAACAAAAGTTAAGGGGCTGACAATAAAATTAGGCTGCTGAATAGGTGTACTCAGGGTAAGTTTCCACGTACATTTTCCTTGGTGTGGATAGGAGGAAACAAGGGAATAAGCATTCAATAGCCACCCGAAATAATGATTGGCTACTATCCTATTTATTTTACAACTCTTCCTCATTTGAACTTGACAGCAACCCTGTAAGGGAGGTGAAACTTTCACTCCCATTTACTATTTCAGAAAACTGAGGCAGAAAGTGGCTGTCACTTACCCAAACAAATAGTGCCCGAGGTGGGATTTAGAAAAAAACTTCTTCCTAACTACAAGCTCACTACTATATTTCCTCTCCTTGCTCTCTCTAGGGAAATGAATATCATACCCAAATTAATCTACAAAATTGGCAGAGATGGTTAGGGATATACATCATAAAATTTAATGTTTTTTGTGAGGGCACAGCCAAGAAGGCAGAGTAAGAGCAAGTACTCTCCTAAGCTCTATGAAAAACTCCTTCAGATGCCTCTAAAAAGAGAATCTGAATAAATTTTAGATGGCATAATCCACTAGAAGATAGAGTGTGGCAGATTTCTAACTCAGGACAGCATAGAAGATCAATGGGAAGGATCTGTTGCATGTGGCTGCAGGAGCACGGAGCACAAAGGCTGTACCAGTGTGGACCTCACCGTAGCAAAGCAGAGCAGGAAGTGCCTAGCAGTCTGATGTAGAAGCAGCAGTCTGGATTCTCAAACATATCAGCTCAGGATGGGAGTTCAGAACTGAGTTAGAGAGAAGCACAGAACTCCATGTAACAGCAGCAGCTGCTCCTGAGACTATCAGCCTGCAGATTATACGTCTGTAAGTCACCTACTTGAACTTCTGGGAGTCAAGATGGTGAAATGATCTGGAATTGCTCTCCCCTGCCCTTGTCGACCTTGAAAAACCTAGAGAATATTTCCCCATGAAAAATCCTGGCATAATGGGATCATTAGCCAAAGGGGTAAAGAGTCTCATAGCTAGAGAGGCTAGGAAAATCATAAGGGGAGGTCACTCTTGCTGTGTTTGAAGGGAACCAATGCAGAACTTGAGATGTCCCAGACAGCCCAATCTCAGCAAACCAGGAGGAGATCCCAAGCCCAGGATGGGGGGTGAAGAGTGGAGCCCTTAAGTCCCAACACCAGGACCCTAGACGTTTCTTAGAGCAGTCAGGGGAAACTAGAAGACATTAGCATAGACCACTGGGCTTATCTATGCTCTAGCTCAAGAGAGCAGACTTCCTGCAGCCAGACCAAACCTCCCTCCTACTACATTCAGCAAGCTCCAGGGTAACTTTGGAGAAAATCAGAAAGATTTCACCTGTCTTCTACCTTGGCACACCAGTCAGCTCAGGACCAGGTAAGCTGGAGCATTCCAGCTTCTAACTGAAAGAACTAGAGGTTACAAGACACAAAGAGTCAAGTTCTAAGCACAAGAACCGTTAGACAGAGCCCCCCATACCCCAGAAATAGAGATCCACTTTAAAATCTAGGAAAAAGACAATCATCATGAACATGAAGCAAACCATAAAATATAAGACCAAAGAATTTTACTTCAGGGACAAGGAACAAAACACATAAACGAAGAAGTCAGCATTGAAACTGTACTCCCATTTGAAACCTCAGAAGGGAAAGTGAAATGGTCTCAGATCCAAAGAGTATTCTTCAAGGAGCTCAAGAAGGATTTCAAAGGTCTAATTAAAGAGAAATTGGTCAATGATTTAAAAATATAAAAAAAGAATTCATGGGAAAATTTAAAAAGAAAATTGGATTAATGGGTAGAGAAATATAAAATTTAACTGGAACAATTGGACAGACAGAAAAGGATATGCAAAAGTTAACTGAAGAAAATATTCTATTAAAAATTAGAACTGAACAAGTAGAAGCTAAGGACTCTATGAGATATCAAGAATCAGTCAAACAAAATGTATAGAATGAAAAAAATAGAACAAAATGTAAAATATCACATTAGGAAAACAACTGAACTGCACAATAGATTCAGGAGAAAAAAAATCTAAGAATTGTTGGTCTACTGGAAAGCCATGATGAATAAAAGAACCTGGAAAATATATTCCAAGAAATCATCAAAGAAATCTACTTTGAGGTCCTAGATCCGGAGGGCAAAATAGTCAGCTAAAGAATACAATGATAAGAAAGCAGTAGCTGCACTGTAGAATCTCAAACATATCAGCCTTGGAGAGGAGGCCAGGGAAACTGAGCAAGAGAGGTAACTGTAGCAGCAATTCCTGAGACTATCAGCCCCCAGATTAAGAGTCTGTAAATCACCTACTTGAACTTCTAGGAGCAAATACGGCAGAGTGATCAGTAAATGCTCTACCCTTTCCTTCATTTGCCTTGAAAACCCCATAAAATATTTCCTCAGGAAAAATCCTGGAACACTGGGACCAGCCATAGAACTAAACAGTCTCTTAGCCTATGAGGCTAGAAAAACTAAAAGGGGGAGTTCCTCTTACTGTGGCTGATGGGGACCAGTGCAGGAATGGAACTATACCAGACAGTCCTACCTCAGGGAACAAGGAGAAGATCCTGACCCTCAGGGACATGGAGTCCACAATCATCAATACCAGGACCCAAGGCATGCCTCAGCATAGCCAGGGGAATAATAAAAAACACTAGTTCACCTGCCACTGAATCTGCCTGTGCTCAGGAGAGGAGACCTCCTGAGGCCAGACCACCCCTTGCCCTCACTTAATTCAGCTCCAGGATAACTCTAGGGAAACTCAGAAAGACTTCACCTGACCTCTGCTTTGGAACATCAGTCAGTTTAGCACCAGGCATTCTAGCTTCTAGCTGAAAGAGCCATAGGCCACAATATGCAAAGCCTCAAGTTCTAAGCACAAGAACGGTGAGACAGATTTCCCTGTGCCCCAGAAGCAGAAATCCATGTTAAAAGCCAGGAACAGGGTGATCATCATGAACAGGAAGCCAACCAGACAAGGTATGGTCATAGAATCTTACTATGGGAACAAGGATCAAAACACGTACCAATGAGGTCAGAATTGAGAGTGTACTCCCATCTGAAACTTCAGAAGGGAATATAAATAGGACTCAAGGACAAAGAGCATTCCTGGAAGAGCTGAAGAAGAATTTTTTTTTTAAATTTCAAAACACTTTTAATTAAACAGATATGTTGTTTTAGAATTTGTCTATTGACATCCTTTGTTTTTATGTGATCTACATTTCATATTGCATTTCATTTTTTTATTTAACGTTTATTTATTTATTTTTGGTTTTCGGCATTCATTTCCACAAAATTTTGAGTTCCAAATTTTTCCCATCTCTCCACTCCCCCAACCCATAATGCCTTACATTCTGGTTACTCCTTCCCTCAATATGTCCTGCCTTCTATTATATCCAACCCTTCTCTTATCCCTGTCTTCTCTCTTTTCGTGAAGGGCAAGATAGATTTCTAAACCCCATTACCTGTATTTCTTATTTCCCAGCTGTATGCAAAGACAATTTTAAACATTCTTTTCTAATACTTTTAATTACAACTTCTCTCCCTTCCTCCCTCACCACCCATCCCCACTGAGAAGACAAGAAATTGATATAGGCTTTCCAGGTGTATTTTTGCAAAAGATTTCCCTAATAGTCATGTTGTGTAAGACTGACTATATTTCCCTCCATCCTATCCTGTCCCCCATTTATTTTATTCTCTCATTTGGCCTTGTCTCTCCCCAAAACTGTTTACTTCTGATTACTATCTTCACCCATTTGGCCTCCCTTCTATCATCCCCCTCACCCCACTTGTTCCCTTCTCCCTTACTTTCCTGTAGTGTAAGATAGATTTTCATACCAAATTAAGTGAGCATGTTATTCCCTCCTTAAGTATGAAGAGAGTAAGCTTCACTTTTTCCCTCTTACCTCCTCCCTTTTCTCCTGCATTGAAAAAGCTTTTTCTTTCCTCTTTTATGAGCAATAATTTTCCCCATTCCATTTCTCCCTTTCTCCTCCCAATATATTCCTCTCTCAACCCTTAATTTTAATGTATTAGATACCACTCGTTTTTATTCAACTCAAACTGTGCTTTATTTGTGTGTATGTGTGTATGTACAAGCTCTCCAACTATACAAATGCTGAGAAAAATCTCAATAGTTATAAATATTATCTTTCCATGTAGGAATGTAAACAGTTCCACTTTAGAAAGTCATTTGTGATTTCTCTTTCCTATTTACTTTTTTCATGCTTCTCTTGATTCTTGTGTTTGAAAGTCAAATTTTCTATTCAATTCTGGTCTTTTCATCAAGAATTGTTGAAAGTCCTCTATTTAATTGAATGACCAATTTCCCCCTAAACTATTATACTCAGTTTTGCTGGGTAAGTGATACTTGGTTTTCATCCTGGCTCCTTTGGCTTCTAGAATATTATATTCCAAGCCCTCATTCCCTTAATGTAGAAGCTGCCAGATCCTGTGTTATCGTGATTGTATTTTCACAATATGTGACTTCTTTCTTTCTAGCTGCTTGCAATATTTTCTCCTTGACCTGGGAACTCTGAAATTTGGCTACAATATTTGTAGGAGTTTCTCTTTTTGGATCTCTTTCAGGACGTGATTGGTGGATTCTTTCAATATTTAGTTGCCTTCTGGTTCCAGAATATCAGGGCAGTTTTCCTTAATAATTTGATGAAATACAATGTCTAGGTTCTTTTTTTGATCATGACTTTCAGGCAGTCACATAATTTAAAAATTCTCTTTCCTGGATCTATTTTCCGGGCCAGTTATTTTTCTAATGAGATATTTGACATCATCTTCGTTTTTTTCATTCTTTAGGTTTTGTTTTATAATTTCTTAGTTTCTTTTAATGTTATTAGCTTCCATCTGCTCCATTCTCATTTCTAAAGAACTATTTTCTTCAGTGAGTTTTGAATCTCCATTTCCATTTGGCTAACTCTTCTTTTTAAAGCATTCTACTTCTCATAGGCTTTTTGGATCTCTTTTTGCAATTGAGTTAGCCTTTTTTTAAAGATATTATTTTCTTAAGCATTTTTTTATCTCCTTTAGCAAGCTATTGACTTGCTTTTCTTGATTTTCTTGCATCACTCACATTTTTCTTTCCAAATTGTCCTCTTCATCTATCACTTGCTGATGTTGCTGCCTCTGCTCCAGCCCTATCAGGGCCTAGGGGAGGACCCTGTTCCCTTCTCACCAAGTTAAAAAAGCCTCTCACTGACTTTGAAGTTGTCTTTGTCGTTTTTGGATTGAGAGATATGAAAACCTCTGCTACTGCTGGGGATTACACCTCCTAGGCCTGTTCAAGACCTGTTCCTCCTGGTGCTGTGTGGCCAAGGCTGGCTGTGCTCAGCTCCATGCCCCACGTGAGAATTCTTTCCAGTCGGCCTTCCATGCTACCTTGTGCTGGAAATCTCTTTACTCTGTCTTTGCACAGCTTCTGGTACTCTAGAATTTAGTGAGAATCATTTTTACAGGCATTTTATGAGCTGTGGAGGAAGACCTAGAGTATGTGCATCTTTCTGCTCCACTATCATGGCTCTGTCCTCCACTCAAGATGGATTTTTAAAGTCAAATTAGTGAAGCAGAAAAACTAGCTAATGATTTCTAAAATATGAAAAAATTTCATAAAAGAAATTAAAAGGAAAATTGGACTAGTGGAAAATGAAGCACAAAACCTTACTGGGAAAAATGAGCAAATGGAAATGGAAGTAGAAAACTAACTGGAAAAATAACTCCTTAAAAGGAAAATTGGACAGATGGAAAAGGAGATGCAAAAGTTAACTGAAGAAAATAATTTTATAAAAATTAGAGTTGGGCAAGTAGAAGCTAATGTTTCTATGAGACATAGAGAATCAGTCAAACAAAATCTAAAGAATGAAAAGATAAAATACAATGTAAAATACCTAATTGGAAAAACAAGTGACCTGGAAAATAGATGCAAGAGACAAAATTTAAGAATTATTGCCCTATCAGAAAGGCATGATGAAAAAAAAAGAACCTAGACAATATCTTCCAATAAATCATCAAGGAAAATTGCCCCAAAGTGCTAGATCCAGAGGGGAACATAGTTGTTGAAAGAATCCACCAATTCACCTACTAAAAGAGTTCCCAAAATCAAAATACCAAGGAATATTGTTGCCATATTCCAGAACTCTCAAGTAAATGACAAAATACTAAAGGCAGCCAGAAAGAAACCATTAAAATATCAAGGAGCTTTAATCAAAATCACACAGGACATTTTTGCTTCTACATTAAAAGGTCAAAGGAATTGAAATATGATATTCCATAAGGCAAAGAAGTTGGGACTGCAAGCAAGGATCAAATAACCAACAAAGTTGAGTATAATACTTCAGGCAAGCAGATGAACATTCAATGAAATAAGGGATTTACAAACCTTCTCGATAAAAAGAGCAGAACAAAATAGAAAACTCGATCTTCAAACACAGGTCTCAAGAGAGGCACAAAAAGATAAACAGGGTAAAGGAAAAACTTGTTACTCAATATGGGCAAACAGTTTACCTCCATATAAGGGAAGGTGATATGTGTTAATCTTGAGAATTGCACATCTATTATGAAATATAAAGTGGATATACATAGATAGAGGGCCTGGGTAAAAAGGAAATGATATGATGATAAAAATGTGACTTAAGTTGTTATATCAAGGGAAGTGAAAAGGAAGGAGCAGAAAAAGGTAAATTATATTACAGGAAGAAGTACAAAATTATATTACAGTAGAGGGAAAGAGGAAAATTATATTACAGTAGGAGGAAGATAAGTATTGTTTGAGAAGTACTCTCATTTGAAGTGGTTGAAGGAGGGAACAAAAAACTCAGTTAAGCATAGAAATACAACTAACCATAAAGGTAGTAGAAGGTGAAGGAGGAAAGAAAGTGGAGGGAATGATAAAAGAGAGGGAAGAAGTAGTAAGCATAAGGGAAGTAAAAGAGAGCAGGGCTCTAAGAAAGAAGGGAAGACCGTGGGAGGTGGTGGCCAAGAAGGAAAATTGTTTTGTGGAGGGAAGGGAGAAGGGAGAACTAAAGGCTCAAATGCAAATAGGATGGAGGGAAAGACGTATATAGTAATAATAACTGTGAATGTAATTGGGATGACATCTCCCATAAAACGGAGATGGATAGCAGAATGAATCAAAAGGCATAATTCAACAATATGTTGTTTAGAAGAAACACATTTGAAACAGGGGGATACACACAGGGTGAAGGTAAAAGGTTGGAGTAGAATATGCTGTGCTTCAGACTATATAAGAAATCAGTGATAGCAATCCTCATCTCAGAAAAAGCAAAAGCAGAAGTAGATCTATTCAAAAGCAATAAAGAAGGAAATTATATTCTGCTAAAAGGCACCATAGACAATGAAGCAATATGATTACTAAATGCATATGCTCCAAATGGTATAGCACCCAAATTCTTAGAGGAAAAGTTAAGAGAGTTACAAGAAGAAATAGAGAGCAAAACTTTTCTAGTGCGGGATCTCAGTCACCCCTCTCTCAACCTGATAATTCTAACCTTAAAATAAACAAGAAAGAAATTAAGAAGGAGAATAAATCTCTGGATAAGGTAGATATGTTAGATCGCTGGTGAAAATTCAGTAGGAATAGAAAGGAATATACCTTTTTCTCAGTGGTACATGGCACATAAACAAAAATTAACCATGTAGAAGGGCATAAAAACCTCACAATCCATCGCAGAAAGGCAGAGATAGTCAATACATCCTTCTCAGTTCATAATGCAACAAAAATTATACAGAATAAAAGGCCATCAAAAGGTAGACCAAAAATAGTTGGAAATTAAATAATCTAACACTAAAGAAGGAGTGGGTTAAACAACAAATCATAAAACAATCAACAACTTCAATCAAGAGAATGACAATAATGAGTCAACCTACCAAGTATTATGGGATACTGCAAAAGCAGTTTTTAGGGGAAGCTTTATATCTTTTAAAGCCTACATGAATTAAATAGAGAAAGAGTAGATCAATGAATTGGCCATGTAGCTGAAAAAGCCCAAAAAAGAACAAATTGAAAATCCCCAAGTAAATACCAAATTACAAACACTGAAAACCAAAGGAGAGATCAATAAAACAGAAATTAAGAAAACTATTTCACTAAGAAATAAAATTAAGAGTTGGTTTTATGAAAAACCAATAAAATTGATAACCTTTGGCTAATTTGACTAAAAAAAAAAGAAGAAAACCAAGTTATAAACATCAAAAATGAAAGGAATGAACTCATCTCCAATGAGAAAGAAATTAAAGCAATTATCAGAAATTACTTTGCCCAATTTTATGCCCATAAATTTGACAATCTAAATGAGATGGATGACTATTTTAAAAAATATAAATTGCCCAGATTAACAGAAGAGGATGTGGAATACTTAAATAACCCCATCTCAGAAAAGAAACTGAACAAGTCATGAATGAATTCCCTGAGAAAAATCTCCCAGACCAGATGGATTTACAAATGAAGTATTTCAAACCTTTAAAGAAGAATTAATTCCAATACTATATGGACTATTTGGAAAAATTGCAGAAGAATGAATCCTACTGAATTCTTTTTATGATAGAAATTATGGTTCTAGTCACTAAATCAGGAAGAGCAAAAAGAGAAAAAATGTAGACCAATTTCTGCAATGAATATTGAAGCAAAAATGTTAAATAAGATTTTAGCAAGAAGAATACAGCAACTTATCACAAGAATAATACACTGTTATCAGGTGGGATTCATACCAGGAATGAATGGCTGGTTCAATATTAAGAATATTATTAACATTATTCATCATATCAACCAAACCTTAACAGAAAACACATGATTATTTCAACAGATGAAGAAAAAGCTTTTGACAAAATACAACACCCAACCCTTTTGAAAACACTGGAGATTAGAGGAATAAATGGGATTTTTCATAAAATAATAAGCAGTTTATACCTAAAACCTTCAGCAAACTTTATATGCAATGGAGATAAGCTAGATGCATTTTCAATAAGATAAGGGGTGAAAAAAAGGATATCCATATTCACCACAAATATTCAATTTGGTACTAGAAATGTTATCTGGAACAATAAGAGAAGTAAAAGAAACTGAAGAATTTAGAATAGGCAAAGAAGAAACTAAGTTTTCACTCTTTGCAGATGAAATGAGGATATACTTAGAGAATTCCAGATTTAAGTAAGAAACTACTTGAAATACTAAACAACTTTGGCAAAGTTGCAGGTCACAAAATAAACCACACAAGTCTTCTGCATTTCTATATATTAGCAACAAAGCCCAACAGTAAGAGATAGAAAGAGAAATTCCATTTAAAGCAAGGATAGACACTACAAAGTATTTGGCAGTTTACCTGCCAAAACAAATCCAGGGACTATATGAACAACACAACTAGATATTTTTCTCACAGATAAAGTCAGATCTAAGTAAGTGGGAAAACATCAGTTGCTCATGGGTAGGCTGAGGAAATATAATAAAAATGACAATTCCACCTAAATTAATTAATTTATTTAGTGTTATACCAAACTATCAGACAATTATTTTCTAGAACTGGAAAAAATAATATCAAAATTCATCTGAAAAAAACAATAGGTTCAGTATATCAAGGGAACTGATGAAAAGGAATCATAGGGTAGGTGACTTGGCTCTATCAGATCCCAAATATTGTTATAAAGCAGGACTTATAAAAACTACTTGGTACTGGCTAAGAAACAGAAGGGCAGACCAGTGGAATATGCTAGGTACACAGTAGTCAAGGAATATATTGATCTACTGTTTGATAAACTCAAGGACCCCAGCTTCTTGGATAAGAACTCACTTTTCGACAATAATTACTGGGAAAACTGGACTGCAATGTGGCACACACTAGACATAGACTAATGCCTAACACTGTACACAAGAATAAAGTCTAAATGGGTACATAACCCAGGGATAAAGACTGATACTATAAACAAATTGTTGGATGAAGTAATAGTGTATTTATCAGATTTATGGGGAATGGAAGAATGTTTGACTAAATAAAAGATAGAAAGCATTATAAAGTGCAAAATGGATACTTCTGATTAAACTGAAAATTTTTGATTTTTTTTTCCACAACCATACCCAATGCAATGAAGGAAGCAGAAAACTGGGAAAGAGTTTTTGCTACTAATGTCTGTGATAAGACCTCATTTCTAAAATATATAGAGAACTGAGTGAAATGTACAAGAATATAAGTCATTCCCCAATTGATAATTGGTCAAAGGGTATGAAAGGCAGTTTTCAGAGGAAGGAATTAAAGATATCTATAGTCTTATGAAAAAATGCTCTAAATCACTATTATTAAGAGAGATGCAAATCAAACCAGTTCTGAGATACCACATCAAACCTATCACATTCACTAACATGAAAGAAAAGATAGATGACAAGTGTTGGAGAATATGTGGGAGAGATGGAACACTAATTCATTGTTGGTAGAGCTGGGAGCTGATCCAAACATTCTGGAGAACAATTTTGCACTATGCTCAACAGGCTATAAAAATGTGTATACCCTTTTACCAAGCAGTGCTGCTGCTAGAACTGTATCCCCAAGAGATCATAAAAATGAGAAAGGGTCCCACATGTACAAAATTATTTATAGCAGCCTACTTTGTGGTGATCAAAAGGTGGAAATATAGGGGATGCCCATTAATTGGAGAATGGTTGAACAAATTATGGTGTATAAATTTAATGGAATACTATCACACTATAAGAAATGATGAACAGGGCCACTTCAGAGAGGCCTGGAAAGACTTATATGATCTGATACTTAGTGAAAGGAGCAGAACTAGGAGAAATTGGACACAGTAATAACCACAGTGTGTGAGGATTGTCTCTGGTAGACTTAGAACTTTATTGCAATGCAAAGACCTAAAAAAATTCCCAATGATCTCTTAAGGCAAAATGCCTTCCACATCCAGAGAAAGAACTATCTAATTAAATTGCAGAATGTAGCAGACCATTTTCTTTTATATTACATTTTGGTTTGTTATATGATTTCTCCCATTCATTGTAATTTTTCAATGCAACGTGATATGGTGAAAATGTATGTAATAGGAATGTATGTGTAGAACTTATATAAAATTGTATGCTGTCTCAAGTAGGGAGGGAGGAGTCGGGGGAAGGAGAGGGAAGGAGGAAAAAAAATTAAGTTATATGGTAGTGATTGTACAACATTGAAAATAAATAAAATAAAATAAGGACAATTTTAAAAAGAATATGAAGAATGAAAAGACAGAAGAAAAATTAAAATATCTGATTGGAAAAGCAACAGACCTGGAAAATAGATCCAGGCAAGAAAAATCTAAGATTTATTTGTCTACCAAAAAGCCATGATAAAAAAGGGAGCCTGAACAATATCTTCCATGGAATCCAAATTCCAAATCATGGAAAAGTGCCCAAAAGTGCTAGATTCAGAGGGTAAAGTGATAATCAAAAGAATCCATCGCTCACCTTCTGAAAGGGATGCCAAACTACAATCCCCAAGAATATCATTGCTAAATTTCAGAAATATCAACTGAAGTCAAAATTACTGCTGACAGTCAGAAAGGAACAATTCAAACATCCAGGACCTATCATCAGGATCACACAGGACCTTGTTTCTTCTACATTAAAAGATCAGAGGTATTGCAATATAATAATTTGTAAGATAAAGGAGCTGGAACTACAAACAAGGATAAATTTCCCAGTAAAACTGAGTGTAATATATCAGACAAGGAGATGCAAATTCAGTGAAATAAGAGATTTCCAGACCTTCCTGGTGAAAAGGCCAGAGCTCAATAAAAAATTTGATCTTCAAACAAAAATCTCAGCAGATGTATTAAAAGGTAAACAGAACAAACAAAACAAAACATGTTTTTTCAATATGAACTCTGAGGGAAGATAATATTTGATAATCCTGAGAGTTGTATACTTATTATGATATATAAAAAGGATATACAAAGATACAGGGGAGTGGCTATGAAGAAAATGATATGATGATAAAAATGTCATTTAAGGGTGCAAAGGGTGTTGTGGGAGATGTGAAAAGGAACATGTAGAAAAAGGTAAATTACATCACAGGAAGAGGCACAAAATTATGTTACAGTAGAGGGAAAGAGGGAATGGAGATGAGCATTGTTTGAGATTTACTCTCATTTGATTTGTTTGAAGGAGGGAACAACAAATTCATTTAAGTTCAGAAACCTAACTATCTCTATAGGTAGCAAGAGGAGAAAGGGAAAAGAAAAGGGAGGGGAGGATAAAAGGGAGGGAAGAAGTACTAAAGGAAAAGGGAAGCAGGGATTGAAAGAAGGAAGGGAAGACTGAGGCAACTGGTGGTCACAAATTAAAACTCTATTGTGGAGGGGAAAGCCGAAGGGTAAATTAAAAGCATAAATGGGGAGAAATAGGATGGAGGGAAAGACACAGACAGTAATCATAACTGTGAATGTGAATAGTATGAACTCTCCCGTAAAAACAGAGATGGATAGCAGAATGGATTAAAAACCATATTCCAATAAAATGTTGTTTACAAGAAACACATTTGAAGCAGGGGGATACACATAGGGTAAAGGTAAAAGGTTGGAGCATAATACATTGTGCTTTCACTGAGTATAAAACGTAGGCATAGCAATCCTAGTCTCAGACAAAGCAAAAGCAGAAATAGATCCAAGAGATCTTAGAGATCTTCTTACAGATAGGAAGGAAACCATCCTGCTTAAAGGCACCATAGATAATGAATAAATATTTTTAATAAATATATATCCACCAAGCAGTATAGGCTCCAAATTCTCAGAGGAGAAGTTAGAGGAGTTACAGGAAAAAGCAGACAAGAAAGCTATACCAGTGGGGGACCTCAATTTCCTCTTTTCTGAATTTGATGAATCTAACCTCACCCTAAACAAGAAAGAAGTTAAGGAGTTAAATAGAATTCTGGATAAGGTAAATATGATAGATCTCTGGAGAAAAATTGAATGGGGATAGAAAAGAATATATCTTTTGCTCAGTAGTTCATGGAACATATAGAAAAATTCACCATGACACAATCCAGTACAGAAAGGCAGAGATAGTCAGTGCATCCTTCTCAGATCATAATGCAATAAAAATATATGAAATAAATGGTCATGGAAAGATAGACAGTAAGTTAATTGGAAACTAAATTATCTAATTCTAAAGAATGAGTGGGGTTAAAGAGCAAATCACAGAAACAATCAACAATTACATTCAAAACCATGAAAATAATGCTAAAACCTCCCAAAATTTATGGAAAGCGGCAGAAGTAGTTCTTAGGCAACAGTTTACATTATTGAACGCCTACATGAATAAAGGAAAGAGGATATCAATGAATTGGGTATGCAGTTGAAAAAAGCAAGAAAATGAACAAATTGAACATCCCCTAGCAAATATCAACTTAGAAATACTGAAAATGAAAGGAGAGATTGAAATTAAGAAAACTATAGAAGTAATAAATAAAACTAAGAGATGGTTTTATGAAGAACAATAAAACTGGTAGGGGGAGGAGACAAGATAGTGGAGTAGAGAGATTCACATATGCTATCTTCAAACCCACAGCCCATAAATTACCTGTAAAAAGAACTCCCAACAAATTCTGGAGCAGCAGAAGCCTCGCAGCAATGGAGTGGAAGAGCTTTCTGTTCCAGAGAGCCCTGAAAAACCGAACCCAAAGGTCCATCGCAGACCAGACCCGGAGCAGAGCCCAGCCCTGCGTTGGCTATGCGGCACCATGAGGAGCGGATGTGAGAAGGCTTCAGGCATGGAATCTCCAGCAGCTGCGAAGGTCCCTCAACTCACAGGTGCTATAGGTCAGTGAGAGACACTATCTGGCCAGCCGAGAGGGAAGCAGGGTGTCTCCATAACACAGGCCGCCTCGGCAGGAAGGAGTGGGGGAAGCAGCTGCCAGGAGCTCCCGGAGCAGGCAGGAACTCTGGTCCATTGTTGAAGATCTCCATGTAAACCTCCTGAGGGAACTGAGCACTGTGAGGTGGCCCTGCCCCCACCTGAGCAACTGAATTTAATCACACTGAATAGCAGCCCCACCTCCTGCTGAAAGCCCTGAGGCTAGGAAGCAGCATTTGACCTCAGACCTCAAGCACTAGTGAGGTGGGGGGGGGGGGGGAGAGAAATCTCAGAAGTCAAGTAATTGGCTGTGAAAATGATCAGAAAAGGGAAAATAATAAGACCATAGAAGGTTACTTTCTTGAGGAACAGATATCTCCTCCCTTCCTTTCTGATGAGGAAGAACAATGCTTACTATCAGGGAAAGACATAGAAGTCAAGGCTTCTGTATCTGAAACATTCAAAATAAATATTCAGTGGGCTCAGGCCATGGAAGATCTCAAAAAGGATTTTGAAAATCAAGTTAGAGAGGTGGAGGAAAAACGAGGAAGAGAAATGAGAGAGATGCAAGAAAATCATGAACAGCAAGTCAATACCTTGCTAAAGGAGACACAAAAAGAGCTGTAGAGAATAACACCTTGAGAAATAGGCTAACTCAATTGGCAAAAGAGGTTCAAAAAGCTAATGAGGAATGCTTTCAAAAGCAGAATTAGCCAAATGGAAAAAGAGGTTCAAAAGCTCACTGGAGAAAATAGTTCTGTCAATATTAGAATGGAACAGGTAGAGACTAATGACTTTCTGAGAAACCAAGAAATCACAAAGCAAAACCAAAAGAATGAAAAAATGGAAGAGAATGTGAAATATCTCATTGGAAAAACAACTGACATGGAAAATAGATCCAGGAGAGACAATTTAAAAATTATGGGACTACCTGAAACTCATGATCAAAAAAAGAGCCTAGATAGCATCTTCCATGAAATTATCAAGGAAGACTGCCCTGACATTGTAGAACCAGAGGGCAAAATAAGTATTGAAAGAATCCATCGATCACCACATGAAAGAGATCCAAAAATAGAAACTCCTAGGAACATTGTGGCCAAATTCCAGAACTCCCAGCTCAAGGAGAAAATCTTTCAAGCAGCTAGAAAGAAACAATTCCAGTACTGTGGAAATACAATCAGGATAACCCAAGATCTAGCAGCTTCTACATTAAGGGATCGAAGGACATGGAATAGGATATTCCAGAAGGCAAAGGAACTAGGACTCAAACCAAGAATCACCTACCCAGCTAAACTGAGTATAATACTTCAAGGGAAAATAGGGTCTTTCAATGAAACAGAGGACTTTCAATCATTCTTAATGAAAAGACCAAAGCTAAAAAGAAAATTTGACTTTCAAACACAAAAATGAGAAGAAGCATGAAAAAGGAAACAGCAAAGAGAAGTCTTAAGGGATTTACCAGAAGTGAACTGTTTACATTCATACAGGGAAAGACAATATTTCTAACTCTTAAAACTTTTCAGTATCTGGGTAGTTGGTGGGACCACACATACACATGTACATGCATGCACACACATACACACATGCACACACATACAGAGATAGAAAGCACAGATTGAACTGAATGGGATGGGACCATACCTTAAAAGAAATTAAGGTAAATGGTGAGAGAGAAATGTAGTGGGAGGAAAGAGGGGGAAATGGAAGGGGTAACTATATGTCATTTAAGAGGCAGGTAGGAGTTTTTCTTAGTGGAGGGTAAAAGAGGAGAGCTGAGAAAAAAAAAAAAAAAAACAAGGTTTACCCTCATCACATTTGACTAAACGAAGGAGTGAAATGCACACTCATTTTGGTATGAAAACCTATCTTACAGTATAAGAAAGTGGGGGAGAAGGAGATATTGCAAGGGGGGATGATGGAACTGAGGGCAAAGGGAGGAGGGAGCAATTTGAAGTCAACACTTGGGGAGGGACAGGATCAAAAGACAGAAGAGAAACAATGAGGGGCAGGTTAGGAGGGATGGTAATCCAGTTAGTCTTACACAACACGACTATCAGGGAGGTCATTTGCTAAATTACACAGATATGGCCTATATTGAATTGCCTGCAGTCCCAAAAGGAATGGGTGGAGAGGGAGGGATGGGGAGAATTTGGAACTCAAAGTTTTAGGAACAACTGTTTAGTATTGTTGTTGCAACTAGGAAAGAAGACATACAGTTAAGGAGGAATAGAAAGACATCTGGCCCTACAGGAGAAAAGAGAAGATGGAGACAAGAGAAGGGAGGGACGACAGAAGAGAGGGCAGATTGGAGATAGAGAAAATTAGATTGCTTGGGGTATTGGGGGTGGGGGGAGGGGAATAAAAGGGGACAAAATTTGGAACCCAAAAATTTGTGAAAATGAATGTAAAAAAATTAAATAAATAAATAAAATTTAAAAAAAAAAAAAAAGAAAAGAAAAGAAATGTTAGGGAAGGTGGCCTAGTATTTTCATATCTCAAATTGTATTATAAAGCAGTAATAATTAACACCCCTTCATACTGGCAAATAAATAAAGGGTTAGACCACTGAAATAGGTTAGGCTCTCAAGATACAGTAGTCAATTAATATAGCAATCAACTGTTTGATAAACTGAAGAACCCCAGCTTCTAGGATAGGAACTCACTGTTTGAAAAAAAAAAAAAAAACTGCTGTTAAAACAGTCTGGTGGAAACCAGGCATAGATCAATATCTGACACTGTACACAAGAATAAAATACAAATGGAAACATGATCTACATATAAAAACTGGTACTATAAACAAATTAGGGGAGCAATGAACAGGGAATTTTTCATATTTATGGAGAATGGAGAAACCGATGACCAAACAAGAGATAGAGAACATTACAATTTGAAAAATGTATAATTTTCATTACATTAAATTGAAAAGACTTTGCAGAAACAAACCCAATGCAACCAAGATTCATAAAGATGCAGAAAACTGGGAAAGAACTTTTTTCAGCTAGTGTCCATTTTAAAGGCCTCATTTCTAGAGTATATAGAGAATTGAGTCAAATGTGCAAAAATACAAGTCATTCCCCAATGCATAAATGGTCAAAAGATATGAACAGGCAGTTTTCAGAGGAAGAAATTAAAGCTATCTATAGGCATATGAAAAATTCTCTAAATCACTATTGATTAGAAAGATGCAAATCAGAATAACTCTGAGGTACCACATCAAACCTGTCAGGTAGACTTACATGAGAAAACAGGAAGATGATAAATGTTGGAGAATACGTGGAAGAGTTGGAACACTAATTCCTTGAGCTCTTCTGACCATTCTGGAGAGCAATTCGGAAATAAGCCCAAAGGGCTACAAAATTGTGCATATTCTTTGATCTGGCAATATCACTTCTTGGACTGTATCCCAAAGAGATCATAAAAATTGTAAAGGATCCCACGTGTACATAAATGTTTATAACTTTCCTATTTGTGGTGGCCAAGAACTAGAATTCAAGGGGATGCCCATCAATTGAGGAATGGCTGAATAATTTGTGGTATATGAATGTAATGGAATACTATTGTTCTATAAAAATAATGAGCAGGATGACTTCAGAGAGGCCTGAAAAGACTTATATAAACTGATGCTGAGTGAAAGCGGGAAAACCAGTAGAATATTGGACACAGTACCAAACTCAGTGTGTGAGGAATTTTTCTGGTGGATTCATCCCATCACAGCAATGCAAGAACTTAAAGCATTCCCAAAGGACTTGAGGTAAAAATGGCTTACCCATCCAGAGAAGGAATAATGGAATTAGAATGCTCAGTGAAGCAGAATATCTTCTCTCATGTTATGTTTTGTTTGGCTTTTTCTTATGGTTTTTTCCATTAATTTTCATTCTTCTATTTCACATGACTAATGCAAAAATGTATTTAATAAGACTGTCTATGTAGAACCCATATAAGATTGCATGCTGTCTTGGGGAAGGAGGGGGGAAAGAGGGGAAGAAAATCTAAGACATATAGAAGTCATTGTAGAAAACTGAAAACAAATTAATTAATAGTAAAAAAATAAAAATAAAATTTAAGTAAGAAGACAGAGTACTATTACTTACTATCATTTCATGGGAACTGATTCCACAGGTTGTTCATTTAGCAGCTCTAACAAAACAACAGTCCTACTGTGATGGGGATTATTCCTCAAAGCACCAGGCTATTTAATGTGCCTCCTTCTTGATATTCATAATAGACATCTTTGTTCTACACTTAAAGGCAGTTATTCGTTTTCTATGAATGTTTTCTGTCTCATCAACATGAGAAAAAGTGTTATCTTTGAATGCTTATTTTGAACTAAGCATGAAAAAGTTTTCAGCTCTTCCATCTCACTCTGATTTTCCTGTTCATGACTGAAGAAATAATGTCAGTAAGTTTCAAAATTAGGAGAGAAATAGTGGCAGGAAAAAAAAATCCTATTTATTCCCATCAAGTCTAAAACATAGTCATGAACATATGGCAAATGTCTTATTTGTATCTTCATATTTCTCATTTCTATTCTTAGGTGAAGGACTCTTACGGATAGATATGACCTTACAGGCTTTGAAAGATGTAAAAAAAAAGAGAGAGAGCCACAAGAGGAGAGAGGTCCAGGGACTAGATTCCATACCTGTTTCCTGGAAGTTCAGCTAAGTATAAAAGTAACTCATCAATGTATATCTATGACACCATTTCCTACAGAAGTGGAGCAACTCATTCACTAATTATCTACTGTCTAGAAATGAATTTGGTATAGCGAATATTTTACAGCTACTACTTTAATCCTAAGATTACTCTACTCCCTACTGGACTCTGTGTGAATATGAGGGAGAGTGTATTGCTTTTGTTAGGGGAAATTCTTTATACTGTTTTTGCTGTATTTTCTTGGTAAATAGCCCTTTTGAAATCTCATTGATATTAACTGGTTAAATTTAAAGTGTGACACTAATCACTATTTCGCTCAATTAGATATAAGATATGGAAATTGTATAACTTTGTGATGATACCATTGACAAAATGTGAGAGGACTGAGCCAATGTCATTAAAAAAAATGCCATAAAATCTTCTTGTTATCCCAAGGACTCTGTGGGGAAGATACAGCCATACAGTCGACTATGGTCAGATTTATCAGTAAGGTAGATGTCACAATAACAACCCTCAGAGTCCTGTAAAATAGAATAGAACAGTTACTTTTAACCATCAAGCAAAATAATCACAAGAGTTCACATTCATGGAGGATCCTTCACTGTTCTTTCTCCCAAATGCTCCATATTCAATCAGTTTGCCATATATATATATATATATATATATATATATATATATATATATATATATATATATATCCTTCTATCTCCACAATATCTCTCATTTTCTTTCTATTCTCATGGTTAACCTCTGATGCAGGTTCTTATCACTTGGATTATTGTAGTGGGCACCTAATCTATATTCCTGCCAACTCCATTTCTTCTCTAATTATAATGCCAATGAAATATTCACAGTGCCTAGGACAGCCATGAATATACCAGAAGAACTCTAAATCATGAAATATAACAGACTCCCCCCATGGAATACAGTGCCAAATCCATCATAGGAACGAAGAAATCTATACACAAAAACAATACCGAGGACAACAATGTCCCCAGGCCTTCCCTCTGTTAAGCTTCCCACAAATGAGCTCCCTTAAACAAATCACAAATGTGCTCTCTCACTTACGCTAGCCAGCTGCCTGTTTTTCTTTCTCTTCCTCATTTCTGTCTGCTCTGACCAATTTCCTCTCAGCTCTACTCTACCTCCACACCTTCCTGTTCCACTAGTTCGCAAGCTTTTCTCACCACAGGCTTCGTAGGACTCAGACTTCTACATCATCCAGGCATGTCACATGAGCCAATTAATGGATGGGAAAGATCTTCCATTTAAGAAACAAAATTACATTAACAAACAAAAATGCATTATCAGTACACTAATGAATGGGATTCAAGAAGGTTCTGCATAAGGAGTTTACTAGTACAACTTTCCCAACATTTTCCTCTAAAAAACTTCAAAATAATACATCTAATCAAATTCTAAAGCAGTATAACCAAAAAAAAATTTTGTGGTGAGATATTTTTCAAGCACAAGACAATTTAGGGAGACAGAAGGACAGGTCTGTGGTATTGATATGGGAACCAGCAGGGAGTGATCAGACTACAACATTAGCTGTAAGCCTTTAAGGTAGTAGCAGTAAAGGCAGCAATAAAAGAAGCTGCAGTGCCAGTGGTAATGTAAACTCATACCACTTCGAGATGATAAAAGGATTGAACAGTTGGCTAGAGTTTCAAGAAGAACTTTGTGCTAGAATTGGGTATTGGGTGAGGCACAATTTTGCAACTCCACCGCCCATTACTCAATTCCAGGTCACAGCACCAGGCTGTGGAGGAGAGCTAGCTGGACACGAATTCCTGTTCTAAGGAGGAGAGAATGCCACTGAGTCAGCATGGACCCTGTCTAGGAAAGGACCAGAGGTGAGACCAGGAAATCCATGACCACACAACTCCCTGAATCATACCAAATTCAAAACAATGAAAACTTACAGCCTCCAGAAATAGGTGTGAAAATATTGGTGTGAAAAAGGTCAGGACAGTGACCCTATCCATAGCTCAGAGATAAACAAAACCCAACTCTAACATAAAAGACACAAGTTCAGAAGAAGGAAATAACTTAAAAAGTGTTTCTAAAGAGAGACTCAAAAAAACTCATATTGCACATAAGCTCAATAAGAATTCTAAGAAGAGATAAAAAGTAATTAAAAAGGGGAAAACATAAAACCAATTAAGAAGAGCAAGGTAAGAAAAATGAGAATGATGTAGAAAAATTATGAAAGATAATTAACAACTTTTTAAAAGAGGAACAAAAAATAATGAAGTTATTTCCTTACTTCTTAAAAACCAAAATTGATCAAATGATGAAAGATATACCAAACCTCACTGATGAAAATTAATGGTTAAAAGATAATTGGTTAAACAGAAATGAAGATTCAAAACCTTGTGGTAGAACATGTTTTCTTAAAATTAGTATTGGCCAAGTGGAAATTAATCACTTTATGAAATATGAAGCAACAAAACACAGTTAAAAGAATGAAAAAATAGAAGAAAAGTTTAAATATTCATATGAAAAGACAACTGATTTAGTAAAAAGATCAAGAGAGATAATTTAAGAATTATTGGACTACCTGAAATACATGATCTACAAAAGAGCTTACATAATATATTTAAAGAAATTAAAAAGGAAATCCTCAGATATATCTTAGAAGAATCTTCTGAAAGAGATTTCAAAATGCTTGATTCTAGGAATATGATAGCCAAGTTATAGTGATTCCAGGGCAAGGAGGAAATATTTCAAATACACAGAATGAAATTCAATGATCAATGAAGTCAGGATGCCACAATATTGACCATCTATTAGCCTAAAGGACAGGAGGGCATGGAATATGACATTTTGAAAAGCAAAGGAGCTAGGATTGTAACTAAGAATAACCTACCTAGTAAGGTTGAATATAAACCTACAAGGGGAAATGGACACTTATGGAAATAGAGGAATTCCAGTCATTTCTAATGAAGCGATGAGAAATGAATAGAAAATTTATATTCAGACACAAATTATAAAGTCAAACAAAGGCTACCACATTGAACTTTGTTACTAATATATACAAATGCAGAAGATTTGGGCAGGTTTATTTTGCAACCTGCAACTTTGCCAAAGTTGTTTATTATTTCAAGTAGTTTTTTACTTGAATCTCTGGGATTCTCTAGGTATAGTATCATATCATCTGCAAAGAGTGATAACTTAGTTTCTTCTTTTCCTATTCTAATTCCTTCAATTTCTTTATCTTCTCTAATTGCTACAGCTAACATTTCTAGTACCATATTGTATAATAGTGGTGATAATGGACATCCTTCTTTCACTTTTGATCTTATTGGAAATGCATCTAGTTTATCTCCATTGCATATGATGCATGCTGAAAGTTTTAGGTAGATACTGCTTAATATTTTATGGAAAGTTCCCTTTATTCCATGCTCTCCATGTTTTTTTCCATATATTTTATCCATATATGCTCTCCAGTGTTTTTTAATAGGAATGGGTGTTGTATTTTGTCAAAAGCTTTTTCTGCATTTATTGAGATAATCATGTGGTTTTGTTGTTGATACAATAGATAATGCTAATAGTTTTCCTAATATTAAACCAGCCCTGCATTCCTGGTATGAATCCTGCCTGATTGTATTGTATTATTCTAGTGATACGTTGCTGTATTCTTTTTGCTAAAATCTTATTTACAATTTTTGCATCTATATTCATTAGAGACTGGTCTATAATATTTTTCTCTGTTTTTTCTCTTCCTGGTTTAGATATCAAAACCATATTTGTGTCATAAAAAGAATTTGGGAGGACTACTTCTTCCCCAATTTTTCCAATTCTCTATATACCAATGGAGTGACCTATTCTTTAAGTGGTTGATAGAATTCGCTTATAAATCCATCCAGCCCTGGAGATTTTTTCGAAAGGAGTTCATTGATGGCTTGTACAATTTCTTTTTCTGAGATGGGGTTATTTAAGTATTCAACTTCCTCTTCATAAATTCTTAATAATCATTTAGTAAATGCTAGACCTAGTTTATATTCAAGGAATCATGGAGGAAATTCAAATGTCTTTAATAAAGATATCTCATACTCATCAAATTTGCCATATAATTAAATATTCCCAGAAGCAGATGGTTTTACAATGAATTCTGCCAAATATTTAAGAAACAGCTAATTTCTATACTGTATATAAACTATTTGAAAAACATGGTAAAAAGTCCTTAAAAATTTCATTTAATAAAATCTTTTTATATACAAACCAGGAAGAGGCAAAGCAAAGAAAGAAAATTATAAACCAATTTCCTTAATCAATCACTATTCCAAATTTTTAATTATACTAATAGTAAATATATTACATCAATATATTACAAAAATCACATACTATCATCAGGTGACATTTATATCAGGAATACTGGGCTTATTAGGAAAGCTATCATCATAACTGACCACATCAATATTGAAAACAACAAAAGTCATATCATTATTTCAATAGCTGCAGGAAAAGTTTTTCACAAAACATAATGCATATTCCCGTTTAAAAAAAGCAACTAGATTTCATGGAAATCACTGGAGCCTTTATTAAAATGATGAGTAATATCTATCTAAAATCAAGAGCAAGCATTGTCTGTAACAAAGATAAACTTAAAGTTTTCACAATAAGATCCGGGGTGGGGCGGGGGGAGAGAATGACGATGTCCATTATCACCACTATTATCCAGTATTGTATTATACATGCTAACTATAGCAAGAAATGAAGAAAAATAAATTGGAGGTATAAAAATAAGTAATGAAGAAACAATATTATTCCTCTGCAGATGGTATGGTTGTCCACTTTTAGAACCCTAGAGGATCAATTAAAATAAATTTGAATAATTACAAGCTTAAGCAAATTTGTGGGCTATAAAATAAATCCACACAAATCATGTATGTCTCCATATATTACAAACAAAACTCTGAGGGAGGGATAGAAAGATAAATTCTAATTAAAATTACTCCAGATATTATAAAACATTTAGGAATCTACTTGTCTAGAGAAATTCAGAGACTATGTCAATACTTACATAACAATTTTCACACAAATAAAGGCTGATCTAGACACATGGAAAAATAATGATTGATCATTTTGGCAAAGCCAATATAATAAAAATCACAATTATACTTAAGCTAATTAATTTATTCAGTGCCAGGCTGAAGTACAAAAGAATTATTTTGAGTTAGAAAAAAAAGTAGTAGAAAAGTCATCTTGTGGAGCAAAAGTTCAAGAATATCAAAGGAATCAATAAAAAGGGAAGATAAGTCATCTGGAAGTAGCATAGTTTAAACTACTTTACAAGTAATAATCATCAAAACAACCTTGCACTGGCTAAGAAAAGGAATACTGCACGAAATCTGAAATACAATATATACCATTAAATGTCCACAGTAATCTAGTTTTTGATAAACCCAAAGATTAAAACTTCAGGGTTAGAACTCAATATTTTTCAAAATTGCTGGGAAAACTGGAAAGGAGTTTGACAGAAACTAGGCATAGTTCAACATTTCACACTGTATGCCAAGATAAAATAATAACAAATAAATAATTCAGACAAACAAGGAACACTTTGTAAGTAAATTAGTGAAACTTGGAATATGTAATTGTCATATCTGAAAATAAATGAAGCGTTTACTGCTATGAGATGGAGAGGAGCATGACAAGGAAAATGGACAATTTTGATTACATGATTTTTTTTAAAAGGACAAAAATTCTAATACAACCTTAATAAGGAAAACGGGAATATAGGAATATATTTTTCCCACAGATATCTTTGACAAAAGGACTCATTTCTTAAATCTATTTAGAAATGATCCAAATTTTCAAAAATACAAATATGCTTCAATTGATAAATGGTCAAAGAATATTCACAGGCAGTTTTCAGAGGGATAAACCAAAACTCTCTATAAGCATATGAGAGATACTTTGCCTCACTTTTCATTAGGGAAATGCAAGATAAAACAACTCTGAGGTACCACTTCGCACCCATCAATTTGGCTAACATGACAGAAAAGGAAACTGACCCATACCGAAAGTAAGTGGAAAAAATAGGAGACACTGATTCACTTTTGGTGCAATAGTAAACAAGTCCAATCATTGTGGAGAAAGTTTTAATTACGCCAACAGGGCTATAAAACTGCAGATATTTTAACTCAGCATTACCACTCCTAAAGAGATCAAAGGAAAGGAGAAAAATCCTACATGTACAAACATATTTCTAGCAATTCTTTTTATATTGTGAAAGAGCTGAAAATTGAGAGCATGGCCACTAAGTGGGGAATGACTGAATAAATTGTGGTAGATGATTTTGATTCAATACTGTTGTGCTATAAGAAATGATGAACAGGATGGTTTAAGGAAAACGTGGTATATCTTACAAAAGCTGAAGCAAAGTGAAGTGAACAGAAGCAGGAGAATATTGTGTGCAGTAACAATATTGTCCTGATGATCAATAGGGAAAAACTTAACTAATGTGATCAAGACAACAGTCCAGAAAATTCCGAAGTACCTATAACTAAAAATGATCTCTATCTCCAGAAATATTGAATAATAAACTTTTGAAGACAAAATCAAGTATAGTTTTTGAAACTTTGTTTCTCTTAATTTTAAGAGGATTTTTTTTCTTTTGCAGTATGGCTAATATGAAAATATGTTTTGTATGAATTCACACATTTTCCCAAGGCAAGTGGGAGTGGAGGGAGAGACAGAATTTGAGATTCAATTTTTAAACAAATGTAAGCATTTTACATGTTATAAGGAAATATTTAATGAAATTCATAAAAATAACATTAAAATTATTTCAGTAGTTGGATTAGAAGAAACTGTAACTGTTCTGTGATGCATCATATATTGAAGTTAGTTTGAAAGTAAAGTAGCACTATGAAAGTTTCTCTTTATTTAGATCTCATCATAACTAATAAACTTTGGAAAAGAAAATGACTGTTTAGCAATGTGTGATTCCTTTAGAAACCTTACTTTCTAATCCACTTAGTTATCCTGGTAAATAGAAAGCTTGACAATTTAGTGTCACAGTTACTTTGGAAAGAGTAACAAGAGAGTACCTTAGCCCTTAAATTCCTACTAGTAGCAGATAGCCATTGAATGGTGTTGGACCTAGTAATTTCCATAGGCAGAATCAAGGAAGAAGAATATACTGGGTTTGAGGAATAACTTATGTAAAGGTAGGAATGACAAATGGGCTACTTCAGGTAAAAACATAGCAATGTAAAATATTTCTGGAAAGATAGGTTGGAACCAAGTGTTGAAGAGTTTTAAATGACAGACAAAAAGTTTTGTATTTTATCCTAGGGTTAATGAGGATTCATTAAGGTATCTTGAATAGGTGAATGACCTGCGATCTAAATTACAAAATTCTTCTTCACCACTTTATGAGTTATGCCTACATCATAAATTATCTTAGCAGTTCCATCTGGTATACTTTTGATAATATAATTTTTTTGGCTCTAAGCATTGTCTGTTACTAACATTTTAAATATGAAGAACAAATGTTACATATTCTAAAGCTTCCTTCGGCAAGAAAAGACCTTGCTTACAATCCACTTTTTTCTATTCCATTATTTCATGAAAATATATCAAGTCTGGGAATTGGATTTGCCCTAGAACCAGGCAAAGAGTTAGTACTTTATATACTGATTGTGCTTGAGGGGAAAAAAGAGAGGCTAATGGAAATATTAATAGTCTTCTTTTCATACATAAAATAATAATTCAGTTTTTCCTTGAAGAGCACTAGTTCAAACTCATTTTCCTTCTCCATCAGATAAAGATAAATTTTAAATGTAATTTTTATAATTTTTCTGGAAGTTTCAAAGGTGCTACAATATGGTATTCTGATATGAAAAGAGTTCTCAGAACTAAAGTTCTTTTTACGGGTGCAACTATATGATTACTCTGTAAAGAGGGCTGTGGAGGAGCAGGTATCAGAAATCTAGATTTTGATAAGAAGAATTTAAATTGAGGAAAAATGAGAAGGGAGCAAAATTTTAAAAGAGTTATAAGAACTTTATTTTCCTAACCTCTTGCTAAGCAAGAGATTGATTTGGAAATATAAATTATGTTTTAGTTTACCAAGATGGTATAATGTTCAGGCAAAAATATATTTTAATTCAATCACTTCATATTTCATGCAACAGGAAATTCTTTTGTTTTGTCTCTTTCCTTTTGTGGTTTTTATATTCGTTATGCATGATGCCAGTCCATGCATTAAGTACTTCAGAATGCCATAAGCAAAACAACCAAAAAATGTCTACAGACGTATTGCCCCCTTGGTACCTTTATATTATTCATACCTACCAAAGCCAAGCTTATACATATATAAATGTCATTAAAACCCTCTAGCTAGTGCCTTTATACTTACTCTCCCATCATGAGCTTTTCCCTGTATACCATAGATACAGTGTTGTCATACATATCCACATTTTCTGGAACAAATAAAACATTTGCCTGACAAAGGATATCCATTTTATAAATCACTTTAAAAAAGTAGATTTCATTTCCTTGAAATCACTACTCAGTTTGCATCTCCTACTAGAGGCCTTTCCTGGAGCTTCCAGTTATCATAACCGTCTCCTTTGAAAATTTTTTTGAAAGCCCGTTAATCTTATCTCTGTACTTTAACTTTTTGTGTCATAGATTCCTTTGTCAGTTTAATGTAAGCTAGATAACTACTTCCTAGAAAAATATTTTAAATGCATAAAATAAAATACAAATAATTATAAAGAAAACCAATTATTTCAAGCTAGGTAGGTAGCTAAGTAGGTAGCTATCTATGTGTATTTTTTCCCCATTCAAATTTAAGGATACCCTAAATCTGGTCTTTCCCTAGGATAATATAAGCCTGTTTGGTGAAGAAGTTATATCTTCTGTCTTTTTTTTGATTCAAAACTTAATGACAGGAAGTAACATATATGCATATATATGTGTGTGTGAATATACCCATACATATGTGTAAAATAATAGAAAAAAGAAATATATATTAAAGTGCATATCTATTATTTTTCCTGTTTTTGTCTTTATGTTTTTCTGCTGATATGTAGCTTAATTCCACCCACACAGCAGACATGTAACTAAGGTCTATCAAATTGAATGTTAGCAATTCTAGAAAATAAAAAAAACAACGATTACAAATATAATATTTGGTGCTTTTCTTAGACTCTAAATGTCTACAATGTATCCTCTGTAAATGTGCTTACCCTGCAACAATAGCACCAACTTCATGGAAACTTCTGTTGAGAGGCAAAATGGAAGAGTGGATTTCTTACCGTTGACAACTACTATGTTATCTTGGTAAAGCCACTTGCTCTCTTCATATCCTGATTAGCTCTCCATTAGTTTCAAAAGACTTGTGGTTATGCACTCACTCTACTACTAGGAAAGAGAATTTCCGAACCAGGCATACTTTACACTAACTCTATTCACAAATCAAGACTAGGAAGTAAAAATACTTTTGTTTAGCTTTATTTCAAATGTTATGGAAAGCTTTATCCTTCTCATTACCTCCAGAGAAGATTCTGATATCTGAATTTGAAATAGACACCTGGCACACTTCTGTAACATATAAGATGCACTTTTAAACAAGAGCAACATTCACAAAGACATATATCTCATGGCCAGATAAGACCCAAATGGATTTTTGCATCATTAGCATACATATGTATACTTACATGCACATACATGTATATGTAAATATGTACATGTATACTTATATTTGTTTGTACATATATATACATATATGTGCATGTGTGTGTGCATGTGGTCAGTGGGAGGTTGAAAAGAAAATGTCTGAGCTTCAGAAGCTCCAAATTGAGGACTTTCTCAGACTAATAGTTACACGTTCTAAATGAGCACAGGTTGCAAAGAATGTCTGAGTGAGAACATACTCACTTTTGCCATTCACCTTAAGAGTAACATGAGGCCAACCCTCAATAAAGGAAAAGAGAGGAGGGAGGAGCAAAGAAGGGGGAGTAGAAAGATGCACATATGCTAGCTCTGAATCTCCAGCCCATGAAATACCTGTAAAGAAGAACTTCCAACAAATTGTGGAGCAGTGGAAGCCACACAGCAATGGAGTGGAGGAGATTTCTATTCCAGAGAGACTTATAAAACCGACACCAAAGGTCCATCATGCACCCGACCCGGAGCATAGCCCAGCCCTGCCTTGGCCATGTGGCACTGAGAGGAGCAGATTCGAGCAGGCTTCAGGGATGGAATCTTCAGGGGCCACAAAGATCACTCTGCTCACAGACACCAAAGGACAGTGAGAGACTCTTTTTGGCTGGTTGAGAGATGAGTGAGGTGTCTCCATAACTCTGGCACCCTCGGGAGGCAGCAGCGGGGGAAGCAGTGGACAGGAGCTCCCAAAGCAGAAGGGAGCTCGGATCCATTGCTGAAGATCTCTGCATAAACTCCCTGAAGGAACTGAGCCTTGTGAAGTGACCCTGCCCCCACCTGAGCAGCTGAACTTAATCTCACACTGAATAGCAGCCCTGCCCCCACCTGAGCACCTGAATTTAATCTCACTGAATAGCAGCCCCGATGCTGCTAATAGCCCTGAGGCTAGGGAGCAGCATTTGAATCTGGTGAGGTGTGGGGTGGAGAGGAATCTCAGAAGTCAAGTGACTGGCTGGGAAAATGCCCAGAAAAGGGAAAAAAATAAGACCATAGAAGGCTACTTTCTTGGTGAACAGATATCTCCTCCCTTCCTTTCTTATGAGGAAGAACAATGCATACTATCAGGGAAAGACATAGAAGTCAAGACGTCTGTATCCCAAACATCCAAAATAAATATTCAGTGGGCTCAGGCAATGGAAGATCTCAAAAATGATTTTGAAAATCAAGTTAGAGAGTTGGAGGAAAAACTAGGAAGAGAAATGAGAGAGATGCAAGAAAAGCATGAAAAGCAGGTCAATGCCTCGCTAAAGGAGACCCAAAAAAAATGCTGAAGAAAATAACACCTTGAAAAATAGGCTCACTCAATTGGCAAAAGAGGTTCAAAAAGCTAATGAGGAGAAGAATGCTTTCAAAAGCAGAATTAGCCAATTGGAAAAGGAGGTTCAAAAGCTCACTGAAGAAAACAGTTCTCTCAAAATTAGAATGGAACAGATGGAGGCTAATGACTTTCTGAGAAACCAAAGATTCACAAAACAAAACCAAAAGAATGAAAAAATGAAAGAAGATGTAAAATATCTCATTGGAAAAACAACTGACCTGGAAAATAGATCCAGGAGGGACAATTTAAAAATTATGGGACTACCTGAAAGCCATGATCAAAAAAAGAGTCTAGACATCACCTTTTATGAAATTCTCAAGGAAAACTGCACTGATATTGTAGAATGAGAGGGCAAAATAAGTATTCAAGGAATCCACCAATCACTGCCTGAAAGAGATCCAAAAAGAGAAACTCCTAGGAACATTGTGGCCAAATTCCAGAATTCCCAGGTCAAGGAGAAAATATTGCAAGCATCTAGAAAGAAGCAATTCCAGTATTGTGGAAATACAATCAGGATAACACAAGATCTAGTAACTTTTACATTTAGGGATCAAAGTGCGTGGAATATGATATTCCAGAAGTCAAAGGAACTAGGACTAAAACCAAGAATCACTTACCCAGGAAAAATGAGTATAATACTTCAGGAGAAACAATGATCTTTCAATGAAATAGAGGATTTTCAAGCATTCTTGATGAAAGGACCGGAGCTGAAAAGAACATTTGACTTTCAAACACAAGAATGAAAAGAAGCATGAAAAGGTAAACGGAAAGGTTAGTCATAAGAGACTAACTAAAGTTGAACCGTTTATATTCCTACATGGAAAGACAATATTTGTAACTCTTGAAACTTTTCAGTATCCAGGTAGTTGGTGGGATTACACACACACACACACACACACACACACACACACACACACACGTGCACACACAGAGAGACAGAGAGCACAGAGTGAATTGAATAGGATGGGATCATATCTTTAAATAAGTGAATATAAGTAGTGAGAGAGAAATGCATTGGGAGGAGAGAGGGAGAACTAGAATGGGGCAAATTATATCTCATAGAAGAGGCAGGCAGGAGACTTTTTAGTCGAAGGAAAAAGAGGGGAGCTGAGAGAAAAACATGAAGTTTAATCTCATTACATTCGACTAAAGGAATGAATAAAATGCACACTCATTTTGGTATGAAAATCTATCTTACAATACAGAGAAATGGGGCAGAAGGGGATAAGCAGGTTGGGGGGGGAAAGGTGGAAGGGAGGGCAATGGGAGGAGGGAGCAATTTGAAATCAACACTCTTGGGGAGGGACAGGATCAATAGAGAGAAGAGAAACAGTGGGGTGCAGGATAGGATGGAGGGAAAGATAGTTAGTCTTACACAACATGACTATTATCGAAGTCATTTGCAAAACTATACAGATATGGCCTATATTGCGTTGCCTGCCTTCCCAAAGGGAATGGGTGGGGAGGGAGGGATGGGGAGAATTTGGAACTCAAAGTTTTAGGAACAACTGTTGACTATTGTTCTTGCTACTAGGAAATAAGAAATAAAGGTAATGGGGAATAGAAAGTTGTCTGGACCTATAGAACAAAAGAGAAAATGGGGACAAGGGAAGGGAGGGATGATAGAAGAGAGGGCAGATTGGTGATAGGGGATATTAGAACGCTCAGTGTATTGGGGAGGGGAAAAATGGGGAGAAACTTTGGAACCCAATATTTTGTGAAAATGAATGTAAAACGTTAAATAAATAATTTCAAAAAAAGAAAAAAAGAAAGGAAAAGAGAAGGAATGAGTATAAACTTTGTATGTCCTGAAATTTATTCAGTAGGAAACATTTTTCGTTGTCATTTTCCCTTTGCTTTCCTCACCCTTCTTCCCTTGCTAACCTTAGGCTCTATCTTGCTTTCCTCTAACTATCCATTAACTTTCCTTAAGACCTTAATAACCTTTAATATGTTGAACTTCTATCCTTTTAAAAATTATTAATATTTTAATAAGTTTCCTGAAGCCTGAAATGTTCTAAAAGTTCAAAGGAAAATTTTCTAATGATGTAATTTTAAGCCTGTAGGTTGGCAGTATGCTTTGCAGGGAGGAGTGCTTCCTCAAATCATGCTATAGAAATTGAGGTATGCTCTACCATCATATATAATAACTTTTAGATCAAGGGTGTCAAACTCAGAATAGAAACAAGAGCCTCTAAATTGCTTATGATAAACTTTGTGGCTCCAGACTGCCTTAGCAAATCACATATATACACACACCTACACATATACATACATAGGTACACACATGTATGCCTATACCTACACACACATATACATGTATATAAGTATACACACATATATAGATATGGTATTGTTATTTTTATTTATTTTATTAAATATTTTCCAATTTAATGTAGCTCAGGCAAACTGGTATTCTGCAGTTTTTACCAATTGAATCTTGAGCAGCAACACTTCAGAGTGTTGCAGATTTCTATGCTGTGTTTGATACTTCTGCTTTAGATCAGAAATTTGTAATCTGGTGTGTGTGTGTGTGTGTGTGTGTGTGTGGGTGTCTCTGTGCATATATTTATCTACCCCATGAATAAAAATGTATATGTGTAATAATTGTATTTCAGTACAGTTTCCATTGTAATCATCAGTACTTTATTTTATAAATTTTAAAACTTCATTCTGAGAACATGCCCATAGTCCCTACTTTAGTCATTTAGAATGCATTTCCCTGTCTCACTCTCAGCCTGGAGTAGCTAGTCACCTGGGTCTATATCAGTTTTCAATCTTACACATCCGTTAGGTCTTTGTTTGTTTTACAACAGGCAAAATATACTGCTTATCATACATATCTACATGAAAAACATTCCCATTAGAAAAAATCCCTATTTGAGCAAGGAGTTTCTTTTATTTTTTGGAAAAGGACAAGTGAAATTAATTTTAAGATTCCATACCTTGAGAAGAATAACCCTCATTTACCTTTAATCAGGATAGTATTGTCATTAGAATAAACGTCTCTCCAAGGAAATAAGGAAAACTTAATTGGACACCATGTACTTTCAAGAAATCTATCATGAATGCTTTTTAATATCAATTAAATTAAATTGTGAAAATATGTGCTGATTTTTTACTACAGACTCATAGAATATGGAAGAAAAAATCTCTCTATATTCAAGTCCTATAGGTAACTATATTTCCAATGTTAAAAGCATATGGGTTTTTAAGGTCCAGATTTTTAGTAGTCTCTTGGGTGAGTTATTATAGGTCATCTTTATGCTGGTCTTGCAAAGCATATGAGTTCAAATTTAGTTCTGGACAGTTCCCCTAGCTGTCTGGAACTGTCTGGCAAGTCATTTAAGCCTGTTTACCTCAGTTTACTTATTGTACAAGGAGTTAGAGGAGGAAATGTCAATGAACTCCACTTTCTTCTCCAAGGTAACCCAAAACAGTTTCATGAAGAGTCAGAAACAACTAAACAATAACAATAAAAGCAAGGCATCTTCCCCAAAATACCAATAAGTTAGGCAATTGATGCATTATTGTGCCATTTATATAAGTCCTTATTCTGTCACAGTTGGATGATAGTTGGGATAGCCTGCTGGCAGATCCAGTTGCCACAAGTGTCTCTTCACTCCAATCCATCTTCCATTCAGTAATCAAAATGACTTCCTAAAGTAGTGGTTAGACTATATTACTTCTCCTATGTGAATAATTATAGAGGGACCCTTTTACCTCAAGGATCAAATACAAAATCCTCTGTTTGGCATTCAAAGCCCTTCATAATCTAACTCCCTTCTACTTCAATATCTTTTTTCTTCTAACGCCCTGAAAATATAGCTTACTGATCCAACAAAGCACTTCATCCCTCTGCTTAAAGTATTTTTGTAATTTTATTTTCTCAATTACATGTAAAAAACAATTTTCACATTTTCCCCCCAATTTTGTGTTCCAGACTATCTCCCTTGCCCCTCACTGAGAAGACAAGCAATTTTAGTAGGTTATACATGTGTTGTCCTATAAAACAATTTCTACGTAAGTCATTCTTTGAAAGAAAACACACACACATACATACGTGCACATGAAACCCACAGACCAAAAAAAGTAAAGAAAAATATCTTTGATTAGTGCCTGGTATTTTCTGTGATTTCCCTCCATTCTTGAGTGCTAGCTCATCTCTTTGCTGTTTTCTGGTCTTCCTTTAAGTCTCATATAAAATCTAACACTGAAGGAAACCTTTCCCAATCCGTCTTTATTGTAATGTCTTCTCTCTCTTATTTATTTTCTATTTATCCTGGATGTAATTACTTTTACAGATTAACCTGAGAGTTGTCTCCACCTTAGAATATGAGCAGTTTGAGGACAGGTACCGACCTTTGACTATTTGTATCCTTGGTCCCAAACACAATGCTTAGCCCAAAATAGGAGCTTAATGAATTCTTATTACCCTAGTGCAATTTTGTGGTATGATTGCTATGTATTGAGTCAAACGACTGCATTTAAATGTTGGCTTTCTCACATTTGATTGAGAGATAAGTAGTTTGCCTTCAATTCGAACTACATGAGTTCATCTTATACTTCTCACACATACTAGCTACAGCTTCTTAATGTCCTAGGTAAAGTATTAAAGTTACAGATGAATTGCAGTTTCTTGTATTTCTTTCCCTTTTATCTATAAATGAATAAATTGGTTCCAAAAATCTTCTTTGAATCTGATTTCATTTCACTGGAAATATTTCAAATACTATTCCCCATGCCACCCCTATAGAAATTTCCCTGGTATTTAAAATTGTAAAAGTCAAAGATTGACTTAAAAAAGTGTTTCTACAGGTGTGCAAAGTGTGACAGAGGAATATGAAGCTATATGTCCAAAGTAATTCTAGGAGGAAGAGGTAGGGTTAAAACTAGAATCTATATCCTTCTGCTACAAGGGTGTTAGTTTTTTTTTTTTTTCATTCTTGCATACTATATTACGTAATGTGTGATCTTTAAGGTTTTCACTTCAAAAAGGAGATAAATATTGTCCCTTACCTATTCTATTGCATGGGGATACATAGGCAGATGTTCCACCTTTGTGTTCTGAAGTCTCACACTGAAGATCTGGGTCACTATGGATTTGGCTGTCTAAGCTCTCAGCTTCTTTATCTAATGCATGGAGTCTTCACATATTAAGAAGGAACAGAAAGTACTTTAACTGGCAAAGTATTTAGTTATATGACCAAAGTTATGGGTTTTGTGACTTTTTATTGTTCATTTTTTTTCAGTTACCCATTTCACATAGCCTGGGGATATTTTTGTTTTGGGACTTTGTATATTAAGTGCTTATGAGAGTCACTTACATACAGAAGGTAAATAATCAAAATATGTTTAACAGAGGGAAATTTTGATGTTATACTTATTCTTGCAACCATTCAGGTTAAAGATACCTGAGGGAAAGTAATCCAAATGGACTCTCATGTAAGAGAGACTCAAATTTTCTAATTTTAATGAAACTATCCCATCTCTGTGTATCACTCCATTGGTAACTGTAGTCCACGGGATATGCATGCAAAAGTTGTATTCCTGTAATAAAATACAATAATAATGTAATACCTATATAAAACATTTTCAAAATTCTTTAAGATCCATATCTTATCCTATCCTCACAGTAACTTTTGAGGTAAAAAAGGTCAGTTTTATCATCCTAATACTTCATATTAAAAATACCTAAATTTACCTCAAACCACATGCCTTCTAAGTTATGAAGCCTGGCTTAGTACATAAGTGTTCTGACTCCAGGTACACAAGAGGAGTGTCACTAGACCAAACTGATATCAGAGACCATATCTTATATGAACTTTCTAGCCCTTCCAACACACAAATGAATTAATTCAATGAGAAATAAAATTCATGTCAGGGAAGAATTAATATTTATTTTACTGAGTAACTAACTTGTTTTGTTTTCTTTGGTCAAATTTCTAAAGGAATGATTTAATAAGCAAAATCACTGAAACTAGAGGCCAATATGCTTTGAAAAAGGATTCCTTCTGCAATCTTTCTGAAGAAAAATCATCTTGACCTTGCTTGAAATATTCACAGAAAGAAAAAACAGTCAGTACCTGAGGCAGCCTATTCCACTTAGGAATAACTCCAATTTATTGAATAGGTTTTCTTATATCAGCTGTACATTTGCCTCTGAAGCTTTCCTTCATTACTGTACCCATTGAAATAACTAAGAGGGGATGGAATAAAGAAAATCAGCTGAAGCCTTATAGCTGGAAAGAAAAAAATTACTTTTTTTCTATTCAAAATTCTTCTAAGGAGGAGAAGATCGGTGAATATAAGTATAGGTTTTAAAGAAGCTATAAAGGAGATAGAAAACTTGCTACAGAAAGGCTGAATGTCTTGAATAAAGTAAGAAGCAATATGATAAGCTGATATTGTGGGCTGGAGTAGAGTTAGAGGAGTCACGTGAAAGGAAATGGATTAGAACACCTACTGGGGAAAATAATATAGAGATTTAGTAAAGGATTGTGCTGAAACCATAAGGGGCAAGTAGGACTAATGTATGGTAGAAAAATCACTGACTGAAATCAGAGGAGCTAGGTTCAGACCCCAGCTTTGATGCTTATTGTGTGACTAAAAAGCATGGAGTTTACTGCAGAAAATACTTCCTTAAGTCCTGCCTACCTTTTCATTGAGAACATCCTCATTATAAAAACACAATTCCATAAAGATATGCTTGAAGTGAGAAAGTAGCCTTATGATACAGTATTTTCTGAATTTTTTCAGACTATTTCCAAGATGAAATTGTACAGTCAGTCCATAAAGTCACTCTAGCAATACATACATCTTTGATAGACATTAAAGATTAACATGACCATTCAGTGGAGCCCCTATTACGGATTAAGGAGAGGAGAAAGGATTAGTCTCAAAGGATAAGAAGGTAAGAATGTGTCACAATCTTTAGTCAGTCGAAAAAGAATTTATTGAGGATCTACTATGTGCTAGAATTCAGGGTAGGGAACTTTTTCATGTTGTATGATCACATTAATATTCATTCAAGAAATTTCATTTAGAAATACTCAAAAATATACATTATTTTGTAAAAAATCTAACTACAATGTAAGAAATAATTCCAAAAAAAGGCTTTTGCTAATTTTAAAGTTAGCTAACCTTTCAATAATCTTATTGCATCTTATTTTTGTTGGAAAGCATTTGAATATTTAGTTACAGCTTGGAGTTTCACAGTTTCATTGAAGACTCTAGAGAGTGTCAGTCACTTATGACCTTAAGGCTGTCTGGATTCACATTAGGTAGGACAGTGTAGATTTATGGTTGAAAAGCAAGAAAGCATTGGGGGGAGGTGGGGCTTGTTGCTGAAGACATGGGGATTCTATTTCATTTTTCCACATTTCAATCATGTGTTTCATAGCATCAAAAAATGACTTTAAAATGTCATCTACTGAGACCTCGATCAATTTTTTCTGTAGTTCTTCGGGTGTCTTGGTGCTTGGGTGGTCTAATTCATGTTGCCTATCAGTTATGGTTCTTCTTGAAAGATACAATTATTTGTACTTTGCAACATTTTTCTAGTCTAAGCATTGTACAACTTTGACAATGTCTCCTTTCTCAGTTTCTACATCACTGAATGGCTTTCTTTTTTATCAAGTATATAAACTACCTTATAAATTGCTTGTGTGGAATTATTTCCAAGTCTTCTCTCTGCTTGAAAGAATGGTCTTTTGTTTTTATTCTTTTAATTTCTTCAATACAACCTTTAATTCCTCTCCCTTTAATTTAAAATATTTGTGGTTCTTATGAGTGTTCTGATGTTGATGAATATTAAATTTCTTTAATCTGGATATTGCAGTCTAGGTGAGACTGAAAGGCTAATCTGAGTGTGATACCATGATTCTCAAAGTCAGTGAAGCTTTCATTGCATTCTCCAATTAATAGATCTATAACAGCTGTATATTCATCAAATAATTCACATATATATCATCCTGCTCATTGATGAACTTTGCTAAAGGGGGAAAATATTCACTAGAAATTGCCTTTAAAAGAAGTGTTTTGAGAAAAGTTAATTTTTTTCTTCAAAATATTTGTTGTTTTCTTTTATCACATATCATATATAGTTTTATCTTGCAAAGAAATATTCCATCATTTTGATTTTACATGGTATCACACAGAAATGCAGCATTTCTATAGAAATCTTCTTTCAATAATTCACATTACTGATTTTATTCTTCACAAAATTTAAATATCTGTACTAGCAGAGAAAAAAATTTTGACTGTTACATGTCGCTGCAATAGCTAATGCACTTTACAATACAGCAAATCCACACTGAATACCTCATCACTCAATTTTCACATGTTACAAAACTGATGATGCCTTGTTGTATTTGTCTGAATAGAGTTAACATACATATAACTTCTTGCAAAGTGTTAAGTAAAATAATAGCTTTTACTGATGAAAAGTAATTCATACAATGAAAAGAAATGAGAGCACATGGATCTGTTAATACCTTTTTTTTTTTCTGTGCAATAAACCTTTCATGTTTTCCTGCCATGGAAGGTATACTGTTCATACATACAGTCACTAAATTTAAAAAATTCAGCACAACTTCATGATACTTATCTTGAAAGTTGTTGAAGATGTTTATTCCCCATATTCCATTTGTAAGAATGTTGAATTCCTCAACAACTGAGAGCGACCAACTCTTTGTGGCAAAGAAATTTTTCTATTTTGACCCAAATAAAGTATAAAACCTGTGCTGTCAGTAGTATTAGTTGATTCATCCAAAATGATTGAATAATATGTTTTATGTTTGAAGTATTACATAAAGTTGTTCTGTTAAGTTGAAGTCTAATTCATGTTGCCTACCAGTTATGATTCTCCTTGAAAGATGCAGTTATTTGTACTTTGCAACATTTTTCTAGTCTAAGCACTGTACAACTTTGACAATGGCTTTCTTTTTTCCCAAGTATATAAGCTACTTTATAAATTGCTTCAGTCTTATCTCTGCTTGAAAGAATGGTCTTTTCTTTTGCTTTTATTCTTTTAATTTCTGCAAAAAAACTTTTAATGCCTCTCCATCTAATTTAAAATATTTGTGTTTCTTATGAGTATTCTAATGTTGATGAATATTAAATTTCTTTAATGTTGATATTGCAGTATCACAAAGCAAGCAAGTCATGTTTAGACGAAATAAGATAATATTGAAGTTCTTAATCCTCATTAAAAAATCTCAAGGAAGAACGTGAGTGTTCTCTTGGTCTTCTTTGACATGATGGGCAGTTAAGCAGATAGAATTAAAAAATACTGCTGAGTTGCACAACTGTTCACAAATTTTGTACAAACAGAAATTCATGTCAGGGAAGAATTAATATTTATTTTACTGAGTAACTAACTTGTTTTGTTTTCTTTGGTCAAGTTTCTAAAGGAATGATTTAATAAGCAAAATCACTGAAACTAGAGGCCAATATGCTTTGAAAAAGGATTCCTTCTGCAATCTTTCTGAAGAAAAATCATCTTGACCTTGCTTGAAATATTCACAGAAAGAAAAAACAGTCAGTACCTGAGGCAGCCTATTCCACTTAGGAATAACTCCAATTTATTGAATAGGTTTTCTTATATCATGAAATTCCCAAATTTGAATAGGGATTTAGGGAGGTTAGTTTAATCTTATAAATGTAGTTTTTAAGAACTCTATAAGACTCCTAGTTTGAGATGTCTAATAGGCAGTTGGATATGTGAGACTGGGTAATAAGAGGTAGTGGTTAAAGAAACAGATATGAAAACCATCAGATAGGAGACAATAGTTGAAGATTTTTGAGCAGATATGATCACCAAGAGAAATAGCATAAAGACAGAAGAGAAAAGGTCTCATGAATGACAGCTACCTTTAGCAAGTTTGACCTACAAAAAGATCCAACAATAAATACTGAGGAGTAGTCAGACAGATTAAAGGATAATATGGACAATGCAGTGTTAAAGAAACTTTGAGAGATGATGTTGATTGACAGTGTCAAAAGCTCCAGAGAGGTCAAGAAGGATCAATTTTTTAAGAGATCATTAATTTTGTAGTTGAGAAATCACTGATAACTTTAAGAGAGGAATTTCAGTTGAAGTAGGAGCATAGAAGGAAGACTGCATATGGTTAAAAAGTGACTTAAAAAGAAAGGTAATTGGAGGCATCTATTGTACACCAAAGTATTGAAATTATGTCTTTAATTACTTACATCATATGCTTTAGTCCCTAAATTGAGTTCATTTGCTGAATTATGTAGACTATCATTGGTTTCCTATTAATTCAGAATAAGACTAAATTGTAGAGGTATTCTACCATTTTTATCATGCATATTACATGTAGGCATACATTTCTTCATGCAATCAATAAATTCCTTAGAAAAGTTGTAAATTGAATTTTGTAACCTAATTATATTTGCCCTATGATTAATATTACACTTTTCAAGATGCTCAATCTTCCTTTTTGATTGATCTTCACTTGGATGTGCTTGTTAACACAATTTCTCTGTTCCCCAGGTTCCTGGTCAATTAGTTAATAATCTGTGCAAAACAAACCTATGGAAAACTTTTTTATAATGCATTTAGCCTGTAATTTATCCATCTTCCTGCCTCTTATTTCCATACATTAGGACTATAATTTTTTAAGTAGGTTATGCCTCTTAAAATACACGATCGTGGTTAATTCACTCTTACTGAAGAGATAGAAATGTTACAATGAGGCAGAAAAGAATTTGGAGGCCTGACAATTCCAGGGTGATGCATTTAATATCTAATGCAGGATATGAAGTCACATTTTTCTGGCTCAAAATTACATAACTCTCTCTATCCATAATACCATGCTGAATGTTCTAATATTATGAAGTCTCAGTTGAAGTCTTACCACCTGGATCTAACACTGGAAATGAATTTGATTCTACCAAACTAGAAAGATTTTAAGAACGTAATACATCAAACTCATAGTTCTTCATATTGGCAAAGATGATAAAAAATCAAAATAGTCAATACTGGAATAGGCATAGAAAAGCAAACAAACTACTGTACTTTTATTAGAGCTTTGAATGGGTTCAAATTTTCAAAGAAATTTGGAATTATATATATTTAGACGTTCATACCATTATACCCAGAGATCTGAAAGTTAAGCATATAACACAAGAACAGACAGATCATCTATGTAAAAATGATTCACAGCAGGACAAAAACAAAGTAAATATCTATTGTTACCAAATAGCTAAACAAATTGAGGTATTTAAATGTAATGGAATATTATTGCTCAGTAAGAAATTATGAATATAAAGCATTCAAAAAAGCAATAACTGAGAGGTAACAAGAATAAAGAAAGAGTTGACTAGATGCCAGGCTTTGTTCTACGCACTGGAGATAAAAATCCAAAAAAATAGAAACAATTCATGCCATTGAGAAGATTAAATTTCGAGAGATGACAAAATATAAAATGAAATTGAACATGAGGGAATATAAAGTATACCTGCAGGGACATAGTTGCAAAATCCACAAGAGTATGATGGTCAAATGTGGGAGAAGTGATAGCATAGTTAGGAGGGGAATGAAACACGCCCAGAAACAAATTACTTTTTAAAAAATAATTTCTTGGGGGAGGAGCCAAGATAGCAGAGTAGAAAGACTCATGTATGCTAGCTCCGAATCCACAGCCCATAAAATTCCTGTAAAAAGAACTCCCCACAAATTCTGGGGCAGTGAAAGCCACACAGCAACGCAATGGAGGAGATTTCCATTCCAGAGAGCCCTGAAAAACCGATCCCAGAGGTCCATCATGCGCCGGACAGTAGAGCCCAGCCTGGCCCTGCCCTGGCCGCAGTGCCCTGAGAGGAGCAGATCCGAGCAGGCTTCAGGGACGGAATCTCTGGCGGCCACGAAGGTCCCTCCACTCACAGGCACTACAGGTCAGTGAGAGAGACTTATGGGCTGGCCTAGAGGGGAGCAGGGTGTCTCCATAACTAAGGACCCCTCGGGAGGCAGTGGCAGAGGCAGCAGCACAGGCAGCGGTGCCCAGGAACTCCTGGAGCAGAATGGAGCTCTGCTGCATTACTTCACATAAACCCCCTGAGGGAACTGAGCCTGGGAGGTGGCCCTGACACCACCCCTACATCAGAACTTAAGCTCACATTGAACAGTAGCTGAGCTCACCACTAAAAGCCCTGAGGTTGACGAGCAGCATTTGAATCTCAGACCACAAGCACTAGCTGGGCATATCTAGGCAGGAGTGGACAGGAATCTCAGAAGTCAAGTAACTGGCTGGGAAAATGGCCAGAAAACGGGAGAAAAATAAGACCATAGAAGGCTACTTTCTTGGGGAACAGATGTTTTCTCCTTTCATTTCTGATGAGGAAGACCAATGCTTACATCTGGGAAAGACATAGAAGTCAAGGCCTTTGTATCCCAAACATCCAAAATAGATATCCAATGGGCTCAGATCATGGAAGAGTGCAAAAAGGATTTTGAAAATCAAATTAGACAGGTGGAGGAAAAGCTGGGAACAGAAATGACAGAGATGCAAGAAAAGCATGAAAAACGGATCAATACCTTGTTAAAGGAGAATCAAAAAAATGCTGAAGACAATAACACCTTGAAAAATAGGCTAACCACAATGGCAAAAGAGGTTCAAAAAGCCAATGAAGAGAAGAATAATTTTAAAAGCAGATTCAGCCAAATGGAAAAAGAGTTTCAAAAACTTACTGAAGAAAATAGTTTTCTCAAAATTAGAATGGAACAGATGGAGGCTAATGACTTTATGAGAAACCAAGAAACCATAAAACAAAACGAAAAGAATGGAAAAATGGAAGATAATGTGAAATATCTCATTGGAAAAACAACTGACATGGAAAATAGATCCAGAAGAGACAATTTAAAAATTATGGGACTACCTGAAAGCCATGATCAAAAAAAGAGCCTAGACATCATCTTTCATGAAATTATCAAGGAAAACTGCCCTGATATTCTAGAACAAGAGGGCAAAATAAGTATTCAAGGAATCCACCAATCAAAGGGGAAACAGATTTCGTCTGAAAGAGATCCAAAAAGAGAAACTCCTAGGAATATTGTAGTCAAATTCCAGAATTCCCAGGTCAAGGAGAAAATATTTCAAGCAGCTAGAAAGAAACAATTCCAGTATTGTGGAAATAAAAACAGGATAACACAAGATCTAGCAGCTTCTACATTAAGGGATCGAAGGGCGTGGAATAGGATATTCCAGAAGTCAAAGGAACTAGGACTCAAACCAAGAATCACCTACCCAGCAAAAGTGAGTACAATGGTTCAGGGGGAAGAATGGTCTTTCAATCAAATAAAGGACTTTCAAGCATTCTTGATGAAAAGACCAGAGCTGAAGAGAACATTTGACTTTCAAACAAAAGAATGAGAAGAAACATGAAAAAGCAATCAGCAAAGAGAAGTCATGAGGGACTTACCAAAGGTGAACTGTTTACATTCCTACATGGAAAGACAATATTTGTAACTCTTAAAACTTTTCAGTATCTGGGTAGTTGGTTGGACCACACACACACTCATACACACACATACACACGCATGCACACACACATGTACATGTATGCGTGCACATATACAGAAATAGAGAGCACAGAGTAAATTGAAGAGGATGGGACCATATCTTAAAAGAAATTAAGGTAAACCGTGAGAGAGAAATGTGGTGGGAGGAGAGAGGGTGAAATGGAATGGGGTAAATTATCTCTCATTCAAGAGGCAAGCAGGAGACTTTTTAGTGGAGGGAAAAAGAGGAAAACTGAGAAAACAACATGAAGTTTGCCCTCATCACATTCGATTAAAGGAAGGAATAAAATGAACACTCATTTTGGTTGGAAAACCTATCTTACAATACAGGAAAGTGGGGGAGAAGGAGATAAGCAGGGTGGGGGGGATGATGGAAGGGTGGGAAATGGGAGGAGGGAGCAATTTGAAGTCAACTCTCTTGGGGACGGACAGGATCAATAGACAGAATAGAAACAATGGGGGGCAGGATAGGATGGAGGGAAATATAGTTAGTCTTAAACAACACGACTATTATGGAAGTCATTTGCAAAACTACACAGATATGGCCTATATTGAATTGCCTGCCTTCCCAAAGGGAATGGGTGGGGACGGAGGGATGGGGAGAATTTGGAACTTAAAGTTATAGGAACAGCTGTTTAGTATTGTTCTTGCTACTAGGAAATAAGAAATACAGTTAATGGGGAATAGAAAGTCATCTGGTCCTACAGGACAAAAGAGAAGATGGGGACAAGAGAAGGCAGGGATGATAGAAGAGAGGGCAGATTGTTGATAGGGGAAATTAGGATGCTCGGTGTATTGGCGTGGGGGGATTGGATAAATGGGGAGAAAATTTGGAACCCAAAATTTTGTGATAATGAATGTAAAAAGTTAAATAAATAAATTGATATTAAAGGGAAAAAAATAAAAATAAAAATAAATAAATAAATAAATAATACCAAAAAATAATAATAATTTCTTTATTTTTCAGGTCTTAACATTCACTTCCTCAAGCATCTGAAATCCAAATTTTCTCCCCATCTCTCCCCACTCTCCACTCTAGGAGAGCATGCACTCCATCCACCTCTTCCTCTGGTCTGTCATCCTTTCTATTACCCACCCTTCTTCCATCCCCTTTCCCCTATATTTTCCTTTGGGCAAACAGATTTCTATCCTTCATTGCCTGTATATCTTAATTTCCTGTTGCATGCTAAAATAATTTTTGACATTCTTTCTTAAAACTTTTAATTCCATATTCTCGCCTTCTCTCTTCAACCACCTTCATTGAGAGAACAATCAATTTGCTCATACATGTGTAGCAATGCAAACCACTTCCATAATAGTTATGTTGTAAAAGACTAACCACATTTCCCTCTGCCCTATCCTACCCTTCATTTCTTCCATTCTCCCCCTTCACCTGTCCTTCCACTATAGTGTTACCTCTAAATATCCCAAAATCCCATGAGAGTAAGACTTGATGATTTCCTTTCATCTCCCCGCCCCAGTCTCCCCCTCCATTGGGAAAGCTCTTTCTTAGCTCTTTTGTGTGAGATGATTTGCTACATTCTACCTCTCCCTTTCTCTTACTCCTAGCACATGACACTCAACAGGAAATTTTATTTTTTTAGGTATTCTCCCTTCATATTCAGTTCACCTTGTGCCCTCTGTCTATGTATGTATATGTGTATCTATTTATCTCTCCATATTTACATACACACAAAAACATATATATATATATATATATATATATACACACATATACATGCCTACATATATATGATAAACACATACATTCCTAGCCAGACACACACACATATGTATATATTCCTTATTGCTATGCTAATACTGAAAAAGTTCTCATGAGTTACAAATAATATGTTTCCATGTAGGAATGTAAACAGTTTGACTTTAATGACTTTCATAAAACTTCTCTTTCCTGCTTACCTTTTCATATTGCTCTTGATTCTTGTATTTGAAAGTCAAAATTGCTATTCAGCTCTGGTCTTTTCAAAAAGAATGCTTAGAAATCTGCTATTTCATTTTTTCTTCTGATGTATTATACTCTGTTTTGCTGGGAAGGTGATTCTTAGTTTTAATCCTATCTCCTTTGAACTCCTGAATATCATATTCTAAGCTGTTTGATCCGTTAACATACAAGCCACTGAATCGTATGTTATCCTTATTGTACTTCCACAGTACTTGAATTCTTTCTTTCTGTCTGCTTTTAGCACTTTCTCCTTGACCTAGGAACTCTGGAATTTGGGTACATTTTTTGGCTGTATTTTGGGATCTCATTCCGGACATGATCGGTGAATTCCTTCCATTTCTGTTTTACTTTCTTTGTCTAGAATATCAGGGAAGTTTTCCTTGATAATTTCTTGGAAAATGATGTCTAGGCTCTCTTTTTGATCATGACTTTCAGATACACCAATAATTTTTAATTTATCTCTCCTGGATCTATTTTCCAGATCAGTTTTTTTTTTCCAATCAGATATTTCAAATTGTCTTCTATTTTTCATATTTATGTTTATTGGTTTGTTTTTTTTTAAATATAATTTCTTGGTTTCTCAAAAAGTCATTGGCTTCCATCTGCTCCACTCTAACTTTTAAAGAACTATTTTCTTCAGTGAACTTCTAAACCTCCTTTTCCATTTGGCCCTTTCTGCTTTTTAAAGCATTTTTCTCCTCACTGACTTTTTGGACCTCTTTTGCCATTTTGGTTAGTCTATTTTGAAAGTTGTTATTTTCTTCTTCATTTTTTGGTCTCCTTTGGCAAGCTGTTAACTTGCTTTTCATGATTTTCTTGCACCACTCTCATTTCTCTTCTCATTTTTTCCTCAACCTCTCTTACTTGATTTTGAAAATACATTTTGAGTTCTTCAATGGCCTGTGATCATTATATATTTTTTGGAGGTTTTTGGATGTAGAAGAATTGACTTTTATGCCTTCCTCTGCTGATATATTTTGTTCTTTCTCATCAAGAAAGATGGGAGAAAATACATTTTCACCAAGAAATAAATATTCTGTGGTATTATTTTCTTTCACCTTTTGGGAGGATTTCCCAGGCAGTTACTTGATTTTTGAGTCCTTTGTGAATTGGAAGATATACTCTAGGCACCTGTAACTTCTCAGTTCCTCAAAGGTGGCACAATCAATTGAGAGGAATTTACTCTTCTCCTGTCCTGCACTCTGGTCTGTGATCAACTACAAGTATTGTTTTCTGCCCAGGATCTGTATATAGGATACCCTCTCCATAACCACCAGATCCACCACACAAGCACTCCTCACCACCACTCAGTACTGAGACCCAGATCAGTTGCTCCATTTCCTCAGCATATTTAGACTGAGGGCTCAAAAAGAAGTTGATGCTGCTACAGTGTCTGTCACTGACTTGGGGCTGGACTTTGCTACCCTCTCACCCAGTGAAAGAACTTCCATACTGACCACTGAAGCTGTCTTTGGTGTTTATGGGTTCAGAAATCTGGGAATCACAGGTGCTACCTGTGATACCACACCCTGAAATCTACTCCAGTCTGTCCATGTTGTGCCGTGCACTCAAGGCTGGTTTGGGCTTTATTCTGAGCCTGGTGCAATAGATCACTCCTGTCAGCCTTCTAGGCTGTCTTGGGCTGGAAATCTCTTTCACTCTGTTGCGTTGCCGTTTCTGCTGCACTAGAATTGTGTAGAGTCATTTTTGCACGTAGTTTCTGGGCTATGTGGGGAAAGCTGGAGCAGGTCTGTGTTTCTACTCTGCCATCTTGATTCCACCCTCCTGGAACAAATTATTCATGGAAGAAAAAGAACCAGCATGGAACAGGGTTGCTCTAGGTGTAGTGAGCCCAAAGAATTGAGCAAATTTCCTGGTAGCTTAGTCAACTACTTCATGAAATGTGAGACAGCCATAAAAAAACCTGGGATGTATTTTAAAAAATTATTGAAAAGGATGAAGTTCAAAATGCACACATATATACATACACACATATATTTGTATATAGATATACATTTATGCATGAATATGCACACCAATATGTATGTATATATATACATATATGTATATGCATATATTTTTGTGTGTATACACACACACACATACTAAACAGTGCAAACAGAACAAAATAATCTAAATTGAACACTCTATATTTAATGGCTCATCTCTTCCAGAAGATTTTTTAAAGTATTCCTTCTTTCTTTTGGTGCACCAGTGTGTGGGTGGGACATAAGTGTAAAGATTGCATATACTTTCAAACTCAGTTGTTATGTAGGCTACTTTTGTTGATTTTCTTAATAATTATTTTGTTAAAAGAAATGACTACTGAGATAAGGGAGGGAGAGTATATTCAGAAATAAAAGTCATTAAATAATAAAGAATTTTATAGGTTAAAAAATAAAAGAAGTAAATTTACTAGCAGTTCTCTATAAATCTGTGAAGAATAGTCAAGGAAAAAACAGCCACGAGGTAATGAATATTCTGTCAACAAGAAATAACATAGACCATACAGAAATTTATGGTAGGGAGGTTCCATCAGTGAAGGAAGTCCTCATATTGATAAAATTATGAGTTTTTGAAGAAAACAGTATAAATAGGCTCTCATTTTAACAAGTGTTCAAGAAAGGCCATGTAGGCAGGAATATTTGGCTTCTAGCTTGATGCCACAAAGGATCAATTCTTTAAGCCTCATATTATAGACTTTAAAAAATTAGATAAAAGAATCTATTAAGCCAAGTGTATCTATGAAGAAAATTTCTCACTCTCCTGGTTACCTTCTATCTTTAGATCCAATGGGTTTTTTATAGGACAATATGTGGCTGATTTTGGGTCAAAAGCAATTAGGTGTTAAAGGATAATAGTCAACAAGTGCCCAAAGTTTTTTGCCCAATATTTCCATTATATCTCTGATCCATTACTTCTTCTACTAAGTTATGTCTAAGCAAAAAAAGACCCATCCTCAGAATCAAAACAGCTAGAGGTACTAAGTGAAAATTTAATCTTCCAATTCATGTACAGATGAAAAATTATATTTAAATTTCACCTTCTGCTCCCCTACATATTTCAGAAACATGTGTATCATCTATTCCCACCTTCAGGATTTTAAGCAGGTGAGTATCTTCAGAGATAGGTCTCTGTGATAGCTGTAATGGATAGGCTCAAAATATAGGCACAAACACACACACACACACACACACACACACTATGTGCCAATCAGTGATACATATTACTTTCACCATGAGCATTCATTGTAGGTTTATGCTTTGTCTGATTTCACACTATTCTAGGAAACTCACGGAGGATGATTAAATGGACCACTACATTACTGTGTAAACAAACACTAGTTTTTCTTTGTTATAATGAATCACCTGCAACTTTTTTGTTAATGTGGCATCTATACTGTTTTAAAAAACACCATCTGGCACGTCAAGGATTGTTAGCATCCAAAAGATGCATTCATCTCAAATAAAATATTTGGGGTGATTTAATCTAAGGGAAATCCTAGAGGGTGACTAAAAAACAAACCAAGAAATTACCAACCAGAAGTAAAAGACATTAGTGTATCTATGAAATTCAGAGGCAAAACCTGGTGTCTCATTTATCAATATAAAATAAACTTGTGTAGTACAGTTATCCTTTCTGCATCACAAGGATTAGGGACACAATGCCTTCACAATATGGACAATCCACGTAAAATATTTTGGCCCTCACTTCATACTAGAGAAGTCTGTTTTTTTTTTATTTTTATGGCATGTATAAAGTACTTTATTATAAAATTTTTGGTCATACACTTTGGATTTTCAGCTGGATTTCACATTTCCTCTGTGGTTTCTGGAAAACTTTCCCAAAATTCCTATTTAGTTTCTTATACTGACCCATGATATATTGAAGCCACAATGGAGTTTCCATGATGTGAAATGGGTAATTGTATACCAAGCCCCAGTCTAGCTCTCCAACACCTAAGGAAACCAACATAATATTATAATATTTCCTGGCACTACTTTCCAGTCTAGCCAGATCAGACTTGCTGTCTAACACACAAACTATGGCCATTTTCCTCTCTCCCATTACAAGGAATGCCTGTCCACTATCCAGTTTTATTTCTCCTTTCTTTAATTCTTTTTTCTTTTTATCCAGTTTTATTTCTTCCCCACTGTAAACATCAGACTTTATGCACTTCTATTATTTTAACACTTTTTATATATCACATTTTATCTTATTCTCTTTGCTCTAAGATTGATATGTCTACCTTATTCATGTACATGATTCAATCAATTCATTTCAAAAAACACTTGTTGAATGCTTCATACTTACTAGGCATTGGGGATGCAAAAACAAAATAAAAATCAATTAATTTTTCCAACAACTTAAAATATCTTTAGGAGTAAATAACCTGTAAAGAAGTATCAATATGAAAATGTGCATTGAAAATTCAAGATAATAGAGGAAGACCAACAACTCTTGTGATCTGGAAATGTAATTTGCAAATGCCTTTGATGATTTAATATCTCCTACAGTGCCTCAAATTGCACAAGACTACCATTTCAACTATAATCACTTAGGTGGGCCAGAAGAGCACTGATCCTACAACCAGGAAGAAGTCCTGAGTTTAAATTTGACATCACTCCTTAGCCCAAATGACTGGTAGGCAAGTCACTTCACCTCTATCTGTTCTGACATTCAAATGAAATAACATCTGAAAAGCACTTAGCAAAGTACCTGACACATATTAAGTGATTAATAAATGCTTATTTTCTACTCCAGTCAAATATTAACTGTTTATTCAAATACTTGGATGGTTGATGTTAAATTGGGGAAGCTTTATAATTTTCCATCTCTATGCTCCATCCCAGCGATTATCCAGAAACTCTTGCAAGTGGCTCTCATGCATGTCACTAAACTTCTTATACAGCTTAACTATGATGTCAACTATAACAATCTGAATACATAAAGACAAAGGCTAACAAGCAGGATTTAACAAAAATTTGAACTTCTGTTCTTTTTCTCAAAACAGCCTCAATAATATTTTGAAGGAATGTATTCTTTAGAGTGTTAAGAAATTTCCTGATCATCTGGGTCCACAGCCCTGTGGTGCTATAATTATTCCTGTGTTCATTAGAAAAAATGCTTTACAGGAAGGAAAGAAGAACGTGTTGTGGAATTCAGAAATGCGAAACAAAGAAATTTAAACGCTTTAGAGGATCAGGTCTGTAGTAGATCATCTGATTTCCTTGTATCTGTTTGGAAACTTAAAGGAAAAAATCTCAACATGGTACAGAAATTGGAAATCAATAAAGCGTATTTGAACTTTGCAAGGGTTATTAAAATCAATGATTATTTTATGGGGTAGTACTTTAAAAGGCAAATACAAATATGGTAATAGGAATTTGCCCATTTTGTTTATTTGTATTTTGTTTTTGCTCCTTTATAAAGATCTATTTATTGTACGTAGCCTGGTTGCTATGCAATGAAACATATATTAATACATTATCCTCATGCAGAAGATCAAGTGCTCCTAATCATTACTATTCACATTCTTACAGACCTGTAGGGCTTACATCTATGGTTATACATCAGCCTAGAAACACAGGGAAAAAGTGAAACAGAGAAGTACATGAGGAAAACTCACTCATAATGGAAAAAGCAAAGAAAGAAATGATGCTTGTCTTTTTGAAGAACTTTATTGTGCATTACAAGACCTTGAAGCCTAGCAGACAAGGAATCATAAAAGTCATCAGAGATATATGAAGTCAAGAATCTGACTTAAGGCCACCACTATGAAGATAAAAGCAATGAAAATAAAACACATCATTCGTGTAAGTACTTGCTTTAACAAGTGCTATGTTAAAGAAAACAGCCATTATTTATAATCCCCAAGACCATGGCCCTCTTGAAAAATTAGAAATGTATGGCTTCCAAGCTTTATAATAATGCTTTCATTTAAGAATATATCTAATATTGTCAAAATATGATTATTAATAGTTTCATTTTCCTGCCTTGTTCTGAAAAATGGAAAGTAGTGTGTTAAGAAGTTACTTAAGGAAAGGTCCAGTGTCCCTCTATATTGCTTTTCCTCCCCTATTGACTTTTCATGTTTGGAAACAGAGTATCCCCTTCTGAAGTTTCTGGTATCCAGTGATCTTACACCTGAACACATATACTATGGAATAAGATTCAAAAGGAATTGGGGAAATGTGTGAGGGAAGTGAGATTTACAGTCGTGAGTGACATTATTTTTGTCCACTACTATGATTGCAAATCTTCTTTAGAGGGAACTTTTAGACATTTCAACAATCACCACTCCCTATTAACATGAAACTTTTAACATGGGAGACTAGAACAAGTGATGTTTTAGTCAACTGGAGTGAGTTGATTTCTACTTGAATCTTGGTTCTAATACATTACTATGTTATATAAAGCAATTCCTTTGAGATTCAGTTTACTCATCTCTGAAATGGGAATAAGAATATATATGCCACCCATCTTGCACAATTTCAGGGAATCAGAGAATAACATAACTGAAAGAGAACAGGACAGTCACCAAGTACAACATATATTCAATAACAAATTAAAAAATAAACAAATCTCCCTTACAACACACTGGACAAATGAGCATCCTTCTTAAATGAAGTTGGAAGGTCTTAACTCTCTATTTTCCCATTTTTGTGCAAAAAGTATTTTGTAAACCATAAAATGCCTGCAATTGTGCTACAAATATAAATTATTTGCATCATTTTTTTTATTTTTTTAATGTTCTACAATAACTTCCTTAAAATTAAGATTTTACCCCCCCACAACTTCCCCCCACTACCCCCCTGCCTCCCCGTGACACCATACAATTCTCTATAGGTTCTACATATACTTTCCTATTGAGCACATTTTCACTATAGTTATGCTATGTAGTCGCACTTAAATAAATGGAAGAAATCATATAACAAATCAAAACATAATACACTAAATCCCCACCCGCCCCCCCCACACACAAACATGATCTGCTACATTCTGCGAATAACTTCCATATTTCTTTCTCTGAGTGTGGAAGGCATTTTGCCTTAGAAAACCGACATTGTTTTTTTTTTTTTCAGTAAGTTCTTGCGTTATTATTAGCAACAAAGTCCAACAGCAAGAGATAGAAAGAGAAATCCCATTTAAAGCTAGAGTAGACACTATAAAATACTTAGGAGTTTACCTGACAAAATAAACCCAGGGATTATATGAACACAATTATAAGACACTTTTTGCATAAATAAAGTCAGATTTAAATAAGTGGAAAAACATCAGTTATTCATGGGTAGGCTGAGCTAATATAGTAAAAATGACAATTCTACCTAAATTAATTTACTTATTTAGTGCCATAACAATTAAACTATCAGATAATTATTTCCTAGAGATGGATAAAATCATATCAAAATTCATTTGGAAAAACAAAAGGTCCAGAATATCAAGGGGACTAATTAAAAGAAATTCTTGGGAAGGTGGTCTAGCGCTACCCGACCTCAAATTGTATTATAAAGCAGCAATTATCAAAACCACTTGGTATTGGCTAAGAAATAGAGGGATAGACAAATGTAATAGACTTGGTACTCAAGACACAGTAGGCAAGGAATATAGCAACCTCCTGTTTGATAAACCCAAAGATCCCAGCTTCTGGGATAAGAACTCACTGTTCGACAAAAATTGCTGGGAAAACTGGTTAACTGTGTGGCAGAAATTAGGTATAAATCCATGCCTGACACCGTACACAAGAATAAAGTCCAAATGGGTACATGATTTAGGTATAAAGATTGATACCATGAATAAACTGGAGAAGCAAGGAATAGTGTATTTATCAGATTTATGGAGAGGGGAAGAATTTTTTTCTAAAGAAACGATGGAAAGCATTATGAAATGCAAGATGGATAATTTTGATTACTTTAAACTGAAAAATTTTTGCACAACCAAACTCAATGCAACCAAAATTCGGAGGGATGTAGTAAATTGAGAAAAAATTTTATGGCTAAGTTCAGGGATAAAGGCTTCATTTCTATAATATATAGAGAACTAACTCAAATATATAACCATACAAGTCATTCCCCTATTGATAAATGGTCAAAGGATATGAACAGGCAATTTTCAGGGAAAGAAATTAAAGATTTCTATAATCATATGAAAAAGTGCTCTAAATCACTATTGATTAGAGAGATGCAAATCAAAACAACTCTGAGGTACCATATCACACCTATAAGATTGTCAAACATGACAGACCAAGAAAATGATAGATGCTGGAGAGGATGTGGGAGAGTTGGAACATTAATTCATTGTTGGTGGAGCTGTGAGATCATCCAACCATTCTGGAGAATGGTTTGGAACTATGCCCAAAGGGCTACAAAAACGTGCATACCCTTTGACCCAGAAATATCGCTACTAGGACTGTATCCCCAAGAGATTATAAAAACCGGAAAGGGTCCCACATGTACAAAAATATTTATAGCAGCACTCTTTGTAGTTGCCAAAAACTGGAAGTGAAGGGGATGCCCATCAATTGGGGAATGGCTGAATAAATTATGGTATATGAATGTAATGGAGTACTATTGCGCCATAAGAAATGATGAACAAGAAGACTTCAGGGAGGCCTGGAAGGACTTATATGATCTGATGGTGAGCGAAAGGAGCAGAACCAGGAGAACTTTGTGCCCAGGAACGACCACAGTGTGCGAGAGTTTTTTCTGGTAGACTTGGAACTTTGTAATATTTTCATCATTATTACAGTCTCCCTTTAACCAAACATATCCACCTTGATGTATCTATCTATCTATCTATCTATCTATCTATCTATCTATCTATCTATCTATCTATCTATCTATCATCTATCTTTGTGTGTATGTGTGTGTGTATGTGTGTGTGTGTGTGTGTTTGTGTGTGTAAGAAAAAAGGCATTTTAGTTACCTTTCCTCCAAGAGCCCTGAAGTCACAGAATCCGACTTGGAAACACACTCTAAGGTAAATGAGTACAAGATATATTAGAATAATGAAGAAAGGGTCTTGGTTTCATTTTCCCACACCTGAAGGGATCAATTCTCATTGAAGTGAATTGAAAAGTTCTAAATGTGTAGAAAGGACCTGTTTGTAAACTCTATAAATTAAAATGCATAAACAGTCATAAATAAAATGTTTAAAAATGATCAAATTTGAATTTTGGTGGTATTTAGTGATAAGAACAAGCAGAATGAAGCACACACACACACACACACACACACACACACACACACACACACAAAAATTTATTCTGCAGAAAACTTTTTCCCCTGATTCCTTTTCTCTACAATTTTGTATATTCTTTTTTTTTTTTTTTGTGGCTGTTGAGTAATCAGTGACAGACATCCTAAGAATAATTAGGATGATATTCCCTTTCCACTTTGGGACTGCCAAATAATTTCCTTCTTTTTGTAAAATCTGTACTTAATATTGAGTTTGAATTTTCGTTCTGATGAAAGACAATCAATTTTTTAATGTTACTACATACCTGTCACTTTTATTTTATATGTAACTAAATAGAAGCCATGAATGAGAAAGAAGATGTTAGAAGAAAGGAACAGTAGCAGATCAGTAAGGGTAGACAATCTACCTTTCTCTACCTTCAAAGCAATCTACTCTCTTTCATCTATTAGGTATTGCTTAAGAATTCTTCAAGTCTGATGTTGAACTGAAAGCATTTACAGAAATACTGCCAAGAGGGCTAACTCTTGGTTAAAGTTGCCTTCAATATTTTCTGACCTTAAAAATCATTTATTTTCTTCCATCTGTGTATTGCTCTCACTCTAGCATAAGATGGAAGTCTCTTCTCCTGGGTCTGCCTTCACAGAAATTCTCCCATATTTCCTGTTCCTCATTTTTATTCTCTTATCTTCTGTAATTGACTTTTATTTCATGCTATTATTTTAACTAATATAACTAACCACTCATTGGTTAGAGATCAGATATACTGAATAAAGTTAAAGTAATGTGAAAAGAAAGAGTTAACTTTTGTTTTTAGTTGTCTCTGAAAATTTTTAATGCCCTTCAACCAATCACTCCTGCACTGTTAGAATGTTAGCAATTTTAGAACAGGTACTTTTTCAGTTTGGAATTAGTGTTCCCACTGTGTGACAGAGTGTCCTGCCTGTAAAAAATGATTAAAATTATTGTTGAATTAAACTGATGTGAACAAATGTATTGCATTATCCTATGTGCAGAACTATGTAAAAAGTCGGGGAGTAGGAAGGGTAGAATACCAACCCACACTCTAACATAAAAAACAAAAGAAAGCAAAACAAAAAAAAGAAACAGAAATAAAAGAAACAAAAATACATAGCAAGGGAAATGAAAAAGTAATGGATCATTTATCCTACAGACAGAATCCAATGGGACTATGAACATGTTGAATGGGAGATTTCAAATTGCAGAAAATGTCAATGTGTTGGTTTATGCAGAAGCAGACACTTAAATGGTCAATCAATAATTCTACCATGTTAATCTCCATGATCAACATGTTAAGCCAAAAGTTCCATGTATTTGTCTGAATGGATGGATGAATTAATGGCTAATTGAACAAAAATATGGATGAATAACTAGCAGTGCTTACTTCATTAGCAGGTTGCAAGAATCCAATGATCCATATGAGAAAGCAATTTTCATCCTCTATACAATGTAATAATATAGTATATTATTCATATTTCTGGAGCTGAGTCCTTGAAAAAGTTTTTAAATTTTAACAGATGAGTTTTCATCGATTTATTAAAAATTGAACTCTAATATATTAAAGGAGAAGCTAGGTGATATCCCTTTAGCTATATTAAAGCTTCCTTCTATAATACATGGATGATACTAGAAGTCCCCCCATACTCTATGAGGTTCTGTAACATGAGCACATATCTATGAGGACAGGATCTTTCTAGAACCCTCCACATTTCACCACTCTGCTTGAATTAAAGGTACATGGCTGTCTATATATGGAGCCATATTTCTCAATTCCAAGAAGACTATATATACTTATGAATTTATGGAATCTCTCTCACTCTCTCCCCTTAAATTTTATACACATATATATGATCACTCAATAAATTACTGACATAAGTAAATTAAGTGTCCACTATGTTCCAAGCACTGTGTCAAGTGCTAGAGACACAAAGGAAGACAAAAATAATATCTGTCTTTAAGGAGCTTACAGTGGAATGAGGCAAGGAACGTACAAATAAATACATTCAAAATAAGCTATATACAGGACAAATAGTAGATAATTAATAAAAAGAAGGTACTAAAATAAAAAGATGCTGGAAAAGCCTTCCTTTGAAAAAAATGGAATTCAATAGAGCCTTAAAGAAATCCAGGGAAATCAGTAGTCAGACTGGAGGAGGAAAAGTATTTCATCCATAAGGAGCAGGAAAAGAAAATGTCCATGGTGAAGACATGGAGGGTCCCATTCATGAAACTTCCAGGAGGCCATATTACAGAATTGGAGAATACACATGGAAGAATAAAGTATAAAATGACTGGAGAGGAAGAAGAAAAGTATTGAAACTGTGGGAAAAAGTGTGGAAAAGTATTGACTGTGGAAAAAAAGCATTTTGGTTTTGGTCCTAAGGATTATAAAAAAGCACTAGAGCTTACTGCACAGGAGGGGATGACAAGATTATGATTGAATCTACTCTTCAGGAAAATGATTTTAGTGACTCAGTGGTGAATAGATTGGAGTGGAGAAAAACTTGAGACAGGCAGACTCATCATCTGGCAATTGCAATAATCCAGGCATGAAGGGAAGATTAGTGTGTACAAGAGTAGTAGGAGTGTCAGATGCGAGAAGGCATTTGAGAGATGTTGCAAAGGTGAAATCAACATGAATTTCACAATAGATTTGGTATGAGAAATGATAGTTATGAATAAAGAAAAACAGCTAGGTTTTGAGTCTGAGGGCCTGTAAGGATGATGTTATTCTCTATAGTAGTATGGAAGGTAAGAGGTAGAGAAGGTTTACAGGGAAAAGAAAAAGTAGAGTCTATTTTTGTCAGATTTAATTAAAGATATCTACTAGACATTCAGTTTGAGAGTTCTAAATGTCGGTTGGAAATATGAGTTTGAGATCAGCAGAGATGAGCATTTTAAGTAAGGATGGAAAGGATGCCCTAATGGGTAGTACTGATTTAGGTAACAAAGGATCAGAAACCCTGAGGATAAATATTATTTGGAGCAGGATTTCTGAGAAACAGTACTGATGGCAATCCCAAGGGATTAAGTACCTCTCTTGCATGTGAACCAGACGGAAGTCTTGGAAAGCATCTCACTCTATATCACATTCATTTGAAAGCACTGAAAACACATATACCCTCAGAAATGACTTGGAAAATAGCAGTGAGAAAAAGCATTTTCAGTGCCCTTCATCCACAATACACTGGAAAGAGAGTACAGCATTCATTTAAAGTTAAAAATCAAGAACTTGGTAGAAAAATGATTAAATAACCAAAACAGAGCCTGACCATAAAAAGGAACTACATTTACAGGAAAAATTGAGATGTAAACTCAGAAAAAAAAAGACTAATCAAAGCAAGCACAAGCAACGCCTCAAAGGAAAAAGAAAGCATGTGAATTGTAAACAAGTGTAAAAGTAACTCCTTGAAGAGTTAAAAACTGATATTCCATATCAAATAAGAGTGGTATAGGTAAAAATAGGTAAAGAAATGAGAACCAAATAAGAAAATTATGGAAGAAAATTCATATCTTGATAAAGTAGGCAAAAATACTGAAGAATACGATATCTTTTCTTAATTAATTAGCCAAAATGAAAAAGAGGTACAAAATTTCAACAACAAAAATAACTACTCAAAAGCAGGAATCCCAAACAGAAGAGAGGTACAAAAGTTCACAAGAAAAAAATAATTTCTCAAAAGTAGAACTGACCAAGAAGAACTAATGATCCCAAGAGACATCAAGAAACAATAATTCAAATCCCAGGGAATTTTAAAAAATAGAGGAAAATATGAAATATCTCAATGTGAAAACAATTGATCTGGAAAAGAGACTAAAGAGAGATAATTTAAGAATTATTGGACTATGTAAGTATTAGAATGAAAGAAAAAGCCCAGAAATCATGTTACAAGAAATTATAAAGCAAAACTGACCGAATATCCTAGAACCAAAGAATAAAAGAGAAATGGAAAAAATTCGATTGCCACCTGAGATCCAAAAGTTAAAAATAGCAGGAATATTGCAGCAAATTAGCAAAGTTCCCATATAAAGGAGAAAATAATCAAGCAATCACAAAGAAATTATCCAAATACCTTGAAACCTCTGCGAGAATTTCACAAGATTTATCAAGTACTATGTCAAAGAAGAGAGAAGGGGAAAAAAGGCGGGATTACAGATAGATAGATAGATAGATAGATAGATAGATAGATAGAGAGAGAGAGAGAGAGAGAGAGATGGATAGATGAATAAATAAATGAATGAATTAATAAATAAATGAATGAATGAATGAATGAATGAATAAATAAATGAGTATATGAGTAGATAGATAGATAGATAGATAGATAGATAGATAGATAGATAGATAGATAGATAGATAGATAAATGACCTATCCAGCAAAATTGAGTTTAATATTTTTGGAGAAAAATGAGATATACAAGGAAATATAGGATTCAAGTATTTCTGATGAAAAGACAAAAGTTCCATAGGAAATCTGACTTTAAAATACAAGACCCAAGGGAAGCATAAAATGCTAAACATTAAAGAATCAGAGTAAGGGACTCAATAATGTTAATCTGCTTACCAATTCATATTGGAAGATGATATATGTAAGATCTAGGAACTGTCTAATTATTAGGGAAGTTACAAGGATTCTACATAGGAAAAGGATGTGGGAGTAAGTGGATAATTTTGGGATCATGTTAAAGAAATAGGGGAGAAAGAGAATTGCTCTGTGAGAAGGGGAAAGAAAGAAGGAGCATGGGGAAAATTATTTCCCATAAAAAATGAATGTCATGAAGAACTTTGCAGTTCAGTGATATTGAGGGAGAGGGTAGAAATACTTGAATGTCTTTCACATCAAAATTGGTTCCAAGAAGGAAATATAAATACATATTTAATTGGTAAGAAAAATCCATCTTACCAACAAGGAATTTGAAGGGAAAGTATATAGAGGAAACAAAGGAGTGATGAAAGGGAGAACAAATAAAATAAGGCAATGATAAATAGTAAACCATACTTTTTAGAGGAGGGATAGGTTAAAAAAAGAGAGAAAAGGAAAAAATGGAAAAAGAGAATGGAGGGAAATACACAGTAATCATAACTGTGAATGTGAACGTGAACTCACCAATAAAATAGAAATGAATAGTAGAATGGATTAGAAACCAGAATCCAACCACGTGTTGTTTATAAGAAACAACATGAAAAAGAGAGATGCACACATAAGTTTTAAAAAAAACTGACTAGAGAAGAATCTATTATACTTCAGCTGAAGTAAAAGAAGGTCGTGGTAGCAATAATTATTTCAGAAAAAGGAAAAGCAAAAATAGACATAATGGGCGGAGATAATCAGAGAAGGCACATATTACTAAAAAGAAATTACAGACAATAAAATAATACTAATTCTTTCTTAATTATTAATATTAATTAACTTTATTGATTAATATTAAAATAAAACAAAACATTATTACTTAAACCATTCTGAAAAGTCTTTTGGCATTGTGATAAGAAAGTGACTTAAAATGGCCATACATTTTGATCTAGAGATCCTAATACTGGCAATATATGGCAAGGAGGTCAAAGACAGAAAGAAATGCTGCAAAAATATCCAGCATTTTTCTCAGTACCAAAGAATTATAAACAAAGCAGATGCCACCATGTGCAAATGGTCAAACAAATGATTGTACATGAAAGAGATTAATTATTATGATTAAGAAATATGAAATATGAAGAATACAGAGAAATATGTGAAGTACAAATAAACTGAAGCAAGGAAGCAGGAAAACAGTCTATACAATGACCAGCAATAACAATGAAAAAAATCATAACTGCATATTATATAATTATAACGATGAGTGGCATCCAAAAAAGAGACAAGCGAAGCATTTCTTGCTATTTCTTAAAGAGAATGGAAACTATATAGATAGAATACTGCATAGACTCCAGAAATATATTCAACTTTTTTTTTTTTAATTTGTTTTGCTTCCTTTCTTTTGTATACTTTGATCTAAAGACAGCTTTCTGGGTTGGAGAGGTAGATAGACTTCGAAATGAAATCAATAACAACATAAATTTTAAAACAATAAAAAGAAAAAAAGTTTTTATTGATATAAAGTCAGAGAGCAAGGATAAGAAAATAGCTCACCCTTGCATGCATACTGGCACTTAGATACACACATACAGATCTGCACATATTGTTAAGTATATTTGTTAATTTCATTATGTCTCGATCCTATAAGTTTTCTTAGAGTGCAACTATTTCTTTTTAAAATTTATTTTTAGTGTTTTACAATCACTGCCATATAACTCACACTTCCCTCCCTCCCTCCCCATCCTTCCGCCCCCCTCCTCACGTTCTCCCCAACACGGCATACAATTCTATATAGGTTCTACAATACATTTCTTATTAAATACATTTTCAACATAGTCATATTGCATAGAAAAATTAAAATGAATGGGAGATATCATAAAACAAGCCAAAATGTAACACAAAAGAGGAGGAGGAGCCAAGATGGCTGAGCAGAAAGATTCACATATGCTGGCTCCAAACCCACAGCCCATAAATTACCTGTAAAGAGGAACTCCCCAAAAATTCTGGAGCAGTGGAAGCCGCACAAAAACGGAGTGGAGGAGATTTCTGTTCCAGAGAGACCTGAAAAACGGACACCAAAGGTCCATTGCACACCAGACCCGGAGCAGAGCAGAACCCTGCCTTGGCTGAGCAGCCCCGAGAGGAGCGGATCCAGGCAGGCTTCAGGGATGGAATCTCTGGTGGCCGCGAAGGTCCCTCAACTCACAGGTGCTACAGGTCAGTGAGATAGAGTGGGCTGAGAGTGGAGTGGGGTGTCTCCATAACTCAGGCCCCCTCAGCAGGCAGCAGCAGAGACAACAGAGGAAGGAAAAAGCAGGAAGGAGCCCGGATCCATTGTTGAAGGTCTCCACATAAACCCTCTCAGGGAACTGAGCCCCCTGTGGAGTGTCTGCCCCCACCTACGCACCTGAACTTAATCTCACACCCCTGCCTCCACTGAAAGCCCTGAGGTTGGGAAGAAGTATTTGAATCTCAGACCCCAAGCACTAGCTGGGCGGATCTGGTGGTGAGGCAGGGGTGGAGAGGAATCTCAGAAGTCAAGTAACTGGCTGGGAAAATGTCCATAGAAGGGAAGAAAAATAAGACCATAGACAGTTACTTTCTTGGTGAACAGATGTTTCCTCCTTTCCTTTCTGATGAGGAAGAACAATGTTTACCATCAGGGAAAGACATAGAAGTCAAGGCCTCTGTATCCCAAACATCCAAAATAGATATTCATCCAGCCCTGGAGATTTTTTTCCTAAGGAATTCATTGATGACATGTTCAATTTCTTTTTCTGAGATGGGATTATTTAAGTATTCAACTTCCTGTTCTGTTAATCTGGGCAACCTATATATATATATATATATATATATATATATATATATATATATAGATATATATATATAGATATATATATAGATATATATATAGATATATATATATATATATTAAAACAATCATCCATCTCATTAGGTTTTCGAGTTTATGGGCATAAAGTTGGGAAAGGTAATTTTCTAATTTTTGTTTTAATTTCGACTCATTGAAGGTAATTTGATTTTCTTTTGTCTTTTTTGTGATCAAGTTGACTAAAAGTTTATAAATTTTAATGTTTTTTTTCACAAAACCAACTCTTACTTTTATTTGTTAGGTCAATAGTTTTCTTACTTTCAATTTTATTAGTCTCTCCTTTGGTTTTCAGTATTTCTAATTTGGTATTTACTTGGGGATTTTCACTTTATTCTTTTTCGATTTTTTTCAGTTGCATGCCCAATTCATTGATCTCCTCTTTCTCTATTTTATTCGGATAAACATTCAAAGATATAAAGCTTTCCCTAAGAACTCCTTTTCCAATATCCCATAAAATTTGGTAGACTGTGTCATTATTATCATTCCCTTGAATGAAGTTGTTGATTTTTTCTACGATTTGTTGTTTAACCCACTTATTCTTCAGTGTTAGATAATTTAAGTTCCAATTAATTTTTCATCTACCTTTCAATGGTCTTTTGTTACATATAATTTTCATTGCATTACAATCTGAGAAGGATGCATTGACTATGTCTGCCTTTCTGCATTGGATTGTGAGGTTTTTATGCCCTAGTACATGGTCAATTTTTGTATATGTGCCATGTACCACTGAAAAAAAGGTATATTTCTTTCTATCCCCATTCAGTGTTCTCCAGAGATCTATCATATCTACATCATCCAGAGTTTTATTCATCTCCTTCACTTCTTTCTTCTTTATTTTAGGGTAGATTTATCAAGTTCAGAAGTGGGGAAGCTGAGGTCCTCCATGAGTACAGTTTTACTCTCTATTTTTTCCTGTAACTCCTTTAACTTCTCCTCTACAAATTCAGATGCTATGACACTTGATGCATATATGTTTAGTAATGATATTTCTTCATTATCTATGGTGCCTTTTATCAGGATATAGTTTCCTTCCTTATCTCTGTTGATTAGATCTATTTATGCTTTTGCTTTGTCTGAGGTTAGGATTGCTACCCCTGCTTTTCTTACATCAGCTGAAGCACAGTATATTCTACTCCAACCTTTTACCTTTACCCTGTGTGCATCCCCTGGTTTCAAATGTGTTTCTTGTAAACAAAATGTAGTTGGATTATGGTTTTTAATCAATTCTGCTATATGTCTCCCTTTTATGAAAGAGTTTGTCCCATGCACATTCACAGTTATGATTGCTATCTTTGTTTTTCCCTCAATCCTGTTTACCACAATTTATGCTTTAGTTATCCCTTCTCTCTTCCCCTCCACAACAGAGTTTTAATTTTTGACCACCTCCTCTCTTAGTCTTCCTTGCATTCTTTCACCCCACCCTCATTTTACTCCCCATTACCCTCACTACTTCTTCCCTCTTATTAGCTTCCCTTCCTCTTTCTTTCCCACTTCCCCTCTACTGCCTATAGAGTTAGTTGGATTAATATACTTAATTACATTTGTTATTTCCTCTTTGAATCAAATCAGATGAAAGTACCTCTCAAACAATGTTCATCTCCCTCCACTCTTTCCCTATACTGTAGGATAATTTTTTGCTTCTCCCTGTGATGTAATTTGTCATTTTCTGCTTCCTCCTTTTCACATCTCCTGTTACAATCCCTTCACATCCTTAAATCACATTTTTGTTATCACATCATTTGCTTTATACCCGCTCCCTCTATCTATGTATATCACTTTTATATTTCACATTAGATATACAATTCTCAAGATTAACAAGTATCATCTTCCCTTCTAGGAAGGTAAAGAGTTTGTCCATACTAAGTAAACGTTTTTTTTTTTTCTCCTGCCTACCTTTTTTATGCCTCTCTTGGGACCTGCATTTGAAGACACAATTTTCTATTGAATTCTGGCCTTTTTATCAGGAAGGTCTGGAAATTCTTTATTTCATTGAATGCCCATCTCCTTGCCTGAAAAATTATACCCAACTTTGTTAAGTAACGGATCCTTGATTTTAGTCCCAGCTCCTTTTCCTTACAGAACATCATATTCCAATTCCTTTAATTTTGTAATATAGAAATTGCAAGTGTGTGATCTGAACTGTAGCTCCTCGATATTTGAATTTTTTCCTTCTGGCTGCCTACAGTATTTACTCTCTCTTTTGATCGTTCGAAATTTGGCAACTATATTCCCTGGTGTTTTTAGCTTGAGGTCCCTTTCAGGAGGTGAACAGTGACTTGTTTTGATGACATTTTTCCCTCTGGATCTAGGATTTATGGGCAGTTTTCCTGGATGATTTGTTGGATGATATTGTCCAGGTTCTTTTTCATCATGGTTTTCTGGTAGGTCAATAATTTTTAAATTTTCTTTCCTGGACCTATTTTCCAGGTCATTTGTTTTTCCAATTAGATATTCTACATTTTCTTCTGTCTTTTCATTCTTTGGATTTTGTTTGACTGATTCTTGATGTCTCATAGAGTCATTAGTTTCCACTTGCCCAATTCTAAATTTTACCAAATTGTTTTCTTCAGTTAACTTTAGAATCTTCTTTTCCATCTATCCAACTATTTCTTTTAAGGAATTATTTTCTCCAGTTAGTTTTTATCGTTTCTTTTCCATTTGTCCAATTTTCCCAGTTAGATTTTGTGCTTCCTTTTCCATGTGTTCAATTTTCCTTTTTAAATGGTGTTCTTTTCAGTGAATTCTTTTTTCATACTTTTAAATGTCTTGTCCAGTTTTTCTTCTGTTTCCTTCTTCAGCTCTTCAAAGTGTGTTCTTTTTTCACTCTGTTGGTTCATAGTCCCTTCTGAATTTTCAGATGGTCATACAGTCTCAGTGCTAACCTTTTTGGTGTTTGTGTTTTGGTCCTTGTCCCTATAGAAAGATTCTGTGATCTTTTCCTTCCTTATTACTTCTTAGTCACGATGACCATGTTTTGTGCTTTGCGGCCTCTGGTTCTTTCAGCTAGAATTTCAAGCACCTGATGCTGAGCTGGTTGCTGTGAGAAAGCAGAGGCCAGGTGAATTTTTTTTGTGTATTTCCCTGGATTAGCCCAGGAGCTAGCTTGTTAAGTCTGGGGGAGTTGTGGTCTGGTCCCGGGAGATCTCCTCAGCTGAGCTAGAGCAAAGGAAATCTCAGTGGTTGATGATCCTGGCTGCCCTGGTGTCTTCCCCTTTTCCCTGGAGTGCTGGGGCATGCCTGCGTGTTAATGGTTGTGATGTTCCACCCCCCCTAGAATTCCGGATGTCCTAGTTGGTTGAGGTGGAGCTGTCTAGGACAGCTCTGGTTCTCTGCCACAGTAAGAGGAATCAACCTTAGCTATTTTCCTAGCCTTCCATGTTATGAGACTGTTTGCCCCTTCTCCTGATCCCACTGTTCCAGGATTTTTCTAGAGAAATATTTTATGGTTCTTTCAAGGTCAACAAGGAGAGGGGGAGGGAATATTTATCGATGTCTCTGCCATTTTGGCTTCCAGAAGTTTAAGTAGGTGACTTACAGTCTAAACCTGCTGGCTGATAGTCTCAGAAACAGCTGCTGCAAATACCTGGGGTTCAACGGCTCTCACTCAGCTCTGCTAGAGTCCCATTCTGAGTTGTTTTCTTTGAGATTCTGCCATGCTGCTGCTGCCTCAGACCCTCCCCAGGGCATTTCTTCTCGCATTTATTGCAGTGGTGAGGCACTGTGTTGTCTCCTGTGTGCTGGGTGCTCCTCCACCCCCTGGAACAGATCCTTCCCATTGACCTTCCAATCTGTCCTGGGCTGTGGATCTGCTACAGTCTGTCTCCTATTATATTCTGTGCCTCCCAAATTTGGTCATATTCTCTTTTTAGAGTTATCTGATGCTGTTTATCCAATATCTTAGGTGAGTAGTTGCTCTCACTCAGCTATTTTGGCCCTACCCTCTTGAGTGCAACTCAAATAATAGAAATTCTAAACATACATGTACCAAATGGTATATACATCAAATTCTTAAAGGGAAAAATTAAAAATAAATTACGGGAAGAAAAAGAAAGTTAAACTATACTAGTGTGAGACCTCAACTTTCCCCTCTTAAAGGTAGATAAGTGCAGCAATAAAAGAAATAAGAAAGTAAAAGAGATGAACAGAAATAAAAAAATAATAATTCAATATAAGAAACCTCTGGGGAGAACCGAGTGCAAATAGAAAGGAGGATATCTATTTCTCAGCTGTACATGTCACCTCACAATCAAATTCAGAAAAGCATTAAATGCACAAAATTTTAGACCATAGTATAACAAGATAAATCATATTTTGAAAAGGGCAATGGAAGCATAAATTAACAATTAATCAGAAAGTAAATAATCTAATCCTAAAGAATTAGTGGGTCAAAGAAGAAATAATTTTTAAAAATGAAAGTTTCATTAAAGAGAAATACAACAATGAGATAAAATTTCAAAATTTGTGGTCTGCAGCCGAGGTAATGCTGATGGGAAATATGCATGTCTAAACACATATATTAAATTAATAGATAGTGCAAAATAGATAATAATAAATACATAAAGATATCTTTAAGTATAAACTCACTATAACATATTAAAATGAGGAAATCAATGAACTGAGCATGTATCAAAAATAACCAGAAAAAGAATAATGAAAAATCTCCAATTAATCACCAAAGTAGAAATTCTAAAAATAAAATGAAAGATAAACAAAATTGGAAATATAAAACTGAAATATCTATATATTTAGATAACTGACATGAAAAAATAAAAGCAGGAGAGAAAAATCTAAAAATAATTATTTTACCAAAAATCCATGATGAGCAAAAGAATTTGCACAATATCTTCCAAGAAAGCAAGGAAAAGTGTCCTGAGGTCCTAGATATGAAGGGCATAATAATCATCAAACGAATCCAGTGATCACCTCCTGATTAAGATTTCAAACTGAAAAAAAAAGAAGGAATATTGTCAAATTCCAAAACTATCAAGACAAGGAGAAAATACTGCAAGCACTTGGATATTTCTGAAGAAAAGGCTAGAGCTTAATATAAAATTTGATCTTCAAGTTAAAGTTTCAATAAAGTCATAAAAATGTAAATGGGGGTTGGAGGTGAGTGACTTGTTATTCAATATGAGCAAGCTGGGCATATAACTATAAGGGAAGATGATACTTATTAATCTTGAAAATTGTACATTAATTGTGATATTTAAATTTATGTGATACATAAATAGAGAGAGTGGGTATAAATCAAAAGACGTGATAACAAAAATGTCATTTAAGGGTACAAAAAGATTGTAATGGGAGATGTGAAAATGCAGAGAAAGAAAAAGATAAATTATATCACAGTAAGGGCTTCAAAAACTTATTACAATAGAGGGAAAGAGAAGAGGAAGATGAGTACTGCTTGAGATTTACCGTCATCTGATTCGTTCAAGGAGGGAACAATAAACTCAGTTAAGTTCAGAAATCTAAATTACCCCATAAGCAGTAGGAGGGGAACAGGGACAGAAAATGGAGAGGAGGCTAAAAGGGAGAGAGGAAATAGTAGGGAAAAAGGGAAATAAAGGAAGGGGTTCCCTTCAAAGGGAGGGAAGACAGGGAAGCAGTAATCAAAAATTAAAACTCTATTCTGGAGAGGAGGGAAGAAGGCAGAACTTAAAGCATAAACTGGAGGAAATGGTATAGATAAAAAGACACAGATAATACTCTTAACTGTGAATGTGAATGGAATGAACTCTACCATAAAATGGAGGTAGAAAGAGCAGAATCGATTAAAAACTGTAATCCAACAAAATGTTTACAAGAAACACATCTGAAACAGGGAGATACACAAAGGGTGAAAGTAAAAGATTAGAATAGAATACATTATGCTTCAGCTGATGTAAAAAATGAGTAGAGATTCTAATCTCAGACAAAGCAAAAGCAGAAATATATCTAATCAAAAGAGATAAGGGAGGAAACAAAATTCTGCTAAAAAGTATAGACATTGACACAATATCACTATTAAACATATGTGTACTAAGTGGTATAGGGTTCATATTCTTGGAGGAGAGGTTAAGGGAGTTACAGGAAGAGGTAGATGACAAAATCATGCCAGTGGTGGACTTCAGTCTCCCACTCTATGAACTTAATGAATCTAACCTCAAAATAAATGAGAAATAAGTTAAGTAAGTTAATAGAACTCTGGATATCAAAGATAAGATAGATCCCTGGACAAAACTAAATGAGGATAGAAAGGAATATACCTTTTTTCCCAGGGGTTCATGGCACATATATAAAAATTGTCCATTTACCAGGGCATAGAAACCTCTCAATCCAGTGCAGAAAGGCAGAGATAATCAATGCATCCCTCTCATATAATAATGCAATAAAGATTATTTGTAATGAAAGGCCATGGGAAGATAGACCAAAAATTAATTGGAAACTAAATAATCTACTTACAAAGAAGAAGTGTCTTTAACAATAAATCATAGAAACAATCAATAACTTCATTGAAAAGATGGCTAATAATGAAACTACCTACCAAAACGTATGATATGGTGCAAAAGTAGTTCTTAGGGGAAATTTTATATTATTAAACCCTAAATGAATAAAAGAGAGAAAGAGGACATGAATGAATTGAGCATGCAGCTGAAAAAAGCTAGAAAAAAAATTGAAAATTCCTAAGTAAATAACAAATTAGAAGTACTGAAAATAAAGGAGAGATTGATAAAATTGAAATCAAGAATACTATTGAACTAAGAAGCAAAACTGAGTTGGTTTTATGAAAAAATCTAGAAAATTAATAAGCATTTCATCAATATGATTTAAAAAAGAAGGAACTAAATTACAAATATCAAAAACGAAAATGGTGAACTCACCTATAACATGGAGAAAATTAAAACAATAATTAAAAATTATTTTGCTGCCCTGTTTGCCCATAAATTTGACCATCTACGTGAGAAAGATCAATATTACAAAAATATATAAGTTGCCCAGATTACAGAAGAGGAAGTTGAACACTTAAATAACCTCATCTCAGGAAAAAAAAAATCGAACAAGCCATCAATCTACTCCCTAGGAAAAAGATCTGCATGGTCAGATGAATTTACAAGCAAATTCCATCAAACTTTTAAAGAACAGTTAATTCCAATACTATATAGATTATTTGAGAAACTTGCCAAAGAAGGAATCCTACTAAATACTTTTTATAACACAAATATAGTTCTGATCCCTAAACCAGGAAGAGCCAAAACAGAAAGAAAATAATATATCAGGGGGGTGGAGTCAAGATGGCGGAGTAGAAAGACACATATATGCGAGCTCCAAACCCACAGCGTATATAATTAATGTAAGAAGAGTTCCCCAGAAGTTCTGGATCACGGCAGGGGGTGCAGAAACATAGTGGAAGAGATTTCCGTTCCAGAGAGCCCTAGAGAATTGTCCCCAGGGTCTGTCGCGCCCCAGAAAGCGGACCCCACCCCAGCGTTGCCCTAGCCACGGCCCCAGAGAAGTTAATCCGAGCAGGCTTCAGGGACGGAAGCTACAGCAGCCTGGAAGGCCCCTCCACCCACAGACTCTACAGGTCAGTGAGAGACGGCTGGGCAGACCGAGAGGGGAGCGGGGTGTCTCCATGGCTCGGGTCACTGCGGGAGGAAGCGGTGGAGGCAGAGGCACGGGTGGCTGTGGAGGCAGCGGCAGCCGGCCACGGCGGCCTGGGACTCCCCCAGCAGCAGGCAGGATCTTCATTACTGAAAGTCTCTGCATAAACCACCTGAAGGCGCTGGGCCTGGGAGACAGCCCTGCCCCACCCACTCCATTTCTGAAGGTCTCTGCATAAAGCCCCTGAGGCAACTGAGCCTGGGAGGTGGCCCTGCCCCCACCCCAGTATCAGTACTAAAGCTCCCATTGAATAGCAGCCACTTGCCATGGAAAGCCCATTTGAATCTCAGACCCCAAGCACTAGCTGGGAGGATCTAGGCGAGGGTGGATAGGAATCTCAGAAGTCAAGTAACTGGCTGGGAAAATGCCTAGAAAAGGGAAGAAAAATAAGACTATAGAGAGTTTTTTTGAGCAAATGCAAATGATCCCAACTTTCAGATCTGACGAGGAGGAGGACATATTCTTGCCATCAGGGAAAGACATGGAGGGCGGGACCTCGGTATGTCAGACATCCCAGGGGGATGTCAGGTGGGCTCAGGCCTTGGAAGAGCTCAAAAAGGATTTTGAAAAGCAAGTTAGACAGGTGGAGGAAAAACTGGGAAGAGAAATGAGAGAGATGCAAGAAAAGTATGAAAAACGGGTCAATACTTTGCTAAAGGAGACCCAAAGAAATGCTGAAGAAAATAACACCTTGAAAAATAGGCTCACTCAATTGGCAAAAGAGGTTCAAAAAGCCAAGGAGGAGAAGAATGCTTTCAAAAGCAGAATTGGCCAAATGGAAAAAGAGGTTCAAAAGCTCACTGAAGAGAATAGTTCTCTTAAAATTAGAATGGAACAGATGGAATCAAATGACTTTACGAGAAACCAAGAAATCTCCAAACAAAACCAAAAGGATGAAAAAATGGAAGAGAACGTGAAATATCTCATGGGAAAAACAAATGACATGGAAAATTGATCAAGGAGAGACAATTTAAAAATTATGGGACTACCTGAAAGTCATGATAAAAAAAAGAGCCTAGATATCATCTTCCATGAAATTATCAAGGAAAACTGCCCTGACATTCTACAACCAGAGGGCAAAATAAGCATTGAAAGAATCCATCAATCACCACCTGAAAGAGATCCAAAAAGAGAAACTCCTAGGAACATTGTGGCCAAATTCCAGAACTCCCAGGTCAGGGAGAAAATCCTACAAGCAGCTAGAAAGAAACACTTCCAGTATTGTGGAAATGCAATCAGGATAACTCAAGATCTAGCAGCTTCTACATTAAGGGATCTAAGGGCATGGAATAGGATATTCCAGAAGGCAAAGGAACTAGGACTCAAACCAAGAATCACCTACCCAGCTAAACTGAGTATAATACTTCAGGGGAAAATATGGTCTTTCAATGAAACAGGGGACTTTCAAACGTTCTTGATGAAAAGACCAGAGGTGAAAAGAAAATTTGACTTTCAAACACAAGAATGAGAAGAAGCATGAAAAACTAAACAGCAAAGAGAAGTCTTAAGGGACTTACCGTAAGTGAACTGTTTGCATTCCTACATGGAAAGACAATATTTGCAAATCTCAAAACTTTTCAGTATCTGGGTAGTTGGTGGGACCACACACACAGGTACACGCATGCACGTGCACACACATATACACATGCACACACATACAGTGACAGAGAGCACAGAGTGAATTGAATAGGATGGGACCATATCTTAAAAGAAATTAAGGTAAATGGTGAGAGAGAAATGTAGTGGGAGGAAAGAGGGTGAAATGGAATGGGGTAATTATATGTCATTTAAGAGGCAAGTAGGAGACTTTTTAGTGGAGGGAAAAAGAGGAGAGCTGAGAAAAAAAAAAGACCAAGAAGTTTACCCTCATCACATTTGACTAAAGGAAGGAATGAAATGCACACTCATTTTGGTATGAAAACCTATCTTACAGTATAGGAAAGTGGGGGAGAAGGAGATAAGCGGGGGGGTGATGGAAGGGAGGGCAAAGGGAGGAGGGAGCAATTTGAAGTCAACACTCGGGGAGGGGCAGGATCAAAAGACAGAAGAGAAACAATGAGGGGCAGGATAGGATGGAGAGTAATTCAGTTAGTCTTACACAACACGACTATCAGGGAAGTCATTTGCAAAACTACAGAGAAATGGCCTATATTGAATTGCCTGCTTTCCCAGAGGGAATGGGTGGGAAGGGAGGGATGGGGAGAGGTTGGAACTCAAAGTTTAGGAACAACTGTTTAGTATTGTTGTTGCTACTAGGAAAGAAGACATACAGTTAATCAGGAGTAGAAAGTCATCTGGCCCTACAGGAGAAAAGAAAAGATGGGGACAAGAGAAGGGAGGGATGACAGAAGAGAGGGCAGAGTGGTGATAGGGAAAATTAGATTGCTTGGTGTATTGGGGTGGGGGGAGGGGAGAAAAGGGGAGAAAATTTGGCACCCAAAATTTTGTGAAAACGAATGTAAAAAGTTAAATAAAAAAATAAATATTAAAAAAAAGAAAATAATAGATCAATTTAATGAATATTGATGCAAAAATTTTAAATAAGATTTTAGTGAAAAGCATATAGCAGTTTATCATGAGAATAATACATTATGATGAGGTAGGATTTATACTAGGAGTGCATGGCTGGTTGAATATTAGGAGAACCATTAGTATTTCTACATATATTAACATATCAACATCATATGAAAATATCAATGGTAATACTATCAGAAACCATATAATTACCTCAGTATATGCTGAGAAAGTTTCCCGACAAAATGCAACACCCATTCCTATTGAAAAAACTACAGAACACAGGAATAAATGGTGCTTAAACTGACTACTTCTTAAAGAGACCTATTCACTGAATGGTCATTACCTCATTTTACCTGAGTACCTGAAAAGGTCTTAGCCTAAAATGTTAAGATCACTCATTGCATCCTGGGCTGTCTCCAGTCATCCTGGTGACTATCTGGTCACCGGATCCAGCTGGATCAAGAGGAGAAAGTGAGGCTCATGACCTTGCACAGCCCTCTTTCACTCAAAATAAAGTCAAGTGCAAGTCATGTCATCATTTCTCTAATATTATGGTCCTTTTCAAAAATGAAAGATAAATACACACACAAGCAGTATCTACCTAAAACCATCAGCAAGCATTATATACAATGGAGAGAAGCTAGACCTTTTTTCCCATATGATCAGGGGTGACACAATGATGTCCATTATCACTGTGGTTATTCAATATGGTACTTGAAATTTTATCTTTAGCAAAGAGAAGAAAAAAGAAATTACAGGAATTAGAATAGGCAAAGAAAAAATTACGTTACCACTTTTTGCAGATGGTATGATGATATACTTAGAGAATACCAGAGATTCAAGTAATTTCTTGGTTTGTCACAAAGTCATTAGATTCCATCTGCTCCATCCTCATTTTCAAAGAACAATTTTCTTCAGTGAGCATTAGAACCTCCTTTTCCATTTGACTACTTCTGCTTCTTAAAGCATTCTTCTCCTCATTGTCTTTTTAGACCTCTTTTGCCAATTTAGTTAGCCTATTTTTAAAGGTGTTATTTTTTTCATTGTTTTGGGTCTCCTTTAGCAAGCTGTTGACTCATTTTTCATGATTTTCTTGTATCTCTCTCATTTCTCTTCTCAATTTTTCTTCCACCTGCTTTACTTGATTTTCAAAATCGTTTTGAGCTCTTCCATGGCCTGAGACCAATGAATATTCATTTTGGAGGGTTCTGATGGTAAGCATTGTTCTTCCTCATCTGAAAGGATGGAAGAAAATACCTGTTCACCAAGAAAGTAATCTTCTATAGTCTTATGCTTTCCCCTTTTGGGGCATTTTCCCAGCCAGTTATTTGACTTTTGAGTCATTTGCCAAGAAGAAGGTATACTCTGGGGATCTGCAACTTCTCAGTTCCTCCAGTGTGGCACAATGAAGGGAGAGGAGTTTACTCCTCTCCTGGCCTGTGCACTGGTCTGGGAGCAAACAAAACTTTTTCTGTCCAGAATCTCCAAATAGTAGAATTTCCACTCTACAATCACCTCCAACTCTGTCAGGGCTGCTCAGGGCTGAGGTTCAGATCAGCTACTCAATTTCCCACAGGGTATTTAGGTAGAAGGTCCAGAAATAGATGCTGCAGCAGCAGCCACCAACACTGCTGCTCCTGCTGCCTCTACCACTATTCCGTGGGCCTGGGACTAGGGGAGGACCCTGCTCCCTTGAAATCCCGACGAAAAAGTTTTCTCACTGACCTTTGAAACTTTTTTTGGCGTTTATGGGTTTAGGGACCTGAGAACCTCCGCTCCTGCTGGAGATTCAACCCCCGAGGCCTGTTCTGGTCCTGTTCCTCCTGGTGCTGCCTGACCAAGGCTGTGCTGTGTTCTGCTCTATTCCCTGTGCAATAGAACTTTCCTGTTGGCCTTCCAGGTCACCTTGGGCTGCAAATCTCTTTCACTTTGTCATTCTGTGGCTTCTGCTTCTCTAGAATTTGCTGAGAGTCAGTTTTTTTACAGGAATTTTATGGGCTGTGGGGGAAAAGTTAGAGTATGTGGGTCTTTCTACTCTGCTACCTTTGGCTCTGCCCCAGGAGTATTCAGAGAAGTTAAAATTTTATAGATTCAACAATAAACTTCAAATCTGAATCACAAGAGATGAGTCACTCTACGCACATCCTAGTAGAGGGGTTATAGAGTTAAATGCAGATTGTGATATACATTTTTCTACATGACTAATATAGCAATTTATTTTTTCTACACTATATAAGTTTATTTTCAGAGTTTGCTTTTGCTATTATTTTTCATAATTTGGGAGGGAGTGATAGGAGAGATGCAAAAAGTCAATAACTGCTTAAATCTTCAACATTATAAAATAAAGAAAAAAGAGCTGCCTTCCTCAAGTATGTTCTTTCCATTTCAAAATGAACTCTTAATCTGCTTAAAGTAGAAGACAAAAAAGCAAGATAATTTGAGGAGTTTGTGAATGTTTTCATCATTGTTACATAAATAAAAATAAACATTTCTTCAGAATCTCTTAAATTGTGCAATAATCTAGAATAATGGGTTATTATGATGGCACCTATAACAGGCAAAATTTCAAAATAAATATGCAACATTTGTCTGTGTAGTAAAATGTAAGAGATTTTTTTCTAACTTTTTTGGGATTGCGATATGTTAAAGAGATTTTTTTGCTTTTCTAAAAATACATTTTTATTGAAATTTTCAGGCAATGCATAGGTTTTCCAAGTACAAATTCTTCCATAATTTAGTATTCAGAGGCAGAGTAATATATTGAATTGCAAAGCGAATCTAAGGGGATATAACATTTTATCAATCCAGTGACACAAGTACATGGTTGCTAGGAGCTTGGCTATCACACAGACATTTACTGAACAAAATTAATTAATGAAAATTATTCCTGAAGACATAATGTCACCAATCTTCATTATACATCATTCAGGAAAGAGTCACTTAATTTGAAACATTTTGTTCTTAATAAGGATGCTTACTCAAATCTCCTTGGATAATCATGCATTTTCCTGGAAGTGTTAGACTTACAGAAAAAAAAAAAAACTGTTGCAACCTGGAAGCATTTTTAATTATGGAAATCGCAATTATCTAAATTAAAGTAATTTTTAGGCAAGAGAGGTAAAAATTTTTTCCACAATTATTTTTCTTTTGAGTACATACCACAGAAAAAATATTTATATCATTCTAAAATATGTTCCCATTCTATTTTCTAAATTGTATTGTAACTATGTTCTTACAGTAGGAAAATTGACCAAGTAATATTTTATTTTCTGTGGATTCAAATAAGATTGTTGTCTTCTACATGACATAGAAGACATTTTCCTCAGATGAATGGCCTATAGTCCTTATCAGATAATACCACTCTATTTCACATGAATGTGATTACTTAATGCATGGTTGTAGCAGTAAACCCTCCAACATGCAGAGGGGAGCCTGCTATCACACGGTCTTAGAACTGCATTCGTAAAAGGAAAGGCAACTCTTGAGTGGCTAACAATCACTTGTTATAATTCCTTTAACGACATGTATCATTCTTTTAACCAAGTACATATATCTTTCAGTTAGTTCAGGGAGTCAGCACTCTGAATTTCAAAGAAAATACAAAGAAATCAAGACATCAACAGGCATGGCTTCCTCTGCCTGAATTCAACAGACAATTGGACCCCAATTCACTGACCATCATTACCAGAGAGAGAAGCTCAACATCTTGGTTCTCAAAGTCATGGGTCTCCTTTAGTGGCTTCCCACAGTCCTCTTCTGGCCAAACGGTTCCAGTCAGTAATCCCCCAAGTAATCAACAGACATGGCATCCTCTGTCTAACCATAATTCAACCAACAGGTACAGCTGTCTGACTATCATTACAAGAAAGGGAAGCACAACATCTGAGTTCTCAAAACTGGGGAGGTCCTTTACAGTTTCCCACAGTCCTCATCATCTTACCAAAATCTAAGTCCCAAAGTAAAACCTCCATTTAGAATATTTGTATCTTTTTTGAGCCAGAGGGCATTATAACCCTTTGATCCAGTGCCTCAATAGAAAAAAAAAAAAAAAGGTACTTGGCACCCTCCTACAAAACAACTCTTCTAATCAAGCTTGCCACAATGGGCAGGCCCATCAATGGTGGGAAATATCTTTAATCACATTAAATAAATAATGATGCAAATAATACACTCTTTCTAGTTAAAAAAAAAAAGCAACTCGTGTCTGTACTTTACTCCTTGTAAAGACTCTTGATTGATAAAGGCAAGATTCAATCAGAGGCTCTTTATTATACTAAAACAAAAACATTAAAAATTACTATTTTGATTCCTATCACAATAGTACATAGAAGGCAGATAAATTAGATACAACATGTCAGCAAAAGTTACCACTGTCGAGTTATTTTCTAGTGGGAGAAAGGCTTCTTGTTGATTCATGATGATAGTTTGTACATGGATTGGAAATAGTCAAATATATAAGAATCTCAACAGGCAATTTGGAGGATAGTTTACACCCGCTTTCACTTTGGGAATTCAAAGATTTTATAGTGTGTCTTCGTGAATTTACAGACAACAACAACAACAACAAAAATCCACTTTGGACTCATTCTCTGAATTTCTCGCTATGATATGGTGATTTTTTGTTTTTGTTGTTTTTTAGTTTTGTTAAATAGAGTATGGAAGTATTCATTCCATTTTCCTCCCTCATGCCATCAAAATTTGTCTATTCTTGTGTATATTCCTTCATAGCACTTCTGGATGACTGTTGCTGATCTGATGAACCAATGGCATCTACTGAACAAAAGGCTGGCATCAGCTAAATGTGTTACTGTTTCCATATAAGGGGAGTCAGCCAGTGATGCCAACTTCTGGGCTCCATATCAATAGAGTGAGTCATAAAGGCTTAAACACTGGCAAACAAATATGAACAAGCCGAATCTGGGGTAATCAGTTTAAAAGAGAAAAGGCATAGAGGCATTATGGTATTAGTCTGATCTATACATTTATAGGGTAGCATCACAGATTAGGATTGAAGATTAAAGTAACCATCATCTACAGAAGCAATAAAAACAGAATCAGATATCATTGTTTAGTTGTTGCTCCAACGAATGTCTAAGAACTTTTGTTTTCTTTTAAGTCTGAAAATGACTTCAGGCTTACACTTTGTCTTCAATTTTCCCCCATATAGCCCTATTAGAATTAAAAATTTCCATCTATATTCAAAGCAGCATATTTTATCAAAAAATCTCATAGAAGATGTTTATCTGAATGAATGCTTAAAATATTCTAGGGGTTAGACCTAGAATTTTTGATTTGGAGGGAACCTGAGCAAAAATCAAGTCCAAACTATGCCTGAGAAAAATATCTCCACTACAATCTACCCAATCTAGCCTCTACTAAAAAATTACTAATGCAAATCTCTAGAGAGAAAGCCAATATGGCAGAGTGGAGAAAGCACTCAGTCAAGTTCCCTTAACTTTTCCTTACAAAAATATTTAAAATAACACATCAAATCGAATTTTGGAGTGGCAGAGACAATATAGAGGTGAGAAATTCTTGCAGAACAAGACAACTGAGAGGGTTGGAAGGAGAGATTTGTGATATGGGTGGAGGCTGACCTAGAATCTATATGGACAAAACACCACTGGTGGTTTTAAGTAGTGGTAACAGAAACACAAGCAGTTTCAGGAGTTATCAAACAAGAGATAAGGGGACCTGCCATCTGGTCAGAAAACAGAACCCTGGGCTGGCACTGAACACAGGGTCAGACACTTTTTGACAGCCCATTTCCTATACATACTTCTGGGTCATAGGTCAAGGGCAGAAAGAAGCACTTTTTACCAAGGAGCATTAGAAAAACTGAGGATCAATGTCACTTCTGACTCCAAGGTATCAGGGACTCTGAGTAATATTTTTTTCTGGTCCTGTGGAAGAAAGGACTCTAAAGAGTACTATCAGTTTCAAACTCAAAGAATAAAGGATCCATCATGAGTAAAGACTACAGCACAGACAAGGAAGGTAGTGGCCATACCTCTCCCCCAATCACATCGTATTGTAAGCACGATAAACCCCAAAAAGCACTATCTCTGAAAAACTATCTCAGTGTGGAAAAACCTAAAGACTGAAACAGGATCCCTCCACACACTATGAAACAGAGCACAACTATAAGTAAAGGTCAAGATCAAGATATAGGGTGGGAAAAGATCAAACAACAACAGAAAAGAACCTGACCATAAAACTCTGTGATGCTGACAGGGAAGATCAGAACACAAACTCAGAAGTAGACAATGAAGTGAAAAAAAAAGTCCAAATAAATCCTCAAAGAGGGAAAAAAAGGTGAATTGAACATTGAACACAAATCCAACAATAATTCCTGGAAGAACTGGAAAGAATTTTCCAAATGAAATAGAGTGGTACAGGGAAAAATAGAGAAATAAATGAAGCAAAGGTGTGAAAAGACAATTAGAAATTTGATTTAAAAAAAGTGAAAAATACCGAAAAGAATAACATTAAAAACAAAACTGGCCAAGTAGAAAAATCAGTACAAAAATTCACTGAGGAAAACATTCCCTAAAAAGCAGAATGAGTCAAATGAAAAATAAAGGCAAAAAGCTGATAGAAAAAAAAAAATACGATTTTATTTAGAATCAGGCAAGTGAGAGCTGATGGCTAAATGAGGTAACATGAAAGAGTAATATAAAGTCAAATGAATGAAAAAAATAGAAAACAGAATATGGGGAAATAATCAGTAACTGCTATCTTCCTCCCCTTGCTGACCTTGACCAACTCAGAGATTATTTCCCTGGGAAAATACCCCGGAACAGTGGGAGCAGCAGAACAGGTAAACAGATCCTCAGCACAGGAGGCTAGAAAGATTGCTAAGGAGAGTTCCTCTTGCTGTGACCAAAGGTGACCAGTGAAGCACAAGAGACATCCCACACAGTCCCACCTCAACAAACAGGGTGACGATCCTGAACCCCAGGGGGATGAAACCAGTAACTGCCAATACCACGACTGCAGGTGTGCCTCAGCACCCCAGTGGAAATGGGAAGATGCTAAGGCAGAAAGCTGAACTTGCCTATGATCTAGCCCAGCAGAGGAGCCTCCAGGGTCCAGAACAGCCCCCCATCACACTTAATGAGTGTTATGCTGAGCTGCACCATTTCATTTCTAGCTGAAAGAACCAGAGGCCAAAACACAAAAAGCCTCAAGTCTTAGGCACAAGAACTGTGAAACAGGGCTCCCTGTGCCACAGACACAGAGATCTACCATGAAAGCCAGGAAAAGAGTTATTATCATGAGTAAAAAGCAAAGCAGAAAAAATCATAGAATCTTTCTATGGGGACAAGGACCAAAACATAAATACCAAAGAGGTCAGCATTGAGACTGTACTCTTATCTCAAACTTCAGAAGGGAATATAAACTTGTCAGAAGAAGAAAGAGCCTTATTTGAAGAGTTCTGGAAAGGTTTTAAAACTCAAATTAGAGAAATAGAAGAAATACTGACCAATGATTTTTAAAAATATGAAAAAAGAATTCACTGAAGAGAACAGCTCCTTAAAAAGGAAAATGGAACAAATAGAAAAGGAAATACAAAATCTAAATGGTGAAAATAACTCCTTAAAAGGAACAATTGGGGGGTGGAGCCAAGATGGCAGAGTAGAAAGACTCACTTGTGCTAGCTCTGAACCCACAGCCCATATATTTCCTGCAAGAAGAATTCTCCACAAATTTTGGATCACTGCAAGGCACATAGAAACACGGTGGAAAAGATTTCTGTGCCAGAGAGCCCTGGAGAGCCGTCCCCAGGGTACCTCATGCCCGGGAAAGCAGAGCCCACCCCTGAGCTGCCCTGGCTGCCTGGCCGAGATCCGAGCAGGCTTCAGGGACAGAATCTCCGGAGGCCGCAAAGGTCCCTCCACCCACAGGCGCTAAAGGTCAGTGAGAGAGACGTCTAGTCTGACCAAGAGGGGAGAGGGGTGTCTCCATGGCTGGGGCCCCCTTGGGAGGAAGTGGCGGAGGCAGAGGAAGGGGCAGCGACAGAGGCAGCGGCAGCGGCCCGGGACTCCCCGAGCAGGTAGGCAGAAGTTCAGGTCTCTGCATAAACCCCTGAGTGAACTGAGCCTGGGAGGAGGCCTTGCCCCGACCTGCTCCATTACTGAAGGTCTCCGCATAAACCCCCTGAGGGAGCTGAGGCTAGGAGACGGCCCTGCCCCCACCCAAGCACCAGAACTTAAGCTCACATTGAATTGCAGGCACTCCTGCCGCGGGAAGCCCATTTGAATCTCAGACCCCAAGCACTAGCTGGGCAGATCTACGCAGGGGGTGGAGAGGAATCTCAGAAGTCAAGTAACTGGCTAGGAAAATGCCCAGAAAAATGAAGCAAAATAAGACCATAAAGAGCTACTTTGATGGGGTGTACATGTTCCCACCTTTCAATTCTGATGACGAGGTACAATTCTTACCATCAGGGAAAGACATGGAGGTCGGGGCCTCTGTATCCCAGACATCTGAGGTGGATGTCCGGTGGGCTCAGGCCATGGAAGAGCTCCAAAAGGATTTTGAAAATCAAGTTAGACAGGTGGAGGAAAAACTGGGAAGAGAAATGAGAGAGATGCAAGAAAAGCATGAAAAACGGGTCAATAGCTTGGTAAAACAGACCCAAAAAAATGCTGAAGAAAATAACACCTTGAAAGATAGGTTCACTCAATTGGCAAAAGAGGTTCAAAAAGCCAATGAAGAGAAGAATGCTTTCAAAAGCAGAATCAGCCAAATGAAAAAAGAGGTTCAAAAGCTCACTGAAGAAAATAGTTCTCTCAAAATTAGAATGGAACAGATGGAGTCTAATGACTTTGCGAGAAACCAAGAAATCACCAAACAAAACCAAAGGATGAAAAAATAGAAGAGAAGGAGGAATATCTCATTGGAAAAACAAATGACATGGAAAATAGATCCAGGAAAGACAACTTAAAAATCATGGGACTACCTGAAAGTCATGATAAAAAAAAGAGCCTAGACATCATCTTCCATGAAATTATCGAGGAAAACTGCCCTGAGATTCTACAACCAGAGGGCAAAATAAGTATTGAAAGAATCCATCGAATCACCACCTGAAAGAGATCCAAAAAGAGAAACTCCTAGAAACATTATGGCCAAATTCCAGAATTCCCAGGTCAAGGAGAAAATATTGCAAGCAGCTAAAAAGAAACAATTCCAGTATGGTGGAAATACAATCAGGATAACTCAAGATCTAGCAGCTTCTACATTAAGG